>OX596060.1:3751875-4990000 GCA_951394065.1 Venusia cambrica | reverse complement strand
TGACCTAGGCCGAGACTCACCGAGGACGTGCCATCATTTGTAAACAAATCGATTATTCATTCGGCGATCTTTAGCGGAACACGACCGCATCACTTTCTATTTGATTTCGGTGCTTTGTTTGATTTGTTTTGGTCTATTAATGAAAAAAAAATGTTTCAATGCCAGCACGTACAAGAGAGAACCATTTTATAGAATATCCTGTATATACAATGTAAAATATATCGTACGTTTTATATGGTTTTGTTCGTTATTTGGTTTATGTGTAGCGCGAAAGTCACGTATTACAAAAAATGATGGCAATGTAGAATAATGACGCCACCTTAGTTTTTTTAAACAAACAGGTTTCCCAATTATGGAGCCTAAATACCCAGACATGATCAATGACCGTAAAATAATTGATGTTTAATAACATGCCTGTATTTGTATAATCATTTCTTACCCTTCATTAATAAAATTACCTTCAAAATGTACCGATTCGTCCTCTAACATTTAACCTTGGTATATACTGTCTCTAAACGAAAAATGGTGATTTTTTGTTATAAGCGCCATCTTGTGCGCCTCAATGAAATCTATATTGTGCATAAACACCCTTTGGATAGTTTCTATCCATAGAAGTCATGTGGTTATCAAGATATTATTTACTAACAACATTATTAGTGTCACAAGATTTTGACAATATTTTTGGCAAGTTTCTTCTCAAATTTCACTTTCTCTCTTTTAAAATATCATGCTATCTTAACGTACGGATTGCTTTTACTATATGAAATCACTATCAATGATTGCAACCGTCTTGTTTCACTACACATAATCGGTTCTTTTCACTCTCCGGAGCTCGCAAGTGTGAGAATCAAGCGAAACTTGAGTAAACCTGATACAGCAGTGCTAATTATCCAGTAAATTGACCAACATTACCCGGCTAATATAAATAATCAGCTCAATGAAGCGTCAACGTTTGTAAGGGAAATCCGAGAATGACTACTCGCCTAGTCGACGGCGGTCTTTAGTGAAAGTTTGAAATTATACATTGCAGGTAAACTGGTAACTGAGGCGACAACAGATGACCACAATCCGTAAGCTTTAGAATCCATGACGCAACTGAAAGCTCAGGACGCAGGCTCTAAAAGTAGCTTCTTGTAAAGATAAGTAAATTTATTTTCTCTTATGATCTGAAATCGGTGGGCAAACCACTAGACTACAGAGGAGGTAATAATGGTCCCGGGTGCGATCCCCAAGGACAAGGACTTTGTTAAAGTCCGCCTGGCTAGCTACCATCTATGTTTTTCGCCATAACAACAATTCTTAATTGTTGTGTTTCGGCATTTAGGTAAGTTAGTTCCTCTGACTGTTGAGGATTCCGGGTGAAGTGCGCCTTCACCTTAGGCCTTATCTAAACTTGTAACCAGGCGAGATGAAGGCCAAGCGCTTCCCCGTCGTACAATAAAAAAACTAGATTTTTACTTTGATTTACAGAGCATGGAATTGGGAAATTAAAAATGACTTACAAAGGTAAGAAGAATGTTTAGTTAAGAACGTTATTGTACCTCGTCAGATTAATTGATATAATTACCTCATACGTCGTGCCGAAATATCAACACCAAAGTATGGATAGTTATTTATTGCTCTGCCAATACTGTTCATGATCAGTTACATAAATCATGTACCCAGGTACAACATTAAATAACCATTTATTGCTCCAAATAATTCGGGTTGCTATCAATATCAATCAATCAAACCTAACTGGTAAGAATGCCGATAGCAAATATTGCATAATTGAACAACAATATTTCTTCAATAACTGGTTTCATGTGAATTACTGAAGGGTTACATTACTATCGATAGGAATCGGGTATTCCCATGGATCAACCCTCTTATTTCTGCCACGTAACAACACTGTGTTATGGTTTAATGGATATGTACTGTAGACTTGGGAATCTGTAGACATGGGAATCTGTAGACATGGGAATCTGTAGACATGGGAATCTGTAGACATGGGAATCTGTAGACATGATAATCTGTAGACATGGGAATCTGTAGATATGATAATCTGTAGACATGGGAATCTGTAGACATGGGAATCTGTAGACATGAGAATCTGTAGACATGGGAATCTGTAGACGCGGGAATAATTCGTAGTGGTTACCGAAGTTATGCACACTATAAATGCCTTCAAATGTAGTGCCGCATAGGCTGTGTCAACTTTGGGCAAACAAAAGTTTATATTTTATATGATAAAGGGATGATCTTGCATCTGCAAATCGGATTTAAAAAAATAGTTTTAACAAACAAAGTGTTCAAAAAAGGTATGTATTTAAAGTTATATAAATCGTCACTGTAGTTTATGTTGTTTCAGCTAAAACATCTTATTGGTATATATCGCTGTTTATACATACACTTCTTTATTTTCAAAACGAAGTCATACATTTACATTAATGTCTCCCAAAATACTTTTGTATTCAAGCCTGATAGAGATATCACTCTTGAATACCAAATATATAACATATCTTCCAGTAGTGAAAAAAGTTAAAGTAACAGACTCACGCCATTTTTCTCTTTCGAGGATTTACAATTTTGGAAACAAAACCATTTTTTACATTTGTTATTTTTTTTGGAAGTGAATACTTATCAGTTCAGGCGGCTGTACCAAAGCCTTCACATTTAATAAATAATTATTCAACTATTCACTCTAAATAGCACACTACACAACAAGATCATGAATGTTGTGGGCAAATTCTCACTTTAAATAAATTAAATTAAATAAATATTACAGGACATTAATTTTACACTTGTAAGAGAGTTATAGGCTATATCATCATCTCATTCTCTTACAACTTACAAGTGAGATACTTCATAACCATTTCTTAGGCTCTATCATATACCTCATCATCGCTCAACTAAGCATCGAAGTCAAGAGTAATCGGAGAAGTCTCACTTTCCCTCCATTTATCTAAGTCATTCTCATAAGTCTCGCTATCGCATAATCGTCCATTTTGACATTACGAACACAAGAAACAATGTAAGTGTTTTATTCTCAAGTTCTCTATAATGTTTACAACTAGAGGTCGCTTATGAGGTACGACACAAAGGTCCTTGCACTGCAGTTCAACACGGTTATTATGATTAGGTGAGCGTAGGTTCACATCAATTGTAGGCTAGTGCACACGAGGACAAAAAGGTCACATGTGGGGCAATCCACATTCATAAATCGTCACGAGGGCATTGGCCCTGCTGTCTTTTGTCTAATACGCTCTTAATTGTAAGAGCGTATTACTATTATTTATTATGTTTCAGGGCGCCAAGCGCGTATCAATTCCATAAATGTGTAAAGAAATTGCACCGTGTTAAGAGTTATGATATAAAATATAACAGGTCATTTTATGCATCCACAAATAAAGCTTAAAATATGGTAACTATATAACGGACAGAATACTTAAACACTTTTTTTTGTTGGTAAATAAGTATGATGCAATATTACCAACACCCACTCACAGAAAACAATACTTGCTTATGTGTACTTTCGGAAATCTCGACTAAAGAATCGACAGAAAGAAAGGGGTGACTTCTAGAATATTATATATATAAACCAAGTATCCAGGTGTACCTAGTTTATTTTGACCTCTTGTCTATCTAACTCTAAGGCCATAGCAAAGATGAGGTCTCGAGAGCAAGCTCTACCAGAAAGAACTGGTTCCGTACTAGCTACCACCTACATATTTGGCGCCAGTCCTTGGTAGGTGGGTGCTACTAGCTACCACCTGCCTACAAAAGACTGGCCAGATGGATCTTTACAGATCCTACCACCAGTGTTGTGAACATGCAGACGTTAGGCTCTAGCCTGCGATTTCGTTGCGCAGAGTAGACACCTACTTCAATTGAATTAACATTAAATAAGAACACTTTTTACACCAATTTAGAATAAACGGTACTGTGTACTGTGCTGCTTGCACAGTACAAAAATGGTAATAGTTGAAATTTCTCGGCCAAATCAGTTCACACACGTCATAATACGAGATACGTTGCGTAACGGTTGTGTCGAGGCAGGCTGCGCCGGCGCTGGTCACAATACCCCAGTTACAGTGGCTGACCGCAGACCCATTGTCCATTCATTCACCTATGGATACATAGTGATAATTACTACCACTTACAAGATAAGAGCGTGTTTGTTTTGAAATGATGAATGGTTTGGAAAGTTTGGGTTTTCGTTCAATTTCGATGACCGCTTGGTCCTTGTCAAAAATAAAAGATGATTCACTGAGGAATGAAATCGTTATGTATGCAAAGATTTGTTATTAAAAGGTCTACTGTGCGATACATCAATTATAATGTGATAAATAAATTATAATTTGCTTCCATTGTACGTAGTCAGTTTAATTGTAGGTATATGCATATAATTTTTTATGTGGGTAAGTATATTTGAAATATTTGAAAAAAGCTCTTTATTCATAAAGTCGGTAGTATGTCTTAATAGTAAAAATAATAATTAGCAGGGTTAGAAAATATCATTGAAGCCAGGTGAGATATAGGCCAAGAGCTCCCCCTCGTAAAATAAAATGAAAATGAAAATGTTGTTCAAGTAAATGTTAAACGTTGTTATTATTTAGCATTCAAAGTACTATTTCTTGATATAATCTATCGAATTTCGAAAAAAGTGCTATACATGCGTTTAGAATTTTAACTAGAATGAAAGTTTTCTTAGCAAATTCGAATATATTAGGCAAATAAAATACTAGCCAAAATGTAGTCAGGTCAAATATGCCGTCACGTTTATTCAAACTTACTCGCCGAAGTGATAGAATATACTTGGTCAAGGATGGAAAACTAAACAAGCATACAATTCATCTATTAGCTCATAAAGCAAAATCTTCAAACGATTATCTATCGTTAGTATAATGATACTTTGTACTTATTTTTATATGTTTTTTTTCTGACTTGTAACAATTGTGTTATAAATAAATCTGTATATCTATATTTCTAAAAACTGCGTTTAGTTTCATCTATAAATATTAAAGATGTAATTACATGTTTTATTAAAGAAACTTTTTACATGGGGAGCTGTCGGCTTTCCTAAGGACGTTACCAATAGTTAATATACTTATATGTTTATAGTTTATAACTCTACTGTTCTAAACCAGTATGATGCCCAAGATACTGGGTATTGCCACGCTGAATAGCTGGACTAAATATGAACCAGCCCTTTTTTTGATCGAAACGCACCAGCTCTTTTATCGATATCAAATAAATTCTAACCTTACGTTTTTTACAAGAATATGAGCTCAACAAGAACAAACAGTGTTTGCAACGGAATTCGGCTGTTAACAAATAGCCACTATTACCTAGTAATATGTTCTATTATCTTTGTATTTCGCACCACCAATTTACCCATTTCCTTTTTAGGTCAGACGTAATAAGTTGCTGTAGCTACTCTACGGACAATGTAGCTGTATTGTCTGTAGTCTTGTAATGTTCCGGTCCATTTACTGATGCCATTTAATTACAGTCGCGGTACCTTTGTCTTGTTAGCTTTCGACTTCATCCCTTAGAAGGATACAATGATTTGAGAGTCCAAAACAGGATCCAAAGATGTTGCAGTAACGACAATGTGAAGCTAACATATTATTTTGCAATAGTATACACGTGCAGTAATGACAGGTTTAATCTAACAAAAACCTAATCTACATTGAAGATAATGACCTCTGTCTGATTGCCGTAGACGATTGCAGAACTTGTGGTTGTTATACCTACCATTAAAATCTTAAAAATGTACACTGGTATTGTTTTTTTGCAGACAGTGTATTAGGCAAGTTTCCCGTCTGGAACGAGTCTATTATAACAGTTTAGACCAATAAAACGTTTGTAACAACCCTTTGGTAGCCCGACCGCTTCTTGTAAATAGCTGCCCTTCTAATTAGTCAGTTTAATTGTTCATAATGACTGACTGATTATTCCTCTGCATTCTTCCCACTTCATTCCATAAGACTTATTTGCATCGTGAATATAACAAACATTAGGACAAATGGCACTGATACGGCAGAATTTGAATTTGTATTATGCTTCAAAATTGCTCCTGCTTTCTATTGACTTGACATTATAATCCAAATCATAATACTATATGAAATAGCCTGCAATGGCCGTGAATGAGTAACCAACTGCAACTGACAATGCACAGCCTGAACCTACTAATCCTAGTGTTCTAACATTTGTAGAGATATCAGGTGTTATTTGGAGGGGTGTGGGATGGCGGGATCGAATTCCCAGGCGTTCTACTAGGATATAAGTAGTCGTATAGGTATACCTATGTACGACCGACTACTTACATGCTCATATAAGTAATTTACGGTCAGTTCTATCCAAGAAGTAGTTACTTCTTGGATAGAACGGATCAGTGTTGCTAGTCAGTTGACTAGCAACACTGATCCGTACGGTGATCAAACAACACGCTTTACGATTTTTATGTCAGGAAAGTCTTTGTAAGTTAGAGTAGTCGTTTTCTTTAGACAATTTCACTTTGGTTGCGCAAGTGATTTGATTATTGACACGTAACATTGTATGAAATTGTATGTTTATTTATATTTTTAAGGCTATTTTATGAGGATTACTCATTATTGCAATATAATTACATAATTACACTTATAGAGGTTAACTACTTTGAAATGTAAATATTCTGTTTCAATGTAAAAAAAAAATCATATCAATTATAAGCTATCTGCGCAAGACCATAAAAAAGCATTTATCAGTTTGTTAAGCTAAACTGGTTTGATAATTCAGCAAAACTAGTCCAATTTTTTACAAGGCACTAAATCAACATTTACTGTTACTAATTAAAATGAAACGTTCGATTACTTCTGAGATAAGTGATCATTATGACAAGCGAGAGAGCGTTCCACAGCCATATCAATTATGATTTAAATAATTATGCAACGGAAGCGTTAAGATCTTCGCGTATTAAATAATTATAATATGAGCTACGCTTTGTCAAAAGACTTTACCCATCTATACACCCAAATCAATAGTTTAAATATGAAACTAGCTTTATTTATTTGTTACATGCCTAAACGACAAAACAGGTAGTAATTAAATTTGGCAAGAATATAGTGTATGTTGTGGAAAATAGCATAGGTTATTTTTCGTCTGAGACACAAAAAATACCTCTAAAGCAGCGGGTAAATGGTAGTGCATAATAGTTTCCCTCTTTTCAATTTGCAAATATGCCATCGTTATATTTGTTCTAAATGTGGTTTGAATATTTCCAGGATGTGATTATTAGGAGTCACAGACAGAGCGTTTACATCTTTGAAGGAAGAATCAATTTTAGGAGGAAATTGTATCGAATGGGAAGTATACATTATACCTTCAGAAGAAATTGCTCGGTGGTAACTTAATTCAGAATATTATCTACGTACCCATACAGACAGGTCAAGACCTATGTCTGGAAAAGGACATAAGATGGCTTTCCCATCTACCCAAACTTAATTTTTAATTTTATCTCAGGCTTACACATTATACCACAGCATAGCATCTGCCCCGTGGTACCTTAATTTATAATATTATCTACCTACCTTTAGGGCTAGGTTAAGACCTAGGACTGGAAAAGGTCATAATAAGGCTATGTTAACCAGGGAGGAAGATCAACTTCATAAAAATATCAATTGAGTGGCGCCGAGGCTAAGACCTGAGACCTGAAAGATACATAACAGGAAGTAACGGCGTTATGAAACCAAAAAAATATTTATAAAGAATATGCGCATGCTCCAGATTTTTTCTGCGTTGCGCAAACCGTCTTATTTACATACTTAAATGCGCAAAAAGTTCATCGCCAACCGCGAAATACACTCAGCATTCAATTTCACACTTCAAAACCACATTATTACCACTTAAGCTTTCTAAAGTAATGACACAAACTATGATATCAATGTGGAGACCGTTCACTCTAAATTGTCCCCTGAATCAAGAGATCGAGCACAAAAGGCACAAATTTGGCATTTGACATGAGCTTAGAATGATTTACATCTCTAGCAGGGTCTAACATATATAATGAAGATGCAACTTTTCAAGTGTTACTAAACGGTAATTGGTTGGAGGGCATATCAAAACTTTATTGCAAACAATAATACTACAGCAATTTTGTACTAATGAAAACATATTCTAGAACTGTGGTCTAGTGTGCATCGATTCTTAATACTCGTATAAGTAATTTGATGGTGTACACCAAAACCGTGCATGGATCATGCCACTGGGACTTCTGGTTTTGCTTGTACTCGCATTGTTCAATACAACATTGTGATTGTAGATTCAGGTAACCAATTCCATTGGAAATTAAAACATTGAATGAGGAGTACTCCATTTAGTCATTTAGAACGAGTCGCCTCACTGAATTTTGATATTATTTCTGTTGGTTAGCTCGTCCCATCAACGTTTTCTATGCAATTTAAATATTAGTTAACGACAATAGCTAGTGTAGCCGGTACATCTCTACAGTGGCGCATTTCTCTTTTTTGTATCCGCGATGTTTTTCAAGCTAGAAACTGTCTCATTCGTTTCTAACCCTGGTTAAAAACAAGGCTCCATCTTATTTTTTTAACCACCGCCCCCATCCACCAACTCTTCACTACCGCAAATAATTGACCTACACATTTATATCCGACTTCAAAAAAAGAAGGAGGTTCTCAATTCGTCGGAATCTTTTTTTTTAAATGTATGTTCCCCGATTACTCGAAGACGCCTGGACCGATTTCGAAAATTACTTTTTGTTTGAATGGATATACTTTACAGGTAGTCTCATTGTCATCAAGTCAGGATCTGATGATGGAATCCTGGAGAAATCGAGGGAACTCTTCAAATACTATATGTCCACTTGAAGTGATTTGGGTATATTTAGGTTCGGTATACTTCCCAGGTGATCCCATCATCATCAGGTCAGGATCTGATGATGGGATCCTGAAAAAATCGAGGGAACTCTTCAAATATTATAGGCACACTTAAAGCGATTTGGGTGTATTTTCTCAAAAGTAAGGAAAAAACTGACCCCATATAGGATCACGCTTCTGTCTGTTTGTTTGTTAATCTGTCATCAAAATAATTGGAAAAAATACGTCATCCAGGTAAACGAAATTGTATTATATTCTTCATCGAAGTCGGTTTTCTTTTTAGTTTTAAAAATGTAATTATATTTTTATGTATAGTACATACATTTCATAGTTTCTAAATCGGCCAGAGACAAATGTGTGAGACACGTCCGGCGATAAATAGCCACTGTCCTTAAAACACCCGTCGAGTCTCTCTTGTCACTTCCTTCCATTCACATTATTATTTAGTTGGAAATTGAACCTTATGCGGCGCAGATTAGTACTATATTAGGTGAGATTGAATAAAAAATGTGTTATTCTGCCCTACGAAGCTTCTTTTCACTTTAGGAATGGTCTTACAAAGTAATAAGCTTGTTTGGTTTTATTTGCTCTTTAAACGTCACTCATTTTATACAAGCACGCTTTTCTATTTTATATTACGGTGCTTAAATTATAAAGTGCGATAGCCAACATAATAAAATGTATAAAAGCGAGTAAAAGTTATGACATGTTACATGACCGCGCTAATAAATAATGTTTTCTTCCTCCGGTAATCGATGAATCACTGTCATATTTCATGTTACTATTTTTTAAGCTGCGCTAACTGCTTTCAAGATTATTAGAAGCTCATAAATAAGAAATTTGAAATATTGCTCCCATCAATCTTGTAAAAAGTGAAGCCAGTAGAAGAGAATGTTTGCGTGCCGCGTCCGATTTTCCACGTTTTCCAAATAATTAGTCTCAATTGCATCTTTGCCGGATAACTGACGCTAAGCGATCGAAGGAAGTAGACTGTTCGTGAACTAACTGGATTGGCAGAACAATTTAATGGTACTGTACCTGTACAGCTATTTAATTGTACGATGCAAATGTCACAGCATACTATTTAACTGTGTGTGTTGTCAGCAAAACTGTCAAAACCAAACCAGTAAAACACAAAATCTTTACAAGATTGATATCTCTAAATTTTAAGCACGTTGTTTTGGTAGGTATTAGGCCGCAAATTGTAACATTATATCTTTACCTGGTGAGCGAAAACATAGATAACGACGCTATATAATGTAGGGATGCCATATTGAAATATCTGTCAAACAAAGCAAATATAGTCCTGTAAGAAATCGATCGCAGCGCCCGAACGCCGAACAGAAGATCTGCAGCGCTCGGACTGTCGACACGTCTCCTCAACTTAGTAACAAAACTATATTTCCTGAGTATTCCTCGTGTTGGCGAAAGACGTGTCAATTTGATGTTGAATGATGATGAAACATTTTTCTGTTGTAAAATCGCAATAGATCTCCGTAAAGTGACAGCTGAATCAATTAACTTTCTCCATTATCCTGTCGTATTTTTGATCAGAAGTTCCGAGTATTATTATTGGTACGACTTTTCAATACTAACTATTTATATTATTATGAAATCTGATATATGGCAGTTTTAATAAAAAGCGGATATGTGAAGTTGGACGAGAATCACTTTATTAGGTGTTATTGTTCCACGTAAAGTGCTTCTGCCTAGTTAAATTTAGTAATTATGTGTATCTTGTTTAAGTCCGCCTGGCTAGCTACCACCAGCTTACCTATTTCTGTCGCCATAATAACAATTCTTAAAAAAAATGTTGTGTTCCGGCATTCAAGTTCCTCAGTTTGTTGAGGATTCCGGGTGAAGTGCGCCTCCACCTTCGGCCTTATCTCAACTTGTTACCAGGTGAGATGAAGGCCAAGCGCTTCCCCGTCGTACAATAAAAAAAAAAAAAAAACAAGTCAAAGTAGGCTGTGTACTCTAACTACACTTTCTGGAGGTTTAGTTACTTAGTGGATGACGTAGGTTTTCTTCTTCTTCCTATCCTCATCCCAAATGTTCTCTACTCACCCTTATCACCGCGTACCAACGATGATAGCCATTGATGTGGCTTAAGATGGAGCTCGCTTGTCTAAAAGGAACCTGTTCACTCTGGACTTGCCAAGATGGTGTTGGTGCGGGAAAACAGATGAGCGCAAGGAGTTCCATTCCTTACCAGTATTAATAATAAAGGTACAGGCAAATCGAAATGTTCAGCACAATGAGCACTCTTCTCACATGGATGCATGTGATATGCGTGGCATATCCTCATTTACATAATCCATCCGTCTCTGCGTGGCTCTGCCTCTACTTCTACACCGTTCCACATTCAAACCTGACATCCTTTTGGTGACTCTGAATTGTTGTTATAATAGCGATAGACTCAGGAAAGATGGTAGAAGTCAGCCAGGCGGACATAAACATAGTCTTAACACCACCCAAAAGTATTTTATCCGTAATCTATAGTTCCCATATTACAATCCAAGCTAGATTATATGGTGCTGTGTAAAATGTCCAGTTATATTTATTCATATTTAAGGTATGAAATAAGTCAAACGCTATTGACAAAGTTAATTTAATTATTTAGACTATTAAAAAAAAACCTAAATTCTAATCTAAATCGTGGTTATAAAAAATATGATTGTGATAGAATTGTGACAAATATTATGAATGCGAATAGTTTCAAATAATTTTATTCGAACGGCAACAATTTCAATCAATTTCGTCACACACATAATTTTACAACTTAAGTCATTAATGAATGGACTGATCGAAATTGGAAACATACTCGACTAAGTCGTTTACCATTTATAGTTAGACGAGATTAGCAAGTTTTTACATTTGCAGTTAAGGCAATTTCCTGTATGCCATCCTAAATGTTAACATCCTGTAGGCTTACTCAAAAGTTTTTAGAACTTTTTTTTTACATAATTGACTTGCTACCTACCAGCTATACAACGGTATGAAAAAATAACTAGTTGGTACTAATCTAAAAAAATACATCAACGGCAAAAATTACTATCTTCTCGGTAGATCTTTAGAGAAAGCTCGCTACAGAAGAAACAATGCAAAATGTGTGTAAGTTAACACTTGAAATTCATGAGAATAGTTTTCTTACAAATTGTATTTTTTTTCCAGGCACAGTCAAAAGACTTAATATAAAAGGTTGCGACACTGAATCGATCGAATACGTTTTTTCAGCGTTAGCACCGGAAATGAGTTTTGTTCTTATTGAGTCACGTACTCTAACAAAACTAGGTAAACCCAAAACCTAGTTTCTATAGTTCTTATAGAAAGAGATTTTGGGGAGGAATTGGGCGGTTTTTTTACGATAAGAGCGAAAGAAGGAATACGAAAACATTTAGACATAATACATAGGAGTCAGAATCAAAAGTAACTACCTAGTTGACTCGTAATTATATAGTATTCAGAATCAAGACTGAAGTACCTACCTAGTCAACACCCTTACCTTTAGACATAGAATAAAGTAGACCAAATAAAACTTAAATTCCTAGTTAACATTTTAATATTGTTTTATTGTTAGTAAACTACCAAAATAATGAATAACCCTTTTATAATATGTTTATGTTATTTTTAGGAAGGGCATTACATTCTACAGAACTCCCAATAGCGTTGGTATAGACGTATATTAAAAAAAAAAAAAAAAAAAGACGTATATTTTGTTCCATACTAGCTATTAATTGTATGACTAAAGTTAATTACCTATGTTCGACAGACAAATTTATTAAACTGACTATTCACTAGGCAAGCAGTCAATTTACATAAGAAACATTAAGGTCTATGGTACCTCGACTGAGCCATACCAGTACCAGACGGAAGCGTGCCCAAGACATGGGCTGCATTGCCACGCTGAATAAAATAACTATGTTTAGCAAACTATATTTATATATTTATTCAATAAAAAGTACAATTAAACTAACTACAAAGGAATCAGTCAGATTACCTAAGGACCGTTACAAACGGCCTATAGGTAACTCAACTGTTCCAGACCAGTACCAGACGGAAGCGTGCCCAAGACACTGACTGCATTGCCACGCTGAATAGCTATGCTAATTCGCTGGCCTAAATAAGAGCCAGCCCTTGGGTCACCTCAATTAAAAGCCCCGCAAGATTTTTGACAACCCGGAGGGCACCGGCTCCCCACGGACCCAAGGTCTCCACCCCAAAAGGCTCAAATAGGTAAGCTCTGTCGAGACCACTATATTTAGCAAACTTCAATCACGAAGATTTGTAATATTACCTATATCTAACTTTAAAGCTACATCAATAGCTAACCCCATTTGAGGGTATTGAGCATTGAGCACATTGGCTTTTTACTCGAATGTAAAAATCATGGAACAAAAAAGCCAAGGTGAGCTTATACAAATTAAATTTATTCGTTTAAAATTCGGTCAAGTAACAGGATTTTAAATTGCTGTTATTTATGTGTTTCACAGTTGTTAGTCACGTGAATAATTGCAACAAGTTGCGCTATAGGAAAGTTATTTTTTGTACAAATTACAATTGAATGGGGCTATAGAACTGACTTTAAATTAAAATCTCACAAAAACTGTTACTACTCGGACAAATAATTCCAATTACTTCAATAGAAAAGCAATATAACTGAACTATCAATGTATATTTTCGTTTTCACTGTAACCTATTCTTGTTGCTCAGGCTAGATTTAAAGTTATAACATTTATAAGAAGTTTGCATTACATTGTATGTAAGTACACTCACCTGCACTTATAGTATACCCATTATTTAAAATTCCTTGTGGTGACCCACATCTGGATGATATGTTCTGAACTTAGTATTCAAATGTGATATTACTATTGGTTTTTTTTTTCTAAGGATTGAATACAAAAGTAATGACAGAATTTACCAGAAGTGAATATAATGTAGCTTAATTTAAAATTTATGAAGTGAATACATTATTAGTGCAGGATACTGTACCATGACGAGTTGCTCATTAGCCGATCCGTAAATAATAGCAATGGTTGGGTTTTAACAAAATTCGCATATACGATTATGAGATAAAACGAACTACCTAGTACCTGACGAGAGGTCAGATAAAGGTTACCAATCTTATAACCACTATGAACGTACAACGAAATACACAGTAGCTATATCTATGCATAGGTAGGCATTCTGTGCGTACTCTGTTGTTGGTATTTAGAGCCATGTGAACTTTGCTAGTCTAATATGAATGGGTAACACTGGTATAACTGCTGTGAATTCATCTCAATGCTGTGGTAGTGTATATGATAATCGTATGTCACAGATCGCTTTTAAAATTTTCTAGTTAGACCCTTGAAAAAAGAACTACAAATAAGGACGGGTAAAAAATAAATAAAATAAGTTATGTACCTTTCTTCCTCTTGGGCACCACTCTGACACCGAACGTATGTTCAGTCACTAGGCACAACAACAAAGTCAACAAACAATATCTTCCACAGAACCCCATTTTAGCACTGAGTTTGTATTACAAGGGTGTCCAAAATTGCATCTGTTCGAAGAAAAACCGCGTTTATTAATTCTGTCGCGCGTCGGGTAGCGCTGAGCGAGTGGTCCGCCCGACTACCCTTTATTTTGACTTATAGCAATTTAGCACTGCGAATTCCACTTGTATATAAAACCTTTCGCCGGTCAGAGGCAGGCGGTCATTGGTCGTGGTTGTGCGGCTTGTGCTGCGAAGGTGAAGGGAGCTGGTAGTGGTAACCCCCCTCTTAATGGGGGGGAGCGCCAGGGTCGAGACACTTTTGCTATCGACGGCGGCGTGCGATAGCTATCGTGCGATAAGCTGTGGCGTAGAGCAACGTTACGTCATCAGATCCGTAGCACGTAGCACATTGCAACTGCAAGAGCCTTATCTATTGTGCCAGTGCCTAGAAAATGTCTTTAAGTTTTTACCCTTATTTTTGTCTCGTAGGTAATTCAGTAACCTTTTTTTATTTATTTATAATTATCTTTATAGAAATGAAATGCAGGTTAGTAATGACAGGGATAATCATAGGTTATTTTGGTACTGTTATTTTACCATATTTAATTGATAGTTTTAGTCACCACAGCGAACAAGTTATATCTGCATTTTACTTGAAGTTTGCCCCGAACTGAGATTTCGTCATGTATATAATAACGTAAATTATTTTTCAATTAAGCTGTAAGACCACGATAGAAATGTGCTTTTTGACCACTTTTCTCTGAGCACACTTTTAATCAATCTTTCTTGAACCGCTTGAGTGTTCGAGGCTTTTTCTTTGCGAGGCTTTTTCTTTGCCAGAATGAGAGCAATATCACTGACCGCATGTCATGGGTGGGTTGAATACAATAATTGAATAAGTCACGCCATCCATACTAATTTGAAAAGGTTGATATTATATCTGTTTTATGATATTATATTTGTTTTAGTTCCCTCAAAAATGTTAGTATGGTAGTCATGGTTTAAAACCTACGTCTTCAGCCCACGGATATCGTAAAAGTCGACCAAGGGGTTTCACAAAAAAAACAGCAGCTTCATTCTAAATCTTCTAAAAAATGAAAAAATGTTTAACTGTGAATACCAATCTGTCTGTCAAGCGTGGTAGCTATGGCCAAACCTTACAGCTTTGGAGACAGTGTTTTCTACACTGTGGTGGATATTAATAGGCTGTTGATGTGGGATGTGTGCAGTCAAACCCCTTGCATGATATTCCAAAAGTTATCGACACTATTGGCTTGGCAACCCTATGGTGACAAAACACCATCCCCAACCAAACCATGCACAATAATGTACTCCCAATGAGGATCAAACCCGGGATCTCTGGATTTGACACAGGTGGGCAAACCACTAGACCACGGAGACGGTTAAAATATAATGGTTGTTTGGTTTTTAAATCCAAAAACAAAGTGAGAGAAGCCGCGGGTTATAACTAGGGTCCCGTGCGTCGACTATTTCTTTACATAATCCGAATAAATATTAGTCGATGAACACAAAATAACAATGTTTTTAGAAATTTGTTTCAAAATTAATCCTTCTATTACCTATTTAATTACATAGGTAGTCATCGAGCACACATTCTTCACGGAACCCACATCGTTTAAAGCCTTCGAAAGTTATCTAATTTATTATTCCAGCACATAATTTGCTTAAATAAAGACCGTAGGTAGTTTGGAATTATGCTAAAGTGAAAATACAAACACATCTCGGTGTATAATTAGGTGCGTAAATCCGAGTTCATACCTTTCACAAAAGTTAAAAAAAAATTGTTATCTATCTTAACTTAGTTTGGGGCTAGGTAGCGCTGTGTAAAATTAATGTCCTGATATTTATCTTAATCTCCCTTGGTCTATTGGATCCTGGAACGCAGTTTGTTTGAATTATTTATGTTGGTGAGGTTTACAGAAATCTCTTTTTTTTTTATTGTACGACGAGGAAGTGCTTGGCCTTCATCTCACCTGGTAACAAGTTGAGATAAGGCCGAAGATGGAGGCGCACTTCACCCGGAATCCTCAACAAAGTGAGGAACTGGCTATCTTACCTCTGAATGCCGGAGCACAACAATTTTTTTAAGAATTGTTATTATGGCGACAGAATTAGGTAAGATGGTGGTAGCTAGCCAGGCGGACTTAAAGAAAATCCTACCACCAACCAAACCAAGCACAATATATTGTACTCCCCATGGGGATCAAACCCGGGACCTCTGAATCTGAAATCGGTGGGTTAACCACTAGACCACAGAGGCGGTTCAAAACAAAGTGGTGAGCTTACATCCTAGTTTTGAATGATTAGGAGCTTAATGGAATGGCATGAAAAAAGAAACCGAATCCGCTAATTTGAAGGTCATACATGAACGTCTCAACCCTTGAGGAAATCGATGCAACGAGCAAGGATGAAAAGGCAATATTTTCAAATATTTATTGAATTTTCTGGCCCAATAGAATAGCACTGCCCCTTCCAATAATACAGCAGATAGTAGCAGTATTTTAAGTATATTTAGTGCGTAGAGAAACTAAGCGGTAGGTATATTCAATTCTGTTTTTTATACGTATTATATAACACTGTTAAATATATCTAACTGTCCTGCCAAGCGTGTAATTTATATATCCTCTCCAGATATAGGCCGTCGTTTTTTTTTTTATAATGCAACCTAACCCTAGACTAAGCAAAGTTTTAAATGAGGACTTATCACAAATACAAACGTTTAAATTCATCATAAAATATACGTTAGTCCTGGTTACGAATTCACACATAACCAACAGTGCAAAGGCAGAGCTACCACTTACTAAGCTGTGAGGCCAGATAATAATAGTTTGGCTGTAGTATTTATGGAATAGACTTGTTGATTAAGTAGTTATAATAATAAAGTAGGACTAGCCACCACTGGTCTATACGCGCTGCGGCACGGTTGATCAGAGATTACTCTAACTCTTCACCTCCATAACTTGTTACTATGTTAGGTAATTGAATCAACAAAACAATACATAATCTATAATAATGAGCAAATGTTGTTGAAACGTTGCTTCTCTATCTGCCATAACAACACATTTTTAAACTTTTTACCGGCGACCGGTTATTTTTTATAATACCTTTTTTTATTCATTAATTGTGGCCCATTAATTGTCGCAGCTTGTTATCCGACCCCTCCTGCTGCTCCGTGGAGGTCGTAAAAGCCTACTAAGGGTTTACTTCTGTGTATTATGTAACACCTTGACTGAGATCACTAATCCGCCTGCCAAGCGTGGTAGTTATGGAAAAACTCTCCGATTTCGGAGAAGGCTCTGTTCAGTGTCAGACATCAGGTTAAGTGGAAGTTAGTGTTTAAAACAGTCGAGGCTTACACTAACCTAGTTATTAAGAAACCTTGAACAAGACATTAAAAATCGAGTACAATAACAACAACTAATAAATTCATTTCAAATTGTTGTTATTAGTTAAAATTGTTTATTAATGTTCATTGGCCACGTTTCCTAGACAGTATCCGTAGCGAAAAAGATATAAATCCATCATTCAAGTGTGTTTGCGCAAAGATAGGTAGGTTTTGAAGAGTATTTAAAAGCAACATATTTTTCTGTCAAAAACGTTTAACTAAAGAATATGTTATTACATTCTTAATTAAACTACATCTTCTTATTAAATAACTCAAAATTTTGGCAGCTACCTAAGATAATTATAATATATAGAATACAATGTCCTGTATGATATATATTATAATGTATTTATTATATTTCATATGGCGCCATCTAGCCCCAGATAGATAATTTTAACCGCCTCTGTGGTCTAGTGGATTTTAGATCCATAGGTCCCGGGTTTGATCCCCAGGGGAGTACAATATTTTGCTTGGTTTGGTTGGTGGTAGGACTTTGTTTAAGTCTGCCTGACTAGCTACCACCATCTTACTTCTTCTGTCACCATAATAGCAATTCAAAAATTATTGTGTTCCGGCATTTTAGTTTTATTAGTTTTTCCGGTTTAGCCAGTTCCTCAGTTTTTACAATAAAATTAAAAAAAATATGTTTTATCTAGCACTATTCCCCATTATAAGGTCTCTCCTATTTAAAACATTTGCAACAGAAAACATTTTTAAGAATCGGTTCTCAAGCAAGTCTCGCGAACGAGTCAACTAATAACAATCAACAGTCAAGAAACAAGTCATCCAGTCCTACCTGAAAATTATATACGGCTTCAGAAACTCAATTTTCAGACGCAGCGATGTTTCACAAGGAAATGTTACGTGTGATTTATGCTCAGTAAAGACGATCAGACGAAGTAATCAGGCGATAAATTGCTTAGTAATTTATTAGTATTAAATCATTACCTTCGTGCTACAATTATTTATAAGGTGTGGGTGCTTCGCTGAAAGTATTTAGTAACACTTTCGTAATAGCTTTCATATGATACTAACAGTTGTATAACAGTTAAATATCATCTTCTTGTTGCCCTCATCCCAACACTTAGGCTGGATTGGCATAGCACCTTTTCCTCTCCCACTTTCCCTTGTCACCCATGTCAGCATGGATGTGATATGGAGTCTATTCCTCTCACATGCATATCGTCACTTACAAAGTCCACCCACCTCTTCCTCGGTCTATCCCTACTCTTACTTTCATCCACACATTTGTTTAGTTACGTGATTTTCTTCCCTTTGCACGATATGTCATGTCCATACAACGCTTATTAATTAACTCCTCATGAATTCCATCGCCTACAGTCAATATAAAACGATGTTATTGTATATAGATTAAATATCGAGGTCTTAAAAACTTAGGCAGTAATAAGGGTGAAGAAAGAGTATGATGATTGAAGAATTGACTTGAACAGCTCCATATTGAACACGACGATCCAGCCTGTGATAATCAGTGGTTTTTGCGCTCTGGCTATCATGAAGATCAGGGTTTTGGTCACTTCCTGGTTGTTGCTGTGTTCCCAAGGTACTTGGTAGATTTCTGAACCAATGTTATCTCCCACCTATAAGATAAAAAACATGACATCTCCAATAGTATATCAACAATAGTAGGGGTTGCGAAGTTTTGTGTCATTATAACATTTGTAAATGTTATAATGACACAAAACTTCACACAAACAACACTGGAACTGGTGCAATCACTTGTGATTATACACTTGTAAATACAAAAAAAAAATAAGTTCTCACCAAAATTATTGGGTAGGTACTATAGAATATAAGCTATTCATATATAATAGATTAATATTATATCAAAACCTTATTTAAGATCTAGCCCATATAACATTGAACGAATTCAATATAAAACTGATCTAATAAGACGTATATTTTTACGAAAATTCTTATCACACACTGGGCTAAATCATGATTTAGTGTCTTTTTTGGTTTCTTAATTGGTTTCCTCTTAATTATGTTCAAAATTAGATGGGAATATGTTTTGTTTAGCTGTGAAGTTTTTTGTTGCTTTTACCCCAGGCTTATGAGTATTAATGTAACAAATTGATATAAGGACTTTGAGTGTACCTCAGTTAATTTGCTGGCAAAGAAACACGGTGAAAATATATGCAGTATGGCATCGACCGTGAACATGTAAGCATTAGTATCCAATCTCTCCATAAGATATATCTGATACAGACCGAATGATATCATCATAGACGTCAGTCCAAACACGGCAAACAGCCACGGCCCATACACATCCTGCACCAAATCGTAGAACGCTAGGCAGTCTTGATGGTCTCTAGCGGCTTCGTTCACAAGTGCTTTTAACTCATTATGGTTTTGCGCATCTTGAAAAGCTCTCTCGAGCTTATGAGTCATCAGTTTCAACTTCATACGTAAATGTGTCGTTGCTATGCAGAATGATCCGTCGAAACCGCAGTAACACGGCACTAGAACCATGCATTGAATGCAGTTGTAGGCGAAGTACAGGTGGAAAAATGGCGCCTCACTCTGGATGTCTTCAACGTAAATCATGACCATATCGTGCACCATCATAGGCGTGTAGTCGTCCGTTTTGATACTATCCACAGACATACAGACCCCGGCGTAGAACGGGAACTGCGAGCTCAAAAACGTTGGTAGCGCCAACCATAGCTTCTCGGCAATTTTACCCAATCTGATATGTTCGTCGTAAATCTGTTGGTAGTCCGCACTGAGCTTGTTAGCTTTCAAAAGATCTCTCGAAATACAATCAAGCAAATTCGCAAACTTACCCGAGGCATAGATCACGTAATATGTTTTTATAAAAAATAATACGAGAACGAAGCCTAGGGTCATGTTTCTTGAAAAGTTTGCGATGTCCAAGGCAAATAAACTAATGAAGGTGTACGATATGAACCAAAACAGTTGTCCTCCGTTGAATGCTATGATAGCCGTTATTAGTATGCATCTTTTGAGAGGGTTGGCTCTGTTAGGATAAAGGAAAGCGAATGCCAGCGTCAAAGCGCAATGAGGATAGGTCTCGTCGAAGATTTTGTACTTTTTTTCTGGCTTAGGATCGGTTGGCAATTCCATAGCTAGAAACCGCAATATAACGCAACACCAATGAAATGCAGAAGTGCGACTGGCAAAAACGAGCAAGTGAATACGAGGGTAATCAGAAGATAAATTGCCTAGTTATAATACTAAATTGGATCTAAATCATTTATTATGGTTCATTATCACACTGTTTCATAGAAAACCTTTTTAAAATATTACCATGGGAATTTAACCGTCGGTGTGGAATAGGTATATAGTTTGCTGTGTAGATATATACTTAGTACCTCAGTAACTTTACATATTCCGAACAATACACCTTATTGATGTAACTCCGGTAGATAATAATTAATAAGGAAGGTATGTGGAAATTTAAATTTATGAAAATATTTGAGTTAGAATTTTGTAACGGTCTTTAGGTAAAATGACTGCTTACTTTGTACATAGATAGTTTAATTGTACATATCATTTTTAATGTAAATGTAATAATTTGGTAATTATAATAAATAATCATGAGAAATAAAGTGTAAATAAATAGTAATAGTAAATATAGTACAGAATAAAATATTTTACAATCTGGACCACGTTGAACCCTAAAAGGATAGTCTTAATCCTGTTTAATATTATTTACAATTATTTTATTTACCTACTTTTATGTAAGTATGGTTTTTTAGTTAAGTTTTTTGTGTATTTATTATTCAACCCTTCGAGAAAGAAATCTCGCTCCATCGTAGACCTCATCCTTGCTTTAACCTAGAGCTAGACAAACCCAGACGCCGAAAGCTAACCCATAGACAAACCTAGACGCCAAAAGCTAACCCATAGACAAACCTAGACGTCAAGAGCTAACCCATAGACAAGCCTAGTTGTCAAGAGCCATCGCTTAGCAAATAAATGCGAAGAATGAGTCTGGAATTATATAGTCCGATATAAGTTATGATTTAATTGAGATCCTTTTTAGTCAATTATATAAATTGGCCATGAACGTTCCAGCGTCAGTGGGGATTTTATAATAATTGCTGTATTACGTACATAATGTACATAAG
The DNA here is from genome assembly GCA_951394065.1 of Venusia cambrica. Lineage (NCBI taxonomy): Eukaryota > Metazoa > Arthropoda > Insecta > Lepidoptera > Geometridae > Venusia > Venusia cambrica. Next base: position 4,968,142 of record OX596060.1, on the reverse strand, counting down.
TGAATGTTGTCGGTTACGATTTTGGAATTGTAAAAGCCAGACTTTCAACGAGAGTGCTCGAGCTTAAACTGGAGCAGTTGTAAAAACAGGAATGTGTTGTGAAATAAGTGTGTAGGCACTGGTAGCTCGGTGTCACCATGTTTTGTGTAATGCTATTGATAGCTTTTTACGATTTATTTGTGTTTTTTCAAAACAGTAAATAATATGGCCCTTAATTTGTATACTTCTAAGGTAGTGTACGGTATGCGTTTACCGTCGCCTATGGATGCTAGAACACCAATCACCACTCGCGCACGAATATTTAAAAACGATCATTTTGAAAAACCCCATACTGCAGCTAAGGAAAAAGTTGGCGAGGAGATCTTTCCTCAATTTAATGGTTCGCGGGAGGAAGTACCTATTTAACCTTCTAAATTCTAAATTTTAAAGTAGATCCTTATCGCATTCGTCTTGTTTGTGATGATCTTGTCTCCAACGTAGTTAGTCTATCTACAATCGGTGCATTGTTTGAGTATTGGTGCACGCGATCGCGTGCCGAGAGTTCCGGCGTTGAGCAACTTGGAGGAAGCAACGCAATAAGCTGTTGCTGTGACCAAGTTTAACGGAATTTTTGAGACTAGTTCATATCAACAGCCATTTATTAGTATCCGCGGCTGTACAAAGCCTCCGTCAAAACTGGAGGGAAATCGCCATAATCACCACGTATTGAAGGAAGATTGGTTATCGCAGTATAGATGTTTCAAAGTACACAGAAAGAAGCTGCCCTTCGCCTTTTACGACATCCACAGGGTGAGTGGAGGGTGGACTAGTTCACGAGCACTACAGATGCATAGATCCGCTGAGAAAATAATACATATGTAATATCCTGTGTGTGTTGATTAAGTAATTAAATAACACCTAAACAACACACACTTTATTTTACCGTGTTCCGGTTTGAAGGGTATGGTCACCGGTGAAATTACGGCACAATGCAGCGCTGTGTAGGCTATGTTATTTGTGGATATGATTTACGCAATAAGGTATTGTTATAGGCAAGAGATGCACAGGTGCATCTCTTGCCGCATAACATCAGGTGGGCTACTTGCTTGTTCCGTCTCCTAGTTGCATAAAAAAAAAATGTCCACCAATACTTAACTAAACTATGGTTCCTCTACACGGTATAGCCTCACGCCTTTGTAAATGATCGGCTGAGTTCCGTCAATGAGGCCATAAAACTAATTGTTACAAGCAGGCACTTACTTTCAAGGGTAATTACTTAAAGGTACTTATTGAACATTTCCCATTATTATTTGGGAGTCCGTTTCTGTGTGCGTACCTCCAGAGGCCTTAGTATGAGTTTCTGACAGCTAGCTGAAACTATTTTCGTTTTCATATAGGGCGCTTATTTCCATACATTTGGTTAGCGGAATAGTAAAGCAACTGTAGTTCCTATTAATGTCCGCCAACCAAATGTATGGAAATAAGCGCCCTATACGAAAACGAAAAAGTTTCAGTTAGCTGTCAGAAACTCATACAAAGGCCTCAGATCAAAGTAATTCTCTTTACGTGACTTAGGACAGTTTATTTTACGGACTTTAGATGCCAAATTAGTTAACAATTCTATTCGCTAAAGGCTTGGATCAAAAACAATTCATTCAGTTAATCGTTTTCTGTCAAGGTTGTAACGAACAGTAGCTTACTTTACATTTGTGTGATTTGTGAAGCCCGTTGCTATATAAAAGTAGTAGAAGCCCCTAGTGAAAGGGCTCGTCCGGAGAATTACTACCACCATACTTATTTCAGCCGCCAAGCAACATTGCTGTGTTTCGGTTTGAAGGGTATCGTTGCCGGTGAAATTACGGGTACGTGAGGCTTTACACCTTTATGCCTCAAGTTGACGAGCGCAATGCAGTGCCGTGTAGGCTATGTTCTTTGTGGATGTGACCTATGCAGTAAGGCTTTGACAAGAGTACACTTAACACCAGGTGCGCTACTTGCTTGTCCCGTCTCCTAGAAGAGATAAAACAAAAAGATGTTTTTTGCCACAATCAACACGGCGGATCGGTGATTGTAGTATATGTATAGTATGATAATACACTTGTGTTGGAAGCTTTCTCTGGTGAGATCCATTAGTCGTCTTTTACGATAACCATGGTCTGAATTAATGAGGTCAATTAATGAAATGATTAAGTCGTGTTTTCCTTTGGATCCTTTGATTATTTGATCTAAGAATAAAGGCGTAGACGTTTTCAGTAATTTTTTCTACTGTCCTTGCAAGCGACCGCGCAGTAGACTTAACCCGGTAGAGGTACATAACGCAATACAAAACGCCAGCATGAGAATTTAACCTTTGTTGCTATAGTCGATTCAATCTACATTTCCTTAGTCTCTTAGCTGTAAAATTATCAAGCGTATAGACTTGTATCTAAAATGTATATTTTACAGTGATGACTTCCTTTGCCTATGCAAAAACTCTTGTGAGCTCTATTTCTTCACAGAACAGAGAAATTCTTCCTGTTCTTTATAAGAAATGTGTCTTGTATTCAACGTTTTCGTTTAATTAGGGTGTATAGAACATACTCATGCTAGACTTGATGCATATACATAAAGTTGAACAAGCATTACTAAGATAAAAAATATTTATCAACACATATAATGCGGTTTCCAGGGCAATTACCTTAATTATTTTCGAAAAACAGGTAGTTATCGCACATTCCCTTAAATTATCGCTTCCGTTTCGACTGTTGCAACACAGCTGATACTGCGTTACAATGATTTAGAGGTATGTGCGATATTAACCCGGTTTTTTTAAATAATTTGGGTGCTAATAACGAACAAATACACTTATGATTTGAAAATACCTTTAATTAAGGAAAATTAATATTCACGCGTAACCGAGAAGCTTGGAGAATTTATATAACGTAGGTCAAAATACACTTTGGGTCGCTGATACAGAGTTACAGGTATACGTGTGTTGATAAAAACTAAGTCAACATTTCGAAGTTGTTAAACAAAAGATACAGTGCAGTTTTTATGCACTGATGTAATAGTATTACTTCGCCTAGTTTGAACACAAGGAAAACACGGCTATAGCAGGATATTAATCAAAACTGATTACATAAATACTTGAGGAACACTAATGAATATGCATTTGGTTGGTGGTGACTGACGTTTCAAGGATATCAGTTAACAAAATGCAGCTACTGTATTTTTTTAAATCAGTGAATAGTAGAGCATGTTTATGTGGATATTAGGGCAAATTACTTGGGGCTAATTCACTACCTAACTAATATCACACAAAGCGACAACGACAGAATCATGTTTTTTTTCATGTAGCATCCTATAACAAATATAATAGTACATTATGGTACTAGTGTATAACATTGGTGATTACCGCCGAGGTGCCATTGAGACCCGAGCAGTAGGCGAGGGTCTTAAGAGAGCTGAGGACGGTAATCATCAATACACACGTGTATCATACGACGTTTTTCAACACACTTCTGAATAAAATAACAATAAAAACTATAATATCAACAGTGAAAACCAGTTCTGAAAAATGTTTCGCTATGGCGGGAAAAATTAATCAGTTTTCCTATGCGCGCGCATTGCGATCGGCCACAGACTAAAGGGGTGAGGTTTTTTTTTATTTTCCGCGCATAGGGTTTGCGCCTTTTCTGCCACGTATAAAATGGGGAATTTAACGTTTTCTTTTATTATAGAGAAAACAAAAGTTATTTTGAGTGAAAGTTTTATTTATTAAACACGTACGAGTAAGCATTTTCTATTTAAATAAGAACTTGCTTGAAATGAGCAAGCAATAGGAACATTAATTTATTTGTTCTATAGAACACGATCATTTTTTGTCACAGTTTGATTATGGGTGTCATTCTGTGCCTAATTGCGGTGACCATAGAGCCACTTTATGAGCAAGTGTGTTGAAAAGAGTATTTATTCAGCTTGAGATCTTTGGTTATCATCAATATTTTTTACCCCACTCCCTCAGAAGGAGGGTTATGTTTTTTGATAGTTAGTCTGTCTTGATGGATTTTGACGTGTGATGTCGCTTGGTTTGTCCTAATAGTGGCAGTACATGGCAGTGATATTGGTGACATGATTTTAATTTGATAATGTATATGATATGTAATAGATAAAAACAAAATTGATTTCTACAATATTGGTATCATATGAAATGTGAATAAAATATTATGCCTATATGCTGATTTTAAATAAATAAAAGATCAGGTTTAAAGATATTTTATATACTTCATATATAATGGTGTATTTCGTTAACATCATAATGAAATTTTTTCTTTCATTAATACATGTGTAATGCAGTTTTTTTATCGTACGACGGGCACGCCCTTGGCCTTCATCTCACCACCATCTCATCACACTCATTACATGTAATGATCTTATTCAACAGCACAACGCACTTCAAAAGTGTGCGTATGCTGACCTTATGTCATAAGAACTGGTGACACCTACAAGCCGAAACAATGGTGGTTTGAACCATAATTTATCATTTTACTCACACAATCTATAAACAACTCACCTGCATAAAGCGTCACATGACCTTCGAATAACAATAAATCCAAGCGGTGACTGAACAGTCCACAAAAAGATATTGATAGTTTTGAATAGCTACGCTTTACACTCAAGGCCGACCGACTAAATCACGGCCCTTTTTGAAACCCAGAATAGTTTCAGAAACGGAAAATATATATGTTATCTCCGCGTTTTTTTGGGAAAACTCTTGAACTCGAGACTTGCCTGGGCATTACCTTGGCGAGGATGAATTTAGCAAGCTTTTGTAGAACACACAGTGAAATGCTTGGCACCGGATTTCAAGGTGGCAAGGTAATCGGGTGAAATGTCATTAGTGTTTTATTGTGATTGGTGATACCTAAGCCTTTGACCACCACCGGTTCTACTGATGAAGATGACAAGCGTGCTCCAGCTTGTCATAATGGAATATTCACTTCGTCTTTAGCGGCCCTGGCAACGAATAGTAGGAATGTAGCAAGTGATAAAAGGATAACACTAAGAGACGGACAGCAGCATTCAACTTGAGTTTGGAGTGAGTGGGATCTATACCTCCTAGTGGTCCCCTGGAAACGCAATCGTTGATGTAGTCCATAGTTACAGCTGAATGATTTAATCGCTAGGGTAGGACCTATAAGGGCTCGCCTGACATGCGACCATCCGTATCCTCTTGTCGAAGTCTGGCGCCTAACAGTTCGCTGCGGACCCTTAGTGCTCCATCGTAGACTTCAACCTCACTCAGATAATGCCCAGGCGATCCTCAAGGTCAAGAGCTTGCCCGTTTCATATTAAAAAAAAACAGCACTGCATTAGTCAATCCACTTACAATTACAATTTAAACAAGCCTCATAGCTCAGTTGGTAGTAACTCTGCCTTCAGTGTAGGCTGTGGGTTCGATTCCTACCCAGGACAAACATTTGTGTGATGAATATAGATGTTTGTTCTGTGTTTGGGTGTATCATATAGTATGTATGTATTTACAAAAGTATTTAAGTATTATATTCGTAATCTAGTTCCCATATTACAAGCTATGCTTAGTTTGGGGCTAGATGGCGCTGTGTAAAAAAAAGTATGTCCTGTAATTTATGTCCTGTAATTACAAGGCGTGGTTATCATAGAAGCCCACGTGTTGTATTGGAGTTTTTTGGGCTGTGATGATAATGCTGACATAACTTGGAACATCAATCATCGCAATGAACAGTTTTCCGAGTAATTGCTGTCTTACAAAAGAGTTAATTAGAAAATTGTTTGCGCAACTCGACAACGCCTCGGATATTACAGATAGACTTGCATTACACTTGTATATCGGGCTCCAATTTACAAACGTAGCTACAGACTAGTAACTACTGGATTTATTAAGTGTTCCGTACAAAACAGTCAGATCCCTCGGTGAGTAACTCACACTTGGTCGATTTATTTTGAACAAAATGATTCCGTCTTGAGCAGTAAACTTGAATATGCTAGGCTTAAGCAGACCGAGCTTTTATTGGTGACGAAGAAGCCACTAACTCACTTAAACATATGTAAAGATGTGGCCTCAGATAGAACACGTTCGTTTTAGAGGAACTTATTCACTCTGGAATCGAAGATTCCAAGATTATACTGGTGCGGGAACAACAAAAACAATGGACAAGAGAAAAGAGTTCCGTTCGTTACCAGATTTGTTTCATCATCGTAGACGTGGAAGCGCATGGTCTTCATATCAATGCTAAGGTCCAAAGTAGCTTACTTACCCGGAATCCTCAACAGACCGAGAATTCTGAAATCTTTCATCTAAATACCAGAACACAACAATTCGAATTGTTGTTATGCCGGCAGACTTCGGTAAGATGGTAGTAACTAGCCAGGCGGACTTATAATAAGTCCTAGCACCAACCAAACTATGCACAAATTTGTCCATGTCAATAGTATTCGTAAATGCGTTCACTTTTTATTCCTTTCCCCTAAACAAATCCAAAAGTACCTTTTGAGACATGGCTCATTCTGGCTCAAGCTCTTTTGTTACCTCATTTGGACTGTACCGACTCCTTTTTCCTAGACTCCTTTTTTCTAGCTGTTATGGTGGTTAATTTAACCTGAATACAGTCAAGTTGTGGTACTCTCTACCCACATGCACCCTAGTTACTCGCTTGCTTGTCAAGCGTTGAGTCAAAGAGCCAAAGTCAAAATTTCTTTATTCATTAAGATTTTTTAGGATTATTTTGAAACGTAAATCTACCAATAGCTAGTCAAAGCTACTACTTCTCCATATAGATATATATAGGTATTTTGTCATATATTAGGAATTTCCTGAAATCTTTATTGTACCCACACTACGAAAGGAAGCTACCCTGAAAATGTCAAGCCTACATGCCCTCTGTTCTGGGCTGTACGTTGATTGTTAGTCAGCTAAGACGACTTTATATTTAGGTATAGATACTGCGGACCGCAGTGGCGACTAGTTTGATAGTTATACTCGTACTTGACCGCGGAAACTATGCTTGTTCACATTGTTGTCAAAGGTAAAATTCATTGAGGCAGTATGTCAAAAATGTGTACCTCGATGTCTATAATTGGTTTAAATGGTTGGTATGCACTGTTATGGGCAATAATTGTATCGGTATTTGAAAGTACGTACTCAAAACATAAACTGTAAGAACATTGGAAAATTGTTTTTATAACGTATCAACTATCTAGGGAATTGGACAACTGGAATTAACCTCTTTTCAACCATACAATTTAAATCAAAATTCGTATATTTAAGGATTAAAATTTGTGATTATTCATGGTTTTAATTTTTTTTTAATAAATGACACCATGACCCTTATTTAGGCCAGCGAATTGAGTCATGTTTTTTTTACATTTTGCTGATATAAGAAAGAAAAAAGCTTAAGGTTCAATAATTCTAAGTGATATATAAATTATTAAATATGACAGTACATTAATTTTTTACACAGCGCCATCCGGGTTGGATGGAAACTAAGCATAGCTTGTAATATGGGAACTTAATTACGGATAGAATACTTTTTGTAAATACTTACGTACTATATGATACAACACTCAAACACAGAAAAAACATCTAAATTCATCACACAAATGTTTGTCCTGGGTGGGAATCGAACCCACAGCCTACAGCGCAGAAGGCAGAGTTACTACCAACTGAGCTATGAGGCTTGTTATAGTAGATATAGGTAATTAATCTAGTAATAATAATACAGGTAGGAAAGATACAGCTACATTAAGAATGATGTTGATGAATATTTTGTAAAAATATAAGTAGGGACTGGTTACATAAATAAAAAAAAAATAATTTCCAACCACCGGCAAGTATCGTAAAAAAAAGACTAATTCTGTTCAATCTCTAGGCTACAAAGGCGCAGGTACAATGTAGCAGTGCAATTAAATCAGATGTCTTAATTGATTAATATAATATCGTTTAGTACGTGTTTTTGTAACATTTGAAAATGTTGAATAAAGCGTTTGATCGCATACCGCGTGTAGTCTGAGTGCGCTGAACAATTACGTAGCCTTTTCTACGACTACATCAATTCGAAAATAAGTTATTATAAAAAAAAATGGTGTGTGGTACTTCTATGAAGTTAATTTAAGAAACGTAGAGTAGAATGCCCTCCACTCGATGGACCGACGACATTGAGACTGTTGCGAAGAGTCGATGGACGAGGGTCGAGGAGGGGAGGCCTATGTTCAGCAGTGGACTTATGCAGTTAGTCCCATCTCGTAGCCAGGTTTGGAAGCTGGCTTTTAAATGGGAGAATCCTAGAGTTCCACCGTTTGGAAGCCGGACAAATAACAAGCTTGAAGGCTGTTACGCTAGGATCAATCGTTTTATATCGCATTAAAATCCGACTTTGCCGGAATTGTTACAAGTTTTGCAAAAGTACTTTTACATTATACAATATTTCAAACGACCTATGAATAACAATTTCCATACGACCAATAATAATAAGTACTACCTATGTATAACGATCTTGAAATTCAATTGAAGAATTAGGGTTTGTATTTATTTATTTTAAATATTACAGGACATAACATATTCCTTAAGTAACCCGACTGCTTTCCTTTTGAATTGTTAGTTGAACATTCATTTTGTATTAATAAAACATTTTTTATAGATATAAAACTGTAGTTTAAATTCACGTAAGGTTAACCATATACCACTCAACTCAATATAATTTGACGGACTGGCAGCATTGCATGAGGTTGAACAATAGACCACTCACGGTGGTCGTAATCAGTACCTACGGGGCTAGGGAGCAATCGTACTTTATTTGAAACTGAAAGAAAATATCGCATGGAAGAAATCTCATGGAAGGTACAGCAGATTATTCGTATGCGCCTCTTGTTGCTATGTTACAACATTGACTCACCTGTCATTCAAATGTGCTGCTTTAAAAACATCGCATATTCATTTTTTATCTTTTCTTATTTTTTTATGTCATTTTTGCCATACCAGCATACTCATATCATAAAAAAAAAAATTTAAAAAAAGCTCAAACTTTTTGATAATAAATATAGATTTTTGTGTTGGATACTGAATTACTCACGACGTTGTCGAAAACAACAATCACGCATCAGCAGAAATTTGACGATTTGTCTGTGGTGTCCGAGCAATTATAAAGTCCATATTGTGCTATGGATGTCGTAAGAGGTGACAAAGGAATTACACCATTCACATTTATTGAACAGGGCAGCTAAGCTCTTGACTTCAAGGCTCAGGTGAAGAAGAGGACTACGATGGCCCAAGCATTCCCAAAAGCTGCCTACCCGCTCACCAACGGAACACAGCGAACTGCTTGGCAACGAACTTCGGCACGATGGTGATTGCAAACCAGATAAACCTTTACAAGTACCAGTGAACTCAGGCGAAGGGTAGCCTGAACATCCAAATGAGTAAATTGTTCAAACAAGTTCTCAGTTTGATGAGGATGCTGGGTGAATGCGCCTCCACCTTCCGCTTTACCTTGTAACCAGGTGAGATGAAGGCAAAGCGCTTCACCGTCGTCCAAAAAAAAAAAAATCTTCCCATTTCACTCATTTAGAAGAGACCCGTGTCCAGGCCCGTATAGTGATTATATTCGGGGTGTGATACTGATGATATTGTATTATACGTTATTCGAACACATTCAGTAATTGTTTGTTGACAGTATTATGTTGAGATGTCAATTGATCCTGAATCTGACCCTGGCGACCCGTGAACCGCAACAAGGCGAGTTCAACCGAGCAATTCGGAGCTAACGATTGATTAACAAGAACAAGATTTAATCATGACCTCATCTTGACAGAGCCAATCGTGTTGTAGTAAAATTATATTGTATTGTTTCCTCATGACCGGACCTCGGCCGAATAAAGTCTTAGTAATCGGTGGTCGGTGTTTGAAGGCCTTCGGGTCGGTATTTGATGGTCATTCAATCACAAATTTTGATTTGTGGGCACGCAAGGGCAAGTTTAATAGATGTCGTGGTTTGCAGCGTAATAGAGTCGACCCTCCAACTCAGCCAATCGATGTCGTAAAACCTACGAAGGGTTCTCACCAACAGCTCACTCCTGTGTATCTAACACTTTTATTGCGATCTCATCTATCTATATTACACAATCCCTAATAACTTTTCCTTATTGGTAACATCCACGCCCACTTCCTCTTTCTAAGAGAATATGCAGACATAGCCGCAAGAATTCTTGAAATCGGCAAACAATAGACACCACGTTGGGAAATGACAAGTGCCATCGTGAGACCCTTTATAGTGCGGGACCCTTGGACCCCTAGCGTGCAAGACTGGTTAAAACAACTTTTCATAATATCTCGAAAGACTGCTGGAAAATATTTCGTCATTTTTATGATTTATAAATAAATTATTAATATGTTTTTTATTATACTACTAGGAGACGGGACAAGCAAGTAGCGCACCTGGTGTTAAGTGTACTCTTGCCTATGACAAAGTCTTACTGCATAGGTCACATCCACAAAGAACATAGCCTACACGGCACTGCCTTACGCCCGTCAACTTGAGGCATAAAGGTCGCCTCACGTACCCGTAATTTCACCGGCAACCATACCCTTCAAACCGAAACACAGCAATGCTGCTTGGCGGCTGAAATAAATATCGTGGTAGTAATTCTCTGGACGAGCACTTTCACTAGGGGCTTTTACTACTCTTAAAAACTGTATAAACTGTAGGGCAAAAACATGAAGGAAGGTTGCTTAAATCTTGGTTTATTGTTTATTTATACTAAATTATGTTATTACCGAGGAAACTCGAGCAAGGAAAAAAAAACAACAAAAAAGATGTGAAAAGAATATAGAAGAGAAGATGATAACAAAATCAAAAAACTAAATCCGTCAAACCTTCATGCCTAAATAGAGAATTGAACACTTAACAGACAGACAGACATGACTTTCCAAATGTGTCCGGAAGTCTCTACACGGAAGGCACCACCTCGATCTCAGATCTGATCTCTCAGATCTTAAACTCACCGTCGACAAGCAGGCGTCCATGATTGCAATACGAGAACAAGTTATTGAAACCGTAACCGTAACCATAAAAAATATATCTACAAGTGAGGAATATACCAACTGACATGTGCAGACGATGCAACAGCGGCACTGTAACAAAACAGCATATCATATGGTCATGTAAAGCTATTGCACAAACTGATTACAAGTTAAGACACGATCAGGTTGCCAATATATAACCAGAAGATGGTGATAAGGCCGAAGTTAGAAGCGCTATTCACCCGGAATCCTCAACAAACTGAGGTACTAGCTATCGTACCTATGAATATAAGAACACAGCAATATAAGAATTGTTGTTATGGCCACAGAATTAGGTAAGATTAGGTATGAGCTAGCTAGGCAGGCTTAAATAAAGGTCTACCACCATCCAAACCAAGCACAACACTCTCCTTCTGGGGATCGAACCCGGGACTTCTGGATTAGACACCGGTAGGCAAACCACTAAACCACACAGGCGGTTTTAAATATTACAGCTACTACCATCTGAGCAGTGAGGCTTGTTATACCTAATCTATTCCTACCATACAGATATCTATAGAAATCCGTACCTATTGAATACTGAATCATTATTATATCCTGGTAAGGCATGACAGTGGAATTTACTACCTGCGTCTGCTTACCGGACGTACAGTTTCGGAATTTTATAGGTCTAGAACAGAATGAGTTACAGAATAAGCTTCTCTATATCAAACGTTTTCTTGTAAAAAAAGGATTTTTAGGGTAAGCTCACCTCTGTACGTCATTTTTTAACGTAATGTATGTGATCAATAAACAATTTTATCACAAGTTCCTCCTAGGTACGTTTGCTCCGTCATGGCATTTGAGTTTGCTAAAAGTCAAACGCTAAACAACGATTAGAAACAATGAACACCACACAAACCAGGTCTTTTTCACTATTCGTATATTTTGTTTAACTAAATATATTCCGATCATTTTAGATTAAAACCTACTTTCCCTTATTATTTTAAACCTGTAATAATGAGCGAACTTAGCGAAAGCTTCAACTTCAACACTCCAAGGCCACCGCCTCAACTGGTATACAAAAGTTCAATACAAACATATAAACAAATCTATACCTTGTGTGATGACAGGTAATTCAATTCACAGTAACACTATGGAACCGTATAACAATAGGAGTGCTTGGTACAATTCAATGGTACACAATATACAAATGTCATTTCATGACCCTTCGATTGACCCGTGATTATACAACGCGCCATGATTGGCTAATAGACCATTGTGGAAAATTAGTGTAGTATTCGTGTTGTTGCACTTATGAAGTCAATAAAACCTATAAAATTAGGACGATAAGTGGTATTGCTTCTGGGGTTTTAAAATTATGCGTTGTTGAAGGGCATTTTTAGTTAATAAGTCCTGGTTAGAACAAAAGTCTGTCTTTTTTATTTATATATTTAAGGTACCCAAACTGTGCTAACGGAACACTACATCACTAAGCCTCTGATGTCCGTTCTTGCGATCATCCGTCTGTCTCTCAATTGGCCGTAAATGGTAGACAAGTGTGTATTTATTTTCCAATTTTATAAAAAAACAAAACTGGGGCCAAGAAACGTTATTTTTGGCATTTAAATGTGGGTCCCTTGGTGTGCATGTCAGGTTAGTGTTATGGATATGCGTTAAGGTTTTCGGCTTCCGTGTTTCAAATACATTATTTGAAATCCAAGTAGTTCCTTATCTAAAAGATTACAACATTGATTGTGTCCCTAGAATGTTTGATATGGTATAATCAATGTGGCGGATATGATCATGCGGAAAATGTAGGCAGGTAGGCGTTACCGTAAAGAATTAGTTTTATCAGTACATTAATCAATTTTCGAACATAAAACACATGTTTTAAGTGATTGATTGGATTCGATAATACATGCATTCTGTTCCGGAACTCATTACCATAATTGTACCTTATAAGATATTTAAAAAAATATCTAACTCATTGGTACTGACTAAGTATTGACAAAGGCAAGTAATTGAATGCAATTTTTTTGTTTTTTTTGACAGTATACAGGGTGAGTTTTTTTCCAGGGCTACTGAGGCCAAGTCTGAAACCGTGAGAGTTATCGAAAAGTCATGTTAGGAGTTACGTGCTCGATAAAAAAAAATAAGTTCTGCATTAAGCTTATAATTAGAACTAACTGGCGGAGTATATCAGTAGGTTGTTAGGTTTTTTGTCATCAACAAATGCCTTGTTTCTTATTTCACTTTATTTGCTAACAAAATACACTTTTGAGGTGACCAAAATCTCTTCAATTAACCGTTTAAATAGCCATTTCGTAAAAGCGATGCTTTGTTTTTACACAAACTTTGTGTTTGGATTTAGTATTTTTAAAGTCGCGGTACAAAGTGTGAAAATTTGCATTGTTTGATGTCTTTTATGTTTAATTTAATAATAACTGGAATTTAAATATACATACATGTACTTATATAGCAAGCCATTACGGGACTGGCATATTCGTCTGACGAAAATTCCTGACCAGGGTCACTCGTTCCTTGATTTTTTTATTTGGTGATGTAGGGATATTGGTTTATTCCATTTTTAACCACAAGATTTTTAAGTGGTTTGCTAATTGGTGTCAGACCCAGAGGTCTTGATACACAGGGAATGTATAATCTAGTGCTTGGTTTGATTGGTGGTAGGAATTTGTTTAAGTCCGCCTGGCTTGCTACCACTATCTTGTAACTAAGTCTTGTCCATAGCAACAATTATATAATTATTGTGTAATGTAAGATAGCTAGTTCCTCAGACTATTGAGCTTCCACCTTAACTTAAAACCAGGTTAAATTCTTGTCGACTAGTTTGAAGCAGGAACCCTTGCCCTTCAAAGAACTCTTGCCCTTATTTTCCCTTCAGAGCAAGCGCTTCCCCGACAAACAATTATACAAAAATGTGGATGAGAATGAAGTCTAAGTTGTTCACTAGCCCAACATATTCACTAGGCCTACATATTCACTAGTCCTCCATTTTCACTAGTCCTACATTATTCACATAAGTCGAGTGCAATGTCGCAAGCTTTTTAATTACCCCCCTCGAACAATAAAGTCGTGTCTCGTCTAATGGATGATTAAACTTAAATAAGATCGTAAGATAACCTATTGTTTGTCGACAAGCACAGCTTAATACGCAACCCTAATTCACATTGTTACACAATACACGTATGCCTACGAGAATGTGAGATAAATCCAAGTTCAAGTATATCTGTGACGTAGCTTCGCCTTGCATTACTATCAGATAGGTATTAGATAATGGACATGTTGCAGTTTTGTTTAATTATCGGAATATTAGATGATGACCAAACGTTCAAAAATTGTGTCAGTATCAACTGCCTATTTTACCACATGGTATTCTCAAAAACTTTTGCCATAATCACCACGCTTTGCAAGGAGATCGGTGGTAAAGGAGTTAGGTAATACACGCAGTAAAGCTGTTGTACTTGCTCTTCTAGTGAGATCCCGTGGTCGCTTTTTACTACGTCCAAGATCTTGAGAATTTGAGGTTATATTCTTTAGACGCGACCACAAGCCTAAAATTTTATGCAAGGCTATGTTATGTAGGTATAAATAAAGATTTAATTTATAGCTGATGAGTCAACATCCTCAACTGTTTCAGTGGATCGTATTAGGAATAGTTTTGATTTTGTAATAATTTTCAAAAATTATACAAATAAAAATACTTAAGTATTTTTTCGTAAATTAATGATGAGGTACCAGATCAACGCCTTGCAAAAATAAACGCCTATTTTAGAAATGAAAAATGAATTTAAAGTTTTTTTAGAGCGCGTTGATGTCTTTTGTATCAAGAATGTAAACTTCCTATCTAAACATTTGCATTGATGTTTTCGAATATGACTGCTACTTGTGGTAGTTTAAGTTCGCGCTTGAGACATAACAATGATTTACTGAGCCGGATCTACGCTAAACGTATTTTATTATATACCGTCATAACATAGCGTATAATTAAATATGCAACAAATATATTATTATATGAGTACCTATAGTTTGACACTGGTTGGAACATGGCATGCTTGTTTTAGTTTATTGTTCGACGGGGAAGCTTGGACTTCATCTCACCTGGTTTTTAAGTTACCTTAAATAAATTAAATAATAAATATTACAGGACATTCATTTTACACAACGCCATTTAGCCCCAAATTAAGCATAGCTTGTAATATGGGAACTAGATTGCGGATAGAATACTTAAATACTTTATAAATACATACGTACTATATGATACAACACCCAAACCTAGAACAAACATCTATATTCATCACACAAATGTTTTTCCTGGGTGGGAATCGAACCCACAGTTTACAGCGCAGAGGGCAGAGTTACTACCAACTTAGCTACGAGGCTTGTTCTAATATGTATATGTAAATGAGTATAGTAAGTAGAATAAGACCGAAGGTGGAAGCGCACTTCTCCCGAATCCTTAACAATCTGAGCAGCTGGCTATCTTAACTACTATCAGTCAATAGTACGTATAATTGTTGATATATTTTGAATTGATCTCCTGGTTTATAAACCCAAGTTTTGTTGAATTGATAGAAAAAGCTGTTAAATGGTTTTATAAAAAGAAAAACATGTAAGTTTCTGTTATGTTACAATTTTTATTTCTCATTTGCGAGTTCAACCGTTGTCCTCAACCGACGACCGTTCTTTTCCTTGTTGGAAAGATGCTATCAATTTACAAGCATGAGTAACGCTTAATAACTATTAGATAACTATTTGTCACACCGAGTTTGGAACATTTCTTCTTACCTTTATCCTTATGTACTGGTCCCAATTCCGAACAGGCGGTAAGTTTGAATTTTTTAAATGATCCTAAAAAATCGCGAGCTAAAGGTCTCCATTTCTGCTTCGACAATAATGCTTTTGTATGTCCGGATGTCCGGTTGCTCTCCTCTACTACTCGCATTTCTCAACCGATTCTCGTGAAATTTTGTGCGCAGGTTTTACAAGTATCTAGATTTTTTTTTTGTTGATTCAGTTTTTGGATTATTTTCATAATGCCGGAGTTATGGTCTACGTAAACTTGTTTACATTTTTAAATCGATGAGACATGTAGGAGATCGTAGAACCACTAAAATTATATACAGAGACTAAAATGATATACGACTGACAAAGTGCTAGCACTCTGTCAGTCGATTATAGGCTACTGTATCACCTCATGGGGAGGAGCAGCCGAGACACACCTAATAGACCTAGAGAGAACTCAAAGAGCCATCTTAAAGGTAAGCGCTGGTCTCCCTTATCGCTTCCCCACAATGAGTTGTACGCAAGTTGGGATGTGCTGACTGTCAGGCAGTACTTTTTACTGCAAGTGGTTCTCACTCAGCACTCCTTGCTCTCCTATGACTGGGACTCGTTGAGACAAAGAAAAGGAAAAGTTTATCCAACTGAGTTATTCCGCACTAATCTCTCCAGTAGCTTCTTACGCTATCTAGGACCTTGTGTTTATAATAAAGTGAACGCTATCCTGATTATTTACCCAATGTACTCATATCAGTGTAAGACGGTAACTACTTGTTGGCTCAAGAAACTCACCTATCAGGAGACTGAGGATCTTATGACTCCCATCCTATAGTACCCATAAGTAGTGTTTACGTAGAAGTTTAGGTCTTTGGTATACGACTCACACATACACACACCCACACACGATCCCACTTACACACTCACACACACCCCATTACACCCTCTCGCACCCACCCCATCCCCCATTACCTCACATACACCCCCTCACCTACACAAGCCTGAATGTAATTAAGCAAAAAAAAAAATTGTTTTGGCTAGACTGTATATTTTGATTTAGAAAAAAATTGATATTTTTTTTACTTTATTTCTTTCTTTGTTTCGTCCTCAATCTTCTGCCTAATACACACTCATACTTGCCTACACTTATATTAACCTGCCATCTTATATTCATTTTATTTAGCTTATCGGTGCTTGACTTCGGTCTTCTTCTTTGAGTCCGTTGTGTGAGCAAACCTGGTGACGTGTAATACAGGTTTTTTTTTAGAAAAGCTATCTCAGGCACCAGTCCCTCACTAAACAGGTTCAATGTCACCAGAGCCAATTTTTTATTTTTATATAATTCTTGTTATTACCTCCCTACTATTAAGGACCTTTTTGTGTGAGAGACAATAAATAAATATTATTATTATTATTATGGGGGTTGAAAACATAAAAACATCATATTTCCATTAGCCATTTAAAAAAATGTTCTAATATGACTCCAATACTTTTTTGTTAACCTTATTAAGACGCAACTTTTCATCCAATAAACTTCAAGGACCGGAGGGTAAAAAATGGTTAATGAAAAAAAAAACGCAAATTTTCTGTTCGACATTTAATTACAAGGGAATTTCATTCGCTTTCGGAATATAACTATGATTTTTTTTTTTTTGTTACACATGATTTTTTGGAGGAGACCCATATTCCATTTATTATATACTACAGTCCATCAAATCTAAGAAATACATTTTGACGTTTCGCATTTCTTATTACGATATAACTTTGTTCAAACGTAGACACAAAATATTACAAACAGTAATTCTAATATTGTCGAAAAATTATTGACTCAGATAAATAATTATATTTATTAAACATTCCTGTACATTCTCTATCGATCTATATTTGAATCTCGTAAAACTAGTATAAAACATAAAATCAGTAAAATTGAAAATTAGGTTTACGTTTATACATGTCATAAAGTTGTTTACAGTAGTGCTGCGACAGCTTAAAATTCTTGAGTTTCCAAATTATCGGTAAAAATATTGAAATAATTTAATTAATCGAACCGACTTTATGGCGGAAATTCATTGAGATAGTTTTTTGTAGTGCGCGAGTGAACACAATTTAGTTCAGTAGTTCTTCGAATTACTTGTCATGAATAAATATAGGTACGTAAATAAATAAAAAATATAATTATATTCTAGTATGTCGCCCCGAACTGAGATCTCGTGATGTCTGGTTTGTAACGGAGATTAATTCTCAAATAGAACGTAATTAACAAACGATAAAAGTGTGCTTTCAATATACCACCTCTGTAATTTTTCTCGAACTCTTTCTATTCACCACTCAGGTGAATAAAGAGGTTCTCTTGTTGCTAACGTAATGTAATATCCTTTCTAACATAAAACAAAGGATGATGTCGTTTTGAAAAGGGGAACATTTTATTTATTTTTATTAAATATCTCAAAAACTACCTATCTCTGGTCAGTTTAAATTTCATGAAAAGCGGATAATCTGTTCAAGAGTTATGCCGTCACAAAAATTGCCACATACATACATAAATACATACAGTGCTGGATTTCCCAATTATCTTTGTCATGGCATGGCATTTGTCTTTCGAAATCAATCGTTTTTACCGAATCTCTCTCGATATTTTTTTTGTCTAATTAGATTGACACTTTCAATACGTCTCTTGTCTCTGGCAGAATCGGTGAAACGGTTGCAAGCCAAAATAAAGAAGTTGAAGATGAAGTTCACAAGTAGGTACAATACAACCTCCAATTTAGTCTGTTGTCTATCTGTGGGCCATCTTGAAAAAAAAAAGCAGAAATAAATAGTTTATTTAATAATATATTTGGTATTAATTATGCGCTACATATTTATTTATCTTCTATCTGAGTTTATAGTTTTATCAAAAAAGTAAGTGATTTCTTACCTATAAAGATCAATATCGATTTTTCAAATTATCATTAATATCGGATATTTTCAATGGCGATTATTTGGTTCACATCCCTAGACAAATTGATCCGACAGCTGACGTGTATTTCTTAGATTTGATGGATTATAGCTAACTGTGCCCGTGCATCGCTACGGTACGTAATCTATACTAATACGGGTTAATATAATGCCTAAGAAACTCACAAATAATGAGGCCTTCTATTGGTAAAATAATTTACAAAATCGGTTCTGTAGATCCAGAAATTACCCCCTACAACCTCACAAACTTGGAGTTTGAGTAAGGATCCCTAATTTAAAAGAAAATATAATATAGCCATTGTCACCCGGGGATAGTGTAGGTTCCCAACGGTGAAATAAAAAAAAACTTATTGAAATGTTAATAGATTGAAGCTTTTGACAGAGAAAGCGATAGCGCCTACATGAAAAAAACTCAGCTATGTTTTAGGGTGAACATTTATTTAGTTTTATCCTATGCAAAGACAGACTCGCAAAGTCTACTGTTAGAAAATGATGTACTACCTATGTGCTACGTGTCGTACCGCAACTCGACGTTACAACTTCCTTCAATTCATTTCAAAAGTTAAATTATAATAGAAGTAGATATGATGCTTCTTTATTATTTTCAGTGTTAATTAAATATCGTTTTATCATTGTTTCAAGGATATAGATTTTCTATTAATATTAATAGTTGTGTGACTGCCACGTAACGTGCGTAATGCAATTGGCGGTTTAGTCAAAATGTGTTTATTATTATAATAAGAAGTTATTGCTATTGTTTATTATGTCAATAATGCATTATAATATAGTCATAATATTACCGGTTATTAACACATTATTTTGTAACGATAATACTCGGACAATATATTTCTAAGTGTGGGTCGACTATCAATAGTATATAAGCGGGTGGACCGTTTCGTAGTTCTTCACAAATAATAAGTTAAAAGTAAGAAACTTTTAACTTATTATTTGTGAAGTAAACGGTGCATCTCTGTGCAAATATTTTTGATTTCTGTTGTCTGCTTTTCCTGTCAGTTTCTATCTCACTTTCTGTAATACTACAGTTCACAGAGCCACTAGTGAATAAATGTTGACTTTGACTTTAACTTTGAAGAAAGCGAAAGAATGAGGAGGCATACAACAAATAATAACAAGTTTTTGGGAAAAAACGAAATATCAAAACTGAAAATCGCAATAAATTAGGGCATATTTAAAACCTGCATGATCGAGAAACTGCCGCGATACTAGTTATCACGTCATCCCGATATAAAACATAGTGACTACTCTTTCATGAGTGTACTGAACCTGGAAGAAGACATTTTGCGATTTTAATAGTTGTTGGCTTACACAATAAATGACTTCACTTTAATTCGTTGGGTGCTGAGGTCTCTACTGTCTACAAACAACACGCCGTGTATATTTCTTAAGATCCAACTGGTTTCTGGCACTTTAAATATATTCGTTTTCAGATCATCCGCCAACATCCGCAATTTCAAATCAAAGTGGTCGATGTCATCCCGCTAACGCTCACGTCACTAAAATTCGATGTGTGTATGTATGTTCCATAAGGACTTTAAAACGGCTAATCCAATTATGACGGAACTTTCGCTGGCAGATAGCTGATGCTACGGAGAGTAAAGTCTACTTTTATTTGAGGGTTCCGCGCATAAACATGAATACCCATTTTTTTTTAATTGATTCCGTGGTATAGTGGTGCAATGAGAAAGTTTTATTGGAAATTCCCTTGTGATGATGGAAACAAAATAACTTTTATTTGATTTTTGGGTGGTCGAATAACTTTTAACAAATTGTTTCCTTCCACCGTAAGATCGAGAGTGTATATACCATGGTCCACTTTCTCGCGCAAAAAAAACAAGTGTAAATATTCGTTCACTTCAAATTAAGTGTGCGATGGAGCCTACAAAAAGATAGGAAAGACTTTGATGGATTGAAGTATTATGTAAGTTTGTCGTTTTATTTGATTTCTATTTCATTATGTCAAGTGTAATTAGTTGAAACGTGATTCAATGTGTCCGAAAGCGGGCGAACAAACTAAGGCCTAGTAAGCTGATATGTAAAACATTCTTGTTATTGTTTTTGGATTGACGCAATAACGATTATCACTAACTCGACTTCAATAATTGTATTTTTGACAGTTGCTTAGTCAATGTTGATGTTACTAAATACACCAAGCTAAACTTAGGTACTTTTAGAAAAAAAGAATGAGAGAAAAAACTTTATTTGAGGTACAAAAGTGCACCAAATTGGCTTTCGACTCGGCAACATGCTGTGTTATAATATTAATTACAACAAAACGCTGGTCTTCCCTCAAAACCTGTTGAGTGCATCGCAAACGAGAACACGCGTAATTACATTTTTATTATACATACAAAGAAATACATTCTTTATACTAGTTAGATTATGAGGTACATAACAAGATTAAGAAATGCAAAATGAACAAAATATAAAAAACTACAAATGAAACTACAATTATATAAGTGTAGGTTTAAAAAAAGTTTTAGTTTTATTTGTAGTACAAATTGTGTATACACACAATTTATATACCAAAAAAAAGACACAAGGAACTCAGGACTTCGTGATACAGCTAATGTTAGAAAAAGGAGATGGTATGGGTAGTGAATTCTTTAGAGGAAAACTTATCTGGAAACATCTTAATGTTATACCCTAAACTTTCAATGTCCTGGAGCTCTCTATAGGCAGAGGGATGTTGTTTTAGCATTTTAATGCTGCGTATCGAAAACTGCCTTGCAAGGCTGCCGCGTGGTGACGCTGTGTCTATAGCTAATTTTAACATTTACGCATAGGGATAATAATTTAGCGTCCCACGTTAGCTTCTCATAGAGGTATGAGATATGAGTGCTAAAGAGCTCTATCGTCTAGTAGGTAGATGTAATAATTATAGTTGACAGTGTTTTTTGCTAAACTTGCTGAGTAAACAATGAACAACAAAGGGCCCAAAATTATTAACCTGGTTGTGATAGGTGGGACATCGACATAATTTCTTTTCATTTAGCTTACTGACGATGACTCAGATATCATCGAATCACTTGACAGCGCTATCACTTCGGCCATAGTTGCTCAGTTTTGATATTTAATAAAACTAGCGCGTCAAATGCTCTTAAATAATCAAGCAGCACCAGCAATGTAATCGCGACCTTCTTTTGTGCACCGATGATGTCGGTAACGTCCAACAGAGCTTTGGCAGCATCTTATTTGTCTCAAGAAACTACAGTCAGTTTATTCAAGTATTTTTTATGTACAAGGCAGAATGTTGATTGGACCATGGACCAATCAATATTTTATATTGTCCATGATTGGACGCAGAGCAAAATATATCGAATCGATGTCCCATTTCTATCCTACGGGAACTGATTTATAGGATGAAAAGTAGCCTACGTTATATACATAATAACAATTAACGTAATATAGTATATGTGCACGATTTCAGCTCTATCCGTGTAGTGGTATTAGCGTGAGTAACAATCATCCAAAAAAACCTTTGCTAATAGAATACTAGTGTGATAAATTGCACCTAAACCGGTACGGTACCAGATTTATATAATCTTAAGAGTTACTTTTCAAATTATATTTGAAAATATAAAAACTCTCACGCGAACCGAATCGCATTAGAGAGCATTTCTCCTAAAAAGTTTCGTTTAGAAATTTATCACAACAATCTTTTTTAATCGCTAATGTAACAAAGCTGCACATTCAGTGTGGGACTAATCTCACACTGTCGTAATATTTTATATTCAAAAAGCTTATTGTACACGTGTTATAGTGAAAGATAAGATGATAATGAGATGAAAGCGAACAAAAGAATGGCCCTCGAAAATGTGTAAATAATTAGTTGTAGCAAATATCTAACAAGCCTCACAGCTCAGCTGGTAGTAGCTCTGCCTTCTGTGCTGTAGGTTCAATTCCCACCCAAGACAAACCTTCATTTCAAAGCTAATTGATTCAAGCGTTAATTTGCGGAGTTCCAATTTCTGACCTGAAAACAAGAAAGAAGAAAGCTGTGTGATTTGAATGTGTAATTTCTGTCTTCATATGATAGAAGCAATTTTTTTCATGTCGGAGTGTAAACTTAAAAAAAAGATTTTGCAGGATATCTGTTGTCTGTGCCTACTCTTTTGGTAGCATGCACTTAGTGCACATTTTTTATTTCGAAAAAAACAAATTACAAGGTTATTTTATTAAAAGGGTCTGATTGAAATTGCATTCAGAAAGGCATTGCCGCGATAATGTAATACTCAAATCGTGAACGAGTTAAATAACTAGCAAGGCCAATTAGAGATAACGTAAATAATGTCACAGGGAAAAACAGCAGATCTAGTCTATACCAGTGACCGTCGTTCATTACATAACATTATAAAATTATTTTCAAACACCAATCAAATACAAATCACCAAATGTGGGAAAGATTTGCGAATCATCGCAAAACCCAAACTAGAGGTCATTGAGACTCAAAACTTGCAGGGTCTCCCTGTGTGGGTACACTGAGAGGAATTTGAAAAATTCACGAAGTTTAAAAAAATATCAAGTTTAAAATAAAATGTAACTTTCTCAATCACATGTGTTGGACACTTCAATATTAGTAGGTAGATTGTCCCTAGGAAACGATCCTCGCCAGTGCCATCTGGAAAAGCTAGCCATTGTGGACCTTACCATTGCTCTGGCTTCTAGCATAAAGGTTAAGAGCTAACCCGTCATTCATAAAAACAGAAGTATGTGTTATTCCATATTCGTCGCCTTAACAACAATTCTAAAATTATTGTGTTCCGGTATTTAGAGATAAGATAGCCAGTTCCTCAGAGCGTTGAAGATTCCGGGTGAAGTAAATAAATAAATAAATAAATAAATAAATAAATAAATAAATAAATAAATAAATAAATAAATAAATAAATAAATAAATAAATAAATAAATAAATAAATAAATAAATAAATAAATAAATAAATAAATAAATAAATAAATAAATAAATAAATAAATAAATAAATAAATAAATAAATAAATAAATAAATAAATAAATAAATAAATAAATAAATAAATAAATAAATAAATAAATAAAATAAATAAATAAATAAATAAATAAATAAATAAATAAATAAATAAATAAATAAATATATAAATAAATAAACAAACAAACAAACAAACAAACATGTACATACGTACATACACGTACGTACGTACATAAATACATACATACATACATACATAAATAAATAAATATAGGCATGAACAAGCTGCTGCATACCTTCACTATTGTTGGAACATGCCGCCGTCACTTTGAGATATTTCAGATTATGGCTCGAGCACAAGGGAATGGTAATGTTATCTATTTAGATCCTGTTTGTATTCGCACTATCTAAAAACCGTGTATTTAGGTATTCCCGTTGTTTCCCAGGATTCCTAATTCACACTAACCTAATTCCTAACAAGCCTCAAAACTTGGGCGTAGTAACTCTGCCTTCTGCGCTGTAGGTTGTGGGTTCGATTCATTTGTGTGATGAATATAGATGTTTGTTCTGTGTTTGGGTGTTGTATAAAGATAAGATAAGATAAGATAATTTATAAGATAATGTATGATAAGTATGTATTTACTAAAAACAAAAGTATTTAAGTGTTCTATCCATAATATAGTTTCCATATTACAAGCTATGCTTAGTTAGGGGCTAGATGGCGCTGTGTGAAATTAATGTCCTGTAATATTTAATTAATTTAACTCATTATCAAGTTGGCCATCAACAGGCCATTTGTGTCCACTGTTGGATAGAGCCTCCTTTAAAGGAAGTTTGCCATAATCACGCAGAGCTTCACGACGGAAGCTGCCGCCCTTCTTCTGGGCCTGGATTCTACTAACCCAATCGTTTCACTACAAGAATGGTATCGTCACAGAACAGCAACCAAATGCATATTTTGTTAGTTTAAAAGAATCATCTATATACATCATACAAAATAATAATCAAATATTAAAATAAATTAACATAAACTTACTATATGCATGGAAAAAAAAATATTCCGTCCATGCTCTATGTACGAACTTACATGTAAAAATATGAAATGGATTATCTACAAAAAATATATTTTATAAATAACCCAGTCGATCGTTGTCCCCACCAGACTGTAAAGTGGCCAGAATACTCTTTTGTTAATTTCTGTCCAACTTGTTATGCAATCGTCCGTGGTTTGGTTTCTGTTCCAAAATGTTGACAATCCATCCCAACCTGTGGATGTCAAATGGAACAATTAAGTAGGAAGCCTCCTGTTTGAGACATTCAAATAATACTTGCTCAATATTTTTAACCTTTCCTGCGATCGCCAATTCACTTGCCAAGCGTGGTGATTCTGACAAACGCTCAAGTTTGGGTGGAAACTCTGTGTTTGTGACATCCACTTTTCACGGGCTTTTGAGAACAATTGTAGTTCGCTACGTAAATGAAAAGCAACGCATAACTAGGATTTCTATTTATATGATTAGCTAGTGCTTAATGATAATGCTGATTCCAAATGAGGGCAGTTTAAAGAGTGACGCAGGAATCTGATCTTAATAATATAAAATCGACGTGAAGCTGACTGACCGACAATTACCTTGACCGACGCACCTTTTGTAGTGCAGGGGTGCACTAAGAAAATATATTCCGGATCTCACTAGTTTTATATAATTGTACAAAATCGTAGTTTATGATTTACTGACGATTCGTCGTTTTTATTTTTTGTTTTGTGCGACGGGGAAGCGCTAGGCCTTCATCTCACCTGGTTACAAGTTGAGATAAGGCCGAAGGTG
The DNA here is from genome assembly GCA_951394065.1 of Venusia cambrica. Taxonomy (NCBI): domain Eukaryota; kingdom Metazoa; phylum Arthropoda; class Insecta; order Lepidoptera; family Geometridae; genus Venusia; species Venusia cambrica. The sequence continues at coordinate 4,942,608 of OX596060.1, read as the reverse complement.
GACGCGCACTTCACCCGGAATCCTCAACAAACTGAGGAACTGGCTACTTACCTCTGAATGATGGAACTCGAAATTTTTTCAAGAATTGTTATTATGGCGACAGAATAAGGTATGTACGATGGTGGTAGCTAGCTAAGCGGACTTAAACAAAATCCTATCACCAACCAAACCAAGCACAATATTGCTTCCCTGGGATCGAACCCGGGACCTCTGGATCTGACTCGGTGATTTGAACCACAAGACCACAAAGGCGGTTAAAAGCGGTCGTGTGTCTCTATTCTGTAAAGTGCGTCAACTTTTTTCTTTAAACATCAACTCTTGCACTATGGAGCAACCTTGCCCTGGTTGCCTATTAACTCTCTTCTTAAGGGCAATAGGGTCTTAACAGTGAAAATATAGACGCTACTCTCTCCTTCTTCTAGTTTTCCTTGATATAGTGTGTGTTTTTTTCTTTTTATGACGAGGAAGCGCTTTGCCTTCATCTCACCTGATAGTGTAGGGTCTTTAGTCTATAACCCGACTAAAGGTTAAAAACTTCCTGTTGGCTGACGGTCGGGTTCTAAGGTTGGATTTTGGAAAACGGGCACGAAGTCTAGAGTTTTTGCTAGTCTAGTTTTACTGCTAAATAAACTAAAAGCAACTAGTAACAATATTTACGATTTTTTTTTTTTTTACGGAATTTACTTAAATCGGCAGCAAGCTGACCAACTCGAATACCACAGAATAAATTATCTCATGAGAATAAGGTAAATCGAGTTAATATTTGAAGCAGTTTCGATTTAAGTATCATAGTTATTGGTATAGATAACTGGATGACTGCATTGCTCTGTCTAAATAAGGATTCCTTTGTAGTTTAATTGTGGGGCTTTTGTTTTTGGTGACATGTGACACAAAGGCTGGCTCTTATTTAGGCCAGCGAATTAGCATTGATATTCGTGGCAATGCAGTCAGTGTCTAGGGCACGCTTTCATCTGATACTGGTCTGGAACAGTGGAGATACCTATAAACCGTTTGTAACGGTAATTAAGTAATCCGACTGCTTACTGGACCAAGGGATTAGAGCTTAATTTAACAGAATCGGAATTAAAGTAACTAAGAAACCTCATAGGAATAAAGTCGTCGCTCTGTTACTGTTTCGGAACTAAATTGGAGTTATTTACGAGTTCTATAAGGTTCTGAGAAATAACCTATTTATTTCTCAGAAACTTGAACTTGAAAATTGTTGGAAATATCAACCTAATAGAATAATAATACTTTATTATTTCTATTATTCACTTGGATTTGAAGACTCCAAGATTGTACTGGTGCGTAAGAACAGGCGAAGGCAATGATTTTTAATCCTAATTAGTAGGTACTACACGTTCCTATTAATAAAAAAATCATTTACTAAGACCAAAAATAAACAATGAGCTGCGGACTGACCGGATCTTTAACCCCAAAACCCAAAAAACTATTAATTATCAAAACACACAAATTTTCTGGCGATAAGTATTTTCAAAACGTTTATTTAGTTTAAACAGATAATTGATAAAATAGCCAACATTCAATAAAAACCAGACTCATTCAAAATGCGAATTACGAAAGTCAATTATGATTTTTATGAAAATACGTCTGTTAGTTGCATGAAATTGAATATTTAACAAAACAATATTACGTAGGTTCGGTCAGTCGTTATTTGGCAACCGGTAGATAGGACAGTTACAATATCTAGGTGAAACGTGCTGCACTCGGTTCATAATTCAACTGCTTTTTACACTTAGAGACATAGAAGAAAGCTAGTGCCCGAGCCAAATACCTCTCTCCATAGCAACTGGACAGATTCCTAACTGGATAGATTCTCAGCTGGACAGATTTCTGGGAATCTTTAGAACGAATCAATTTAGAAGGAATCTTCTAGACGATTAGCAACAAAATATACGGTCGTGAATATTTTTTAAATGTCTTCTTTGGAGAAACCTAAATCCGCTAGACTCCTATGGCTAGTTCAGACGGGTCAGGATCGTGCAGTCAGGCGCGCATATGTAGGTCGTCCTAGTGCCAAAGGTAGTCCAAGGTACCGCTGGAGCAACGAGGTGGATAAGGTTCTGCGGTAACGCACGCTGCCTCTGACTGAAGCATCCATGGACCGGAAAACCTGGCGATCTCTGGTGGTGTCATCCTCTGCACAGGTCGAAGATAATATTTTGGGGAATTAGTTCTAGTAGTATCTGCAACTTAAAAACCACTGACAGTTGCAAACCTCATTTCTATGGTTTGAATATTTTGACTTTACCATGTGTATATATTTGAGGTTATTCAGTTTGTCAGGAGCAACTTACATCTGTATGCACATTTTAAACGTAAACGAAAAAACACAAACTTACTTGTCCTACCCACAAGCTTATTTGGCAACAGCGTATTTCGTAATGGCACCAAAGATTTAAAGTCACTTGTCTATATCTGTACTGGGGATAGCTTCTGACCACATGTTTAAATTTAGAGTAAAAAAGCTGCTAACGGAAAAGGTGTAATAAAGTGTTAGTGGCTATTTGAATGAAAATTTATAATTAATGTAATCTGACTCTATATTAAATTCACGAAGTAATTTTTTTTGACATTGTGATAGGGACAAAATAATTCTAGATATAATCCTGACATTTTAATACATGCTGCAAATTTTGTATTATTAGTGATAAATTTACATTGTTTTTAGAGTAAAATTTTGAATGATTGCATGCTTGTAACGCTGAAAATGGTGCGACACAACAATATAATTAGCTTAAGACCTACATAATATATCTACCCATGTATCGTAATAAATAATATGAATATGAATATGATTAAGGAGAAGGAGTGATGACATACAACGGTTTGCTATGGTCATCAAAATTTTATATTACCGAATTGAAACTAAATCAAATCAAAGTTGATTTCTAGGTTAGTTTTATACACCCACATTTAAGTATGTAGGTAAATAAAACAGCTGTGGAGCTGATTATATATAATTTACCTAGTTTATTATTTACTAACTCAACAGTAAATAACGTATTTATTCGAGTCAATAAGTTACCGCTGGTCAATAACAGCACTAAATATTTATTATTGTGTTTGAATTCAAAGCCTTGTAGCTAAAATCCTGCCACTTTGAATGTTCAGAGCAAATTTTATCTCCTAATTTAGATCTTATTTCTAAATACCAAATGATCATAAAATCGGTTTGGTTTAGTTATTGTACCTTACTTAAATGATTTTCTATTTGTCAATTTTTTTTTAATAATGGGCTAGCTCTTGAATTTTATTATCTGTGCCTCAGGTTTGTCTGCTCAAGGATATAATGACATCCACCCGAGGATGGCGACTAAGGATTAACACCAAGCAGCAATCTCCATCTGAGTAACTACTTAGCACCAATACTGCAACTTCCAACCCACCTGCCAAGCGCTCCCATGACCAGCAGTGAACACATTCGGGCTGTAATAATGATCAAATAATGAATTCATTAATAAAAATAATCATTCTACAAATCGGATAACTTTTGGTTTGAGAGTATCTTATGGCTAAAGAGAATCACTGCTTATTGATAACAAAATTCCTACAATACCATCATATCATATCAACCATCTTACCTGAGTCTGTCGCCATATCAACAAATCATAATGTAGTTGTATTCCGGCATTTAGAGATAAGATAGCCAGTTTGTTGAGGATTCCGGGTGAAGTCCGATTACACCTTTGGCTTTATCATAACTTGAAAATCAGGTGAGATGGAGGCCAAGCACCTCCTCGTCGTACAACAATATATATATATATATATTTATATATATATATATATATATATATATATATATATATGTATATTTTCATCTTGATAAGCCTGCGGAGACATTGCTTCCTACACCTTTCACGCCAGTCTGAGCACGGATGTTGCGTTTATCTTCACCAAGCAGAATAGTTACTTACAATATCAATTTTCCAATACATCGGAAGTATCTTCAAAGTGTCATAAGCGTTGGCAACGCGGCGAGGACGATTAAAAGATTACTTCCGTGTGTGTATGAGCGAGCATTATGCTTAACGACCGTCCAGCGTATTGTTTCTTAATGCCAGGGATGGAGTAAGGCGCGGTGAGAAACAGAAAGCTCGGTTCGAACTGTGTAATTTCGAGAGTGATGCTTCTGGGCCCCGACTATTAAACCAATCGCTTTATGACTATGGTTCAGTGGTTTAGCAGAATAGGGCTCCAGATGTTGTGCGAGTCCACAGGCAACGGTAGCCGCCCACCTTGTGTTAGATGGAAAGGTTGTGCTTAAAAAATATCATGGAAGATTATACTGAACACAACACCCGTATTCATTATTATTTTGATAGAAATAAAACTTAAGAGTAATAAAAAAAAAACAAATACACTTCCAAATGGCTTAATTTTTTAACTGTTTACATTCTCCTAAACTGGTAAAAACAGATTTTGAATTAGAACGACTATATTATATTTTGGTATGCACTAGATTAGACTTTTCTATACTAAACTAAATAGATAAATTCAATTGCATTCGAAATATACACGGGTTTTAATAGGTTTTAGAGGAAACTAAATCGATGTTTTTGTGGTATGTGGTAATGCAAGCGGCCATCTTTTTTGCGTGCATGTACAACAGTTGAAGTGACCAGTGGGCAGGAGGTGCAACAATCAAAAGGTTAACAGTATTTTTGTTATTATTTAATTAATTATGTCTGTTGTTTTCATCAAACTATTTCAGCTTGCTGCCAAAATAACTTACATTATACTGTTAGCTTTAGTTTTTTTATTAACAAATTGCCCTGTAGGTATTAGTTTAGTGTACCTACATTCCGTCATGTTTCTTGATTTATTAATTCATAAAGATAAGAAGCAGGTCGAAGGGTGGGTAGGGTTACATTGTTTATAGTCAAGTATATGTATAATGTCAAGTTATAATTGTGATTTTGCCTCATCTTCGTATTAGATCCTAGTACCGACTCTGGACACGTCATTCTACTCCGCCAATGTCTCTGAATCGCTTCCCAAACTCACACGCAACTTTCTCGCGACTTTACGTAACAGTTGCTACACTTTTTTTGGTTGATTCCGCTTTGGGATCAAACTACAAACACAGTTTAGCATTGCGTATGGCTTGTAAGGGTCAAAATCGCGAAAGCAGCCGAATCGTATCGCCTTTGAGCACTTGAACGTGTAGTTTTGCTCGCAATAATGGTGCTGAATCATGCTTTAAATGTAGCCCAATGTTTACACCGGCCTTGATACGATTTTGAGTGACACAAAAACGAGAAATATTTGACGAAACAGAGATATTAACATTATCTCCCATTTAGTTTCGGTTTTGTAATGTAATGCGGAGTGTTCGGGTGCGCCTGCGCCGCCGCCGGTCGGTGCAACTGGTGCATCGCAATCGGCCTCGATCGCGGTTACGGTGGTTCATTGTCAGATGAAATAGTGCTGCAATAAATTAGACGAAATGAATGTCTTTCAGGGTTGGTTACCTAAACGGTGAAAATGAAACCTTTTTAGATTTTTTTTTTATTTTGATCGCCAATCGCAGGGCAACTACAACTAGATTGGCAAGTTTCATGAGGCGACCGTTTTAGTTTTGGTGCTTCAGAATATCCCACAAAAGAGATGCCAACTGTAAATTCAATTGTAAAAATCTAAAGTTGCGAAAACTCTTTAAATTCTATTGTAATAGGTAATCCAGAAGGCTGAAAACTCTGAATTAATTGGTAATAATCAAGTGATGCCAAATCGGTGGTGCAAAAACTCACTTAGTTCAAGTCTAATATCCAAAAGGTGTGAAAACTCTTTTAGTTTAATTGTAATAACCAAGAGGTGCAAAAGCACTTTTTTTTTATTGTAGTAATCAAGAAATGCGAAATCTCTTTATAGATGCAATTGCTATAATCCATAATTGCATAGCGAAGTCACTAAATTGAATGAATGGGTTCGACATAGATAGACCACCAATACTCAAGATATAAAAATCATGGCATTCCAACTCACTTTTCATAATAAAACCCTTTCTAATTCAATCAGATTCGCACTTGAGTGCTCTTGAGTTCATTGGGCTTTTTGTCACAAAATTATGTTAAAAACAATACAATTGCTTAATCGCAAAGCATCAATACTCCAAATGTCAAGTTTAACTTGTACCTAATTATCTTTTTATATCCGTTTTAACCTTGTAGGAAATTAGACAATTCTTACGCCTCTGTTGTCCTAATCATAATGCCGATCAATCTACCCCGATGGAATACTTCATGCTTGCAATTTTTTAACTCGGACGTATTTACTTAACTTAGACTTTGGCGCAAGTGCTACGAGGCGCGGGGTCAGCTAAATACCTAGTCAATGGATACAGGTTGCTCGGAATGGATTTTACACCAACCATTTGATTGTCAATGCTCAAATATCGTATAGAAATCGCTCTTAGCATGTCACCGCCGATTTCGCCTATTTTTGACACACTTGGATGTGCTTCATCATGTCATTGTGCTAAGTTATGGGGGCCTGTTCCATATATCCCTACAAGGCATTTTTTCATTTTTAAATTCTAAGCCGGAAATGCCATGTAGTAACGAAACGTATCCAATTTAAAAGAACGTAACATAAGCATACATTTATTTCGCAATCGAGTGAAGCGATGGAGGTAATGTGAGTGATTTAAATAACCAAGGCGGCAGTGATACATTTCTCCTCGGTCGTAATCGAAACAAAGTTCCACTGACGGTCCACAGTAGGAACGCGAGTGTATCATAATTTACAAGTTGTTCTACTTGTATCATTAATCGACATTTTCACCAAACTGCCTAAGAAGGAGGGTTTTGTTTTTCGAGAGTACTTATGTGTAGATGTATTGGCTCGCGCTACAGCCCAAGCGTTTTATAGGCAAGAGGCACTTAACATCAGGCCTCTAAGCCTCTAATTGTTTCGCCTCTAAGTTGTGTAAAAAAACTGGTCAAGTGCGAGTTGGACTCTTTAGTCGTTGGAGTATTTAAGTTAAGGACAAACTTAGCTTTGCCGTTCAATCAACTAGACATGGATAACGCACTAACCGCAAATAATAAAATTTGTATTAGTGAATTCGCTTTATTTTGTTTTGCTGATCTTGTTTTTTACATGTGTTGAAGAAGAATACTTTTTACAAATTTTAATCATCCAGGCCGATGGGAAGGTATAGTTTTCGATGTAGGTTTAGATTCGAAAAAAAAAATGTAGCAAATTGCGAAAATTTGCGACATAAAATTTCAACATATAACTCCAAGCACTCATGGTTCTGCTATGCTATCAATCCTCTTTCTACCCTCTTAAATGATAGCTACAATGGAATCAAGGTGATGGCAACACCAGTCATATTATCTCACATTTTGCATAAATATACAGCAGCTCACTGACCGAACTATAACACTATAACACCTCTCAGACATAAAACAATCGTTCTCGTCAGACACAACACATGCACATTGGCTTAGATGTAGTACTTTCAGTGCGCAGGGGTAAATTATTAAACCATTCCATCTAGCCAAGGGTGCATTAGACCCTCTCCCTCTGGACGTAGAGGTTTGTTGATGATTCCAAGTAGAGTGCGCTTCCACCATCGGCCTTATCAGAACTTGAAAATCAGATGAAATTAAGGCTAAGGCACTTCCCCGTTGTACATTAAGAGAATAAAAAAAATTGGCAAATGCTTTTGACCCAATGGAGAGTCAACACAGTCAGAACCTTATACCGATCATCTTAAATATTGTGCATTTGTTCGCATTGTCCGAAAGTTCTTATCCCTGAAACAATAAACTGCTTATCAATGAATTTTTTTTAGCCAAAAGCCCGCGAACTATTGAATATTCCTCTTGATGAAAGACTGTAGAACAAACAACATAAAACGAATATAATAGTCATTTATTTAAGAATAGATTAGTTATAAATAATAATTTATTAGATTTCCATAAAAGTTAAAAATAAAATATTCAATTTTATTTTTTGTATAGAACTTGATTTGTATTCTATCTAAGGATCGAGCGGCAAAGTTAAGTTAAAAATAAAATATTCAATTTATTTTTTTGTATAGAATTTGATTTGTATTCTAAGGATCGAGCGGCAAAGTTAAGGTAAAAATAAAATATTAAATTTTATTTTTTGTATAGAATTTGATTTGTATTCTAAGGATCGAGCGGCAAAGTTAAGTTAAAAATAAAATATTCAATTTTATTTTTTGTATAGAACTTGATTTGTATTCTATCTAAGGATCGAGCGGCAAAGTTAAGTTTGTCGTTTGTTGAAAATGTCTTCGATGGCGAACTATTGAACTCATTCATCATTATATTACCAACAAGTTTGTACGGCGCGAATCCAATTCGCAACTGGCTGTTTTTTTTTATTATAAATATTTAAAATTTCTGGAACAATATGTACATAATGATAACCAGCCCATGGGTGATACAACGCCAATGCTCAACATTGTCGATATGCTCTTTGAGATAAGTTTAACCAACAATAGCATAACCTAAAGTTGTATAATTTTCAAAGAGGTAGCTGGGTTACAAACATACAGACAAACGAAATTATAAAATGCTTTACCAATATCTCGGTGATTTATTTCAAATTATTTCACCACCTGCAAGTATATTGTGTACCTACAGCCAACACAAAAAAATCACACGATTTTAGGCGGACATTGGCTACTAGAAAGTAACCATAGCAAGGCTACCTGGAGGTTAACCGGATGTTAAATATTTTAATGGGCATATTTTTCAATGAACACTCGCCCATATTGTCTGTAGAGCATGTGCGTAAATGTAGCGAATACTTAAGAATAATCTAAAGATAAATTTGTATTCTAAGAAACCTAGAACCGGGACAGACTATTTTTGTGGGACCCGTGAAGGTTTAATAGTCTGAGAGCTGAGAAATCATAAATCATCGGGTTTATTTTAATGTTGGGAAGTCAAGTAAAGCAGTAAAGCAGACACACCCGTCTGCTTTCGGAAGTTGTAGGTACAATATGGTCGAGCACCAATACAATTTTCGTTTCTTCCAGGAAATTTATGGAAGCATTTAAAACTTTCCCTTGCTATGACGGTAATAATAAGCCTTGACCTGAAGAGTAGAAGTGCCCATCAAATGCCAGATGCAGAAGGTGGTGGCTCCTGGACTCACGCGTCGTTAGCTTAGACCTTGTCCCGTGGTTGATGGCTTGACTTTTTATTGTTTTATGATTTCAAATGTTATAATTGTATTTTGAAAAGTTTTCAACTCAATAATGTGTTGTATTTAAAAAATACTAAACGGTCGTCTCAGCACGTTTATTAATGTGATAATAATGACCAATCCCGCCTAAGTGTGGGATAAGGCCAGTAATAATAAGAAAAAATCTTACCTAAGTCTGTCGCTATAATAAGAATTTTAAATTGTTGTGTTCCAGCATTTAGAGGTAGGACAGCCAGTTCCTGACTCTTTTCAGAATTTCAGGTGTAGTGTGCTTCCACTAAGGCCTTATCATAACTTGAAAACCAGGTGAGGTGATGGCCAAGCGCTTCTCCGTCGTATACAATAAAGTTAATTTTAATATGAATCACCTTATTTATAAAGTTGGCAATGAACACATTACGCGGAACGTTATAATAGTACAAAACACTAAAGCTAGAAACAAGTTTGATAGAGGCCGAGACTGGTTAAAAAAAAGTGCCCAAATAAGGTAAGGTAGTAGGTATATTAGGTATCTATGTAATGGTTTAATTACATCGAAACTCAGTCAGTTACTCACAAGTTTACAAGTTTCGTACACTCACATTTAGATGTTAAGCTCAGAATAGAATAGAGTTTATTTGCAACAACAATCAATAATAATAAAAATAGTAGCAAGAAAAATTTTTAGGATTTTAGTCTTACATGTGCGTGTGATAGATGTGTTATAGATTGGTGAAGGTCACATTGAGAGTAAATTCGTTTCTAGTGCCCTTGTGCATAGGACCAGAAATCCGAATGGCATTCTGACTAGTATTCTGTTTAGCAGCGATGGACTTGCAACCTGTTATGTCTTACACGCTAGCTTTTTGCAATTGCGAGCCGTAGGTATGCTTAAAGCAAGTTTGGACTTATCAGGCGATTTTCAAACCATCCACGCTCTGAGTAAATATCAGAGGTGATTGAAGGAAAACAGTCTAATTTAGTCTAATTTCACTCCTCACTTGAAACCGAAGATGAATCTTCCCATCACCCATATTCAAAATTCGAAGGTTAATTGTTTTTTTATTACCTTTTCACGAGTATACCGCTAAACGGATTTTAATGAAATTTGACATAGATATAGTGACAGAGCTATTGGAATTAACATATATTTTTTTTTACCGGGTAACAAGCACGTGGTAGGCCCGCCGGAAATTCAGTTAATAAGTTTTGAGTAGCTTTACAGCCACAGGCTCAGTTACACAAGTTGTAATCCGCCAACAGAAACAGTTCAAGTTCAAATTCAAGTTAAGTTCAAGTTACTTTATTAATAACATCAGTTACACGTCAAAAAATCAGTCGAATAAAAGTAACAAACATTAGAAATAATAACAAACAATAATAAATTAATACAATATCAAATTAACAATAAAAAAGTAAAATGTATACCACCAATAACTGTCAATCATAATAAGAAATAAATAATATTCAATTTAATGTCATTTAATGTCAAAAATCACAAAAAGAATCGGGACATCATCAGGACATATTATGTTTTTAACTCAGTTTCGCTTGGTTATCTAAATATTCAGTTAAATTGTTTTGTATGTGTTTTATTGTACGACGGGGAAGCGCTTAGCTTATTTCAAGTTTCAAGTTACAGGCGGTGAAGGTGGAAGCGCATTTCACCTGGAATACTAAACAGACTGAGGAACTTATACCGTCTTACATCTAAATGCTGGAACACAACAATTTAGAATTGCTGTTATGTCAACAGACTTGGAAAGATGGTGGTAGCTTGCCAGGCAGACTTAAATAAAGTCCTGCCAACAACCAAGCCAAGCACAATATTGTAATCCCCTGGGGATCGAACCCGGGACATCTAGATCTGACACTGGTGGGCGAACCACTAGACCACAGATGCAGTTAATGTATTTGCTGGTTGATTGACTGACTGAGAAGCAATTTGCAGCCTAGAGATCCCAGAAACATGTTTGTTCAGGTTAGCTTTTCTATATAGTGTACTAATTAAACATTTAGGAAATTAGATAATGCAACAAGATGGAAGTAGTTTATTATCTTGCAAAAAAAAACCCCAAAGTCAAGGAAAATCAACTAGTTTACCATAAAAAGGGATTCCCTACGTTACGAAAACTATGCAAAACGCCCAAATTAATTATGCAAAGTCCTCCATAAAGGCATAACCCTAATTATTTCCTTTAGTGTTAACGATAGTTCGTTTGCAAAATATCCGGTAAAACAGAAATTGATACATATTTTAATGCACGCTTGCTTACACATTAAACATTACAACTTAATAACCATGTGAATAAAACTTGTACAGCAAGGAATGTTTTGAAATCAAATTATAATTCAATTATACGACCACACACAAACGTGTACTAGAATTTTACAACGTGAAGTTTGTGCAGTACAGCACAAAGTTGATGTGTGCTATGGACAATGGAATGGTCTCAGAATAGCCACATTATAGGTGCTTTTAGGTATTCTAGTGGTCATTCTGCAATGATATTCCGTCATGTGAAGCGATTGGCTTAAATCGGGGTTTTGGGGTGTTGACAGTCGCTATGTCTCTTTTATTTTTTATTGATAATAGTCAAGCGTTTGACCCCCAGCTTACATGTAAAACAAGTAAAGATGTGGCCTAAGATGGAGCACGCTTGCCTAAAAGGAACCCATTTACTCTGTCCAACAGTGGACTATTACAGAGCCTCCTGTAAAGCTTGATTGGTTTGATATAATAAACACACCTGGCTGGTGAATGTGTAAGCGCACATTTTTTTTATTCGAGAAAATTTTCTGAAAACCCAAATTGAAGAGAAATCACCAAAGTTTCGTGTACCTGAAAAAAAATATCTCACTCGAATAGCTACAGCTATTATAAACAGCGAGAATCAAATCAAATCAACTTATTGTTTGTAGATTTAAGTAAGTAGTACTTTGGTCTTAAAATTAGGTAGAAACACAAAAAAAAGCAGATTTAAAAATGACAAAATGAATAAATACATGAATGAAAACTTAGGAATTATTGTCAATCATCAAAATTGTCCTCTAAAAATGTATGAATGGTATGGTACCCTTTTTTTTTATAGTAATAATTATAATAAGTAACGTATATTCGTCATTGTCACCTTTGGTGGATAAGTGTTTTTAGAGGCGGGTTGAATGTTGTTATTAGCTTAACCAACTCTGTGGTCTAGAGGTTTAACCCACCAATTTCTGATCCAAAGGTCCCGGGTTCGATCTCCGGGGGAAGTCCGCCTGCCTGGCTGGTGGTAGCTAACACCATCTTACCTAATTCTGTCACCATAACAACAATTCTAAAATTGCTGTATTTCGGCATTTTAGAGGTAAGATAGCCAGTTCCTTAGTTTGTTGAGGATTTCGGGTGAAGTGCGCCTCCACCTTCGGCCTTATCTAAACTTGTCACCAGGTTACATGAAAGGCAAGCGCTTCCCCGTAGTACAATAAAAAAAAACCTGCAGCTATTTGTCAGTATTTTTAAGGTGTTAGTTTTCTTGAATAATTCAATCAGTCAGGACAGATGGAAAAATAATACATTTATTGGTTGGGGCAAGATCTATCACAGCGTGACGGCGTACTCGTAATCAGCTGACGAGAAGGGCATGTTCAGACATGCGCTAAGTCGACAACATGCGTTTAACAAGCATGTAACTATATATTATATACTATATTATGTACTATATACATTAACGATAGATCAAAATCGTATATTTTTCTAGTATATAAGCAGTCCAAGTATTAAATTATCTAGTGGAAAATATTGAAACGCTCTAGTAACTAAAATGGACTAGAACCTTTTGCCCTTCATGTGTATTTTATCTTTTGTTTAATTCACAGCACGTATAATAATTTACGTAATAAATCCATTATTTTTCTTAAAACCAAAAAAATAAGACCAGAAGAATTTTTGTTTCAATTGATTCGTCTGATACTTATTGGTTGACTTGCCAATATAACATTTGTATGTCTTTAGTAACCCAACTGCTTCCCTGGTATGTAGCTAGTTCAATTGTACATATTATTTTTAATGTATTATACATAATAATATTATCATTAATTGTTTGTGAATAAATATATTTTATTGTATCTTACGTATAGTGCACTACATATTGCGAGATACGAAACGAAATTCTCCAAAAATTTTACTTCACATGCTAACACGCTCAAACTAAAAGCCTATTAGGAAACATGCGTAATTTTATGATATGTGACATAAGACTTCATAATTTATTATTAACCTTATGAAATGTATCATAAAACTGGAGGTATTAGATGTTACGTGTACGCATGTAGATGTTAAACATTTTTCACATACTTTATAACATATAGTAAAAGGTTTCTTCTACGATTAGAGTTCCTCTCCCAACTGCCTTGATCGTTTCTCCATTTGCTGTTGTCACGGTGTGTGAAGTGTTGAATTCCTCAAATGTCTGGAATAGATCATTTTTGTTTGCGACGTGGCTCGTAGCACCGTTAACAACAAAAAAGTGGGTCTCTATCTACAGTAGCATTTGCATTGTGGATAATATTCATATTTATTTCGATTAGTCGTCCGTCAGATATCCACAGCACCCCTTGACTCTAGTTCCGATTACACCACAATAGTGACATTTGTCCGTGCTCGCATTCACCTAACTATAATGAAAACTTTTACTCGCTTTCCTCTTTTTATTTGTCGTCACTCTGTTGTCTCTCACTACAAGCGCATCTATCTTCTCTTCATTCTTGCTTCTTGTTCTTGAACGCCTGGTTCTCGTCGTCCCGTGGTAATTGCAGCGCCACCTATCGGGTCCCATTGTCGATTGAAGGACAAACACACGTACAGATGAATTATATATGTGATCGCCTTGTGTTATATCTTTGAGTAATGAATTTGTACTTTTGCTACATGTATAGCCGTCTATTGGCAAATGTGTCCATTATTTTTCCTAATAAAATATGGGTTAATGCAAGCAGCAGTAATGAATATTTTATACGAAGGTAATCGCGAACCTACAGCCATCAACACGACGACGCGGCTCCGTAAAAACGATACAATTTTAATATTTTTGCGAAGTACATACTGAAAAGAACTCTCATTGCACCTTCAACTTTCTTCCGGCGTTAAACTTTCGTAGTGTTTTTATTGGATCACCTACAAATGGTATCACATCACCATCACGTTTTATTGTAAATGTAGGTAGTTACTAAGCGAAACAAATTATTATTATTATGTGAAGGTGATAGTGACGATGAAATACAGCCGCAACATAACAAATCGCTGGCTGTACCTATGAGTGGCTTAATTTGATTATGCGACATGGTTTGACCTAGACATGTTAACATCGTGTCCTGTTCCGTTCGGAAAAATCTCAGCTGCGGGCGGCGCTGACGTGAAATAGATTGTGTCATGTGTTATATCTAGTTATTGGATTAATTGATCATTTATATTTATATATTATGACTCTGGCTTACGGTATCCTGGATCATTTTTATCATTCATCATTCATACCATATAGGTACTCTCACATAAACCTAGTAATTACTAGAATCTTAATATGCATTTGGCGATTAGAAAAAAATACAATAGTACCTAACCATCGTATTATTCGCTACAGGCGTAGCAGTAATACCCAAGGAATTGTTCCAGTTCCTTTTAGTCCCTTTTTTCCCTGAGCATTATTTTATCCTGCTGCAAAAATTAGTTATTTTAAATACGTATAGAATTTATTTACCAACAAATATAATCTGTATTTACAATAAACTAACCATGTATCAGAGAAGCAGTCGGATTACCTAAGTATTATAACCAATAGCTAAGCTAATTCGCTGGCCTATATAAGTGCCAACGTCACGTATCGCCTCAATTAAAATTGCAATAATGATAGTTCCGTGTCAACTCGAATAGAGGCTTACAGAGGGCCCACTGGCGTTGTGCCGAAAGGTGTTTCGGGGATTAGTATAAGGGCAAGCTCTTTGCCAAACGTTTGGCACCTCGTCAATTTGGAGTGTATTGCCAGGACGGTGATTTTTACAACTAAAGAATAAATAATTGATCAAGTGAGCGAAGCAAACGAGATCTCTGAGTTAAGTTGGGAAATTCGGCACAGTATGTATGTATGTATTTATGTATGCATGTATGTATGTGGCAATGCTTGTGACGGCATAACTGTCGAACGGTTTATCCGATTTTGTTGACTAAGCCAAGGTTTCAAACTTTTGAATCATTGAATTTCTATCCAAATATGAGAATTGTCAGAATGTTTCTAAATACTGACTCGCCTAAACTTGACACGAATCAACCCAATAATGTGTGTGTTCAAAACACCCGAACGGAGGAGGAGGCTTAGACCCGTGTACCTCTGTGTTTTCCCGACTTCCAGATTTTTGGACCCTTCTATACAATATCAATAATAAATAGCAGCTGCATGAATCCTCTTATTCACGAAGGTTGACAGCTACTGATGCAGCAATTTTTTTCATTATTCGTAATTGTGACATTATTCTGGGACATAGTATACTATTAACCATGTAATGCGAACTTCATTATCCTGCACGAATGAATATTCATTCGTGTTAATCAGCGGTGTAAAATGATTGATGTTGATCAATTTATGGGCTTAAAGACACAGTTGTTCTCAATTTTTATGGGTCGATTGAGCGAAATATTGGTAACTAAAGGTTACCAAGGAAACTACATGGTTGGGAACGATTTATTAACATGCTTGGTAGATTGCAGCATTTGACTAACTAGTTATAAAACTGCTGCATTTGACCAAACACAATTGTGTTAGTGAATTGAAAATTCCAGACAGTAACTGGAGTAAGTACAAATGGTTCAAATTACATAAACACTAAAATACAAAAAAACTACGGTTAAGGTTTATGTTACGACTAAAACACCATTCCAATACCCCGAGTGTATTTTTCAAAATTTTATCACTGCAGTTTTTTTCTGGAGTGCCTAAATATGTTACACGTTGATAAGACATCAAAAAACTAATATTGCATGTAAAATACAAAGGTTCGTTTTTGTGAAATGTAAAATAAAAACATTAGAAACTGAATGGTGTTTTAAAAAATAAAAATACCCTCTACATTTAGAAAAATGTGCCGTGATGTTCCGTAGCCATTCGTATACACAACAATACATACACAGCAACTATGAATTGTTCATATTCGATATTACCTTTGAACGATTTTGCATACCTTTTACAACTAAAAATAATCAAATCTTAGTTAAAATATTAATCTCCAAGGAGTATTTAACTCATCACTCGTCATCAACGCATAGAAGAAGTTAAAGATGTCTGTTTTCATGACGAAAATCACGCCGTAAACGTCTATTTGAGCACGCTAATCTCCAAAAGTACTGAACCGATTTCAATGGTAGATTATGTAATATTTGGGTTAACATCATTCGGTTAATTTGTCAAAATCCAATCATGAATAATTAAGATATGCATGCATTAATATTTACCATTATCACCTAATCTTACACATGTTTATGCAAATAAATATTCTTTATCTTTATCTTTTAAACAAAAAAGGCAAAAGGTTAATATTATTAAAATCAACACAACTTTTTATGTGTTTATTTAAAAAAAAAATCGATCGTTAGCTATATCGATCTGCTCTAAACCGTGTCATTTGTGTTGTGTATACACATCATCGAAAACAACATTCAAGTCGGATAAGCCGTTCCGGAAATACGCGTGCATAAACAAACACACAGACAAAAATTCTAAAAACTGTATTTTTACTATTCATTTATTTCAGATCATATTAATCCATAAAAACCATTATAACACATTATGACACACACTTTGACTCAAAACTATATTACCTAAAAATAACAATATCTAAAGCAAAATTAATCAAGGAACGATAATAAAAAGTATTTTTAATATTTTGAAATTAATATAAAATTACACAAAATGGACATTTTTTTTATGCTCAGCTGCGTTTTGTAAGTAGGTAGGTAGCATCATTTTATTCTTGAAAACATTAAATGTATAGACACAGATTTTCTACGATTATATTATAAGTATAGATAGACAGATAACTTTTGAAACTGCTGCTAAGGTCGCAACACCTAAGTAATGACAATTTACGACACTCAAGAATGTGGGTAAACTCGTGCGCGTGACATTACCCTGCGTTTGTGCGATATGAACCGTGACTAGGGTTGTCACCAACATAATATTATGGGCTTGAAAATCTTGATTTTTGCTCTCAACTTGGTATTCTTTGCACACAAGCAAAATTGTTGAATTACTTTATCCCCAAAACATACAAATATTCATACTAAACTGTGCATTATTATTGTTGTGCATAAAATAACTGTAAGTAATTTATCCTCAGCCCGTAAATTAGTGGACATGAAACTCATACAAACTGAAGCTTTGGTCATATTATCTGCGCTTGGATGGCGGGTGAGAGATCAATGACTCAAAAATGCACAACAGGAAATACTGCTGATTATGTTCGGGAACCTGTGACTAGAATGGCTTTTTCTCTTTTTTACAAGCGGCAAAAAGCTTATCTATTTCTTAATTTAATTAATGTATTGAAATTTCACTAATGATTTTAGTTCATAAAAATAGTTTGACTATACCAACCCTTGAAAAAGTCATACGTTTATCTACACTATGACTGTTTTTAATCAAGTAATGATGAAATAAAACAAATACTTTAAACCCACAAAAGACAACCCTAATGAATAATGGCTGTAGCTCATAAGCTTCCCACGGAATGACAAAACGCATTACTCTCTTTATTTGCACATTATCCTCGTGTATTGTTTGTCAATAGAAATGTTGATGATATCTGCGTGCAAGCAGGTATGTCCGGACGTATCTCATTGTATTCAAATCGAGGCTTGTGCTCCTAAAAGTGTGATACCAAGCGATCAACCCGTTTTTATGTGCTGTATGTGTGCGCGGGAGAGCCAGTACTTTCAGAGAAAGCTTTATGATATCATCCTTGCTCTGCCCTTGAGCTAGACAAGCCTAGAGGTCAAGAGCAAACTTAGAATTTATAAAAAAAGACAGTTTGGAATAAATCTTCTTCCACCGCCTGAAGAAATCTTAATATTTTTTTTCACGAAAGATCGAGTATCGAAAATTGAAAACACTAACACTAATTATATAACAACACTGTTTATTTAGTTCTTATGGTAAAATTGAATGATATAAATGTATAATTTGGTACTTTTTGAAAAAAATATCATATACAATTTATATAGCAGGCAATTTAATTTCACAATTTCACAATATCACTTTTGAAGTTGAAAAAATATAAGTTAAGAACATTTTTAAAATCCGCCACTACTAGAAATTGGTTTTACCCATAGATTTAGAATATACTAACGTTAGATTGGTAATACAGAGATTATGACAAGACAAAAACCAAATTTCAATAGTGTGCGTGAATGAGTGCGAGGAAAATAGTGCTGCGCCATGCACAAACTGATACTTCGATACTTCTTTTAATTTTCTTCCTAAGAGAAATTACTTATTCTAAGAATAACGCTAGCTTTCCTTAGAAATATTTTGCACTTTTGTTGTAAAAATAAAAATCTAAGAATAAAATAAAGTTGCAGGCTGTACGGAAGCCTTGCCAGTTAGCAAAATATCGATAAGTGAAATCGATAATAGTAAATTTCTATATGTCAAAAGTGAGGTTAGAAATAAGCTCTACTTATAACCTCTACCTAGAACGCGTCTAAAGACTGTACTGTCAAAGACATAATTCCATAACAGCAGCGGGATAAAGTTTATTGGGTATAAAGTCAATTATTACCATTAAATTGTTTATTCACACACAAGTTAGTAGTTCACAATGTCAATACGTTACTACAATACAAATCTAAAATTAAGTACTTATACATTCATAAATTTAAATTTAAAATAAAGATTATGTTGATTATGAGATCTTTCCCTCAAGTTCAAATTCAATAAGAAAGACGTCAACGAGAAAGTCTATTCAAACATAACCCGAGCGAAAGATCTCATAATCGGCGAGTCCCGTTTGTCCGCTATGACCTGTAGGGTGGTGTTGTTGCTTCCTCGCAGTCAGCTGAGCATCGATGCTGTTTTTTTGCACATGGTGATGTGAAATCCAGCAACCCGCGCTTCCGTGAACTTAGTGGATGCACAGAAGCGTGGCAGACCCATCAGCAGCCTAAACCCATTATTGCATTGTATACGCAGATCATTGAGCGATCTTTTAGTATAGCTGATCCACACAATTATATCTATGGCTATAACGTTTGGCGCCGGACTGTGGCAGTATGGTGTTTGCTAGCCAATCTTGAAATTTGGTACAACGCGACTAATGACTTTAACAATATCGAGATTTGAACATGGCAGAGATATAGATGGTCGGACGTATGTATGCCAATAAATGGCAGCAGCGTGCAATCTCAAACTCGCCTGCCATGCGTGGTGGTTTTGGTGAATCCAAATATTTGACTTTTGGTTTTATTTTGGCTATGATGATATTTATTAACATATTTTTGTCGCAATATATACCTTGACATGCTAAAAAACCCAATGTTATTAATAAATGTTGGCACTAATTGCAAACAATTTAATGAGTGAAATAGTTTTCAGCAAATACCCACTTACGTCATTTCTGAACATAATTATTGTGATTGACGTGTGTGAGTGATTGGTGCTCTTACATAAGTAAATGGCAAAGCTAAAAATGTATCAGGTCATTTTGGTTTCCACGAAGGCCTTTATAACTGTATCGATTGATTTCAATCTGGCATTTGGGAAACGTAATAGAATATTTTGCTGTGGCCGCCCAGCGCCACTTGATATCACGATCGTAATAAGCTCTTAGAGATATTTGCTCTTGTCCAATTGTTATTAGTCCAATTGTTATTGGTCCATTACTTTAAAAAAACAAACTAAACAATTTAAAAAAGTGTCAAAATCCGAAATGTGGATATCCGTAGAAGAACCAAAGTCGCTGACATAGCCCTCAGAATTAGTAAGCTGAAACGGCAGAACCGATAACCGCTGGGGAATAATGGTTCTTGCATGGCGATCTTGATTAAACGCGAAAAGAAGTATGGAAGGACATATATCCTATAACTGGACCTATAATATAACCTACAACCGGACCTATAACCCGAGGACCGACTATATTGTGGCGGTCGCGGGGAGTCGATGGACGATGGAGGCTCAGATCGCTATTCGTGGCGTCGATTGGGGGAGGCCTATGTTCAGCAGTGGACCCGTGTAGGCTGATATGACGACAATGCAATATTCTCAATTCAATCTTACTCAGCTATTTATTGTCTCGCTAATCTCAGTAGGTAATTTCGCCTACTTACCATAGCATTTGTATAAAACTCATGATATCTTAGATCCGTTAGAACTTTCGTTTGAAAACGAGGAAAGTAACACCTCGAAATTGGACTCTATATCGTCGAGACAAGGTTGAAATATGTATTGTTTTAAGTAATTTGAATGACGAACACGATCTGTTGATTAGAAATTGCTATTTGGTCTGATGTCGGTGGCTCGTGTATATAGATTTATGATTTGGTCACTTTATGTCTCTTCCAAACGGTTTGAGAAATAATAAAAAAATGAAATAATAAACATTAAAGGACATTAATTTTACACAGCGCCATCTAGCCCCAAACTAAGCATAGCTTGTAATATAGGAACTAGATTACTGATAGAATACTTAAATAATTTTGTAAATACATACGTACTATATGAAACAACACCCAAATACAGAAGAAATATCTATATTCATCACATAAATGTTTGTCCTGGGTGGGAATCGAACCCACAGCCTACAGCGCAGGAGGCAGAGCTACTACCAACTGAGCTATGAGGCTTGTATGACTTATGACTTATGACAAGATGACGGAAATGAATTCTGCGTTTCATTTGTAACAAGCCTCACAGCTCAGTCGGTAGTAGCTCTGCTTTCTGCGCTGTAGGTTGCGGGTTCGATTCCCATCAAGGACTAACATTTGCGCTTGTCCTGGGTATGTTTTTGATTATATTTGTATTTACAAAAAAAAAAATATGTACTTATTCTATCCGTAATATTTTCCCAAATTAAAAAACTTTGCTTACTTTGAGACTAGATGAAGCTGAATTAATGTCCTGTTTAAATAAAAAAAACATTTTTTAAGACTTTCTTGGTATTCTGGGCGAGGTATCTCATTTTTCATTTTGTCATCTTTGCCCAGAAAAGCTAGAGGTCAAAAGATAAAAGAAGAAACTGGATACATGTGATGCTAACACCGTAACGGCTTATTACTGTTTGACCATGGCTTGTTAGCTCATTATTGCTACATGAAGTGTGGGAGGTATCGATCGAATTTCGTGATGGCGATTAATCCATCGTAACAAGAATGCTAATTAAATTAGCCAAGCGGATATGCATTTCGATTACGTTCCATTTGAACTCGTTTCATGTAGTTAAGAAGGCTCGGTAGTACCGCTATCCTATACAAGCGCAGTATAGCGTTAATTTTGAAAAGACATCCGATTCAAATGGCATTTCGTGTGTTTAATCGGATATAATGGGGATAATATGTAATAAGAGTGGTTTACTTTTTAAAAACAAGTTGAAAGTTGAAAAATACGTTTAAAAATAATTTTAAATTGAATTAAGTACCTATACATAATTATAACTGTGATCTAATATGTTATATAATACTCTGCTATGTAAAATATTCAGTAGATGAGCATGTGTTTACATTTCTATCAAAACAGATGTTCAATATTATAGTCATCACTAGCTTACGTGGATGATAATTTTAAGAATAGATTCAAGGTATGAGTGACATACTTTAAACTTAATTTAAAATTTATGTCTACATGGTACCATAAAAGTAGTATTATATATATTTTGAATTTACATATTACTAGCTTTCATTCGAAATCCATATTGATGGAATAGAATAGTTTTTGTTTTCACCCCCACCCTCCTAACTTTTGATTCATACCCCCCTATATACAAATAATACAGTCTATGTCACTCCCACAATTTAGAAAAATTAAATGAACGATCACAAGCCAAATTTCAAGGCTACAGAGTGGATGTTAGAAATCCCATACATACATGCATACTCCCCTCGAAAAAAATACAAAACAATGACTGACTGAAAATCAACGCTCACCCCAAACCAGAGGTCTTGACCTTTTCAGGGTAACTTTTTGTAAATTAAGTGTGCAACAAGAAACTATTTTTAGATTGATTTTTACAGGGAACTTGACTGTCATCTCGAGCCTGGTATAAAGTAATAATAAGGCCAAAGGTAGAAGCACACTTCAAATCCTCAACAGTCTAAAGAACTGGCTATCTTACCTCTAAATAGTTATTATAGCGACAGACTTATGTAATGGTAGTAGCTAGCCAGGCGGACTTAAGCAGGGTCCTACCATAAACATAACCTTGTACTCCCTAATATTATAATAAAACTACCCCTAATATTGTACTCCCCTGGGGATGACCATGGGACTTCTGGATCTGACCCCGGTGGGTGAACCACTACTTCTTAGAGACGGTTACATTCTATGGGATGAATAAGTCCCAGGCATTTCAACAGTTTTTATTAAAAGTTGCTTGGCCACTTTTTGCCTCCTGTCTCCTTTGTTGCCTGCGACACGTAAGGTTTCGTCGGCTTTTCCGTAAGGTTTTTGTCTATTCGATAAATTGCTCAAAAATCTAGTAGCATTATAAGACATTGGTCAACGCAGTCACGATGCATTGAGAAAGATTGAATTACAGTAATTTCGTAGAAAGATCTTTCTGAATGATAATTCTGTTCGATTACTGTTATTTGATGTCATTGGGAGATAATAGGATAAATATGTCTCATTGACATAATACTAGTAGTAAGATATATTCAATAAGATTTCATGCTATTGAGTATATATATTTTTTTCGTAATATCGGTCTTAATAAACTATGGCCTTATAATTTTAGACCTAATTAAGGCATTTTCAGATGACCTGATTATTGTTTTAATGTAAAGAGAAAATACATTGGAGAAAAAAGAATTTGTTTGTTCAGAAACATTTGAATATTATGTATAATACTAACTATGTACGAAGGAAGTAGCCGGATTACCTAAGGACCGTTACAAATGGTATATAGGTAACTCCAGACTGTTCCAGACCAGTAGACAGAAACGTGCCCAAGTCACTGGCGGCATTGTCACTCTGAATAGCTATGCTAATTTGCTGGTCTAAATAAGAACCAGTCCTTGGGTCACGTGTCATCTCAATCAAAAGCCCCACAAGATTTTTGAAAACTCTGAGGGCTCCCCACAGACCCAATGACTCGAAAAGGTCTCAACTGTCAAGACCACTATATTTACGCTTATTGTGATCCTCGGCCGAATCAGCCCTCACCGATGTCCCAGGCAAATGAGATGGCGCAAGGGTGTCGACGCAGTTAGCGTCCCCCAGCAAAGCCCTACCCATTTCCAAAGAGTCATAGAGAAAAGTAAATGATGAGTTAACAGTCAACAGAAGTGAATGGCAGTCTTGCGCCGAGCCTATTTTGGTGGTATAAGGGAGGATGGATTTATTTAAGCCATCTCATTTTAAATGCGGAATTATCACCGCAGGAATTCTAGTGTCCTTACTAAAATAATTAAAACCCATACATTTTATTTACAAATTGGTAAGCTTGCGACTTCAAAGCTTGCCTGGGCATTTCCTGGACGAGGATGAGGTCTATGATAGAGCAAACTTTCCCAAAATCTGTTTATTCTTTAATAAGCAGATTTTGGCAGAAGTGTTATCTATCTGCACTGGCACTCTCGCTTACAAACGACAAATATTATAATATGCCAACTTCTTAATGATAATTAAAACAATCTAAAGGTTTGCGATTGTAATCGACAAGTCCCTGAACTAATTGTTCAGAAAACGAAAGCTTAATGTTATCGATTGTTTAGTACCGGAATAATAATAGTTGCGAGTTGGTTTTGCAAGTACCTACGTATTGTTCAGATAAAGCTTTGTATATCTACTAGGGGGCAACCACTTGCATCAATGTTACTGACTGTCCACTAACAGGGGAAAATAGTGAGATGTCGCGGGGCATTACATCAGGCTGAAATCATAGTGAACACGATCTCTATATAAAAAAGTGTAACGACCGGGAAGAGGATCTAATCTATCCCAGGTCCGTTTTATAGAAATCCGTTTGGGAAAAGCTTACAGAAAAATCAGAAATGTGTTTGAATTCATGCAATATCTAAAAAAGGAAATGCTCATGCTTGAGCAAAGTTTCTGAGCGCGGACCTAAAATAAATAATAAATATTACAGGACATTCATTTTACACAGCGCCATCTAGACCCAAACTAAGCATAGCTTGTAATATGGGAACTAGATTACGGATAAAATACTTAAATACTTTTTGTAAATACATACGTACTATATGATACAACACCCAAACACAGAACAAACATCTATATTCATCACACAAATGTTTGTCCTGGGCGGGAATCGAACCCACAGCCTACAGCGCCGAAGGCAGAGTTACTACCAACTGAGCTATGAGGCTTGTTAAAATTGAGTGAGTGTTATTGTTTTGTTATGTAGCAGTCATTACAAAACAATAACACTCATACTCAATTTTAGATCCGCGCTCAACATTTTCAGGCCAATTAATACCAGCCAGTAGATGTAACGGGCCTACGGTAGCCTATTTGTTATCAATTCAAATTCAAATTCAAAATTCAATATTTTGTTTCCGTGTGAATAAATAACCTATCCTTTTGAAACTAAACAAATTAGTTTAAAAAATATATATATTATCATTCATAATTAATTTGAAACGTTTACCTTTTTGCCTTTAATTAGTTTAATTATAAATAATAGAGGTCGGTGATACTATTACATTATTCTGCGGTAGTAAATCGAATATCAAAATGTGAGGGTTACTGGTAACGTTACAAAAATACTACACGATTACTTACCTTATTTGAAAAAATCGAGGGCAAGGCTTTTTAAATACTAGTTTGTAAATTAACTGTGAAGGCAAACCTATAAACCTTTCATTTCAATTTTCATACATTCACCTCTAGTGTAAAGCAAATGTAAAATAACTACTATCAAATTGTCTTCCGTTTGACAGACAGGCTGTGCGGTAGAGATATATCACGGTGATACATCGATCCGGTTAAATACAAAAGTAATGCTAGAATTCACTATACGTGAACTAAAGTGAGTAATAGTAGATTAGTAGCCAAGGGCTGTAAGGTATCGATTGCAGCCCGAGATATTTAGGCGCACGAGCGCAGCGAGGGCGCCTATGGTTCGAGGGTGCAATTGGTGCTTACACCCGAGCTAACTATTCTGATTTACATCTCGATTGTGAGGTAAGTAGAAAAAAACCGGCATTACAAGAACAAAACATTTTATTTGTTGAAATTTATAGTGAAATGAGAACAGTTTTCAAATTTTAAGGACAGGTGTTTTTGGGTATGTTAATAGTTTGAGATTGGGATATTTGTTGGTCGTTATTTTGTTGGAAATTTTACTTTTATTTTGTATGGAATCTTCAATGTAACCTTCAACCACCTTGTTAGATTTTCACCCACCGTGCGTTTTTATAGTGGTTAAGCCCCAGCATCGGCTAAAAGTGTAGCCGATGTTCTCCGGAAGCAATGACCTGTGCACAATTCCGGGTTTGCTAACTTTAAATAACTTGCGATTTGCTTCGGCATACTTCTGATGGTATTTTTTCCAATAACTTGTTTGTAGCACTTGCCTTGGTGGCCTTGGCACTTCAAAAGAAATCGGTTGGTGTTTACATTTTCAGGACGAAGATTTCTGTATTTTTGTACGAATTCAGAGAATTCTTGAGGAACTACAAATGTTCGGTCAATTTTAGTTTTTGTGTTCGGTAGTTTAATTACTAACAACTGACCCTGTTGTTTATTTATTTAACACTTTATTGTACAAAACTTATATATAAATATTGCACAAATGGTGAGCATAATGCCAAGCCATTTTCTAACTGCTAACCAAATTGGCAGAAAACATAACAAAAACGATGGCGTACTAACATAATTAAATAAGAAAAAAGTTAGTCTATCTAACAAAAATTATAAATACCTTTATATATATGATTACATACAAAACAACTACTAATATAAATATATACTAATATAAACATTAAAAGAAACGTACAAATACTGATATAAATATGAAATATATAAAATACCTACCTAAAATTATAATATGTCCGTCGTAAAATGTACTTAAAAAAAAAAACAAAAAAAAACAGATAATTTAAAATTGTGAAGCTCAGAGATGGCTTAATAAATGTTCACTAGCCCGTCTTTTAAAGCTGTCTTTGGAATCGACATTTTTTATTTCAAACGGAAGATTGTTCCAGAGCCTACACGCAGCAACAGAAAAAGAAGACTATGTTCTATGTTCTCTATTGTTATAGTTGTCAATTCAATACCTCGCCATGCGCCAGTTATACCGAAGATAAGAACCACCTAAAACAAGCGAAATATAAAAATAAGTATGTTTTATAGGATTGTAAGAGTATAAAAAAATAATTATGAGGTATTGCCATCATATGATTATTATTTTACGTACCTTTACAGCTAAATATATGTCATCAGGAGCTTCATTTATGAATGTTTTCACGTCTTGTGCTGTAAAAACCTTTGACTTTTTACTTTTGTGCCCAGCAGATTGTCTTTTTAGAAAAGATGATAATTTTGAATAGTTCTTGATATGGATGTCGTGTTTAGTACTCATAGTTGCTTTTAACATTGAATAAATGCACCACAAACTAGATGGCTACAGCTTTTTTGATAGCTCACTAAAGTATGTAAAGAATACAGTCTCGGTTAAAGACTTTACTCGTTTTTCTGTTCGCCACTTTATGAACTCGTCGTAAGTTTTCAAATATCTCTCTTTAGAAGTTTCAGGCAAAATATTGTTAATTGCTTCTTCAGCTTCCATTTTCATTGAATCGGGAGTGCAGCTTATATCTTCATCACCTGAAGAACTCATGTTTTTTCCTAATTAACACGTAAATATAAAAAAAATCCCAATAACAAACAATATTTAAAGTAAAAGTTTTCTATTCCCGCTTTTTCCCATTAAAAAGAATCAAGTGAAGAACTTTTTTTTTTTTTTTTTCAAGAACGAAATTGAGCTTTGCCGTTCGATATTTAAAATTGATGACTATTATACTCACACGAAGACAAGTCTGAATAGCAAAGCGACCTCTTTGGTCATTGGGCTGAATGCATGATGTCTATTGCCAGTATGATGGTTATGTACGCGAACTTTTTGAAAGAAAGAAGTGTTTTTTTTTAATTACTTACCGCCCTAGGACTTTTCTAGCTACATTATTACCCTAGAGCGCTAATTAGTCACCTACAAGCCCCATTTAGAGGTAATAAGAACCTACTTACCGAACATGAGAGATGTAAAAACACATTATATACTACATAATACATATAAAGAGTTACTGGATAGACAATGCGCTGGTGTGGCTCTATGACAGCTTATAGACAGCTAGAACTGGGGCCTAACCATGACGTCTTATAGCATCTCGTTTTGATATTACATTACTTTTGTCTCGTTTTTTCTACACTGGATATAGCCTCTTATAGCATTCATGTCTGAAATAAATACGATTATAACAGCCAACCGTCGAGTGGTAGTTGATACGGCCAAAATAATGATATGTGTCGTCAAAATATTTTATGGAAAATCGAGGAGACTGGTCAAATTTGGGCAAAGCGGAAAAATAGAGAAAATTAGATGCCCAACAATGGGAAAATATAGGCAAAGTGTTGCTGTGAAAGGATGTTTCACTGTGCCAAACACATCGTTTCGCCTTTACCTTTGTAAGGAATGGAATTCCTTGTCTTCGTCTAGTTTTTCCGCACGAGTACAATTTTGGCGTCTTCATGTCCAGAGTAAAAATGTTCCTTTTAGACAAGCGTGCTCCATCTTAGGCTACAACTTTACTTGTTTTACATGTAAGCTGGTGGTCAAACGCTAGACTAACACCAATTAAAAAAAAAACCTAAATTTGTTAAAGTAACATTTGTGTTCCTACAGTTTGAATAAATGAATTGAAATTGAAATATAACTCACACAAGTTACTTAAGCTTACAAATAATCAATAGGTAATTAAATCAAAAAATAAAAGTAGTTTTGGGCCCTGAGATAAGAGCCGCAGGCAATTGACCAACGATTTAAGGTCACCTGGCACTTGTTTTTATGTAAATAGGTTCAGCTTGCATTGTAGCCCAATGTAGTGATTGACGTCAAAGTTAGCGAAATTATGTTGGTACAGAACTCACTGAACTGTGGACCTGTAAATAGAGGTTTACTATAAGAAAGGGTTTGGCAAAATTCCGAGAAGACAGGATCATTACACATTAAAGTAAATATTTTTTACAAATAACTTAAAACACAGACCAGGCTATTGACGTTTGCAAATACAATATTCATTTTCAAAAGTGGAGCATAAAATGTTGCGCAATGGCAAATTTTGCAAATATTGACATGTCTACCTACTGGTTTTCGAAACGTGGATGTAGAAATTATAATTGCGACTTACGCTAATCTTCGTCGTTTATCGCACCATTTTATTGGACGCCGTTCTAGGAAAGCGTAGGAACATTTCCTTTCATGCGATTATAATGATAATAAAATTACGCAACGCTATAAAGAGATCACCGTTTATTCTCATGGGCGTAGATGAAGTCAGTTAAAGAGCTAAAACATGCTTTAAGGAAAAGTACCCTTAATATAGTATGCGATACCTCAATTGTAGCAGTTTAAGGTATGCTAAATCACCATATGTGAGAGCGTCGTGGAAGTGAGTAACCGCTACCGTGGTCTAGTGGTTCGTATCCAGAGTCCCGGGTTCAATCCCCAGTGGGAGTACAATATTGTGCTGGGTTGGTTGGTGGTAGGCGTTTGTTTAAGTCCACCTGGCTAGCTTCCACCGTGTCATCAAATTCTGTCGCCATAACAGCAATTATAAAATTGTTGTGTTCCGGCATTTAGAGGAAAGATAGTCAGTTCTTCGGTTTATTGAGGATTCCGGGAGAAATGCGCTGGATGCGCCTTCGGCCAACAAAACGTGAAAATCAGGTGAGATGAAGGAGAAGCACCTCCCAATAAAAAATAAGTATTCTTCCTGGCCACGAAAACTCCGTTGCTGAACACCTCTTGTGTTTCTTCCATCCTAATTTTCATCTAAGTACAAAATAGAAATAAATCCATACAACATTTTCAGCTTAAGATCCATATCTAAATAGCGCATAGTGGCTAAGAAGGTTCCCATTCACACCTTGGTGAATCTAGATTACCTCTAGATACGCTCGAGATGGTTTTTGGTAAATTCTAGCCTCCAAACACACCAGGGGGTACAAATTTGGACTTGGCTAGCTACCACCATCTTTCCTAAGTTTGTCACCATTACAAAGAATCCGGGTGAAGTGCGCTTCCTCCGCAACCTTATAGCTTGACATCGAGTGATATAATAGGCAAGCGCTTACCCGTCATACAGAAAAATAATGTACATAAAGAGGTGTGTATTTTTATACTGAATCCATCTTACACCTACCTACCAAAATCGTGAATGATTCAATTCGATCATAATACCAGCATAGCCGACTACTGTTTCATAATGATTCATGTATTTAGTCGGTACCTAGTTAAAGCTGGAACCGATATCTAGTGTCCGAGCACGTTTTATCTGCAATTGTGCAACTAACGCCTGCAGCCGTTTATACAAGCTAGTTCCTAAAAGCGCCCGAATAATAAATAGCTGTCTAGTGGTACATGGGCTAGTGGTACGTGGTCTTGTTGTATATTGATCTAGTGGTACGTGGTCTAGTGGTACGTAATCTAGTGGTACATGGTCTAGTGGTAGGTGGTCTACTGGTACGTGGTCTAGTGGTACGTGGTCTTGTGGTATGTAGTCTATAGGTACGTGGTCTATTGGTATGTAATATAGTGGTATTCTATGTAGTCTAGTGGTACGTAGTCTAGTGGTACTTAGTCTAGTGGTACGTAGTGTAGTGGTACGTAGTCTAGTGGTACGTAGTGTAGTGGTACGTAGTCTAGCGGTACGTTGTATAGTACTATGTAGTCTAGAGGTACGTGCCTGTCCGTCCCAGGTAGGTACTGCCCAAATGCGGGCAAAAATATATTTTAAATATTTTTCTTTCCTAGCTAATGATGATGAAAGCTTTTCAATTTGATCGTGCAACCTTTATCAGGTATTTGGAAATGCAATGGGTTTTATGTTGTATCTGACAGAAGATTACAAGCGATTTCGTTTGATTTATTTAAAAAAAACTTTACGGATCTTGTAGATATAGTGCGCCATGGGGAAGAAAAGCGGATGAAGCTGCTTTTATATTTTTATTTTAAACTATGCTAAATTCAGTAGGCATTGTTTCCAGAGGAGGTTCTACAGATGTCTCTCCGACTGGCCGGAATCATTACTGGTACGCAACCCCAGACTGCTCTGCTAGTGAGAGGCTAGTGTCACAATTTCCATTCTCCCGTGACATTAGTATTCTCATCCCCTCTGTTTATGGATATATCCTCATCCCTCCTTATCCACTTAATATACTACTTACATAAAGCCATGTACGGACTAGGCGTTCCAATGTACGCGTAATCTATGTATGTTTAATACGCGTATAGGTGGATACGCGTACAAGGCACCTTATGCATTGGGTGATTATGAACGCGTAGTGACAAGTCGCTTGTCGGCCAGCTAGTATGACAGACAATAACTGGTATGCATATGAACTAGAGCTGTCACCCTGAAGCCGACTGGTGATGACTCGCGTGCTCTGAGTATACGCGTTGCGGCAGGTACTTAACCGCCTCTGTGGTCTAGTGGTTTGCCCACCGGTGTTTGATCCCAGGGGGAGTAAAATGTTGTGCATGGTTTGTTTGTGGAAGTACTTTGCTGATGTCCACCTGGCTAGCTACCACCATCTTACCATATTCTGTCGCAGTAATCCGGCATTTAAAGGTAAGACTGATTTTGATTGACTTTGTTGAGCGTTCCGGGTGTAGTGCGCTTCCACCTTTGGCCTTATCGTAAATTGAAAAATCAGGTGAGATGAAGACCAAGCACCTCCCCGTCGTAGATGAAATATAAAAAAAACGAACTAGGAGTTCCTATGTACGCGTAGTCTGTTACGCGTACGCATAATCCGTACAAGGCTTAATACATGCCACAAAACCGAGTATTTCCAAGGAGGGTCGACGACAAGCAGGCGGCCGTATTTGAGTCAAAACTAAAACAACATGGCCTTGAACATTTGTGCCGACCCAACCTATATAATGTGGGATAGTCGGCAGGAAGATGATGACAGTTTTTGCTGCTACACGAGAGCACTCAAGAGTAGTTCTTTAGATTAAAGCGCAGTCGTGAAAATAATTATAGGCAGGTATTGTTTTTGAATCGGAAACAATGGTAAGGGCCCAAACTACGTGACCAACCATTGTTGAAATAATTCAAGGTGACTAATTAAAAAGTAATCCAGGTTGAGAAAGGGATAAACAAGGGTTGAGAAGGGGGAAACATAAAACAGTGGGTGAACTAGATTTATAGTAGGATGATAATATTAATAAGTAGCTATATAAATTAATGTTTATTTTGGTACACCGCTTTGTCTGCTCTTTGCTATCCTTTCCATACATAGGTTGCCTGGAAGAGATCGTTTTTAGCGATAAGACCGCCCATTGTACCTAGTTTAAGTGTTTTTCTTGCTTGTCTGTTTATTTTTGTTTTTTTAGTTTACAATAAAGAGTTTATCTATCAATCTATCTCTAATAGGCGGCATATACCGAAGACTTCTGGGCTTCTGGGCAAAGGTGGATGAATATGGACTAGACTAGACTGATTAAATAAAACAACCAAATTGAGAACCTCCTCCTTATATTTAAAAAACACGGGTTTTACTCACGTATATGATTATGTTATCCTCATTCTTGTTTGTGAGTTCGGTTAAAAAGATACCTAAAAAGTCTGCTACTTTTTATTTTATTTTATTGTACGACGTGGAAGAGGTCACCTGGTTACAAGTTTAGATAAAGCCGAAGGTGGAGGCGCACTTCACTCAGAATCCTCAACAAACTGAGGATTGTGTACTTATAAATACTTAAGTGAATCATATGTATGCATTTTATTTTACTAAACCCTAACCCCTCCATCTCAAACCATACCTAGATACACATTCTTTTATGCATGCTAGAGGTCAAACTCTTGACTATCAAGTATAAACCACACCCATCCGACAGCTCAGTAAAAATGTTGACTCAAAAGTGCACATTCTATCAAAAGTACCTGAGGCTTAGAATACCGTTTCACAATATTTGTTTTGCTTGTTAATGAGACAGCATTGACGATACCTTAATAGTCTTTGAAAATTGATCCATAGACTATTAGTTATCATTACTTTAGGAGTAAACAAAAATTTCGAAAGCTAATGGTCGAAGCGCCCACCCAACATCAGGCATTCTTTGGCCTCGGTTGAATTATTATCAATTAAACATGAACGGGTAAATAATGTGTAATAACGAGTGTAGAGGTCGCTAGTATAATAATCGTCGTCGTGACGGCACTTTTTTGAGGCTTGTTTTTCAAGCTTTTAGATAACTTGCCGTGTTAGTTGAACGAGTAAACGAATTAAGGAAGATCTCCAATTTAAGTTTTGTTTTAAATCTAAAATGATACTTACCATATAAATAAGATTTAAGATTTTTTTCAGTGTGATAGTTTTAGAAATGTTATAATGGGACGACCTACAAACAGTAAGTAAAATAGTCTTTTTTTATTATTGTATGACGGGGAACGCTTGACCTTCATCTCACCTGGTTAAAAGTTGAGATAAAGCCGAAGGTGAATGCGCACTTCACCCGGAATCCTCAACTAACCGAGGAACTGGCTATCTTACCTCTAAATGCCGGAGCACAACAATTTTTAGATTTGTTATTATGGCGACAGAATTAGGTAAGATGGTGGTAGCTAGTCAGGCGGACTTAAACAAAGTCCTACCACCAACCAATGGAACAAGTTAACTAACACGATATAACGCACTGAATACGAGATAATATTTCCCCATAAAATAGTGGATAAGATAATTATTGACATGCACTTATACTGATTGAATCTGTCTGCAACCTTCTCTAATTAATATGAATAAGCAAAACAAGCAACAATTTGTTGATAGTAGCCAAAGGGCAAGACGTCAAACCTTTCAACATCTAATGTAGACAGTAAAACCTTTATTGCGTCAATACACCTACAAACTACCATAAAGAATGAAACTACCACTTAACCTCAGGGTATAAAAATAAACTAAAACAATAATTAGACAATTTTATTGTTTAGTGTGGGTCAGCTATTGACCTTGAAATTTGCACATGATAGAATATCAAAGATAAAAATCTAATGTAAATAGGATAATGTCAAAATACTTTATCACCTGTTTGACTAACTCCACTGACCCTGGAGTTTCCTGCATAAAACTGCCCATCTAACAAGCCTTACAGCTCAGTTGGTAAAGTATCGCTTTTTCCGCTGTTGGTCGTGGGATCGATTCCCAAAGCAAATGGGCATTTGCCAGATGAATATTTGTTCTGTGTTTGGGTGTTGTATTGTATGATCAGTATTTATTTTAAAGATTTGCTTTGTTTGGGGCTAGATAGCGCTGTGTTAGATTAATGTCCTGTAATATTTATAATTTACAATGTAATAGTGATAGTCATTTATTGCATTAATTATGTAAAGGTACAATGGTCTTATGATTGAAAAAAGTTGTACATAATAACCCTATTAGGGCATAACAATAGAGTGAAAGCGGACCGACGCTTTGAACAAGTACAAGCCATATTAATGTTTAGGTAAGCATTCTAAGTCTAATATTATCACTAAAAAAGTCGTTCTAATTGTAATAGCATTTCTCAATAAGTAGGTATTTCAATTTATTTTCGAAGATAGTGTTATTTCGTTCATCTTTTATCTGTTCAGGTAATTTATTATAAATTTTTGGTACCACTGTATTTGGCCCTGAGCTGTGCATTTGTAGTTTAGACTTTGGTAGATCAATTTTGTTTTTATACCCACAAGGATAGCGTCATGGTATATCACCTTTTTTAAAAAAAAACGTCAAAAACGTCGAATCCTAAGCCTATTTTTCATTATAGATGGCATTACAAAGTGGATCTAAGACATTATTTTGGTTGGCCAGGGTTGGATTCCTTAGTCAGCTTTTACGATATGGGGGCTGAGTTGGAGGGGTCAATTCTCAAGCCACGACCGGTACGGAACTGTAGATTATATATATACGCTCATATAAAGCTTTAAGACCGCCTCCGTGGTCTAGTTGTTCGGCCACCAGTGTCAGATTCAGAGGTCCCGGGTTCGATCCCCAGTGGTAGAATCATTTTGTGCTTGGTTTAGTTAGTGGTAGGATTTTGTTTAAGTCCGCCTGGCTACCTAGCTACCACCATTTTACCTAATTCTGTCGCCATAACAACAATTCTTAAGTTTTTGTGTTCCGGCATTTAGAGGTAAGATAGCCAGTTCCTCAAACAGTTGAGGATTCCGGGTGAAGTGCGCTTCCACCTTCAGCCTTATCATAACTTGTAAATCAGATGAGATGAAGGCTAAGCACTTCCCCGTAGTACAAGAAATAAATAATATAAAACAATCCTTCTTAAGAATGTTTCATATAGATGGAGGAGTGTGAAATTTCGTATTTGTTGTGGCTACCACAAGTAATTACAACTATAGTCGCTAGCAAAGACAGTAGAGACAACTATACGCGACCCTAGCGTATAAATTATGTACTAAATTTGGTTTTACAAGGTCAGTACAGTAAACTGTCTTACGGCACGTATACTAATTCTACTGGGAGCCTTTACTAGGCGCATAGAAAGCAAAAATTTAATCATGTAAAATTTTTATGGATTCTTGTAAGTAATATTAAGTTTCGTTACATATTTACTGCACTTGGTACCTACAAAGTTGTTATTATACCTGCCATTGCTCTTTCAAACCAACTCATTGACACTGTACCATAATTTTGAACTAAGACCAAGGTCTGAGCCAACGCCCCGACTACTTTCGGCTAATGAGCAAGAAATACACTACTTATTGTAGCTATTTATTTGGATTTTAATACGTTTTTGGATAAATGCGTCGAGATTTACAGCAAGTTAGCTAATTAGATCAAGTAGGCGATATTCTTATTCATAATTTAATGTTAGATAACTATTGATAGTCGACACAACTCGTATAAAAAGGCTAGCCTTTTTAACCGACAGAAAAAAGGAGGTTAGCGAGTTTAATATTTAGTAGTAAATTAACTAAGCCACGTGTGCGTTTTGTTCTCGCACTTGGCAGTTTTAGTAGTATACTAGCTGACCCCGCGCAGTTACACTTGCCAAGTATCTAAGTTTGTCACTCTAATATCCGCCTATACTCGTAGTAGGCTTACGAAGGCTCGAATTCTTCTGAGGCTGACCCTATGTATATAAAAAATAGGTCTCACAACAATCCACGCGACCACCAGTCACAACACAGCCTCCGATAAGATCGCAGCCAGTTTGTCTGCTAAGTGTGTTTTTTTTATACATTATTATTATTACGTGACTTCACTCGTAAAAACTACAGCTTAGGTCAGACAGACGAGTAATTAAATCTTAGCTATTGGGTTTTGTTGGCACTCTTTGTGACCCGATAAGTCAAAGCCCCGAAAGCATCGAAAGCATCGAAAAATACAACACCACGCACAATGCTTCTTTCTTGTGGCATGTATAACATGCTACATTATATCGATTTTAAAAAACCAAGAGTTAGTTAGATTTATACGCGTAATAACATTTCATTATGTACATACATTAACCCATAAAAGCTATCTTTAGACTTCTTACTTTTACGTTTTTAGTGACTTGTATCAACACTTTAAAAAGGATTGCGGTTCTGGTTTCCCGATTTTGTACAATATGTATCTATACACTGTCAATTTCAAAGCATAAACTTATCTATGTTTGTAAAAATATTGTGTTTTAAGGGGTACCTCAAAAGGAAAAGACGGAATCCTGATAGGACCACATCAAATCAAATATCAAATACTCAAATCTACTGTCCCTTAGAGCTGTGAAAAAATCAAACTTCTGAGCAATCAAAAGATTATGGATATGGATGGTCTGAAATAAAACATTTATAGTTTATATTTTTGTTATTTATTTTCAAAGATACAGCCGATTATGTCGTAAATTTTCGACACTCGCAAGGGAATGAAAGTACCTACAAGGTACTTCCCGTGAACTCAGAATCTTTTTAAACTACCTCTTTCCTCATTAACGCGTAGTGGTACTGTATTGAAATTCATATCAAATGCTTAGGCCTGTAATGTAATACCTTTAAGCTGAAACAAAATCAAACTTCTATGTCAACGCAATCAAAAGAAACAGCAATTTAAGCCGAACATTATGAAACTCGCAACTACTGGCAAGGGAATCAAAACCTAATGATTTCATTTAGCAATAAAAATACCATATCTTTTACTTATATACCTTCAAGTTTGTACGGAAAGTGCGCGAGTCCGACTCACACTTGGCCGGTTTTTTACTTCTACAGCCTATTAGCTACAGAAGCATTGTCCAAATTTGGCGGGTTGTGCCATAATCGCAGTAACTTACAAGTAAGTAAGTGTAAGTATATATACCTACAAGTCACTGCTGCCCTATTTTAGTAAGATCCCTACGTCTGCAGTTCTAAGCTGCGTTGGTCTAATCTTATATTCATACC
Organism: Venusia cambrica; assembly: GCA_951394065.1. Classification (NCBI taxonomy): domain Eukaryota; kingdom Metazoa; phylum Arthropoda; class Insecta; order Lepidoptera; family Geometridae; genus Venusia; species Venusia cambrica. The sequence goes on along the minus strand of OX596060.1, from coordinate 4,905,578 downwards.
AAATTTGATGATCAATTGCGGAACTAACCTACATGAGTTTATACTAATGCCAGAAATCATAATCTGTAATTAATGAAATCTTCTCAAAATGAAGTTGTTAGATGCCTGCTTATGTAAATGTGGATCATTAGAAAGAGAAATCTTTAGTGCTTTTATGTTGATGTAGCGTTGTCAGCGGCTCATTACTTATTAAAATAATGCCTTAATGTAGGCCAGCTGTGGTTGTTGAGGCTTATGTAGATAGGATGAAAATTAGCAGAAAAACTAACTAAGTATAGGCTGGCTTTTATTTAGACCAGCGAATTAGCATACTTATTTAGCGTAGCAATGCAGCCAACAGAAGACAGACGGTTGTTTATTGAGAACAGAACAGACAGAGGAACAGTTGAGTTACCTTGATTAGGGTTCCTACGGAATCCTTCATCATCATCATCAACTTATCGCAGTCCACTGCTGGATGCAGGTCTCCCCCAAGATGCGCCACAGAGCCCGATCTTTGGCCTTTCTCATCCACTCTCTGCTCGCCACTGTACGGAGGTCGTCGCTCCATCTAGCCGGAGGACGTCCTACCCTACGCTTGCCTAGACGTGGTCTCCACTGAAGGACTCGTTGACCCCACCGGTTATCAGTCCTTCGACAAATATGGCCAGCCCATTGCCACTTCAGCCTGCTAACTCTTTGAGCTCCTTTGTTCTCTGCCGAATAACCTCATTCCTGATTTTATCCTTCAGAGAAACGCCAAGAATAGCTCGATCCATAACACGCTGAGTGATTTCAAATGTGAAATAGGGCTACCTATTGTCAGGGTCCGCGTTTCGGCAGCGTAGGTAGAATCGGAATATTGAATCCTTCAAATGAATGAAATATTAAAAGTTTGCATCGATAAATTTTGCACAGTTGTTCATTTGCAACCGCTTATGATTTGCGTAACAAACATTCAATTGATACGAGATTTAGATCAAAACAGTTATAATTTTTTGTTTGCTCTATTAATGGTCTCGAAAGCTATTATAGCTCAATGCAAACTATTATTATAATCGCGGTTACATGCCGGTTCAATATTATCAGTGTAACTGCCAATCGTTGGGACAATTATGGCGAATATGGCTAGCTTATTAGACAAATCGTAGAACGTTTTCTATTACATTTGCGACTGAGGTCTTTTATCAACCGACTTCTAAAACGTCAGCGGACATTACCGACCTCAAAACTGATTATTTTAATTATTTTTCCTACTTCAAGTGGATCAAATCACGTGTGATTGGTGGTCGAGCTAGCTTTAACAATCTTGAACGTAGTTGTAGCTTTCAAAACACGTCCATACACTTTTATCAAACGACCTCACAACAAGCAGGTTAAAAGCGGTCTCTTTATAAAATAAACTAGCTTTTGCTCGCGGCTTCGCTCGCGTTAAGAAGTATTATTATTAATTAGATATAGTTTTTGCGGCTTTACTTTTTTTTAGCGTGTGTAAAAAATTAGGGCCTACAAAACTTAAAAACGGCAGTACATTCTTCAACTTCTCCATTATGGTTCAGATTTTCTTTAGCTTATTTAAAAAAAGTCTAACCGACAAAACCTATACTTAAACCAAACGAAAACAAAACAAATGCCAAATACAAAGCAGAGTCTATAACCAAAACTACTAAACCGAAACAAAACAAATGTAAAATCTCAAAATCCTTTCTTAGGGGATGCCTACGTCATAGTAGCTTTATGCATGCAAAGTCTCAGCCCGATCGGTTTAAAATTGACAAAGTTTCATACAATGTTTCATCCCCTATTTTATCCCCTAGGGGTAGAATTAATCAAAATACTTTCTTAGCGGATGCCTACGTCATAGCATCTACCTGCATGCCAAATTTCAGCCCAATCCGTCCAGTGGTTTGGGCTGTGCGTTGATAGATCACTATGTCAGTCAGTCACCTTTGAGTTATTACTAAACCGAAACAAAACAAATGCAAAATCTCAGTCAGTCACCTTTGAGTTATATATATTTAGAGATAAATAAATATGAGTAATTTTCCACAACGCCATCTAGCCCCAAACTAAGTAGAGCTATTATTAGCTATTCAGCGTGGCAATACAACCAGTGTTTACGCTTCCGTCTGGTACTCGTCCAGTTGAGTTACTCATAGATTTTATGTAACGAATGCTTTCGTTCTCACTATTGCAGGTACTTAATATTGATTTATTTTTTAATTCTTTGTGATTACCATTCTGAGCAGAGCCTTTAATATTGAACTATATAATGAAGAACATGAAGTCTTCATATTTTTTAACATACTTTTGATTCAATAGACGCTCAAACATAGAGCAAGCATCTTGCTCTCACATATGTTTGTGCTATGCGGGAAACTATTCTAGACCAGTACCAAAGGAGCTGTAAATTAAACTTATGAACTGAACTTTCAGAAGCAGATTCCCAATTTGACTAAACGCTTTGTAAATAATGTCTCCAAAAATGATATGACTCAAACTGCGCTTATACAAAAAAATCTCAAAGTAACCTTAGTTCTAGAACCACTTGGAGTGTTTTGCATTGAAATGATTGATGTAATAATTGTGTTAAGTGGCTGAATGTGAATGGCGTGGCTTGCCATTATTTTAATTATAAAACAGCACCTGTATAATTAAGCCATTAATTAGATACATACTTAAACTGTTGATTAAATTCGGCCTAGGCTTTTTAAATGGAATGGTTTCTGAATTAAATTTTATATAGTACTATTATTTTATTGTATGATGGAGAAGCGCCTTGGCTTTCATCTCACTTGTTTTAAAGTTATGATAAGGCCGATGGTGGAAGCGCACTTCTCCGGAAATCCTCAACAGACTCAGAAACTGGCTATCTTACCTCTAAATGCTGGAGCACATTCATTTAGAATTGCTGTAATGGCGACAAACTCAGGTAAGATAGAACTTAGTTAAGCCAGGTGGAGTTAAGCCACCAACCAAACCAAGAATATTTTTACCCCCTGGGGATTGAACCCGGGACCTCTGGAACTGACCCGGTGGACGAACCACTTGACTACAGAAGCGGTTCATATAACTAACTAATGGGAAAGACCGTCTGCTACAATATAATATAATTTTAACCGCCTCTGTGGTCTAGTGGTTTAACCCACCGATTTCAGGTCCAGAGGACCCGGGTTTGATACCCATGTGGAGTACAATATATTGTGCTTGGTTTGGTTGGTGGTAGGACTTTATATAAGTCCGCCTGGCTTGCTGGTCTTGATGTCCGAACGGAAACCAAAGTTACAGTTAAAACTCTCAGAATTAGCAAGCTGAAAGATGCATTGGGCACACCAGATTGCTCCCAGGACCGATACCCGGGTAAAACCATCGAAGTGCTCACTCGGTGGACCTTTGTAGGGGTGGTGGGGAGTCGATGGATGGAGGTGGCTATGGTCGCTATTTGTTGTGTCAATTGGCGTAGGCCTATGTTCAGTAGTGGACGTAGGTGGGTTGAAATGATGGTGATGATTATTTTGAGGTAAGTCCTAATGGTCTTCACCGGGCAATGGAATTGCTAGTTTTTGCTAACGGTAACCGGGTGGCTGATCACAACACTGATAGTAGGACCTATAAGGGTCCACGTGGCTAGCGACTGCCCTCCTGCCGAAGTCCGGCACCAAATGGTTTGCCTTGTTACGTCGTTGCGTGACTTTCGGCCGCCATCGTAACGGAGGTATGTATTTAGTTATACAAATAAAAACCTGTTTTCTCTTCACCTTCACCACTTCAACGAGTGAAACTTCAAACAGCCATAACTCGGAAACCAAACGTCCAAGACTAACGGTGCCCTGGGCCAAATGATAGTCGTTTTAGATTCGCAAAGTCGTTGGACAAATGGTAGGTCTCAATCTATCAAGTTGTCCGCAGCTTTACTTTGCTTTGTGTGAAGTGTGAAGGTGTTCCATCCGTAGCATTAGGAGACTTAATTGAGGGGTGATCCTTCCTGATTGCATCCTGTCCTATAGCATCTACATGTCATCGTCATCTTTCCGATCGCTACTTAGATTCATCGACTGAATACTGTATCTTTGTTGGATTTACCTAGTTGGACCACTTTTATCAGACGGTCCAACTAGCTAAATCTTAGGCCAGATGGGTAAGATTAACGTGGTGATCTATGACTTTCATAACATCAATACCACCATAAAACGCATAGGTGCAACATGGGCGTTTGAAAAGATGTTCGTCTTACTCCTGTCAGATGGTGATATATGGTCAGATTTAGAATTAAAAATAATTTAATCTATGTTGAAAAAAATTACGAAACAAAGACTTCAAGACTTCATTATGTATCTGGTTACGAGAAAAGAGGAAAAAAAATCCTATGTAACTAGTTACATAGCTCAGTTACGATGACGGCCAAAAGGGGTGCGCGGGAGAGGCAATGTCTTCAGAAAAAGCTCACTCCATAGACTCATCTAGACTTATACTATTCAGACCTAGCTTAGAGCTAGAAAAGCCTCAAGAGGACAAGAGCAAATCAATCGTAGATAAAAAAATTGCATCTACAATTTTTCGTACCAGTAGTTTTATCACAAAATATGGAATGTAAAGTTCAGAAAAACCGCCCTCGTTAGGCAATACATGCTTTTCTTCCCCGATTAATTTACAGTTTCAATATCCCACAGAACCTCTTGGCCAACATTTAAGTGCAGTAGACTGGGCTCTAAGTAAAGTGTTTCGCAAAAAATTACACACACCAATAAATTATGCGCATATAAACATTTAATAAGCTTGTTATCAGCATTCACTTTATTACATGGTTGTGGTTTTTGTCGGTTAATTGCATTTCGTTTACCTAACAAGTGATGATTTTATGAACACAGACCTTTGCTGAACAGTTTGTACTCATACCTAATCATCATAAGCCGGCGTGCATATTTAACCGCCATAAAATATATTCGTTATAGTATAGTTTTTTATTGTACTAGAGGAAGCGCTTGGCCATCATTTCACCGGGTGTCAAGTTATGATAAGGCCGATGGTGGAAGCACACTTCATCTGAAATCCTCATCAGAGGAACGACGATCTTACGTCTTAATGTCAGAACACAGCAAATAAATACGCTAGATGGCGCTGTGTGACTTGGTGTCCTGTAATATTAATATTAAGAATTGTAGCTATGGCGAGAGACCAATGTAAGATGATAGTAGCCAGCCAACCGGACTACCACCAACCAAACCAAGCACTAATGTATCCCCCTGGGGTCAGCCAGTGCCTTAGTCTGTTGAGGATTCCGTGGGAAGTAGTAACAGGTGAGTGTGCCCAGGAGCTTCACGATCTCATTTTGCCTTCACCCTTCTTTAATTGAAGTTTCAGACACCCAGCTAATAATCATCCACTCCAGGTAGATATATTACTTATTAAGGACTAAGTGCCTTCAAAAATATTTAATTACGTGCGCACTACAAAAACATGGAATTACCTTCGACCTAAGCTTCGAGCTACGACCCTAATATGTTCAAGAAGAGAGTTTGAGGCACCTTCTGCGTAGTCTCTTGCCATCGTTGTCCTCATCATTGCCTGGGCAAGTATCGAGGTCAAGAGCTGGCTATTCTAAATGATAATAAAAAACATCATCATAATTATTTCAGCCCACATACTTTCACTTTCTGTACAAGGTCAAGCGAAGCTACATTTTACGACTTGAGTGGCCTCTGTTTATTGATTACTCACGTCATCGGTCAATTTACTGATGAAAATGAGTTTTTAAGATTTTTGATCTTAGTTTAGTTAGTCTTCCTTCATAACGAGAGTTGACAGGTGTTTTCTGAGAATCCGTAGATCTTATTATTGGGCCCAGGCAAGCTCCAAAGAGCTATCTAGACCAGAGTAAAAAGAATAAAAAACACAGGACACTTATGACACACAGCGCCATCTAGCCATAAGCTTAGTACGGGTCTTCATCGCGTACCTGTCGTTTGTCGGGAATATAAAAAGGAACGCGATGATGTTTTAATATTAATTACCTAGTATAGTTAAGTTTGTAATATGGGAACTTAATTACTAATATAATACTTATATCCTTGATTTGAAAATACATGCTTAGGTATAATACTATTAGGTATGATAACACAGAACAGAAATATTTTTTAAACTACATTTTCCCACTGCAGGCAACGGTCTCCCCCATATTGTTCCATTTTTTTCGGTCATCTACTTTTTTGCATCAGATATAACGCAGTTAGGTCGTCACTGTATACTAACCACAAAAATGTTTGTCCTGGATGGGTATCGAACCCATAACTTACAGTGCGAAAGCAGATCTACTACCAACTAAGCTGTGTGGCTAATCATTTTCTTATAGTAAGCCAACGGCGAACACTATTAGCTGTGTTTAGTATTTTAATAGTTGGTTTTGAAGTGATGTAAAATGCTATCAACGATGTGTTAATGACAGTTTAGCAGTTAAATAAAACCTGTCGTTTGTAAGATTAAAATTAACTAAATATTGGGGTCTAATCTCAGTAGTTTGGGTATTAGTTCGGCTGGACACGTCAACCGGACTACTGAGCCGTCTCTTGTATCTGTAGTTCGGTGATGGCGAAAAAGTAGACAGTTGAAATTCTTACGGAGTGTGTATTTCAATTGCCGCTATAAAAAAAAAAAAAATGTTATGTTCCTACATTGAAAGACAAGATTGCCAGTTCTTCATTCTATTGAGGATTCCGGGTCGATTGCGCTTTTACCTTTAGGTTTATCATAGCTTGAAACCAGATGATATGAAGGTCAGTTGCTTCCCAGATTTATAAAAAAAATATATAATGTTGATGTATTTTTTTGCCTTGCAATGTGGGACGTAAATCCAAGTGTGCGTGGTCGCACTTAACTGCTTTCATATTTGTATTCATTTGCAGGTAGATATATATTTTATGCACAGCCTTTAGACGGATTTTTTAAACTGTCGCATTGAAAACACTAGGAGACAAATGGTGGTCACTATTACAATGGTGGTAAAACTATTTAATATATAAGTAAAGTCAAGGTTATGTAATTCGGTATACACACCTTTTTTAAATGATTAGGTGCTGCAAAACACACACGGTGTTGCACGAGAAGATCGAGTTGTACCGTAATTTTGAAATGGAATACATGGTTTACAAAGCTAAGCATGAATGACTGTGTAAAGATTCACTTATGCATGGTAGTAGCCGATCATGCCGAGAAGCATGCTTTGGTTACGTGTTTGGTATTGAACCAGTCTTAAGTAGGTACGTGGGTTCTCAAGACAAGTCCAATATCACTCATAACCAAAAAATTCTTCCCGTAAATTGACATAAGGCTGTTCAACATAAGTAACCTGAAAACTAAATATCTTACTAATAACTTACTAAATATACTTATTTATACTATATTATATTATAAGAATTAGATACAGTAATTAAATACTTTATTTTCGAATTGCATATACTTAAGATAAGTCATACAGCCAAGCACAACATAAACATATTTATTCATCACACAAAAAGATTGTCCTCGGTGGGAACCGAACCCACACGCAGAAGGCAAAACTAATAGGTACCAACTGAGCCGTGAGGCTTGTACATTTATTTTCTACTAGAAAATCCTCCAAAATAATTCCATAAATTTACATCAATGGACAGTTTCCCACGGTAATTAAACGTCGCTGTTCTTGAGACGTATCAAGGTATTGTGAAAGAGTTTAAATTCGATGAAATTATAAATTGCCAATTATAAATGGCACAACAGTTGAGTATCGCAAAATCCCAGATTAGTAAAATATATATAATAAAGCTCATTGGATTACGAAAAAACCCGTTACTAATATTTTTAGTAGTGCGAGCGTCTGTCACGTTTTTGTTGTGAACTTGTTGCAGAGCTCAAATAAACCGCTCCAATAAACTCCAGGCCCTGAAATAAACATACAAATTACAAAATAAGTTATACATCGACAAGCAACTACCCGGAACCTCGTTCAAGGCATCCCAGGAAACCCAAGATCAGGGATGGAATTTGTTGCCCTTGTGTTTGTTGCCATACTTTTTCTTGTTTATTAATCCTTGTGGGCGAAATCCTTTCTCAGTGCACTACTGCACTTTAAAATGATGCTACCCTAAAACTTTCTTCAAGCCTATGAGCCCTGGGATTTGGCTGTGCGTCGATTGTCATTATTATGGACGGCATATACTGCCTCAGATTAGCAACTCACTGCAACTTTACTCTAGTTTCGAACTAAGATATAGTTATAATAAAGGTGACATTACTGTTCGTTCAACCACGGCGCTTATGACCACCAGAGGACAGAACTACGCGCGCATTTTTACGTTTAAATTTTTTACGGTTAAACAAATATTAATTTTGAAAATCTAAAACACAGAGCGTCTATTGTATACTGTGTTTATTTACCGTACTAAGTGTCAAGACATAATTGGGCGTATTTATTGAACGGCGATCATTTTGGAACAAATTAATGTCAACGTTGGATTTTTTTCTGTAAAGAAAATTTTATGTAATCGTATTTTCGCAACAATTTTCGTTCTCGCATCAATCCTGAACTATAACATATATTCATTTTAAAGTAAATGCTACAGTATTGTGGAAGATGTGATCGCTGAAACTAAGGCATTTCAAGAATCATAGACTAATAATTGTTGATTCACAAATATGAAATTACTGTAAGCTAATTTAAATCGAACAAGGAAAATACAAGTTCTCTAAATAGACTGTAACAAGGAAATATTGAAGAATATTCCATCAATTCACCAGTAGGGATAGCGTGGAGGGGATAGATGTCAACTGCCACGTTTAAAATCATGAACCACGAGCACTAGTTAACCGCTTCAAAAAAGTACCTTTTTTTACACATGACATTAATTTCACTCGGCGCCATCTAGCCCCAAACTAAGCAAAGCTTGTAATATGGGAACTAGATTACGAATATAATACATACTACTTATTATACAATACTTATAATACAATACCCAATTCTACAAAGAACCCTAGCTATCACAAACTGAAAGAGGCCTAGGAAACCAGACTCTCTAAGTATAAGCAACTGTAAGTATAAGCAACTGATATATATATTTTTTTTACTGATATAGTTCTCCACTAAAAAACCTATTAAGTACAGAAATAGCATTCAAGCATAGCGTTGTATGTTGCGCTGTCACATTTCTATGATAAGCTCTTCTTAGAAATTTTACGGAACGGAACACTGTCCATGCCAATATAATTCCATAGGAGAATCACGAGTCTCAGTAATAAGAACTACGATTTGAGAAGGAGTATTAAAGAGGCTATATTTAATGTGAGCTGATCTCTTCTTTCTCTTCTTTTCTGATCATCTGATTCTCCCAAGTCAGTTTTTTTTTCAAACCACCATCGTGTAATAATTACTACCAGACAAAGCAGTTCAAGCGGTTTAATAAAAAAAAAGTCTTAATTAAAAAGGTCAAAATTTCAAATACGATATTGCAATTGCTTATGGAATCAATTAAACGAAATTGGTAAGAGTCACTACTAAGAACAGGGTGAGTCTATCATAGATAAAGGGTCACCGCTGGTCTCCAGGTAACGTCGCCGATGAACTGACTAGGAGAGGAACGGAAACCAGCCCGTCCTCGTCCCTCCCTCAGGGTAGTATCAAACACACCCGGTAACTGCACATCGAACGCTGGACCAACTCTACCGAATATCGACTGGCCAGAACAGCGCTACCGTCTTCTTCACCAAGACTATCACGAGGACTCCTAAATCTTAGGAGACAGGACCTAAGAACAATAGTTGGGACAGTGACGGGCCATTGCCCACTAAATAAACCTGTTCACCATCAGAGTATCAGTCACCCCTATGCAGAAGGTAGCTTTTTAGATATGCATTTACATTTAATCGCGTATTAAGTCAAAGAACGAGTGAATCTGAGTTCATTGGCTTTTATGGCAATTGGAAAAGTAGAGAAACTTACCACTAAAACGAGTTTTCCAATGATAATTTTAGTGATGTAATTCTTAATGGCATCCAGAAAGGTGGCTAAGGCATCCAGGCAACCATCTCTATGCGCATTTATCTTCAAACAAAGATTTGCCGAGTCCAAAGTCTTCATAGATTGTGAGTCCACGTTTTCAGACAAACGTGATAGAGCTTCGTAGTAACTGTTCATAGTAGTGTGTTTTTCTGTGCAACAGGTACTTGGCACCTCAAAAAGCCCGTATTTGATTCCATATGAATGAATCCCATATTTTCCGCAGCAATGTAACTGAAATGCACACAAACATAATCGCAATAGTTTTAAAAAAATATTTACCGTCATTTGCGGTTCGCCTGCCTGTGTCAAATCCAGAGGTCGCAGGTTCTATCCTCAGGGAAGTACAATATTGTGAAAATTTGTTTTCGGTCGGTTAAAAAAAGTTTAATTACAAACACACCGCCACTGTGGTCAATTGGCGGGTACAATATTGTGCTTGGTTTTGGTTGGTGGTAGGACTTTGTTTAAGTCCGCCTAACTACCAACATCTTAGCTAATTCTGTCTCCATAACAACATTGCCTTAATTTTTGTGTTCCGGCATTTAGGAGTAAGATAGCCAGTTCCTCAGTTTGTTGAGGATTCCGGGTGAAGTGCGCTTCCATCTTCGGCCTTATTATAGCTTAAAAATCAAGTGGGATGAAGGCAAAGCAACTCCCGGTCGTACAGTAAAAAAAAACGTACAGATGAATGTTAGGAATTCTTACCAAATCCTCTACTATGAATAATTCGTAATTATTTTCTTTACTGAACGTTGTAACGAAGGAATTATGTAATTTGTGTTTGAGTTGATGGTAATTGAAGTCACCAAATCCTGTCATTACAACATACAGACAAAATCCGTATGCGGCAAGAAACAGGAACATGAAGCAGGCAAACTGAAAATAATTCGACACGGTTAGAAAAAAAAACAAATAAAATTAGTTGAATTCAAGCTTACGCTCATAGGTGAGTGAAATAATAATGCTATCTCAGAGCCAGTTTTGTGTTTTTTTTATTTTGTATTGCCACACAAGCGTTGTGTTTTAAATTTCCATTTTTGTTCTTCGTTTGTTTTTATGTGGATTGCCACAATGTTCAGGGTTCAGTACCCAAAACCAGCGGAACCCTTTGACTATTTAGTTGTCCGTTTATAAGTTTTCAAGGTGCTGTTGTACCAAATTAAAGTATTTGTTTGAAACGGTTAAAGTACATGCGGTATAGCAGCGGATGCCTGAAGAAATATTATACGTAAACATGGTAAATTGGATATATCGTCACTGAAATTACGGTCAAACTAGGCTTCGAATCGGTGACTAGAACCATAAACATCACGTAGTTTTGCAAAGTCGGTAGCAACCTACACTTACACAACCGACTTGTGCTGTGTGAATAAACGCCTTTTTATTTTATTTATTTTTTATTTTTTTACCGATCTAACAAGTTTTTCAAATAAAAATACAAATACAAAATAAATTGTTGCTAAATAAATACAACGAACATACAAACAACAAGAATTAGACAATGAGCAAAGGGGGTAGCCATCAGCACTACTCTGCGTAAGTAAAGGCCGACGCAGGGCTGGTTTTCAGACTAATCCAAATAAAAAGGTCTTTCTTTAAAAAAAAAAGACTCGTTAGGTAAGCTCTTGAAACTTGGTCGTACAAGGAAGAGGTTAGGATGGAGCTTCTGATGGAGCGAGCCTAGCCTTCCCAGAGGGTGCCTATTCTTTTCTTCTTGAAGAATATGACAGTAACACAGCGTAAATATTTACACTGGAGGCTGATCGCACGTTTTTCCTGTGCGCATAGTACACGCATCAATACATAGACTCACGCTCCCAAAAGAGTAAGCAGAGAACGGATTACCACTTACTATGCCACCTGTATATTATTCTGAATGTGAGTGGAGGTGACCAAGGCCTGCACTGACGTCTCGCTGTGGGGTGTATTGTGCATTTTCCCCCATGGTTTTAACTAACCCAGCCAACCCTGCTCCTTAAAATACCGGAACAGGACAACACCTATTGAGCGCCTGGGTTCGCGACAGGGTACCGCTCCCTGCATACCTCTTTTGTCTCATTCACTCTCATCAAGTTCTTCATACATGCTCATCGGTGTAAGGTACTTCTGACCTGGCCTTTACTCCGCCTTGGTCTGAGAATGTTCGCCGAGGTCTTTCCCTCCCAATTCACACTCGACAATACATACTTCGTCAACGCGGTAATTAATATATTATCACATACCGTAATTAAAAGACACTGACTCTTCCGAATAGCACCCCAGAATCCCGAAAACGATATCACGATAATAATGCAACCCAAGGTGATCGAAGCTGTAGTGGATGTTTCTAAATAAAAATGCTGCGCAATTTCGACATCTTTGTATGTTACGTAAGCGTAAATCCCCGACCCCGCCAATAGAAGACCAGAGACCTGCAAATGTAACATTAAAGGTTCGTTAACATCTAAAGAACAGTAGTGCAGACACAGTAGTGTGGCAGACTTTAAATAGTTTACATGGTAAACTATTTAATCTCTTACCCACGGAAATGGAAACTATCGAGAGTCCAAACATATTTAAAACTACAAATGTTATAATGACACAAAAAATCACAATCCGCGACGGGACTTGAAGCCGCATCTTTTCAACCGGAAAAGCTCTAAATAATTGAGCAACGAGGGTCCTGACGTAAATTTAGAACTTTTATCATATCTATACTCAGCTTGAGCGCTGATCAACGTCATATAGCAGAGATTCACGAAACCGTGATCACTTGAACATGAAATACTTAAATATGATGAAAAAGCAAAAACGCCATTTCTCGCTAGTGATTTTGAATGTGACACCGATATAGTAAATTTATACTACGTTCGATTTCTGTCGGATCAACAAGTTTTAATTTCATTTTCTAAATGTTAAAAATGTATACCTATTCTATTTTTTTCACAAGTAAAAAATATGTTTATAACATAAATTTTCATAACAATTCCATCTAAATTGAAATCCGCCTCTGCGATCTAGTTCACCCACCAGTGTCAGATCTAGAGGTCCCGGGTTCGTTTCCCAGGGGAGTAAAATATAGTACCTAGTTGGTTTGGTTGGACTTTCTTTAAGTCCATCTGGCTAGTTTAACCATCTGACCTAAGTCTGTCCCAATAATTATCATGAATGGATGTGTTCCAGCATTTAGAAGTAAGATAGTCAGTTACTCAGACTGTTGAGGATTCCGGGTGAAGTGTGCCACTTCCTATCATTACTTGAAACCAGGTGAGATGCTATGGGCAAAGCGCTTTTACTTCTTACAATAAAAAACTCGTATTATAAAACTCTAGGTATACCTAATTTGTAAATCACCTACCTGCTTTCAGTTTTTTTTTTAAATAGGCAAAATGTAGTGTTCATTCACATACAACATATTTTTATACATTTATAATTATTATTCCTATGTTAACGAATTATGCATATGCCAATCAAACAGTAACATTTTCTATGGTACAAATACTGCCTTTAACCGAATCTGCCATATCCAGAATATGTCCTTAACATAATCTGCCCATAACCGAGCAAAGTCAATAAAGTTGACAGTTGACACCCTACACAGGTTTACAGAAATAAAACATATAAAATACTCATTTGTATATTATAGATTTGTAGTAGGAAAGTATACATATATCAAGAATTTTGCGGAGTACAATAAAATGATAAACAAACTTACCAAAACTATAAAATTAATAACGATAAGCACAATTCTCACAAGGGTTTGAAAAAATGACCCCATGATGAATATTATCGCGCCCAACAGAAGTCACAACTAATAATACATGTTTCCTTCCCAACAAATGTTGGAGCTATGATTACGAACAGGAAGAATTTGTGTATACCAATATATTATTGAAAATCCAATGACGCAATCTATATTTAATTATACACATAATAAGCAGGTTCATATTTGTAACTACTAAATTTAAGAATCACATACTAAATAGATTTATTGTATTCACACAATATGTAGGTACAAATAGTAGTTCGCTACGAATATCTCAATATGTCTGGTTAGTGTTAGGTATTTTACCACTGAGAATATTTCTCAAAAAGAAAGTATATAACAATATCTCTTTATTTACCTGAATGTTCGAGGCGCTCTCTCGTTGCTAACTCTCATTATATGCAAAGCCAGAAAAAGAGCAAAGCTCAATAGCAAAAACCGTACGTCAAAGTAAGTGGGCAGAATAAAATAAGTGAATACGACCCCTTACTCACTTGAAATGGTATATAGGATACCATTATAGAAAAGATTGAAAAGTGCTCTCAAAACCGTTTTGTTGTGGTTTAAAAATTTACCCCTTCATAATCCATAATATTACTATTAATATATTATTATTAACTCCATAATAATCCAACTTACAAATTAATGATTAAAAATGAACTACTAACTTAAATATTTCAATCATTAAGGTACGGGCAGATAGACAAAAGAACAACAAAATCATGTCGTAAGGGTTATTTTTAAACGATTTTTTATTAAGGATACAAGATATCTCCAAGCTTCTGACAACTGAGTATTCCGAGGGTTGGCGTCAGGAAAGGCGGCTGGCAAAACTCAAATAAATGTCGCTGAAGAAGACATGTTGTGCCGATTCCACTGTAGTAAGGGATAGCGGGCAGGAAGATGATGATGATTAGCTTTGCATGTCTTAAACACGGCTAGTCGCATTCCATTCCATACTAGGTACCACAGATTACCCACTCCAACTTGTGATACAAAGCTGTGCTCCAATTGAAAGCGATGACATAAGGGCCAGGACTTGAGCGTTTCGCAATCGACCCAATTCGTGACTAAACGAATGCCCGGAAGCCAAAGTACCACTCACAACTCATTTTTCGTGGCCACAATTGCGACTATAAACAACATTTATTTCTTTACGAAGCTGCCGTGATTTTGTCGGAACATGAGTAGCTGCCTAGAAGAAATAGGTCAACAGTTTTTTTAAAGGACACTATGACATGATTTAAGACGATTTATGAGAGATTTAAGATTAGTATAGCCCCTTGTGAAAGGGCTCGTCCGGTAAAGTAGACCACCAGACCTATCGCCAAGTAGCATTGTTGTGTTTAGTTTAGTTTGAAGGGTATGGTTGCCGGTGAAATTACGGGCACGCAAGGCTTAACACCTTGATTTCACCGGCAACCATACCCATAAATCTAAACAGCAATGCTGCTTAGCGATATATAGGTATGGTGGTAGCACTTTCCCGCACAAGCCATTTCACAAGGATCTCTTCTACTTTTTGTCCGAGACTTGGTGTTTGGACAGGTGTACAAGGAAATTATTTTAGATTCCCTCGGGATGGCGGGAACTTAAAGCCGAGCATACCATTAATATGAAATAATACTTTGGCTGTGTACCGAACGGTTTTATAATTTACCTACTAGGGAAAAACTAAGTTTTCATAAATAGTTTTCCTTCATTGCATATAATTACACGAGTACCAATACTTATTGTCAATAATAACGATTTATATTTTAGATTCTGGCTTATAGTAGCATAATTCTGATACATACATTTCAGAAATGTTGTTGGATGTGGCCAGTTCAATTTGTTGGATCCAAGTTGTGTTTTTAAAATCTACAATTTATCATCGAAAAAAAAAATCAAAGAGACAAGGGTAAATGTGGTGTCTAAGGTGAAGCTTATTCTTGACTTGAAGACCACAATATTGTTAATTCTATTTTTTTTCTCTCGAGTTTCCTCGGTAATAACTCTAAGGTACCCGCCCTGAAACCCTCAAGGAAAAGGTACCTCAGACTCGTCTCTTCTTTCCCGCCATCTTCTTCATTAATTTCATTTCCCCCCCCCCCATTCCCTCTATTATTTCTATTATTTCCCTCCTGGTGTGCAAATACAGTATCCCCAAGAACTTTACTGACTAATGATACTGTGTGGATGGCTGCCTATGTTTGAATGATCTGGATGTTGATGTGTGAATCTAGCTTGTCGCAATACCTGTGTAAGCTTTTGGCTATTACTCCAGTAGCACCAACTACAATAGGTATGACTTCGGCTGATGTTCTCCGAACTCTGTACACTACTACTTTTAAAGCTTGATTCTTACTAAGCTTCTCAATTTCTTTTGCTTCTGTATTGTAGTCGGATGTAACTGTGATGTCTATTAAATATGTTTTGTTTTCTTGTTTGTTTATGTATATTATGTCTGGTCTATTGTGTGTTATTGTGTTATCTGCTTGAACTGGAATTTCCCACATTATTTTGGCCTCATCATTCTCCTTCACTTGCGGTTGTGTCAGATTTTCCTTCCACCAATGGCTTGAAACTTGAAACTTATGTTTTTTAGCTAACGTTCAATGTACCTATTGGACGATGTTGTTGTGTCTTTTAGTGTAGTAAGTTCCAGCTAGTTTTTCGAATCCGGATGTTACGTGTTGTATGGTCTCGTCTTTTGTTGTACATAACCGTCTTTACAACTGCGTTCTTAATTTTCTAATCTGTATAATTTTTATCGGATTTGCGTATAATTTAAGATCGTCCATGTAAAGAAGGTGGTTAATAGTGCTATTATCTTTTAGTTTGTATCCTTTTGCTAAGTATTGGTTGAGTATGTGTGTCATAGGGTTTAGTGCTAAGCAAAACAAAAGGGGCGAAAGCGAGTCACCCTGAAAGATTCCCCGGCGAATGTAGATAGGGTCTGTTATTATAGAGGCATTCGTGCCATAGGCTGTCATGATAACATTCCACATAGGCATAGTAATTTTGAGGAAGCATTTGATAGCAGGCGGACATTTGTATATTTGATATATGTACTTTGAGTAGCCACTCGTGAGATATACTATCAAAGGCTTCCTGGTAGTCAACCCATGCTATACTAAGATTTTTTTTTCGTTGGTTTGCATCCTCAAGTATGACCTTGTTAATCATGAGGTGATCTTTGCAGCCTCTGGCGCGACGCCTGCATCCCCTTCGTTCTGGTGCCAGGATGTTATTTTTGTCACAGTGTGTGTAGAGTTCGTTGGCCAAAACAGATGTCAGTAGTTTATACATAGTCAGTAAGCATGGTATAGGTCGCCAGTTCTTAGGATCTTGGGTTTCCTCGTTTTTGGGTATAAAAACTACCTTTCCGGTTGTAAACCAGTTGTTTATGGGTTAGATTCCCTTAACAATTCTATCAAATAGTTGAGCAATATATTTATGTGTGCTTGTTAAGTACTTAAGGTAATAATTTTGGATTTTATCTATTCCTGGTGCCTTCCAATTCTGAATCTTTCTAATAGCTATTTTTGATGTCTTCGTATCTATATCCATATCTATGTCCTCTATCTCTACTTCCTCCATCGAGTCCTCGACTTGCCTGATCCATCCAGCCTCGGTGTACAGCGGCACAGGTTCTAACAAGATAGACGACTAGAACTCTTGAACTTCACTTTGAGATGGAATTTGTGCTGGTGCTCCTAAAGAATTTGTGCAGATTTTTTTTATATAGTTTATTGTGTAATTTAGTTTCATTCATATCATTATATCTCCTAAGTCTACCTGCTAATGCTATTGTGTAATCTAGATCCTGTTCATATCTTATATCATATTTGTTGTATAACTCTCTTTTAATTCTAATGAGTGTTCTACTGTTACTTCCCCTTTTTATTTATATCAGTCGTGCAAACTCTTTCTTAAAAGCATCAATTTTCTTGCTGAGTCTTATTTGCCATGGTTGATCACGCTTAGGCTTTCTGGTAGTTGGGGGAATGTAGGATTTTTGCCCGTTTACGTATATCAATGTTTTTTGCGGATGCAAAGATGATATCATTTATCTCGCGTAGGGATTTATTCGTTTTCTGTAATCTAGAAAATTAGCTATTTCTTTTATGAAGGTTTTGTATAAATTGTTTATTGAAAATCGGTTTTGGTAGTGTTTCTCTTTCTTCCACTATAATTTCTCTGGTTTCACTTTGTATCTGTAGAAACTGGAGTATTAACGGGTCTTGATCTTCATCTACTTCAATATCCGAGGTGTCAATTGTTTCTACTATTTGATCTGAGGGATTTTCCTGTATTGTGTATAAGTTTGAAAGTGTTTCGGTAGTTCGTGTAAATTAGTAGTTCGTGTCCCTGCTCCGCAAAGTATCATCAGGCATAGGTTGGGTGGTCTCGCTTTTTTCGGGTTCCCCGACGGCGGGCCGACCCCTAAGCCCTCCGCCACCGATGGTTCGTATGCTGGAACGTTCAGCATCGGCTCCAGACGTGCCCCGGCGATCGCCCCCGGGAAGCGACCATATACGTGAATTCTTACTACTCATAATCTCCATAAAGGGTTTGCCTTATTAGCTGGTAAGTTTATATTATACAAGTGGTCCCTCTCACGTGTGACTATATATCTATATTATATTATATTACCCTATTTTATTTATATTTTAAGAGTAGTAGAGCCCCTTTCGAAAGGGCTCGTCCGGGAAACTACCATACCTATTTCAGCCGCCAAGCAGCATTGCTGTGTTCCGGTTTGAAGGAGATGGTTGCCGGTGAAATTACGGGCACTCTGTCTTTGTGGATGTGACTTATGACGTAAGGCATTGTTATAGGCAAGAGATGCACTTAGCATCAGGTGGACTACTTGCTTACCCCGTCTCCTAGTTGTATAAAAATCCGGAAAGACGATCATCATTTACAGGTATTTCAGGCAATATGTACAATTAAACTAACTATGTACAAAGGAAGTAGTCGGGCTTTGAGGACCATTGGAAACGATCTATAGATAGCTCAACTGTTCGAGGTTAGATAGGTAGGTATATCATCAGACGGCAGTGTGTCGTGCCACGACACTGGCTGCATTGCCACAATAGCACACATAGCTAATGCTAATTCAAAAAGGTCTTTACACGGGTTACGTGTTGCCTCAATGAAAAGCCCGCAAGATTTTAGAAAACCCGGAAGAATTTCAGGTGGTTTCATGCGGGCTATGTACGGTTTCACAGTTTCTGGTAAGTTATAAAATTGTGTAATTATAAGCCATTTGTAGACTACAAAGAACTAATAATTAACTGAGAAAACTCTGTTAAAGATTCAAACAGTGAGGACATAAAATCTAAGCATTGAATTTTAATTGTTGTAATTAGCTACGCGTAGCTTGTAGGCACTGGAGAATGTCACTTTGAAATCAAGGAATTGCTTTAAAGTTACATCTTACAAAAACTGTAAAACAAGTACCTATAGCTGTGGAACAAACTAAAGTCCTTATACTTACTTTTAAATTCTTAAAACATTGCAAAAGCATTCATTCGTTAGGCCCTCAACTATTTCGTAAGGTTAAAAATAATTGTCATCTACATTGAGCAACTGAATTGTTTTTACACCATTGTAGTTCTATTGTGCATGGTACAGATTAGCTCAATTTAAGAGTTCTTGACATAATTACACGGTTTAGTTTTTCAAACTGCGTACAATGGCTTTATGTTGGGAATATTTGTTAGTATCGCAGAAATCGTCGAATGCTAATGACGGAAAAATGTTGATGATTTGATAACGGATCGTATCCAACAATTTGACAGGTAATCATGGAATTGGAGCTGTTTATCAAATTATGGCGCAAATTGCTTAATTTTTAGGATGCTACGCTTATGAAACATTAACTTATTAATGTGTGTTAATTATATTCATAAGAAGATAAATGGTTTTGTGTGATTTCATATAATACAACTAAATCAAATAGTCACAAGGTTTATTTGTAAATAATGGATCAGTTGAGTTAGAATATAGACCGAGCTATGATGACTCACATATTGCAGATAGACATATAATAGACCACATTTCTTTTATTAATGGTCGAGTATTGTCCTTTTCAGGTCCAACCAGTTTTGTGATCAACCACTAGCTAAAGCACTGCCACTTGCTTGCCACTAGATCACAGCTACCCCAAAAGGGTACTTCAATATCAAAATTGTAATAACAGACCGGTAGCGATTGCATCCATTTGGGTTAAATCTAATAAGATGTAACATTACACGGCCCGGTGCCCACGATAGACTATATTTTTTGTCGTCTTCTAGACAGAAATAAAACAAGTGAATTTGGGTTCCACAATCGTGTAGATTTTTTTCGTTTCGTTTAGGATTTCGGAATGTTGCTTATTAGAAACATAAGCTTTCCTAGATATTACCTTCGAATCATAAAACAATGTAGATGGTAAGCGCTTGGCCATCTTACCAGGTTTTTAAGTTTAATAAGGCCGAAGGTGGACGCACACATCACCCAGAATCATTAACTTTCTGCGGAACTGGCAAACTGACTCTAAAAACCGGAACACAATAACTTTAGAATTGTTGTTTTGGCGACAGAATAACGATAGATGGTGTTAGCTAGCCAGGCGGATATAAACTTTGTTTACCACCAACCCGAGGATCGAACCCGAAACCTCCGGATCTAACACCGGTCGACGAACCAATAGACTGCAGAGGCGTTTATTCCTACATTCTCCTCTTATCAGACTTCACCTCAGCATAGATACTTGTATCGCTGTCTTTTACACGTTCCATCCATAGAGAATAAACATCACAAAATCTTAAACATTTTTACACAATTTATGTACAATTAAGGTAACTATTTACAAGGGATTATTTGGGTTACTTATGGACTGTTGCAAATGGTACAAAACCAGACGGAAGCGTGAAGAAGCATAGGCCAAATAGATTGGAGAGATGCCACTTTATGGGTATTTCTGAGGAACACTACTGATTTAATAGCATAGTGCAGATCCTGATGACAATCGTCAAAAAAAGTGATAAATATACAGTTAAATGTTGACGGAACCAACAAACACGAAAATATATTTTTTTACATTCACTACGAATTAGTTTTTACCGCAAAATCATTTAGGTCACAACGACAAAGAACCTGTAATACTAGAATAAGGTAACAGCATTATTTTGAATTCCTAAGTAAGATTGCTGTTTATCTTCTTTGTAATCTAATAGAGAAGTGTTACCAGTGGAACTAAGCCTATCTATTGACAAGACCTCGAAACGAAAGCTTTTGTAATTTATACAATTCTTGCGATTGTGTCGCTGGCGAATTATTTTCATACACATTCTGGCAATAGCGGCAAATCAAAACTAGTCCACCCATTCGCTTTCGTTGAAAGTCTGACACGCGTGCTACACAGCCTATATTACCACTGAACAAACTCGCGTGTATATCATACTGCTGCTTTATTCGTTTTTAAACTGTATTTTTAGTCCCATGCAATAAACAACAAGTTTAATACTAGACAATTATTATCAAAGTGTTTTAATTATATATAATCTATACCCACACCACCCAAACGTTCATAGATCCAAGCTCAGACGTCAAAGTCACGTCAAAATGTACAATCGGCATATGCCCACGGTTTGCATTAAGCTAGTATTAAATTACAAATTACAAGCCCATCGCCGCTTAGCGGAATACTAGCCGGTGGCAAATGACTGAGACCATACGGGTGTTTGGGGAAATACCGGTTTCCTCACAATGTAAACTTCACCGGCTGAGCAGCTTCCGAAAAACCGGAAAGCCCACTGGGGCGCTGGATTTTAACCCCATTTTAGCTCTACAAAATACAAATAGCAATACAAAGCTAGTCACATACATAAAATGTCCATTAGCGTACTGAACGCGGTTCAGATGGTATCTCGCCAAGACAGCTCAATGCCTGCTATTTTGATTTGGTCACATTAGTACGCAGATTTGTTGACTAAACCACTTTTGATGGTAACTGCTGGTCGTTACAGCTGCGGCAATTGTTCTGATTAAATGTCTAGTAGCTATATTACCTATGTGTGGGTACGTGATGCTTACGGGAAATCCGATATTGCCATTTTTTCCCTATAGATCTTACATAACAACAGTTATCCGAAAATGTTGCTTGTGATACCGGAATTAGATTATGGATAATATGATTACCTATACACCAGTAGTTGTAACCGTATGATAAGAAAAATATGGGCATTGTAGTTTAGGTGTAAATGACTATGTAAATGACCAACCAAAAGTTCTGTTTACTTTTCAATAATATAAGGTTAGTTATAAAATTGTAATTATTCCAGAAATTCTTCATAAAATCGTGGGAGTATTAGGTACGTCTGCCCCAAATTTATATACAAGTTATGTAACTTAACAAATTTTATTTTTACAATTTTTGGAAAACTTACAGCTAGGTTTGTACAATAGAGAGATACAATAGAGAATAACTATACAACCAAATGTTACATAATAGGAAGGCCAATTAAAAGTAAAATATTAGCGACAGACATGTCCTCTATCTCGTTCGTCCTCTACCTCATCCCGATCCCCGTCAACGCGAAGCGACTTATTTGTTTGGGGTGGTTTGGGTTAACGGAGTAGGTATCCAGGATTTTTTTTTATAATCTTTTTATTTCTTTAAATTGGGATATTTCCTGTAAACTCAAATTGAAATTCAAGAGCAAGATAATTCATATTTCGATATTACGAGTATAATGTCCTTTCTTTGTCCTATGAAGTCAAGTAGTTTCGCAACGGTGGTGGCATAATCAGACATTGCTCCAGGTCAAAAATGATGTCAGAACCGTGGCGTAGTCGCCGACTAAACAATAACGCCATATCGAGTTCCCGTGTGCTGATCTTTACGCTTATTGCATTAACTTTCACTTCCATCAGCACATTATGCTCGCCTTTTATGAGCAGTTAGGGGTAAGACCCAATGAATAAAGCTGATTCTCAATAATTCCACTCTCCTACACCGTGCAGGAGTAGAGCAAAGTGGAATGCCCTTTTTTATTGTATGACGGAGAAGGCCTTCATTTCACCTAGTTTCATGTTATGATAGGGCTGACGGCCAAAGCGCACTTCACCCGGAATCCTCAAAAGTTTCAAGAGCTTGATATCTTACCTTTAAATGCCGGAACATAGCAATTCAGAATTGTTGCTATGACGACAGACTTAGGTAAAATGGTGGTAGATAGCCAGGCGGACTTAAACAAAGTCCTACCATACTAAAACCTAGCAGTGGGATATGCCCCACTCATTTGATTTACAGTCCTCGCTGAGTTGATATTTGCGCTGCCTTGCTTGGTTGTGGGTTCGATTCCCACCCGAGACAAACATTTGTATGATGATTGTTATGTCGTAATATGTTGATTGTGATTGAGATTCATACGATGTCATACGATAAATTTACAGAAAAAAACGTATAATGTATTCTAACCGTAATTCTATGTTACAAGATATGCTTAGTTTATGGCGTACCTCACAGAGGTTTTCTTTTTTGTACCACCAATTTGAGGTTCAAAGCAAACGTTCGAGAACTAGTTTTTTAGACTTAGAACTTAGTAGAAACATTGTAAAAAAAATATGTAAATATGTTGCTTTCCTGTCTATAGCAATCCTTTAACCACCAAAAGTCGAGAAAAACTGATAAATCATGGTAGGTACCCAGACAGATTGTTTAATGTATTTTTTTTTGTATTAAGGTATTGATCGCCTATAAATAAATAAATAAAACAAATAAAAATTTAGACAATTCAGTAAGTACCTAAGTTTTTATTTTATAAAGTTTTTATTTATAAAAACTTTATAACTACTTATATAATATATAAACTACTTACTGAATTGTCTAATAAACATGTCGCAAGCACATAGTTGTGCACCAAGCCTTAATCACTGATCAAAGAAAGCAAAAATCCTATGTCCAGCAACACGCTATTAGGAAAGTGCGAATTAGTTATGCTTTTTAAAATCATTTCCTCTGGCTGCAATCGCAACAGTGTAGATTCCGGAAATTATTTTATTCATTCAGGTTAATGACGACAACAACTTGATTTCCTGTTTTTGAAATATGTTCTCATTTTGAAAACATTTCATTTAATTTTGACAAATAGGTATGTAATATTTTATTCATCCGAGTAAGCTTGCGAACCAACCATCTATCAATTACCATCATCATCATCATCACATCCCGAGAAGTTCACGACAGGACTCTCTTATACGTCAGGAAATAAGCAACACTGGGTTTTTTTTATTGTACGACGGGTAAGCACTTGGCCTTCATCTCATCTGGTAACAAGTTAAGATAAGGCCAAAGGTGGAGGCGCACTTCACTTCTACCAACTGAGGAACTGGCTAACTTACCTTTAAAACGCCGGAACACGACATTTTTAGAATTGTTGTTATGGCGACAGAATTAGGTAAGATGGTGGTAACTAGCCAGGCGGACTTAGCCAAAGCCCTACCACCAACCAAATATGAAAGAAATTAAACTAAATGTAACATTTGTGTGTTTCAGTGGAAACAAGTAAAATTATGAAACTTTAACCGTTGACTGGAGCATTTCCTTTTTAAACCGCTTATAAAATTCTTTGTCCCTTAGGGCAAAGCCAATTCATTATCACCACCACCACCACAAATAGTATGTTTCACAACCTCACCTTGTTTTAGACAATAGGGGGCGCATTTCATTGTTATGCCTCTAAGTAATAGCATTGTCTTAGGTCGCTTCAATAAATCTTGCGTTTGTATTGTAATGAACATAATATAATGCTCTACATTTATATAGCTTGAGCTGTGTATGCATCATTATGATATTATGATGATCACGTCTTTACCGATATTGACCAAATAACGCATGCACACTCTAAATACACACACACACTTTTTTTTTTTTTATTTAATTTGGTTTTGCCCTGTTAGTAGCACAAGTCTTTTGGTAATTCTTTAAATAGACTACCCCGGCACAGGCTAGCCATAGTGTGGGGTCCTCTAGTAATTGTATAATGAATTTAAGAATTTGAATTTGAATTTGACCACATTGACTGTACTGGAAACGGACAGGCTTATTTAACTTTAAGGAATTCATAATGGTGGTGCGCATATGCAAATACACATTGCTAAGCTCCATTTCAGATCTTATTCTTCTTCTTACCCAATGCCAAGTGAAATCACGCATTTCTTCTTGATCGTGTGCCCTCTGGATCCATATTTGCCTACGTGTTCCAATGTTTGTACATTTTTGATATGCCGGCCAAATTAAGCCACAAACACACACTACACACGCCAATTAGGTCGATCAATCGCCATAGATTATAGCATTAGAGTGCAGCCAGGCATCCATGCAAACTGTCTTGTCTACAAGTAGATTACGATCAGTTACATGCTACTGAGTACACCAGTGGCCTCACCATTGGTTACTATCGTCTAACGTAAATACAGTAGTTTACCTGCTAGGAATGTGACGTTACATCGGTTTGTCTCACTCTCGAGTTAATTCAATGCCCGTTTGGGAACGCACTAGTACATTGTTATGTGCGTGCATTACGATTTTAAACTGACTGTCAAAAAAGAGGTGTATGAATTTTAGTTCCTTACTATCCGTCTGTTGTCATAATTAAATTCTAAAATGTTGTTAAGCTGCATTTAGAGGTAGGATAGCCAGTTCTTCAGTCTGTTGGAGATTCCGGGTGAAGCGCGCTTTACCTTCGCTCATAACATAACATGAATCTTTGTCACTTTTTTATATTTTTTATTCAGGAAACTTTAATAAAGACATCGTCATTTTATAAATATGTTTATTGTTTATACGCTATACGATACATTTTTACTTTCACACAAGCATGACACACAAGCATGCATACATTTTTACTTTCAGTAAAAATGTATGCATGCTTGTCATATACTCATGGTATTCTTTGATACCATACACAGTACCAAAGGATACCAAATATTACTTACCTACCCAGTACAAATGGAACATTGATTGTCACGTCAATACGAGTCACGCATTTGTGACGATGGTATTGATACTCGTATCATATTACATTCCTATTCAGATGATGACGTATTTATGGTGCGGTTTTGAGGTACCGTGGTACTTGTAGTTTCGAGAACTTTTTATTTGTACTATTATCCATGGAATCCTTTATTTGTGGAGACGAAACTGCAACGTCAATTTGTACATTAGAGTACTTAAAAGAGTATTTAGAAGAGTATTACTCTCAAATAACGCTACAAGATACTTTGCTCCGTAACTAAAAATTCACCTATTTTATACGGACTTCATTGATGTAGATATTTTTTTATGATTGTCAATTTCTACAGAATTCAAGGACGTTCACCGCGAAAATAGCTCAGATTGACGCCTCGTAATCTTGTCATCGTGGACTTGACGATAAGAAATGGCATGAATGACTACTATAACCTTCAGAAGTATCGCTTGTTCTGTGTCATATTTCATTCCCCGTAATCTGTTGCAAGTGATTGTCCGTCAAAGATCTTTTCAAATATGGCCTCAAGCTATTCTTTTGAACTTCTGCGGGACATTGCTTATACCTTGCGAATTTCGAAGCTAGAGGATTTTGTCATAATCACCACGTTTGGCGGGCGGATTGGTGATCGCAGCAAAGGTGTACACTACTTAGAAGGAAGTTGCTGCCCTCTAGTAAGATCGCTTAGTCGGCTTTTACGACATCCACGGGACGAGTCGATTCTTAAGTCGCAACCGCCACGGCGCGGTGCCTGCACAATGCTACTCTGAAATTCATAAGCATGGTTAGTCAACTGATATATACTAATATCAACTAGATGCAGCTAGTTTTTACCACCAGTTTTATACCAAACTCCTATAGGTACTACTTAGATTTCAAGGAACTTTAGCCCGAAAACAAGTACCATACAAAAAAGGTTCGTTACATAACTCCTTGCATAAATTCTTAGATGTCAAAGCTACTTTGATCGCTGGATATGGTACGAATGAGTTAAGTACATATCTCTTTAGGTTAGAGGTGAAACGTGCGGTAATACTGACTTGAACTTTATCAACGCCTTATTCTATTGCTAGCTTGCTTCTGTCGATATGATATCATTTACTGAACAAGTTTGCCACTTTCTATATTTAAGTTTTTTTACTCTAACAGACATTTAGTATAATAGCCTTAAACTATAATATTTTGTCGCCTGGGTGGTCTAATCAGTAATTTTATGATAATTTTTTTTAAGAATATGTCCTATGACACGCTTCTTACAGTTTCTATCGAGAGGAGACTTTATTAATGTGTTCTTCGAAGTAGCAATCACTAACACTGACACCACCATTATTATATTTTACACAACACTGACTCAAAAGATTTCATTATTTTCAGATTTGATAAAAATTAAAATTTAATACTAATGCAGGAAATATTAGGTTTTTTTTCGGTTGTACATTAAATTAAAATTTATTTTTTTCTCACCTTGAATTAAGTCTTCCAAATCTTAAAGCTATAATCGCCGGGAGCACTTTTTGTACAGCAGCAAATTTTCTATTTTCCGTCTCTATTCCCACGCAGCTAAGAGCTATAATGCTGCACCATGGCATGCCCTTGTCAGAGAGTGTCAGTTCATGTCTTGTCTGCTTATCGCGTGACCTCCAGTTGGCCTTGAGCTGACTAGAAACATGACCTGTAGGTACTTTGGTGGCGTTAAACTAGATTACGACTTACAGTGGTAATCTACCTCAAGTAACTGATTAACAAGATGTAATACTATATGGGTATACATTTATTCAATAATTTAATTAAACTAACTATGTACAAAGGAATCAGTCAGATTATTTATTATTAATTAAACTAACTATGTACAAAGGAATCAGTCAGATATTTAGGCCGTTTGTAACGGACCTTAGACCGTTACAAACGGCCTAAAGGTAACTCAACTGTTCCAGACCAGTACCAGACGGAAGCGTGCCCAAGACACTAACTGCATTACCACGCTGAATAGTTATGCTAATTCGCTGACCTAAATAAGAGCCAGTCCTTGTGTCACGTGTCGTCTCAATAAAAAGCCCCGCAACTAGAATACTTATAACGCTAGAACTAGAATACTTTTATTCTTGTAGTAAAACATATTGAAATGTCGTTTAGGTTGCTACATGATGTAGTTATATTGATTTTCTGCACCAATGTTTTGAACATATATCATCAGCATATATCTCATATAGGTATCATTGGTCTTATGACATCCATACTATAATATCTATTTAAATAACAAACTAAATAGAACTATATACATATATAAAACTAAATATTTATATAGGACAAACATTTGTGTGAAGTATAATGATGTTTGTTCTATGTTTGTATTGTAGGTATTATATGTATGTATTTACAAAAAAAAAAATATGTAAGTATAATATCCGTAATCTAGTTCCCATATAAGCTTTGTTTAGTTTGGGACAGATGGCGCTGTGTAAAATTAATGTCCTGTAATATTTATTATTTAAACTTTAGAAGATTTTTTTTTGTAAGACAGGTAGGCGCTGGCCTTCATCTCACCTGATTTCAAGTAATGATGAAGTCGAATCCTCAACAGGGGAAAATGACTAATTTCCTGTTCGATCGACAATGTGATTTGAAACATGTGTTGTAGTCAAATTCAACAAGCCAATACAATTCACAGTATGTAGACAATTAAAATAAATGTTTCTGTATCAGATATAATTTGTGATATAAACGACGGTGGAGACGCACTTCACCCGGAATCCTCAACTAACTGAGGAAATGGTTATCTTACCTCTAAATGCCGGAACACAACAATTAAGAATAGTTATTATGGTGACAGGTTAGGTAAGATGGTGGTAATAAGCAAGGCGAACTCAAGCTAAGTCCTACCACTAACCAAAGCAAGCGCAATGTTGTACTCCCCTGGGGATCGAACCTGGGATCTGACACCGGTGGGCTACTAGACCACAGTGGCGGTAGATTGGCGCCAAGTAAGATTATGTGTCCTCTCCACTAACGCCACACTGCCTGGGACTTTAAACCGCCTCTGTGGTCTAGCGGTTCAAACTACCGATTTCAAATCCAGAGGTCCCGGGATCGATCCCCAGGGGGTGTACAATTTTTGGCTTGGTTTGGTTGGTGGTAGGACTCTGTTTAAGTCCGCCTGGCTAGCTACCACCGTCTTACCTAATTCTGTCGCCATAACAACAATTTTCAAATGGTTGTGGTCCGGCATTTCGAGGTAAGATAACCATTTCCTCAGTTAGTTGAGGATTCCGGGTGAAGTGCGTCTCCACCGTCGTTTATATGACAAATTATATCTGATACATAAAAATTTTTTTTGATTGTCTACATACTGTGAATTGTATTGGCTTGTTGAATTTGACTACAACGCATGTTTCAAATCACATTGTCGATCGAACAGGAAATTAGTTTTTGAATTTCTTTGCCAATACCAACCAAATTACATGACGCATTATAATGTCACTATCGTATAGGTTCGATAGAATATGTATGAATCATTAGCTGCATTCGCCCAGTGAGTATATTCATTTCAGTATCCCTGTGCTAAATGTTTTCCTTGTTTTGAACATATTTGTTTCATTGTAATGTAAAGCTTCAACAATAAAACAATATTTGTTTATTAGTTGTTTCTTAAAGTACGTATGTATTTACATTAAAAAACAAGTAGGTATCAAAGAATTCTAGATGTAATCTGGTTCCCAGCTTACAAGCTATGTTTAGTTTGGGGCTGTGTGAAATTAATGTAGGTATTACTGTAATATTTATTTATTTAAATTTACAGTACAGATCTAGGTGATCGATTGTACCGATCTGAGATCTCATGATTTGTGGATCCATGGAGATGATTTCTCAAAAATGAAGTTGTTGCCAACCAAAAGTATGCTTTCATTGCACCTTACTAAGCCAATGTTTTCTCAATTTTCTAACTATTTGAGGCTCTCTCTCGTTGCTGACGTTCTATGGAAGACCAAAATGAGAGCAAAGGACCAATTTCACATACACAAATGTGCTCTTTTATCATAAAAGTAAGAAACGAAACTCCTTGCCTTGCCTCGTATGTTTTTCTCCGCAAATACGATCCTGGAGTTTTCAAGTCCAGAGTGAACGGGTTCTTTTTAGACAAGCATGCATGATAAATTGTCATCAAATTGTAAAAAAAAAACTTACTAATTATTTTTGATTTCAATAGGTATGCTTAAAAGCTAGATTTATCATAAAAAATAATTGTCTTAAAAAACTGATCAATTTTATAGTATACTAGCTGACAATACCCGTGCTCTACGGCAAAATAAAAAGAAAGGAATGACTGTGATACCTGGTTATAATACAGGGGTAAACGACAGGATTCTTAGTTTCTACACGGCCCGTCCCGGTAATTCTGAAATCTCTGTCCAGATCCTATTAATTATACTATTAGGTATAAAAATATAGTATGTACCTATGTAGAATAAAGGGAACCTGGTGCTTATTTTGTTGGTGTTGGTTTGTATCATTGAATTTCGCATAACAATGTGTCTAAAACAGACTCCACTCAGAAAACTGTATCCCTTAGCTGGCATATCACCTCCTGAAATCCACCATGCAATTACCTGCTGCATTCAAAAGAGGAAGTAGGAAACTGACAGTCGTCAGGCCATCCCAGCTGGCCACCAGTCCTGGACATGATCTGCAGTAGCTGGCTTGGTAATCACTGAACCGCCTACGGACTCAAGTTGACCGCTGCAGTACAAATATTGCCAGGTGGGGCATAATAAAATCCTCGAGCGCACATTTCTAGTGTGGAATTCCCATACAGGAGAGTATGGCCCACTTTCTTTCCTGCCCGATAAGCCCCGTGGAGCAGTGGAGCTTGCTTAGTACTGGTCGAGGAAGGTTTTAATGCTATATAACGTTTGAATCGAGAAAGAGAAGAATACATAAAAATTTACAACGAAGGCTACATTGCGAGGAAATCGGTATGAAGCTTGTCTCTAGGACTAAATATTCAATTAATTTCAAGGTACAGACAAATAAAATAAAATATGATACCTACATCAAATGTAATAAAAATAAAATATCTCTATGCTCATTAGTATTTACTTGATCAAATGATAAAGATTTTAGATGCATAGAGTTTTGCCCCATTTCATCCTTTGATATTTATACTTTCTGATATATATTTTTTTAAATAGGCATTTAAATTATAGTAAAAACACATACAAAATTTCTACCGGATTGTATCAAATGAAAATATATCTGCGCACTAAAAGATTTGCCCCATGTCAGAGGAAGAATTGCAAAGACTTTTTTCATAATTAGCATTTTATATAATAGATGTAGACAAAATTCCTTTTTAAGTAGAGCAGTTTCCAACTACAACAAACTAGCAGTTAAGCCTAAGACTCAAATCGATCTCTTCAATACAAATCCGGGCTCGGTTAAAAAAAGTATGGTAAGTCACTGTCACTGGTTCAGCAGCGGTTCTTAATTAGAAAAATACTTCTTTGCCTTGTTTTTCTTATCATATATAATGTACTTTAACAATTAGATTAATTTGTAGATATATATGTTTATAGCCTTCTCCGGCAAGCCTACATAGATTTTTACATGCAGGGAACATTTAAATGGTCAGAAGTTATTAAGTTTTATTGTAATTTTGTTTCAAAGTACTTATTGGTCTCCAAATAAACCAAAATAAATAAATAAATAGTAGGCCTTTAATAAATAGTAGCCGTTTTTCTTCTTATTTTCGTATTTTCAGCACACAACACATAGCCATGACAATAACTTTCAGTTACACCACATACATGGTCGAGTGGATAAACACTATTTAAAAAAAAACAGTCGGGTTACAAAAGGACGATTACAAACGGTCTACAGGTTGACCAATAGTTGAACTGTTGGGCAAGTACAAATACCATCATAAATACGATAGCTAGAAGGTTAGTGGGACAGTCCTTTTTAGACACTGTACTCTAATACTGTGGCATAGAAGAACTGGAATAGAATCGAGGGCAGTATAACCTATATTCATAATATAAATGTATGTAGTGATATAATACATTATATCCCTACATACATAATAGATTGTAAACGATTTAGAATTACATTACATTAATTTTACCGTGTCTACTTTTATGTTAACTAATAATTAGAGTTGTCTTTGCTAGTAAAGTAAACGACGAGACTATATTCGGGTCATCCCGTGGTGTATTCACAAAAACCTTTTTGTGCTTATCATCATCATCCCAAAATTATTTTGTGTGCGCATATGACATCTTAGAGATATCTGAAACGCATTTTGAACACCTGGTTTTGTCTGATTTTTATTGTATGACGATAAAGTGCTTGACCGTCATCTAACCTGTTGTCAAGTTATGATAAGGTCAAAGGTGGAAGCGCACTTCACCCAGAATCCTCAACAGACTGAGTCTCAACAGTCTATTGAATAATCCTGAAGTGCGCTATCTTACGTTTAAATGCCGGAGCACAACAATTTATAATTGCTATTATGGCGACAAATTTAGGAAAGATGGTGGTAGCCAGGCGGACTTTAAACGAGTTCTACCACAAACTAAACCAAGCACAAATTTTACCCCCCCGGGGTATATAGAACCCGGGACCTCTGGGTCTGATGCCCATGGGCGAAATACTAAACCATAGAGTCTGTTGTTATTCGATTAAATCATTCGACATAGCTGAATTCAATAAATTATTCATATAACTTAGCTTCTAAGTTATAATACATAGGTCATGTGCTAGCATGATATACAAATACCTTAGCTAGCTATGTGTTAAGGCTTTGCAACTTTGTGTTTTCAATGAGGGTGATAATTCGTTGCAAATAGATCCTTAAATTGTAAATACCACGGTGTCGTGCCGCCGTGACCGGACAGTACACGTTCTGTCATCACGCTATAATGTCTTAATTAGAGAGGTCGCTTGAGACCACCGAACTGAGGCATAACCACAACCTCTTAAAGCATTCTTGATTTGATATAACTTTACTTTTGTCTCTATTTATCTATACTCGGCAGAAAGTGTCAAAAGTCATATTAAAACAGGAATGCTTTTAGCGGTCGTTACAATAAGTAGGTACCGCTTTTAACTGCGAAGGCATTTGCTTTTGTTTCGCCAATTTCGTTCACATGATGTTTTTCATACTTTTTAGGGTTTTGGACCCAAAGGGTACCAAGAGGTCGTGTAATAGTTGAAATTTACACAGAGATGCACCTATTTCCATTGCCGCTTGTATTTTACTTCTAACCGCCTCTGTGGTCTAGTGGTTTAACCCACCGATTTCAGATCCAGAGGTCCCGGGCTCGATCCCCATGGGGAGTACATTGTATCGTGTTTGGCTTGGTTGGTGGTAGGACTTTGTTTGGGTCTGCATGGCTAGCTACCGCCATCTTACCTAATTCACTCGCCATAACAACAATAATAAAATTGTTGTGTTACGACGTTTAGGTAAGATAGCCAGTTCCTCAGTTTATTGAGGATTCCGGGTGAAGTGCGCCTCCACCTTCGGCTTTATCACTACTTGTGACCAGGTGAAATGAAGGCCAAGCGCTTGCCCGTCGTACAATAAGATAAAGTATATATATATATATATACTCTATCTTATTGTACGACGGGTATATATATGTATATGTATATAGAACTTAAGAATAAGACTTCACGATTGTTTGCCTAAATCTAGGATGTTTGACATTGCGCAGCTTCTTAGCTCTTTGTAAAAAAATTGAACGGCATATGTAAAATATGGAGTGCCGACTTGTATAGAGACATAGGTACACCAGATGGCCCCCACAGACTGTTAAATAGATCAGAAATGAAATATTACTTCGGTATATGAAGTTCTATTAACCACGTCATGGTCCTTACCGTCGTCGTGGATGCTTCAACTTTTTTATATTGCGTAAAATTGGATTAGTATAATAATGTGATTAAACCGTATGATGTGCTTATTATTTTTTAAAAGTAAAATAATTACATCCATTTAAAGGCCTAAAAATCGCTTTCTACACACATTTTATGAGTTGAATTATGAAGTGTTAATTTGCGTTAGTTAAAAAAATCTTACTTCACGTGCTTGAATTAAAATGCTGTTACGCAAGAGAGGCTTAATAAACAGATACTTTTTATACAGGCGTTTGGATAATTTTGTAAAACGCACAATTATTACGTTTGAAGACCCAGCAAGATAATCTTAAGAATTCTTTGAAAAAACGAATTAAATTTGAATCCTCGAGAGAGCTTTGTGGCCTTTGTGGTATGAGCCCGCCTTCCGATCCGGAGGTTGTGGGTTCAAATCCGGACATTTATCAGTTTTTTTTTTCAGTTTTCGGTAAGTTTATGGGCGCATTTGACACATGCACATGCTTTGATGGTAAAGATCACATCGTGAGGAAACTGGCACGACCCTAGGACTAAAAATCCGAATGGAATGTGTCACTGGATATTATGTTGTTAAGCAGCAAATGGGCTTGCAACCTGTTACCTGTTATAGAATAGAGAACTATATAGCTACTTGCAGACTGACCTGAAAAATAAACTTGATATACCTAGGTATCGCTTAGGAAAAGTAAATAATTCATTCTTAGGAAACTGTGTGAGTTTCTATAATAAGCTTCCTCAAAGCGGCACCAAACTCTCTGCTCGTAAATTCAAACTATATATAAAGAATGATTTAATTGAAAGTGCCCACTACAAAATTAGTCATTATATCGACGATAAGAACGCGTGGCCCGATGTTGCTTTACCAGTTGACAGCAAAATGGTGATTTCTCAATGTTAACAAACTGCCCATTAGGTAGATAGGTAATTACAAATGTTTTAAGATTAAGTATTTAGGTTTATGATGTATCTACTTAGAATATAATTACAAATTGTGTATCTAAATGTTGAATGGATCATCAAAAAAATAACCAGCCCGAGGTACTTGCCTTTCTCCTTGTGCGAACAGGCGGTAGATCTGACGTTTCAAAATGATCCTAAAAAATCTTATTAAATAAAGAAATTTTGACTTTGCCTTTGACTGTGGGCATTTGTCAAACTTTTGTTTGGACGTTCTGAGTAGGGCTCAGAGGTGAATATGAAGGGTAAAAAAGTCGTAAATCTGTTACTTAAACCCCCCATTCATCATTTCGATCTCACCCACTTCAGCTCTACAAGATATTCTGGCTCCTGTTTATCTTAGCTGGTCAAACATTAGAGTTTTCGAGTTGGAACTTTTTTAGCGCTTTGAAGTCTTAATACTACGGTCCCTTTGGATACGAAACCCTAAAAATTTGGTGTATCGTAATATAATTTGGGTGATGTGAAATATAAGCCTAAGGCGCTTAAGGCAAGTACCTTCTGTATAACAGCACTCGGCTTGCGGTCTAGTACACAGGACATTATGAAACCAGTATCAAGGTAGATTATGAACATTGATCATACTCCAAATCCAATCCGGCATAATGCAACCGCCGATTCTAATGCCGGTTCATTAGCGCAGGTTATTTTGTGGTTAGTTATTTGGCGCAGATTCCTTCCTGCGTTAAGACCGGAGCGTGATAGAATCTGAGCAGGAAGTTGTGAAGCACAGATTAGACCTCAGTCCAATTTCTAATCCACTCGCGTTAGGAATTTGTTGGAATTAAAGAAATAAATCTAGTGTTTTATACATTCTTACAAGATAGCGAGGCCCATAAAAGCTCAAATGCTTAATCTTTATATCATACTCACTCGATAGCTACTCATCAAGTAAGTCAATACGGCTGTACAAATTTATTAATAAGCATAACGTTTAATTGTTATACATATATCTATTTTGATATGCATGCTATATGTATGCTAAACTAACTATTTACAAGTGAAGCAGTCGGGGTACTAAGGACCATTACGAACCAGCCAGAAGCATGCCTTAGGTGACTGCAATGCCATGCTGAATAGCAATGCTCATTCGCTGACCTAAATAAGAGCCAGCCCTTGGGTACCGCGTCCCTGCAATCAAAAGCCTTCATAACAATACAAATATTATTGATAACCCGCTAATACTCACTATATTTGCCCCTTTCGGGGTCCTCATTATACCATATTATTTATTTTGCTTTGGATAGTTTTAATAGATATCGATTGCAATAAAAATTAACAAGTTAAATGTTTGGTCAGTCTGACAAATCGGTCCCATAGGACCATGGTACTTGTGCACAAGTTAACGTGGGATTGAAATAACAGTAGGTACATGTAAATGTAATTTATACCGTACTGTATATTTAGAGGTAAGATAGCCAGTTCTTCGTCTGTTGAAGATTCCGGGTAATGTGCGCACACCTTCAGCCTTTATTTCACATTTGACGGCCAAGTGCTTCAACGTCGAAAAAAAGCGATATGTTATATAAATGTATATAACAGAACATTACTGAAGGAATTGTTTGTTTCAGGTCCTTAATATATGTCATAGGTAATTTATTTAAGGTGATTTGAAAATTTTACCACCAGTAAAATCTTGCAGTCGTCAATTCCAGATTGAATAAGATCTTTTAGCTCAGCTTAGGCCACATACTTACTAGTTTATAATAAATGAGCTTGTGGTCAAACGCTAAGCTATAAATAAAATAATACGATGGGCTAACCACATAACTCTTTGTATTTGGATTGATACCTTGCACACACATAGTACACACTATTTAAATATAACAGGACAGGACATTAATTTTACACACCGCCATCTAGCCCCAAACTAATCATAGCTTGTAATATGGGAACTAGATTATGAATAGAATACTAAAATATATATATAATATATAATAAATATTTCCCATATTACAAGCTATGATTGATGACAAGTATGTAGTATGACAAGTATGATTAGTATGATTCGTTCTGTGTTTAGGTGTTGATAAGTATGTACTTATCAACACCTAAACACAGAACTAACATCTATATTTATCACACAAATGTTTGTCCTAGATGGGGATCGAGCCCATAACCTACAGCGTAGAAAGCAGAATTACTACCAACTGAGCTACGACGCTTTTTGCTATAAGAATAATAACTTGATAATAAAATCATAGCCAAAGCGAGCTTAACACAAAAATATGTTTTCTTCCTAGATACTCTAGTACTATCACGGTAATATAAATAATGTTAGTTAAGTTAAATTAATTTATTATCTAGGACCGAACCAGTGTACTTACGGACGTGTAGATCGTTTACAAAATAAGTGCATAGCTCGGATGTTTGCTGATTAAGTTAAGAAGTAAGGAATCCGTTTACTGTGAATGTGGTATTTAATCTATTTGGGTTAAGTACGATTTTTTTGCTGAGCAAAAACTGTGGAATTTTGCAGCTTTGGGTGATAAGCGTAGCATAGCCAACATTCATATCTAAACTCCACAACTTGCAGTAGTACCTAGTTCTGCCTTCTGCGGTTCACTATAGGTTGTGGGTTTGATTCCCAAATAGCTGGACCGATTTTGATAACATATTCAGGCATATTTTCAGTCAATTTTTACTTAGCCGGTGCCCTCCGGGTTTTCAAAAATCTTGCAGGGCTTTTGATTGAGGTGACACGTCACCCAAGGGCTGGCTCTTATCTAGGCCAGAGAATTAGCAGAGCTATTCAGCGTGGCAAAGCAGCTAGTGTCATGGGCACGCTTCCGTCTGGTACTGGTCTGGAACAGTTGAGCTACCTATAGGCCGTTTGTAACGGTGCTTAGGTAATCTGACTGATTCCTTTGTACAAAGTTAGTAAAATTGTACATTTTATTGAAAAGAGATGGTAATTTTTATTTATATGTTAAGTTTCGCGCAAAAAAAAACTTATTCTACTTTCCTTATGTGTTAGGTATAGTTTTTGGAAATTCCCACGTGTTGATGGGACCAAAGTTTTGGGTGTTTCACAAGTGGGTACAATATAAAATTAAATACTGTCAATCTGTATTTAAATAGTTTATTGTTATTTAATTATGTACACAGCAAAATAGCGCGCGCTATTTCGTTGCATGAATAAAATGTAGACTTATAGAAATACCTTAACCTAGTTAAAATTAAAACTAAATCATTTGTACATTTTATAACTCCAAATAATACGATTTTGCTATTTGAATTAAATTCTAAATTAAAGTTATTATTTATTCTCCAGCCATGACTTCAATGAACTCTGGAATAAAACAAAAAAAAGCACCTTAAAAAATTTAATAGTGAAATACTCAAAGAATTTTATTTGCAGAAATGGAATCTTGAAGGTAGGAATACATATGTATGTATCTTAGTTTAGCACCTACCTATGTAGGTGCTTTATTAAGATAATATTTAATATAGAATCTGCTTTCTAATATACTATAATTTTATAAATAACTTTAATAAAATATATATAATTTTATAATAACCAATAAAAGGCAATGAGTCCTTTGAATTCCGAAATGGCTGATCGGATTTTGATTACATTTTCAGGCAAAATCTTCAAATTAGCATAGCCGTAGGTATGTATCGGTATCGATCGGATAAATATTTACTTTATTTTTGTTTTTATGTCATTTTTTCAAGTGTTACTACGCGATAATTGAATACAGTAGAAATTAATATAATGAATGATAAAATGGTGATGATTTTCAAATTGTTTTGTGAAAAACATCATCATTACAGGACAGCACAAACATGCTGTTTAATAGGTAGTTAAAATACGAGTTGGAGTTCAATTATGTGAGAAGATAGGCGATTGGGACAGCATCTAAAAGGGACCGCGCGGTCCCAATCACTTGATTGTTCCAACCAATTTTTCAACATTTTGAGACTTACTCACAAGATGGTTTTGTTTACATCTACAAGTATTTTTCTAGTTCCTATTTTTCAGTAGTCTTGCTAAAATAATATATATAATCACTTACCTTCAAAGTCTACCGTTCCCGAACCGTCAGTGTCAATTTCTTGGATCATGTTGTCCAGGTCATCAGCTGTGATCGTGTTATCCAACTCTCTGAAGATCTCTTTAAGGACGTCTGTTGTAATGTATCCGTTACCTAGAAATTATGATTTATTTATAAACGATATACTTAAGTATACATACAAAATATACATACCTAAGTGCATATCTACATTTAAAAATACTGCAGGTTAAATATATGAAAGCTGAATAAGTCAGTATTTATAACAACTTTTTTTATCATACGACGCGGAAGCGCTTGGCCTTCAACTCACCTGGGGTCTAACCACAACGTCTAATAGCATTCTCGTTTTGATCTAACATAACATTTGTCTCGTTTTTTCTACACTGGATAGGTAGTGACAAAAGTATAGTTATATCAAAACAAAAATGCTATAAGAGGTCGTGGTACACCACCTGGTCTCAAGTTATGATAAGGCTGATGGTGGAAGCGCATTTCACCCGGAATCCTCAACAGACTGAAGAACTGGCTATCATTATCTTATTTAAATGTCGGAATACAATTGTTAACTGTTGTTATAGCGACAGACTTAGGAAAGATGATGGCAGCTAGGCGGATTAAAAAAGTCCTATCACCAATCAAACCAAGCGCAATATGGTACTCCCCTGGGGATCGAACCCGGGACTTCTGGATTTGACACCGGTGGGCGAACCACTAGATCACAGTGGCGGTTGATTACGAGAGATATCAATCCAATACATTGAAGCGATACAAACATATAAAAAAGAAAAACACATTATCAAGAGGTGATAAACGGTGGTATTGATATACATTAATCATGATAAAGGTGGCAACTTACAAAACAGCTGGAACTATAGGTAACTTGAATTACATTTAAATTAATTATATATTTTCAATTCATTATATTGTTTTGTATGTTGCCACCCTTATCATAATGACGTTATATAGTAATATAAATAGGGAGAAGGTATTATGTACTGAAGTTGGGAATGAGGAGGTACATTACGTTTTCTCCAATAAAATTCCATCCACACAGGGCAAGTAAAATAATATGATGTATGAATAAACTTAAAATTATCATTAATAATAAAAACGATCTTCATCGCGTACCTTTTTATATTCCCGACAGTTTCGACCGTGTTACGGTAACACGTAACGCGACCGTAACACAGTCGAAACTGTCGGGAATATAAAAAGGTACGCGATGAAGACCCGTTTTTGTTATTAATGATGTATAATAAACGCGATAATTAAAAAAAAACGCTTAAAAACATCATCATCAACCGCAGCAGAATTTACCCATTGCTAGGTAAAGTAGTAGGTATTTATAGCCATCTCATTTCCACGCTAAACAGTATTGTGCCAATGTCGCTTAGAGTAAATAATATGGTAATAACAAAAATAAACCAACCTTCTCTGTCGTATAACCGGAAAGCTTCTCTTAGTTCTGCCACCAATGCATCATTATCCTCCTCCTCCTCTGTCAGGAATCTACCAGCTAAGTTGCAGAAATCTTTAAACTCCAATTGTCCAGAACCTGCGCAAAACCAATGTTTTTGTTGGTATCATTATTGCATTACGCAGCGTACTGATAACAAAATTTGTCGACAAATGTCAAGCCTCAATAGCCGTGATCGTCTAGTGGTTAGGACCCTACGTTGTGGCCGTAGTAACCCAGGTTCGAATCCTGGTCACGGCAATGTGCAAACATTGTCACGGTGAGGTGGTGTAACTTTTTGCTATTTATTTTATTTTATATAATGTTTTCCCTACATTAAATTAAAAACTAAATAAAAATATCCGAAACATTATTCATACAATCGAAGCGCCATCGAAAAACCCCATCTAGTGAATGCCGTTGGTACTAATTCGTGCGGCTTAATCTGGTTTCAATTTGAGTGGCATTCGTCGCTGCACAAGCTCGCACTGCCAGTTTCGTTGGTTGCTTTGATATTCGTTATACTGTAGTCCACGAGATACCACTAGTATGATAAACAGTATTTTTATGTACCTGTTGTGTCCACTTCGGCAATAATTTCAGCAAGGGTCGCCTCATCCAATTCTTGTCCCAACATCTCCAGGATTGTGCCAATCATCTCTGTCGCAATCATACCCTTCTTTTCATGATCAAAAGCGTCGAACGCGTTCTTGAGAACTGGAAAGAAACCAAGGTTTTCAGTGTCATGTAAGTATAATTCACTAAGAATGAGGAAATGCGGGGTACGGAAATTTGAAATTAGGTATGTAACGGACATCACAAAAAATATAATTAAGGTAATAGACTAATTTAAAGTGTAGCTAAATCGAGCAGGTAATTCACCATTAGATGGGCTCGCTGCCAATTCGTCAAATACCTTTCATGTTATGTCCGTCATATTTCGCAGTGTCTTTGTAATTTATTTTAATTAATTTAATTTTCAGAAGTAACAAATATGCCTCGTCAGTTCGTAACCCTTCAAATAAAATCTACTGAAAATATTTAATCTGTAAAAAATCGTTTTATTTGTGCCAAAGTCAAGGTCAAGGCTATAAAAAAGACACATTGCGATTTTAGACATCTCTTTTCATCAGCATTTTATATCATAAGAAGTTCTTAGACACTAAGTAGAGCATAATTATGATTGCAATAACTCAAAGTGTACCAATTGCGTTTATTGCGCAAGTTTCAAAAAACAGGGCATATAATACAAGTAAGACCATTGGGTTTGTGTAACTGCTACCACAAGATGGATGAGGTTGGATTATGTGTAAATTTATTTAACGGACTAAATAGGTTCTCGCATCGATTCGAATTTTCGAATCAATTCATCAATCCCAAAAAATAATGAAAGCAATTTCAAATGCTTTTTGCTAATATCATCATGGACTGCACACAATTGTAGAACAATGATGGTTTGGACCAATCCTTTACGGTAGGCTTACTTCTTATGCAAAGGGTATGCCTAGGTATACTTATTAGACAGGTACCTATTGAGACTTTTTATTGTGCGATCCCCACATCAAAAAATATAAAATCGAATTCGAATGAGGAACTCATTCGAATTCGATTCGAGACTCACATGTCAGACAATAAGATAACTACCTATTCAAAAATTGACAATGGGAAGGCTAAGGGATGTAATATGTAATTAATAATACTGAAATAACTTACGAGTAAGCTGTTCCTTATCAAGTTCATCCTGAGCACCGCACATGAAACAAAAAAGGAATATTAGTGGAATAAAATAAAATTGTCGCAATAAGCCATTCATTTTTTAGATTTATTTGCTAATTTAATCACTTTTTGACACGCACCATGTCTGATGTATCACTGTGAAACCGCTAAATTACACTGAAGATATTCGTCAATGCACTTCGGGAATTGATGCATGTTTTCTGGGTGTAGATCATTTTATACAGGGGTAAGTCTGGGTTCCGCCTAGATGGAATATTTCAGGGGTTGTCAACTATTAGACCCAAGTCATTTGCACATAAAACAACAGCTGCAACATGCTATACAAAGATTTGCTTTAACCACCTCTGTGGTCTAGTGGTCCGCCTACCTGTGTCAGATCCAGAGGTCCCGGGTGTGATACCCAAGGGAAGTACAATATTGTGCTTGGTTTGGTTAATGGTAGGACTTTGTAAGATGGTGGCAGCCTGGCTAGCTGCCACCATCTTACCTAATTCTGTCGCTATAACAACAATTCTCAAAAATGTTAGTGTTCCGGCACTTAGAGGTACGATATGGCTATCGTTCCTCAGTTTGTAGATTCCACGGGTGAATTGCGCTTCTGCCTTCGGCGTTATCGTAACTTGAAAAAATCGGGTGAGATGAAAGCCAAGCACAGCCCCGATGTACAAAAAAAAATATTGCCTTCGACAAAAATGCACTTGTACGTTTTAAATGAATTAATAAATTAACACTTTATTGTACACAATAATTATTAATAATACAAACATCAGGCGGCAAAGTGTATATGTACAAGTTTGCTCTGGAGTATTCGTGTGGGTCCGACTAACACTGGGTCGGATGATTTCGTGCTATTAAAGATGA
The DNA here is from genome assembly GCA_951394065.1 of Venusia cambrica. Lineage (NCBI taxonomy): Eukaryota > Metazoa > Arthropoda > Insecta > Lepidoptera > Geometridae > Venusia > Venusia cambrica. The sequence continues at coordinate 4,862,896 of OX596060.1, read as the reverse complement.
ATTAAATTGATTTAATTCTACAACATTGAAAATAGTACCTAAATCATCATAGGAATTATTATTTGAATGCAATGGCGTACCTACACAATATATTCCTATCATAATGATCTCTAATCATATTGCATAACATGTTTCATTAGTCATTTGGAATACGCTTCACAAGTGTGGAACCCCTGCTATAGCATTCATTCGTCATGTTTAGAATCCATTCAGAAAATATTTCTACGATACCTTCAATATCGGGCTCAAAATTCCTATCAGACTATGACACGGGATGTCGAAAGTTTCATTTCCTACCGCTTTCCGAACGAAAACAAATACCCGATTTGACTTACCTTTTAAACATAGCAAACAGTACTGTGAAATGTCCAGAGCTTCTTGGGCAACTAGGTCTGCGTACTACCAGGGCTTCTTTGAGGAACCCTAACGTACTTTATGTTCCTATAGTTAGGACAAATTACAGGCAAATCTCATTTATGGTTAGAGCCGCTGGCTCGTTTAACACGTTGGCTAGGGCTAATATAGATATTGATCTATTTAATACCAAAACAAGTAAGCTGAAACGCTTACTTAGCGATACTTACTTTAATGTTGGCTAGATTGGGCACTTAACTTAACTTCTTTTCTTGTGTGTGTGTGTGTTTGTGTATTTAAATGTTTGTACTATGTTTGCTGCTTTTTATAACTATTGTCTACCTTATCTGTTTATGTTCTTATATAATTTATTTCAGTTACCTGTGGAAACTTTTAATTGGTCTTCCTATTATGTAACATTTGGTTGCATAAGTTATTCAATAATCTATTGTACAAACCTAGCTGTAAGTTTTCCAATAAATGTAAAAATAAAATCAAATAAAATAAATGTTTGTACATGTGTCTTCTATCCATATATACCACTCATATAGTCGTAGGTATACACAAGTATTGGAAATAATGAAAATGGCAAAAGGTAGAAATCAGCTTAGATAGAAAAATGATCGAACCCCTTTATTAAGAGTCCATGAAAACTTAACCTGGAACTCGATAAATCTTAAATCGGTATCCACTCTATGTATAACCTTTTTAAAGAATTTTTAATCCAATGGCGCTCTAAACAAACAGATTTTATGGTAAAAAAATAAAAATGTTTATTACATCTGAACATCCCGCAACACGCTGTTTGGAATCCCAGCAGTACGTCGTCCAATGATATCGACACGGTCAAACATACAGCTATTAATAAATCATACGTGGACATTAGATATACAGCTGTAAATTAATGTAATTGGTTTCGTTTGGACAGCAATCGATAGTTTCCTGTCGCGTTCCACGCATACCGACTTCTTCTATTGGTTTGTACATGTTCCCGGTATCTGGTGCACACAAAACGTAGCAAGCAAGGCGAAGAATCAGACAAACAGTAGGTACCTCAGAGCTTTAGCCCTTAATTAAATTTTAAGATACTTAGTTTAGTGCTATACAGATGGCATAATGTGAAATATTATAAGTTGCCTGCATTCTTTACAACAATTTCAAATTTCAAATTTCATTCATGCTGATAATTGAAAATATAATTACTTACCCGTACACATTCGGGTATAGCTTCCACTGTCCAAAACACGCATCACACAATGTGCCGCAAAAATCAAAGATTTTTAGGACAGTAAAAAAGGGTATTTTTTGAGGCATTTGAAATTAAAAACGAATGCAAAAACCACCTAAACACAACAAGTATAATGGTACATATTGCTTGTCCTATAAACCTTCGTTACTCATCGAACCCAACCCTGCCTCAGTAGTTCTTTAGACAGTTATAACCAATAGAATAGAGTAACGAACCATCGCCAATATTCTAAAACTCCCAGCAATTAGTGTACCTACATTCTCCACACAGAACAATCAGGCAGCTTCCGCTCTTGGGCCAATGAAATTTCCGTTCCCGTAATGGAGTTGAATGGGATCAGGAACAATGCAATCGATACCTAGAACTCGTATGTGGGAGTAAACTCACGACGACATTTCATAGCTCCTTTGCTTTTCGAAAGAGCACAATAATAAACATATATTTTTTATCGTCGTGTAGCTAACTGACTGACTTACAACCAACGCACATTCCAAACCAAGATAAGATTAATGATTTTCAGGTAAACTTTATTTTTGTAGTGTAGAGCACTAAGAGATCATTTAAGGAAATATCCACTGGAAGAACAAAGCCCCGAGCGTTGTCCTAGTATACTAATGCAAATTTGAAAACTTTATTTTGATTGTTATACGTGGAAACTTCGTCTCAGCTGGTAACAAGTTAAGACTTAGGACTGGCTATCTTATCTCTAAATTCCGGAACACAACAATTTTAGTATTGTTATTGTGGCGACAGAATTAGTTAAGATGGTGGTAGCTAGCCAGGCAGACTTAAACATAGTGCTACTACCAATCAAACCAAGCACAATATTGTACTCCCCCAGGGGATCGAACCCGGGACCTTTGGGTATGGGTTGAAATAATATTTTTTTATGTTGTATTTAATGTTGTTATCGACAAAATTTATCTGTTTTTTTTTTAACATGAAACATTTAACGTTTCATGTGTCAATAGCTTAGTATGTAAAAACCTGTTTGTACCTCTTGGCACCTATAAATTTTATAATACACAAATTATATGAAAAGTCACTTGTACACTTCACCGGCATAAACAGTATATATACATAGTATACATACATTTTAATAAAAAAAAAACCTTTTTTTTTTTTTTAAGTAGACCTTGTGAAAGGGCTCGTCGTGGAAGTACCACCACCATACCTATTTCAGCCACCAAGCAGCATTGCTGTGTTCCGGTTTGAAGGGTATGGTTGCCGGTGAAATTACGGGCACGCAAGGCTTAACACCTTTATGCCTCAATTTGATGGGCGCAATGCAGTGCCGGTGTAGGCTATGTTCTTTGTGGATTTAACCTACGCAGTAAGGCATTGTTATAGGCAAGAGTGCACTTAACATTAGGTGGGCTACATGCTTGTTCCGTCTCCTATTTGTAAAAAAAAAACACTTATTCAAGCCTGATAGCTATATCACTTGAATACTTTGGTATTCAACAACATATGCACCAAGTTACAACAAACAATTTTGAAAACCTGTATATATAGCAGGCACTCTTGAACTAAGTATTTACAATGGAAGAGTGGAAGCAGTTGGGTTACCTATGGACCCTTCGAACGGTCTATAGGTTATTCAACTGATCCAGAAACGTTCCCAAGACACTGACACATTGCTACGCTGAAAAGCAAAGCTAATAAATACGCCCATACATCCTCTATGCCTATCAGTTTATCCGATACAATGCAAACAAAGCAGATTATACTTGAAACACTACAGGAACCTTAATATTATTTTTATTTTTATTGAAGGGTTTGTTGAAAACTGATTGTAACCCTGTAGGTACACAAAATAAATCATATATCCTTTACCTATCCTTTGCTTTTGATTGAGGCGACACGTGACTCAAGGGCTGGCTCTCATTTAGGCCAGCGAATTAGCATAGCTATTCAGCGGCGATGCAGCCAGTATCACGCTCCCGTCTGGTATTGGTCTGGAACAGTTGAGTTACCTATAGGCCGTTTGTAACGGTCCTTAGATAATCTGACTGATTCCTTTGTGCATAGTTAAATTGTACATTTTATTGCATAAACTGACTGTTACTCCTTTACCTATATATTAATGGGATATTTACTATGATTTGTGGGTGATTCAATAATCTGTTTTTTTATGCAGTTGCATGCGCCATGATCACGGATACACTGAAGTATTTGCGTGTAGGAATGGGAATATGAACCGTGAGGACGGTTTTCAACTATCTGAAGCCTGTAATCCTTCTGTAAGAAAATGCAAAAATCGAATATGTGCAAGAGCGTACGTGCAGAGCGAGCACTGTTAGAGTGATTTGCCGTAATCGGGCTGCGTTTGGAAACCAGAGGTAGTATCGTTATTCGCAGTAAAATTCTGAGGAACAGGGTCATCATTGTCCTCAACATCTATTGACGATTTAGGTGGCGTCAGCTAAGATTACAGTTTGAAGTTTCCTTCAATTGGAAGCACACTTTCCATCGCGGCTAAACAGGCCTATGCGGGAATGGCAACTGGCATTTTTGGCAAATGAAACAACCAGTTGATGGTTGAAAGTTATCAGCACGTTGGTAAGTTGCCGCTTATGAGCCAAATGGTCAAGCCAGGCGTCATCGAGGGCAACGATGCGGTCGGCAACGGTTTTCCTCCAGGCATCCGGGGGAAGTGGATAGGTCACCAATAACTATTTATTCCTTGTATTATATATTTGACTTCAGTGTATCCGTCATCATGATGCATGCTGCGTCGAAATGTCGCATATTTCATTCACCAACAAATTATAGTAAATATCCCGATATACTAGTTAGGTAGATATAGTGTATATAATCATGATAGTTTCAAAAGTTATATCACTACCTACAGGATCCTACGGAAATTGTACAACTAGGGTGAGTTATTACAAATGACATAAGAGGACTCATCCTAACAAGAGCCCTTGTTAAGATGACATTTGTGTCAATAATGTTTTCGTTTAAGGGTGTCTCAGGTTAAGCTACGCGTTATTTAGATGTTGGCAAATAGTAGCTTCAAAACACATTGTGGATATAAAATGTGAAATTATATATTAATTGTAATATACACAGGCTACATGCATCGAACCCCTAAGTTTCCACCTTTATTGTGTTACCCTAAGCTTTAGACTCTAAAATTTAGAGCATAAAATAGATGATTATGAGTTTTGGGAGCAGTGTAGAAGGTTTTTTCATCTTTAACGGCTGCTAAGTACTAATCATTATATATTTTCTTACTTAGATCTAATTATTCTGTGACTTTATCCTATCGTTGATTTCATATTTTTTTATCTGAGTGGGGAAAAGGATTTGCCTTGCACAGTACATTTACCCTATATTAAATGCATTGGCAAGCATGTGTCAAAGTAAACTATATAAAGTAAACACATTAATAAAGTGGGCAAAGGGGCTTTGCATTGCACAGTAGTACCCTATGTTATGCATTGCCAAGTATTTGTTGAAGTCAATTTAATTAATACCTTATAGAAATTATGTTGCATATGTCACAGATGTCAGAATACTAACTACTTTATATAGCCGATAATATAGGAAGGACAGCGTAATAAAAAATCTGCGAATGAAAAATGAGGGTGTTAAAATTATAAAAATAAAAAATATTTTATTTTAAAAGTATCAGAAAAGTATTAAAATATATCATACATTGCTAGATTTCATCTCTCTATAATTTAGCTTAATTACTTATTTCCACTTCAGCAGAACATTGACCATTGGTCCACTGGACAGCGCCTCCTCCAAAGGAGTTAGCAGATTGGTGAACACTGTAATGTAGTTTAACACAGAAGTAAGCTATTGTGCTTGCTCTGGAAAGATACCTAGTAGTTGGCTATTTATACATCTGCAGGCTGAATTGGAAGGGGGCATTCACCACCATTTTTTTCCTACCAACCGATTGACAATGAATTGTCACTATTCATTATTCGTGGTAATATATTTTATATCTTTTTCATTTTGTCTTGACAAAGAGTAGGGTTCAAACGCGACCATTCGACCCATAAAAGTACCCGGTCAAAAAACCAGCCTAGTACGGATACACACACCGAGTACTCCTACCCACTTGTCAATGCAAAAAATCACGTGTCTTGACATTGACATTCTTTTGTTTATATTTTACCATAATTATTACAGCACACTGATAGACAAATGGATGGATGGACGGATGGACGGAGTGGAGGCTTAGTAGTACGTTCCTGTTGGTACCCTTTGGGTACGTAGCCCTAAAAAATATTTTACACATGACAAGTGAAGCCTTTCTCATTGATCAGCAATAACAGGGGGTAATTATGGTTTCAAACCAAATGGGTATAGCACCTATATATATATGGGAATATGATTTTAGACCAAACTGCGTCTGATATTTCGATAAACATGTAAATAAAAAATACTACAACTAATAATATAATTTAAATAGAAAAATATTTAGTGGCACCTTATAACAAACCATATAATTAAGACATGTGTAAGTATACAGAGATAAAGTTAAGGTAATTACAGTTTTATTTCAGTGTAATAACTTAGGCTACTGACTTGTTTTGAGTACCTACCTAAATTTTACGATCATTTTATACTGTGGTTTGAATGAAAAAATTATAACCATTGTATGGGTTGAAACTGTTACTAACCACCCTATTTTTGGTTGATAAGGTGATCTCAAAGATCAAATGGCTACGTTTGGAGCAGACAGAGTAGTAAACATCTAAATACACAGCGCCCATTAATAACATCGTGTCGCGAGTGCAGTATCACATTTACAAAATTTATAGTCCATTAGCAAACGCTGAACAATTCATACCCATTGCAATGGCTTGAATCCATTTATACCCCTGATATTTTTGTGTTGAATTCCTTCTTGCTAAGGTGATTTTATAGGTCAAATTAAAATTAATGAAAATACTTTATTGTACGTATATTATAATAAAATATAAACAAAACTGGATAACTTAAAAAATATGTCGCATCACATCACATCAACAGCCCATTAGTGTCCACTGCTGAATAGAGTCTCCTCCAAAGCGTGATGATTGTGCCATAATCAACACGCTTTTCAGGCGGATTGGATACACAGAAGGAAGTTGCTGCCCTTCTTCTAGTGAGATCCCTCTGTAGGCTTTTACTACATCTATGGCCATAGAAACATGTATAGGTAATACGATGGGCGGTCATATTGCAACCTTTCCAATGGTCACTTTTGGAGCAGTATTCATCTAAATACGCATCGTCCATTAATAAAGTTGTGTGGCGAGTGCAATATGACACTTGTAATATTTATAGTCCGTTTGCAAACGCTATAATTGCTTCTACTCTCATGCGTCTCTTGGAAACGAAGCATCTGTCGGCACTCACGCTTCAACTATAACTCTTTGAAATACCTGCTCAACCATTAGGTAAGTATCTTGTAAAGAACCTTCCCAATTTTACACAACTGCCCAAAGGGAGAATTAAATTCAACGTATGTGTACTCTGATCATAGTTTTAAAGACTACCTCGAAACTTGTCTGGGCAGAGATGTCTTCGATGGTGCTAGTTTTCTCAAAAAATGCATTGCTCCGAAGCTTGCCATATTGCAAAAATATTATAAATAAAAATATATTCGCACTTCAATATTGAAGTATATATATTTATGAAGTGAATAATATATTTTTATAGTTCCTAGTTTCTAAGAGCCTTACATCCTCATGTATATTATATTGTACGGCGGGGAAGTGCTTGGCCTTGATCTCACCTGGTTACAAGTTAAGATAAGGCCGAAGGTGGAAGCCCACTTCGCCCGGAATCCTCAACAAACTGAGGAACTGGCTATCTTACCTCTAAATGACGGAGTACAATATGTTTTTAGATATGTTGTTATGGTGACAGAATTAAAATACCTACTACATTCGTGTGTCTGGCAATTTATTTAATCTCTTAATCAATTAAATAAAGAACACTTTTAAACAGTATTACATTGTAATTATAGTGTTCATTTTGGTATAAAAGCTGATCCTTCACCGAACTATTAGTAAAATAACTGAGTCAAAGGTTATTAATTTACCTGCCATATACATATTAACATTATATAATATTTATATAAAGCAATTTTTTTTATGTATCCAAAGATTTTGAGTAAGTACATCACGTATAATTTTACATTTCGTATAAAAAGATGTTATTCCTCAAAACAATAAATGGGCAAAATTTAAGCTCTCTCCGCTCTATAGTTTTTGCGTGAAGAAGAACCGAACATCTTTCTAAACATCCGAACAATCTTTCGGCTTTATAATATTAGTAAGAAGCTCTGGACTTGTTTCTACACTGGGCTGGCTCTTATTTAGGCCAGCAAATTAGCATAGCTATTCAGCGTGGCAATGTAGCCTGTGTCTTGGGCACGATTCCATCTGGTACTGGTCTAAAACTGTTGAGTTACCTATACCTAGGCCATTTGTAATGGTCCTTAGGTAATCTGACTGATTCCTTTGTACATAGTTAGTTGAATTGTACATTTTATTGATGAAATAAATATATCATTGATTATCAAAGGATTTGTGTTTTTTTTATTATAATACGACGTGGTAGCTTTTCCTGTATCACACCTGGTATTAAGATATATTAATGCATCTAACCCGGAATCCTCAACAGACTGAGAATCTAGCTATCTTACTTCTAAATTCCGGAACACAACAATTTTGAACTGTTGTTACGGCGACAGACTTAGGTTAGATGGTGGCAAGCCAGGTAGACTTTAACAAAGTCCTAGCACCAACCAAACCAAGCATAAATTTGTACCCCCAGGCGATCGAACCCGGAACCTCTGCGAATAATACCGATGGGCGAACGACTAGACCACAGAGGCGGTTAAAACTCGGTTTATACTCGAGTGTCTGTCTTTTAAGAAGGACGCAGAAGAAATCAGTCGACAAACGCGGAGACATAGCAGACAAAAGACGTAGTAGATAAAATTCTTACGTGTATTTAGATTACTTGATGTAGCTAGATAGCTATTTCGAATATTCGAAGTCAAATAGTCAAATAGTAGAAGTCGGCCATTCTCTGATTCACTGGTTTTTACATGTCCAGGCTTATATCATCAATAACATTATCAAATTCAATAATAAAAATATTTTGATATGTTAGTTAGCATCCGTATCTAGTATAGATATATAAAATTACATAAGCCTCTCTTTTAAGTAGTTGTGGCTAAATTTTTTACACAAACCTCTGTTCTCCAATCATCGTGATGCGTCCGCACACCAACTTAATGTTCAAACCTGCCTGTAATTTTTTTAAAGTACTGATTTAATTTATTCCATTCAACATTTTAAAGGGTATTAAGCCATGTGTATTGCATTATAAAATATCGATGCAATAGAACCAGTCTGTAGTTAACATTGTTAACATTAAGTAACCACATGTCCGACCTAAAGTTCTAATTGCCGTGACATTTTCTGTTCCTGGGTGCACATCCCTGAATAACACTATTTGGTAAATCACTTCTGTGGATGAGCCCTCCGTTCATGCCGTGGCCCATCATCAGGTACACATCTCTAACGTCGGTATACCGCCAATAAAGCAAGTGAGTGTATAATTACCATATCTTTGCCATATTACCATAGCCTTGGTTCAAAACTTTTCTAATTACCATGATCTTTATTTTATAATCGACATTTTAAGACAGACCCTAGTTGCTTATGTAAATAGAGCTAGTAGTTTGGCCTGTATACGTTGTAGTTAGCCAGTATTTGCATACTGTATAGATATTCGATTTTTTTAAGAAAACCTATCATTTTCTTATTACCATGTTTTTATAATTATCGTTGTATGAGTTATTACTTCATTGATTCATGATTCAACTTTAAGACATGCTAGTCCATATTAATAATTAAGTAACATCTTCAAAATAAAGTTAAAGTTGATTTACTGGAATACTTTTATTAGAAGCTGAACTTATTTTGATTATTTATGAAGATATAGAACCCTGGTCTTATAAGTTCGGTGGCTCTCCGCCTGGGTCGTAAGGTGTGTGTACCTCATATATGCACCTGCGATTCCATGGTGGAGACCGATGGCTATCAAGCTCAGAGTTGTCGGCGGTGCACTAAGACGTTTGCCCTGAACGACATAGTTCATAGAGCCCTTATATCGACGAATGTCCCCTGCGTGCTTGAGCCTCCAGGTCTCAGCAGGTCTGATGGGAAGAGGCCAGATGGCCTGACTCTGGTGCCGTGAAAAAATGGGAAGTAACTGTCGCCGCCAGTCACCTGAGTCGCACCATGCTCTCTGCATCTACCGCTGCCGAAGACGCTTCCTTAGAGCATCTTTACTATTTTGTACCTGTAGCAGTAAAGACCTAGGGCAGTTGGAGTGTGATTTAAAGTTGGATGCGAGGATTAGTGGGAGAAATAGACCGTAAACTTAACAAAGTGACAGGGGAAAATCCTTTGCACCAATATCGACCTGGAGCTCCAGGTCGATATTGGTGCAAAGGATTGCCATCGCTATTCAGCGAGGCAATGCTGCAAGCATTATGGGCACTTTTGCACCGGGAATAGTCAGGGGTGGGTTATTAAATGACATTGTTAGTGTTTGCTTTGAAGGTACTATATACTTGAGTACAAATTATTAATGCAAAAAATTTTAATTTATATCGACTTATTGATATTTTCTAATTGCCGTTACATTAAATATTAGATATATCTAATTACCGTACTCTTAAAATGTTTAAGTCTCGTGAACTAGAAAACCACTTGTAATAGTCAAATGCCTCATTAACTGTTTGATTCGTATCTTTGATGTGTTTCATATTTTAATGTGTTTGAGACAAATAAGCCAAAAATCAAAATGAGTACGGTAATTAGGCGAAGAACGCCTAATGTCAACAATGACCGAAGTATGCAAATTTTATACAAAATATATGTGCCATTAAGAAATTTATAATTTATTAATATTATTATCACTTCAAAATAAACTACTAACAGTCTGTTGTTTGCCGTTGGGCGTTTTAACCAAGTACAAAACGAGCATACTCTCCTGTCCTGTGATTTAGTTTACCTATTATATGTACTGATAAATTGATTGTTCACGCGCTTTTCACGTCGAAGGTTATTTTGTTTTTGATATACCTAGTTCAACCTGTGTTAGTCTATTTCATCATAAAACTGCTCTAATATAATAAAATAAAATTATAATAGATAAAAGAAAAAATATAATATAATATAGAAAATAATAGAATAAAAGAAAAAAACTGAGAGATCTGATGATTTCCAACTATATGCAGGATACCAGTAGACGGCAAGATCAATGGATCGTCGCTCATAGAATGGAGATGGGGAAGGCCTACGCTTTTAAAAGGGCTCCAGTATAGCTATTTTAAAATTCTTAAACATACGGAGAGCTTCCAATAAAGATTCCGAAATCGCTATTCATAACTACGATATAAAATAAAATATCATTGTTTTCGTGTCTTCCGCAGAAGATTTTCAGAAATGGTTTGAGAATAGCGTTGAAATCTAAGTACAATCTATCGAATTGTAAGTCAAATCCGACAAAAAGTGATATTCCCGATCCGATAGCTTTCAGAGTTTCAACACAGGTAGCTGAAGATCACGATGCTGATGTGATTTACAGTAAATAAGTTAATAAGTATTCAATTGATGTGAGAAATAAAACATAATGATTATTGAAAAAGTTATTTACTGGTTTAGATCAAGAAATATTTTTAAAATAAATAAATTAACTTAAAATATAGATTAATATAAATGTATAATTGGTGTAGGTGATACATGATTGGCGTTATATGGTGCAAAATATATAATTAGTCCAATTCCAAGTCATGATCCCCTTTTCATCTTCTTATCCTGATGTTCCTAGTGCTGATTAGTCGTCTCCACCGGTCATAACTTCCATGAATTCTGAAAACAGTGTGACAATCAGATCTGATGTAGTATGTGGAAATGCCGCGCCTCGACATCATATCTTTTATTGGTGATACATACGAAACTACCATCGTCTTCCTCATCTTAAAAAGCTTCGACATTCTACCGCAGAAAAAGCTGGAGAGCCCGAGACCATGAACACGTCCAACGCGGAAAATTCCCTCAGTGCATTTCTAATAATAGAATGCTATTTGAGAAGCTTATACCTACACCGCAGTGAGCTTTTAAGGCTGTATCGAGGATAAAGAAGTAAAAAAACATTAAACTGAGAAATTGGCGTGACATGGTGATTCCAAAAAAACCCCGGTAAAAAACAACCAAAAAAAGCGCATCTATGTAATACTATACCTATGGATACCATACAGTGTATGTATAATCAGTACCAAAAATAAGCTTTCTCCATCAGAATGTTTATTTCGTTTTGGAACTTGAAAGAATAATGAGGGGCGGAAAATTTATACAATTTGTACAGGAGAAAATAACAACTGAGTTCAAGAAAATAAGTCAAAGGTTGTGCCTCAAGTATTTCCTAGAACGTCTTTGATTAAAGTTGCAGAATGTTTGTAGCTGAGATTTAAACAATGGTACTAAAAATTATGTTCTATAGTACCGTTGCTTAACGGTATTACTCTGAGGACCCAGGTTTGATCCCCAGGGGGTATAAAATTGTGCTCGGTTTGGTTGGTGGTAGATCTTTTTTTATAGTTCGCCTGGCTAGTTACTACCATTTTACCTAAGTATGACGCCATAACAATAATAAAATTGTTATCTAGGTACCGGCATTTACACGTAAAATAGCCAGTCCCTCAGTCTGTTGAGAATTTAGGGTGAAATGCGTTTACCTTCCGTCTTAATCATAGCTTGACACCAATTGGGATGAAGGCCAAGTGTCCAAAAAATATATTCAGATCCCAGTGATAATCCGAAGTCGGCTGGATTTTATAGACCAACTCTGTCTTAGTAAGAATTGGCTCTGACTTTACTATAGGAGATATGTAACCTAAGTCAAAGTTAGCACTATAAATTCAAGTCATTGTTAAAGAAAAACATTAGCCTCATTTTCACCGTACACTGCTTGCAAACAATGCAAGCTTGACGTCATATCCTTACAATTGTTTGCAATTTTTACGTCATATCCATGTACTTACTTGCATGCAAGTTTGACTTCATATCTTTACACTTGTATGCAAATTGACGTCATATTTCTACAGGTAAGTTATTTAATGCACCGAATACTTGCCATCAAAATCAACGGTCCCTGAGCCGTCGGAATCAATTTCCTCGATCATCATGTCAAGTTCCTCTGCACCAATCTTGTCGTCCAGCTCTCTGAGGATCTCTCGGAGTACATCGGTCGTAATGTAGCCGTTGCCTGTAATATAAAGAGTACTTTATGAGCATTTGTGACATCTTTTATTGAAATGATAGTTTCTCAGAGACTTTTTTGCAAGGTGCAAAATGTTAAGAAGTCAAGTAGCATTGATAGGTTTCGGTTTGAAGGCTATGGTGGCCGGTGAAAGTACAGGCACGCGAGGCTCGATATGCAGTGCCGCGTTGTTCATGCTGTTTGTGGATGTGACCTACGCAGTAAGTCAAAATAAAAGAGTTGCATTTACCAGCAAAAGGGTTGCTTGCTTGTTCCGTGTTCAAGTTGTATAAAAAAGTGGAATGGAACACAAATTCGTTCGAGTATCTGAGTGAAACAGATGAGTAAGAACTTTTTTCAGTGAAAAAGTTCAAGTGAAGCTTTCAAGGGTACTTCAAATTCTTCAGAAACCCTCGATAAAGATATTCACATGAGCTTTCTATCTAATCAAAAATTACCAGGAAGTGTATCGACGTTTCCACGAAATTATTGGTAATTTATGAACAAACACAGTTTTTCCGATTTATTTCACTTAAAGACCCATTGACCGATATTTGTAGTATATATGCTAGTCATGGTGCCTAAGTACCAACATTTACACAATAATATCATTTCATAATTTTCAAATTTGTTTTGTATTCACATCTGCTAGATACATTATTGTTAATTGGATATATCAACATGCACAAATGTATTTATTTGTTTATAAACAATAAAAAATTAGTTGAGACTCCAACCTTGGGTCCGCAAGGAGCCGGTGCCCTCCGGGTTGTCAAAAATCTTGCGGGGCTTTTGATTGGGGCGACACGTGACCCAAGGGCTGCATGTCTCTTATTTAGGCCAGACACGTGACCCAAGGGCTGGCTCTTATTTAGGCCAGCGAATTAACATGGCTATTCAACGTGGCAATGCAGCCGGTGTCTTGGGCACGCTTCCGTCTGGTACTGGTCTGGAACAGTTGAGTTACCTATAGGCCGTTTGTAACGGTCCTTAGGTAATCTGACTGATTCCTTTGTACATAGTTAGTTTCATTGTACATTTGAATAAAGATTAAAAATATATGTACAATTGAACTAACTTTATACAAGGTAAGCAGTCAGGCTATCTAAGGACCATTACAAACTCTACATGTAACTCAACTGTTTCGAACCGGCACTAATATTTATGCAGTTCATTATTTTCTAAATGAAGCCAATAGTTTTGTATTCACGTCTGGTAAATTCTGTCATTGATTGTATGAATTATGATATAATTTACCAGACCCAAATTGGCATATACTATATTTGGCATTATGCTATTTTAATTTATGCAAAAATACATTTATATTTTAGCTATTAGAATTTCAATGCTAAAGTATATTATTGTTATTCGATCCTTCAATATTTCAATGTTGGTTTATTCACATTGTGTTCATAGCTGTACAAATATGTAGGTATTCGTTGCACATTTTGCTCGTAGCAAATCCAAAGCATACCATTTGACTAACAAGCATACACTCTGAATTTATGGTGGCTTTGTCACACAACAATGTGGTAACTAGCTACAATTCATGAAGTGAGTTGTAATTTTGTGGAATTATGACAGTGGAAACGCTGACAGAGAATAGCGTGCTTTAATTTATTGTAAGTTCAGACACATGACATGATTCTAATATTATAGATAGTTCCACCTGGGGCCCTACCGCCGACGGCGAAGCCGATCTCCATTGGTTTAAAATTAGCTTCATGAGAACTAGAAACGATTTTTACCGTCAAATGTACTGAACGGATAGGTTTCATAACATGTGTACACTTTTAAGATGGGAAACGCCATTTTGGATATGACACATACCCGGTAGTAAAAATCGTTTCTAGTTCTCATGAAGCTAATTTTAAGCCAATGGAGATCGGCTTCGCCGTCGGCGGTAGGGCCCCTGGTAGGCAACACGCCAGGCGATTATTGAGAGCGCCAAGCGCGCTATTTTCCTCTCATTTTCGTCATGTTTAGGTAATTTCTTTTGGCATCTTGCTAGACGATAGTAGCTAAATTAGGTAGGCTTTTTTTACGACGCGGAAGCGTTTGGCCTTCATCTCAACTGGTTGCAAGTTAAGATAACGCCGAAGGTGGAAGCACACTTCACCCAGAATTCTCAACCATCTGAGGAAGTGCACTCCTACACTGAAAAAGTCTCTAAGACTTGGGCTGATTGTCAGCCAGTCAGGTACACATAATTTTATAATATTAAGATTAGTTGTATTCACTTACTAACACAATCCACATGATAATTAGATTTGTGTTCGGGATTTACTCTGCACCTCACTCTGCAAACCTCTCTCGAGAAATCACTATCCTGAGTAATGAGCATACAAACGCTGCATAATATATTAGAAACATGTACTGTGTGTAATGTTGCCATTAAATCTCCGTAATTTTGTGAGTTTCGGTCTACCTAGAATTTGTAAAAGAAACAAACTTTTTTTTTTATTGTACGACGGGAAGCGCTTGACTTTCATCTCACCTGGTTACAAGAGTTAAGATAAGGCCAAAGGTGGAGGTGCACGTAATCCTGTATCATCAACAAAAAGAGAATCTGGTTATCTTATCTCTAAATGCCGGAACACAACAATTTTAGAATTTTTGCCATGGCGCGGCGACAGAACTAGGTAAGATGGTGGTAGCTAGACAGGCGGACTTAAACAAAGTTCTATCACCAACTAAACCAAGCACAATATTGTACCCCCCTGTGGATCAAACCCGGGATCTCTGGAACTGAAATCGATGGGTAACTAAACCACAGAGGTGGTTAAAATATATTTTGATATTTTGGAGTAAGCTACAGAAATCGAGTTTTATTTACTTATTTCAATAAATATATAGCCTTTATAAGCTTATATCGGATTCTTATTCGGATGTCTTATCGGATTGGAGTTATTAATTTACAACCTTATTATATTTCGATCCACTGAACAGGGTACCTAAACCCTCAAGGTGAGTTTAATGTAACTATGTAGTGTTGGTGGCTTTTTAATCCTCCCGTCTATTCAAAATATCATCCGTAATTAAATTTACCCTCAATTCACATAACTAGATCGAGCTATTAGATATAAATCTACAATATCTATAGGATAACGATGCCAATTATTAATATCTCGTATCCCATGGGAGAGATCCAAAATGGCCACAAAATGTTGATTATCTGAGTTGTACTTGTGTGCCCTAATAAATAAATAAATTCTGTTTCTGTATCTGAATATGGCGTAAAAACAAACGTTAATTTCAATATCTCTTTATTCGTTATTGATGATGCCGGGGAATCGGAATGGATTATCGGCATTAAGTTACATATTGACTGATCGATAAATTAATGAAATCAAATTTATATTGTAAACATTGGTATATTATATACCCACTGATCTATTAAACCGTCCTCTTTCAAAATCAGTGTTAGCATATTTTGATAATGTTTTTTTCTTGATAAATAGCAAAATGCAATAAGCATTACCTATCTCCGTCAGATTTAATTTCTAATTCGTCAGTTATTTAACTTAAAAAAAAGATGCCCTAACTTTTAAGATTTTTTCAAACCTGTGGTTACTAATAAAATAAAACCGTCTGACGTGACTATAGTAGTTTGTGAAAGAATATGGTGTATACGAGTAGGATGGTGTCACTCTAAAATCAATTCTGTTTTCAGTGGCACTTGAATACTCTCGCGCGTAGAGTGAGCGGTCACAGCATACATTACTATTTAAAATTATATACATTTTGGTTGACAAAAGGCCGTGGCACTGCACTTACAGATTCTAAAAATATATAGCGAAATGTGCAATGGTGGATAAAATCATCAAAGCCGATTAATAGTTGGGTATAGATAGAATAAAAAGTTGTCAAAAAAGACTCATTCCCATAGAACCTTTCCCTCGTATTCTAATAATAGATATCAATGTAATAATTTGGCTTCGTTGAGCTTCATAAAGAAGCATGCTGACCCTTTTTAAAAAAAAAGAGCTGATTATTTCGCACAGTCCGTCTTTACCTATCATATATATTGTATGTGATGTGTTACAATTTAAGCTTAAAATTAATTATTATTACCTATCAAAGTATTCAAGTGATCCCCTAATAAATCGTGGTATAATTTCCATAATTTGTTAATATTCTGAAACACTGATTTCTCGTCTAAATTATGAAATCAACGAATTCAGCTCTACATAAGCGCATTGAAACCAGTCCAAAGCCCTGACGATGGACGTAAGCGATCAGCGTATAATGATTCATCTCGAACAGCTGCCGCTATTAAGCTGTCAGCGGGAGATTAATAAACTTGACTGAAAGTGTATTGTTCTGCCAAATGACGGGCAATAATTACTAATTCAATATCAAGGGCGACGCCACCTGAAATTGCTATCACGTAGCTAAACATTAACTCAAGCAATAATGTAATGACGGAGTAAATCCAGGAAATTTGGATTTTGCCACCAGGTTGAAATTTCCGCTGTGACTGGCTGTCACAGCGAAAATTTCAACCGGGTGACTTCACGAAGCGGCTAGGTTCTGGGGCCCAACCACAATGTTTTATAGCATTCTCGTTTTGATGTTACATTACTTTTGTCTCGTTTTTTCTACGCTGGATATACAGTGACAAAAGTAAAGTAATATCAAAACAAGAATGCTATAAGAGGTCGTGGTACGCCCCCTGGAAATACACAGAAGGTATCCTCTCATAGTAAATACACAATAGGTTTTGCTGTAATAATAGATTCTCTACAAGGGTTAAGCTCGCTATGAGCATATTTTTCTGTTTTATTTATGTGTATGGTTACTGTTAAGTATTTTAATACTCCATCCATCATCAATAATATAAATTCGAAACTTACTTTGATTGTTTACTTATTTATTATTTAGTATAATTTCGCGACTAACGGCTGAATAACATGTTTCTAGATTATAAGATTGGGATTATATTATTTGGTAAAAGAAGTTGTAATTTCTATACTATACCTTTCCAGGTCCCATTCGGGCAAAACCGCGGGTAAAAGCCTAAGCCCAAGCAATATAAGGAGCGTAAGATTCTATGTAAGCTTACGATTTGGGATCCTTAGGTTTTTCGTATTGTGGGAAATTCTCACAGTACGACTGCAATAAGGTCCCAAGCTACGAGTATACTAACCTTCTTTGTCGTATAACCGGAATGCTTCTTTAAGTTCTTGCTGCATTGCTTCTGCATCCTCTTCAACCATAAACCTAGAAGCTAGAGTCACGAACTCTTCGAATTCAAGCTCACCAGACCCTGAAAAATATTATGTACACGGATTTTAATCAGACTAAGCCGTGTTGAGTTTATCTAGATGTGAAATCTGGATAAACTCAGGCTGCGTGAAAACGTAATAAACCAACAACATTCTAACTTGTTATAACCTCGGGGATACTAAGTTTTGTCTACTAGGTATATAGCGATATAGATATTTTATAGCGAGCTACCAAGGTACACCTTAATAGCGGTGGGTGAATAGCTGACAGTAAAACAAAATGGTGCTAAATACTAAAAACCAGCCAAGCGTGTGTCAGACCGACATGCGTTTTTTTACGATATGCGGGTTACCGGAACCCTTGGTGTGCGTGTCCGACTTGTACTTGGCCTAAATCTCTTGCAAGGATGAGGTTTATGACAGAGCAAGCCCACCTCAAGGTGCCTATTACCAGCAGGGAATCATAATTACCGTATTTCAGGTTTTATCAGAGCCTTAAGTTCTCCGCTTTACCGTTGTTTAAAAATCTATTAACTTGTGACAGATTTATATATTTCAGTAACAATAACAGCTCTAATAATTCATTTTTATCTCAGCGAAATTCAGCCGAGCTGTCACAACACGAAGCAGATAAACGATATCTGAGGAATGATTACTGGAGGACGCTTTATTTTATGCAAATGTTACGAATATTTTGAGCAGAAAAAGGGATTTTCTGTTTTAATCGAACGTTACTAATGTTTATAATTTATAATATTTTATTTAATTTAATGTCTAGAGTGCAGAGTACAAAATAGTTTTTTTCATTATGAGGTACTAATTTGAGCTTATTCCGAAAAACCAGTTCCTCTGGTAACATTTCTCAGTTCCTTAAGTAAGTCCCTTTCCTCTGTAAGCTTAAAGTATCTAAGTAATTGTACTAGTAAACGCGACTTCTAACATTCATATGAATATGTTGGGCTCCTTACCATCAGCATCTACTTCATCGATGATCTCCTTAAGGGTGGCGTCTGAGACTTGGTGGCCCAGCATGCCCAGGATTGTGCCAACCATGACTGTGCCGATACATCCTTTCTTCTCCTGGTCGAAGGCTTCAAAGGCTTTCTTCAGAACTAAAATTATTTAAACATTTTTATTTTAATACAAAAAAATGTTTGTTAACCAAAATCTACAAGGTTATTGAAAAGATCAAAGTGGCTTGGCAGACATCATATCAAAATGAAAATCCCCAAAAAATGTCTCAAAATGAAGACTGAAAGAAATTAGTAAATAATGAAAGGAATGAAAGTGAAAAGTACTTTCAATCCATTATCCTATAAAGGTCTAAGTACATAATGTTTTCTGGCGATAAATTAACCCTACCAAACTTTAAATTAAATATACCACATAAACAACACTTTAACATTAAAAGATAAATGGAACTCAAGAATTTACGTAAATAATGATGCAAATAAACAGATGGGTTGAAAAGCTGGTTGCGATTTAATTAATGCCTGGAGCTGCGCCCACGCATCTACATATTTCTGTAGTTAATTAATACCATTTAATAGTTCTATTTCAATGAAGACAGGAAACCTAGCTTTTGCACATTTAATTTTAGAACACGCAAACTAAAATTATCCGGAGGATACATTTTCTTTCACTATTAATAGATATATAGATATTTATAGATAGGCCACCCCTCTTTTTTGTTGGGGGTTAAAATAGTAAAAAGGTGTATTTCACGGTTCATTTTTTATTCGACCAAAAGTAGTCTCTAACCATTGTAAAAACAATGGTGCAGGTAATTGTTTCTTTATATAGGTTCTACGTTTAAAACCTACATATAAATGTATGTACTAGGTATGTAGGTAGTATATACTAGAGAGATGTTACTCTCTAGTACCTACCTATACATAATACGACAAGTGATCGCGGAATTTGACAGTTTTGTGACCCACACAATTCACAATTTTGACACTTTTTACGACTAATTTTTTACATTAGACAAATATTTTTTGTAGGTAATAAAACTTAAAAATCTGCTAGCCATGATCATGTAAGTACTTACTGTCAACTTGTTCCTTAGGAATATCGTCCTGAAACGTCACAACATTTGTTAGACAATTTTCACAAAAAAAAAAACACAACGCCAAACAAACGCAAAACCCCTCACCATTTCGTGCCTGTATCACACTACGGCTCAAAAAATTGCAACAGCGAGTACGCTATCGAAAACCAAAGCAGGAGGAAGACAAGTCCCTTTAACTGGATGGATTGAGCGACTAAACGTAAACGCGCGATCGAGTCACCCAGGTTGGCATCGGTCGAAGATGTCTGTTACCACAAGCTCCACCGCGACTCGACAGAGCCGTTTTAACTCGCCTCCATAAGGCCAGAACACACCTGGTGCCGGATGCCCACAAAAATGCAGGCCAACTGCATCACGGCAATAATTAGCTAAATTAATTACCCAGTCATTTATATTGTCTGGATGCTTGCCATTACGTTTGTATATTTTTCGCATTAATATTTGTACTGAAATAGCTGGTTATAATGAAGATATTCCACATGAAAGGAACACGCAAGCTTAGCCCAGTTTTGTTAGCATGCTATGTAAATAAATAAAATAAACATTACAGGATATTTGTTTCTTAATTTAATATTCAAAATATTCTAAAGCTGACATAGGTTTTTTTTGAACCATGATAATGGAAATTGAAGGAAACTCACTGCTAAGTACACAAATCATTTTACACAGCGCCATCTAGCCCCAAACTTATCAATGCTTGCAATATGGGAACTAGATTACGGATATAATACTTATTTTTTTTTTTATTCTTATATAAACACAGAACTAACATTATTATTCATCACACAAATGTTTGTCCTGGGTGGAAATCGGACCCACAACCTACAGCGCAGAAGGCAGAGTTACTACCAACTGAGATGTGAGGCTTTTAATTGGAAAGTTGTCGCAGTTCTTTACGTGAGCTTAGCCTATCATAGCTTACAGTGTAGTCAGGCCTTAAAACCATTGGTGTTGACTTCAAACTAAATATACTATTTGCATCGTTTGTATGAGTAATCGGAGACACAGCATCATAACACGCAAAGATAGGAAGCTAATGATTTACATTCAGTTCGTTCATTGTTGGTCATTGAGGATAGAGCGTTTCGTAAAGTTACAAATCCCGTTGCCAAGGTGTAGGTTTTTTTTTTTGAACAAGCAAGTAGTCCACCTGATGTAAAGTGCATCTCTTTTCTCTCCCACAAAGTACATAGCCTACCCAGCACTGCATTGTCCGCCAACTTGAGGCATATAGGTGTTAAGTCTAATCACGTGCCTGTAATTTCACCGGCGACCATACCCTTCAAACCGTAACACAGCAATGCTGCTTAGCGGTTGAAATAGGTAGTACTTCCCCAGACGAGCCCTTTCACAATAGGCTATACTTACTCTTAAAACTTACTTTTTCGTTTGCGCCTACCGGGACATCTACGGATTGTTTTTAGGTTTTGCTCAAAAGGAAAAAGGAACCCATAAATGATCACTTTTTTTTGTCCGTCTGTCTGCCCAGACTCTTTTTCACAGGAGCGCAAGGAAGTCAAGTTGTCAAGTCAAGTTTAAATTTATTTTTAAAAATCGGGTATGGTCTCTTTCAGCTGTGAAAAATCAATCATGTTGGTATTTTCGTATTTCTTGCGATTTTGCAGTGGAATACTTTTAGAATAATTCACGTTGACCTAGAATCATTAAATTTAATAAGAAGCAAAGAGAGAAGAAAGAAGAAAACCTTAAATATGTTGTCCAATAACAAAAAAATATAATTTATTACTTACTACTACACACTTGTTAAACATGTGTAACAGGTGTCTTTTTCCTAGTTAGTGCACCCCTATACTACAAAAGTAAGCTACCATGAACATCTCAAAGGACCTCCGGTTTGGGCTGTATACGCTGATTTCCAATCAGTTATAATAAATAAATAATACTTACAAGCTTTATTTTCCTATACCCGAATGTATATGAATACACACGTGCTTATAAAAATGAACAAGTGCTATAAAAATACAAAATTAACTTATATGAATACCCACTTATACACTTGAGTTTAGGAGGTATGGACTGCCCGTGGCGGTGAAAGGCTAGACCATTATAAAACTTGCAGTTCTGACTATGTCGTCATCCCATCTAGTCATTGGTCTGCCTCTTCAAAGTCAAAGTCAAAGTCAAAGTCAAAGTCAAAGTCAAAGTCAAAGTCAAAGTCAAAGTCAAAGTCAAAGTCAGAGTCAAAGTCAAAGTCAAAGTCAAAGTTTATTTATTTGCTAGAAATATGGTTGATACAGGTTCTTGTTCTTAGTTAATGATGTTTCACATATTTTGGAAATTTAAAATTTAGGTTTTAATTTTTAATAATTCTAAATGTCTTTAAAACGTCTTAAACGTCTTTTCAACGTCAAGCGTGTAAGCGCTTGGTTTCACCTGGTTTCAAGTTACGATAAGGCCGATGGTGGAAGAGCACTTCACCCGGAATCAGCAACAGTCTTAGGAACAAGTTATCATACCTGTAAAAGCCGGAACACAATAATTTTGAATTATTGTTATGGCGACAATATTGTAATAGTGATTGGCTAGCTTATGACTGTGTATACGCAAGCCAAATTAACAAGCCTCATAGCTCAGTTGGTAGTAACTCTGCCTTCTGCGCTGTAGGTTGTGGGTTCGATTCCCACCCAGGACAAACATTTATGTGATGAATATAGATGTTTGTTCTGTGTTTGGGTGTGTATTGTATGATAAGTATGTATTTACAAATAAAAAAAAAAAAATGTATTTAAGTATTATATCCGTATTCTAGTTCCCATATTACAAGCTATGCTTAGTTTGGGGCTAGATGGCGCTGTGTGAAATTAATGTCCTGTAATATAAAAAAAAAAAAAAAAAAAAATCACCATAGCATAAATGATTGTGTAGACCTGAACAAAGACAGTTACATAAATAATCGTCTGCTTTCGCAGAGCTAACTGGGGCCAACGCTATAATAATGTGATAGACATGCTGAAACAACTATAATTCTGACAATACACTACTGCTCTTCTTTGGCGTCTTTGGCGTTTCGAAAGATGTGAGGAAGCGCGAGCTGACCCATCAAAAACTTACTAACGTCAAAACTTGTATAGCCAGTGTGTTTACACTGGCTATGCAAGTTTTGACGGACCCACGCATGACCCATTTAAAATAAAAAATCATACGTTAATTACGTAACGTCATTGTGTGAAAGGATAAACTAAGTAACCTTGTAAAACAATTTGGCGATTATTGGCTTTGATAAAAAAAGCAAATTACCACAGTGAATACAGTGGCATACGATGCTAAGTAAAAGATAGCAATTATAACGTTAGGAGTTATGGCTCAAAATGCTAAGTAGGCTATGGCTATGTTTTACTTTATAAGCTATGTTCGTTATGACATTGACAAACAACGAAGTAGCAAAATGAAAACTGCTGCTCCAGTGCGTTTTGGTGGAGTTTTAGGTGAGACACATTCGGGCGGATGGTGCGAAATCTTTTGTTTTTTAACCGACTTCCAAAAAAAGAGGAGGTTCTCAATTTGATTGTTTCTTTATATGTGTTTATTACCTCAAAACTAAGTCATTTCTCAATCGATTTGAAAAAATATTATTTTCGTTTAAAAGGACATGTTTTCAGATTGGTCCTATAGACATTTTATAAAAATCTGTCAAGTATCTTTTGTGGCTTTTAAATAAAAAGACAGTGAAATGAATAAAAACAACTAAATCATCAAATCATTTGTTGGACATAATATCATCATCATCATCATTGTCAGCATCTTGTTTTCCAATATTGGATATATGCCTCCCTTAATTCTTTCCACTGTGTTCTATTCTGAGTGTCACGCCTCCACTCGTGGCCAGCTACGGCATTTATATCGTCGGACGATTTAGCCCTAAAAAATAAGACTCATCAAAGTGTTAGGTCACGACCGGACTACGACATAATTGAAAACCGGCGGGTTTACAGACTTCCTATTCCTCTCACCGAGTCATTAATGGCGAGTCGTAGCCTTGTTTTTTCGCTTCCACACAAAAGCATTAAAACATGTCAGTTTTAGATCCCAGTTGTTTTATTTCTAAAGCAAAAGTTTTACCGACTTTCCAAAAAGGATTAGATTAATTTGGACAAGAAAATTGTTTTTAGGTACCTATGTCATCCGATTCCTCTGCAAATTCGTAACCACTGCGTATTTTTTGTCGATCAATAAATTTTAATTTGCTGAAAATCTCAAGTCCTTCGGAACCTGGAAACCAAACTCAACGTAGATACAACAGCAACCGCCTCGGTCTAGTGGTTCAACCCACCGATTTCAGATCCAGAGATCCCGGGTTCGATCCCCATGGGGAGTCCAATATATTGTGCTTGGTTTGGTTGGTGGTAGGATTTTGTTTAAGTCCGCCTGGCTAGCTACCACCATCTTACCTAATTCTATCGACATAATAACAATTCTTAAAAAAAAATGTTGTGTTCCGACATTCAGAGGTAAGATAGCCAGTTCCTCAGTTAGTTGAGGATTCAGGGTGAAGCGCGCCTCCATCTTCGGCCTTATCTCAACTTGTTACCAGGTGAGATGAAGGCCAAGCGCTTCCTCGTCGTACAATAAAAAAAGCAATTCGGAAAATCTCTTTTTTTCTAAAAAAAAATTTTGTCCGACGGTTAAATTTTGCTTTGCCACTTGCCGCTGTTAGAAGGTTATGTACATAACCTTCTGGAAATTGAAAAGGGCTTGACTGTATTTACTTGGACCCATAACCAATGGAAGGCAGGTGCACCCAATTTACCACCCAGCTCGTATATCCTTCATTGTATAACACAAAAACGTCTCCGCAATGATAGTTTCTCATAAACTCCACTTTGTCGAATGTTCGCACGACATCTTTCACGTTATCCCGCCTTCCCTTTTCCACCACCGGACTAGCAGACGTACGACAGTTTACCCGAACCTTGTAGATGTACCATTGTGCCAAACACAAAGGTTCACGTTTACAAGTAGGTACTTAGGAATGGAACTCATAGCCCTAGTCTGTTTTACGCACCACCAGATTGTACCAATCTTGAGTCTTCAAGTCCAGAGAGAATTCCTTTAACACAAGCGTGCCTCTCTGATATAGTGTCAACTGGCTCGGTGAATCTGGCCCGGTACTGGGGAGGATGGGAAAAATTGTGTCAACGTGGACGGCCGGTAGACTAACCACCGGGGACGTTGACACTGAATTCTTGTCATCCTACCCGATATGGTCTTATTTTTCATTGCAGATCTTTATTCAATAAAATGCACAATTAAACTAACTATGTACAAAGGAATCAGTCACATGGACCATACCTAAGGACCGTTATAAACGGCCTAAAAGTAACTCAACTGTTGCTGACCAGTACCAGACAGAGGCGTGCCCAAGACACTGGCTGCATTGCCACGCTGAATAGCTATGCTAATTCACTGGCTTGGCTTAGTTTGGCCACGTGTCGCCTCAATCAAAAGCCCTAACTGATATCCCAAGTAGATGAGATGGCGTTAGGGTGTTGACGCAGGTAGAGTCCCACTCCAAAGACCTACCCATTTCCCAAGTGACAAGAGTGTTACCGTCGGGCCGCTTACCATCATCACGTTTTTCATTACTTGCTTTCAAAACAGCAGCTAAACAAATGAAAATAGAAAAATATTGTTGTTTTATTCTTATTTTATATTTTATTGTCGCTTTGTAGCGACAAAGCTTAGTTATTATACAAAGACACTAACAAATGACTGTTATGATAAGCTATTAATTGTCCAACACCTGTAGCGCGGTTCTCTAGGTCTTTAAATAATTAAACATGTCCACGATGGTTACGCTAACCGAAGCGCGGCTAGCACTCGGCTTTCATTTAGAACGTGGGAGTAAAATTAAGTTTGGCTGATCACTACGATTCGGCCTGGTGTTATTTTTCTTCAATAAATTTGAATTATCGCCCTAAAACTGGGTCACTAACTGACTAACAAATCACAGGCAAAGCCCGGGGTCCTTGGTATATTGATTTAATATTTTTTCTCCAAATAGAGTTCCTAGGTCAAGGGTTTCGTTAAGATCCACATGACTTTTGGGATGTCGTGCAAGGGCTTTGACTGCGCATATCCCACATCAAAAGCCAACCGTTATTGTCCACCACAATGTAGAGAGAACTTGCTCCAAAACTGTGAGGTCATACTCACCACGCTTGGCAGACAGACTTGTGCTTAGTGTTAAAGTTTTATTTAAATACAGAACCCACTGCTGCCTTTTTGGTGAAACCCCTTTGTTTACTTTTACCATATCTAACAATCATTACCATTGCAACGATTTGGAGACCTCTTATTTTCATATATAATATGTTTCATTAATGTACATACCTCATTCTGGCTTTGCATAGAATGATAGCAACGAGAGAGAGAGAGACTCAAAAACTCTGGCGAATAAAGAGAGGTTGAGAAAAATTGTGCTACGAGTAAGCTGTAGTGAAAGAACTCTCTATGAGAAATAATTTCCGTAAAATACCTAACTCAAACCAAATTCCCAACTGAATGTTGGGTGTGAAAAAAAAAGAGTGGAAAAATATTTGTATCAACTGATTGAGATAGCAAGTTTGGATACATGGAACAGATCAGAAAAACTATATAATGATTCGTATTATAACTAGACATTAATTACAGGAAAAGTCACAAACTTGTTTGTGCGTTGTTGGATGCTGCTGACCATATCTTGATGGTATCCCTCGTACCTAACGATATTTACATCAGGATAGTTGTAGTTCCTTTCATTACTTTTAGATAAAAGGTTCCTCTACCCTATCTATTCCTTTTCCATTCAATGAAAACTATTATAGCTCTTGACAAGCTTGTAACCTATTTGAGGTTTTCCACTATAAGTATATCACCAATCCTAAATGATTGATGCAACCTGGTGGTAGTGTGGCAGTGGACATGTCACGGTCCACCTGGCTTACTACCCTCCTGCCGAAGTCCGACGCCAAGCGGTTTTCTGAGAACCGTTGGTGCACGCCAGCGCTTTCTGCGAAATCTCAATCCATCGAAGACTTCATCCTTGCGCAAACTATTACAAGCCTAGAGATTAAATATTAAAGGGCATTAATTTTACACAGCGCCATCTAGCCCCAAACGAAGCATAGCTTGTAACGTGGGAACTAGATTACTTATATATTTTTTTTTCTTAAATACGTACTTAACATACAATACAACACCCAAACACAGAAGAAACATCTATATTCAACACAGAAATATTTGTCCTAGTTGGGAATCGAACCCACAACCTACAGCGCTAATTAAGATACGATTAAGAGCTAAAAACTCTGTATCTCCAATTATGCGACTATAGTTTCAATTCACTGTCAATATTGAAAACTGCATTCAACCATACACAAAACATTGCATACCTACTGACGTTGCAGCCGTACCTACACGTAATGGCCATCTCTAATTACAAAGCGGGAGTCGAACCCGATACTATTCTGGCAGCCAGCAGGGCTTACTATTGTTTTTCATCGATTTGGTTTATTTTCAGACGTTTCACAACCGCTGTGTCTATTGTAGAAGAGATTTATGAGACAGCAATTCGATTTCCTCGGCGAAATCACAGAGAAAGTATGTCACCTGAACAATAACTCGCAAAAAATAGACCGCTTAGTTCGACAACGCACTGTGCAGAGTTCAATATAATTCTTATTTACAATAGCTATTTATTTCATTTTTGTCAGAGAGCTTGACAAGCCTTTTTTTTATTGTACTACGGGGAAGCGCTTGGCCTTCATCTCACCTAGTAACAAGTTAAGATAAACCTAGAGGTCAAGAGCTAAACCATCTGAGGCCTGAATGAACAGGTTCCCTTTAGAGAAGTGTGTTCCATCTCAGGTGATTCTCGCTTTGTGTGATATTCAGGTGATATTATATGTATTGAATGCCATAATTATCGCACACGATAAATATCATATCGTATAAACTTATCGAACCCATGCAACAATTCGTAGGTATTCTCGTAGCCAATTGATATTTTATAAACCATCGATATGGACTATTGAGTTTCGTTCGTTGAGATTCGTTCGTTCGTAATTATGTTCACGCCGCCGCCGCCGCCGCGCCGTCGAGGACTTAGATATTTGATAAATGGGATCATAACCGCGGCTTGAAAACTGTCGATCACTTAGTGACTTTATTAACATAAACTACTACCTTTGCTGTTTATTGCAAAGACAATATTCTGAATTGAAAATATTTACGATTTACCATCTATTTACTAATGCCTGAAAAAAGAGGTCGCTTGCCATATGCGAACTTTTTGACAGGAACCTCATACCTAATATTTAGTTTTGAATTTCTGTGTACAAATACGTGTTTATTCATTGAATATAAATTATTCTCGGGGCTTATATTTTTTGTAAACATTTCTAGTTACATTATTATATAGAATATGATAGTTAGGTATCTTGTTAAATAAGCCTCTAGATCAGTTGTTATACTAACGAGATTTCTACGCTTTAGACTGTAGGTTCGATTCCCACTCAGGACAAACATTTGTGTGATGAATATAGATGTTTGTTCTGTGTTTGGGTGTTGTATCATATAGTACGTATGTATTTACACAAGAAAAGTATCTAAGTATTATATCTGTAATCTAGTTCCCATCTTACAAGCTATGCTTAATTTGGGGCTAGATGGCGCTGTGTAAAATTGATGTCCTGTAATATATATTTTTTTTATTTTTATACTTATTTACATTAATTACATGGTTTCAGGATGTTTGCTTAAAACTTTGTGCCACGGGATCTTACCGATCTCCAGTGGGAAACAATTTGATAACCAATGTGTCACAAACTTCAAGATGTATTGAAGAGGTGGTTGTGGCACTTAATGATACATCTATTTTCAATCAGTGGATTACATTTTAATGAAATGTTCCGTAATGTCAGAGAGTAAATTCCTAAACATTATCTAATCAACCAACGCACACCCAAATATCCTTTCTTCATTTGTATGATATCTATTTTAAGATAGCGTAAGTAGGTATGTAGGTAGGTACATACTACAATATAATGTAAGTATGAAATATAGTCTCGAAC
This sequence comes from Venusia cambrica, assembly GCA_951394065.1. Lineage (NCBI taxonomy): Eukaryota > Metazoa > Arthropoda > Insecta > Lepidoptera > Geometridae > Venusia > Venusia cambrica. Next base: position 4,833,628 of record OX596060.1, on the reverse strand, counting down.
CCACATCTTCAATGGTTTTAAATGTAGTGACCATATGCAAACACTTACCTAAAATACAAAAAATAAGGTATGAAAGTGTATAGGTAACCTAGCCGAACAATAACCACTATTTCAAATTTTACAATCTCAATGGATTCCCCAGAACCATTGGGTGCATTACCGCCTCTGTGGTCTAGTGGTTTGCCTACCAAGTTAGATGTAAACAGACAATTTATTAACTGTTTTTGCAGATAAGTTATGAGATACAAAAAAAAAACCTTCTACATAGATAAGCAGGTTAGTAAGATGGATAGAATGCTAAGGTAGGGGAGGAACTACCTTCTGCTTTGATGTCTATTTTCTTTATTGAAGCAACTCTATATATATTATAGCTTTTTAAACATCTTCACAAAGGTTTTTGGTGAGAAGAAATTATTTTTTTAATACAATATCACTAAGGTTCCATAGGTCTACTCTCCACTGGGTTTGACGACGAGGTTTGCTGCTATTTTAACTTCATCCACTTCAGCTACCAAAAAAATCGCGACAAAATCGTGTTGAGATATTTTCACAATTTTACGTTCATTGTAATATTCCAAATAAAAGCGCGCGAAGTTGAATTATACTCTTCGAAATGTCAAATCGTCAATCGATATGAGTATCGAGTGCTACAGACCACTCGATGTATATCTATTAGTTTACCATCGATATTTATCTACAGCGATATGTCGAGCATAGCGAAATTAGTGCTCGATCGATATTTTGAAAGTTTTTCTGATATTTATCGCATGTTATAAAATATCACTTGGCGAGAATCAACCCCACTTACTTGTTTTACAAGTGAGTTGGTGGGCTTATCAATGGAATAAAGTATGGAAAAGCTAAATATCACTAAATAAAGAAATCTCTAACTAATCTACGTTGTCATTAGGTACGTTACTAGCTTTATAAAATAAGTACTGACTGTCACTTTCAATATTGATTGATTGCCAACAGACTTGAAATAGTTATAATTACGTTTTGACGATGACGATGGGATTATCTGGAAAGTATAGCGACCCTAAAAATACCCAAATCACTTCAAGTGTCCATATAATATATGGAGAGTTCCCTCGATTTCTCCAGGATTCCATCATCACACCTGATGATGGGACCACCAAGTATATAATTTTAAACAAAAAAAAAAGTTTTTAAATCCGTCCAGGCGTTTTCGAGTAATCGGGGAACATACATAAAAAAAAAAAGATTCCGACGAATTGAGAACATCCTCCTTTTTTTTGAACTCGGTTAAAAATAAATTGAGAGTTCGAAATTCCTAGTGGTGTATTTTTGAGTTAATTATTATTGGGACACATGTTTTGCCATTTGGCTACGGAACTCTAAAACCTAAGCATAAGCAATGTGTACACACGATTTCTTTTCTCGGGTTCCTAAACCCGACTACGGTACTACGTAAACGAACCATAACATTTATAAATTGTGGGTGGGCTTGAAAGTAATGGCACATTTTTCTCGGAAGGGCTTCTAAGTGAAACTAAACGTCAAATGCGATTTGAACCCAAAAAGTTTTTCTTTACTGGATAGTTAATAATCATATATAATAAGTTTTATAAAACAATACAAATTATAATCAATAAAACTCACTGTATGCAAGCAACTTTATAACCTACTTTTATCTTGGATCCTGATGAATTGATGAGTACTCGGGATCCCCTGAGGGATCCTGGTGGACCTAATGCTCAAAAGTTGGATAATAGCCTTACCGAGTCGGGTGAAAGATAAACAATAATCTTCAGCGCTGTAATCACGTCACAGTCTTGAAAATGCACAACAATAAAAGGTGCTGGGTATCCATAATCTGACAGACAGAGGCTCTAGACAAAATGTCTTTAAGACATTTGTGACCTTTTACGACACCCGTAAAAGACAGGGCTAGTGATAAGCCTACTCTATACCAAACAGATAAGGGTTCATTTTCCGTAAGAGAGACAATTGTATTTTGTTTCAAAACCATAAACTAATATACCTATAATCAGGACAGGGATATCATAGCAGAGTTCACTATCATCTGATATTCCTAGCGAATCCAGTTTATAAGCAGCGCTTCAAATTCAGCCACAGCGCTTAAAAGCGGTCGCACCTTTGAGCTGAGAAGCGGCCACAGTCTTAGAGGAAATAGCTTACTCACGTAACAAATATCGATCGACCAGTCTCGATGCAACTCGTAAGGGCTAGTTTCCACTATTCTATAGATATTCTATTATTTCCGAACGAACAGAAAATTTTCATATCCAGAAATGTGTAGGGCTGGTCGCCTTACAGATTTCTAGTTAAGAAAACTTTTATTTTCTATTACAGTGGGCGACTACTAAAAAAACATAGACTTTATAGGATTGAGAACCTGGGCATAGAGATAAGTCTCTGAAACTGAACAGAAATACATAAAAATACTTGCTAAGATCTCATAGCATATTCCAAACAAAGTCACCGCCTATTTTTAACGGGACTTCGCTCCAGTTCGATAATAGTTTGACTCTTTTAGGCGTTGAACTTTCATCTAAGGCTAAATTCGCTTCTATGAAGCGCAGGTCCGATCTTGTATGCCATCACGGGAATAGCTCAGCCAAGTACCAGCTCGAAGCCCTGCACTCGATTGAGCGTCGTTAAGTGTTCTATAAATTACACTTTGTCGAGGATGTGCACGATATCTTGACCTAATCCCTCCATCCGTTTTCCACCACCGGACTAGCAGACGAACGGCAGGCTACAACCCGTACCTTGTAAATGTTCCATTGTGCTGAACTCATCGTTTCGCTTCTACCTTTATCAATAATAATGGTAAGGAATGGATCTCCATGCTCTCGTTTGTTTTCCGCACCAGTCTTGAAGTCATCAAGTACAGAATGAAAATGATCCTTTAAGACAAGCGTGTTCCATATTAGGCCACATCTTTAATTGATTTTAATGTGAGCTGGTGTACAACGCCGGACTGCTCTAGGTCTCTTTTTATGGTGATTCCATAAAAAGAGAGACCTAGAGCAGTCCGGGGTTGCATACCCGTAATGATTCCGGCCAGACATCTGGAGAACCATCCTCTGGACAACACCATCCTTATTATATGCCAAAGCCCCAAACTAAGTATAACTTGTAATGTGGGATCCAGATAAAGGAGAATAGAAATATACTTATGATACGATAAAACACCCAAACACAGAACAAACATCTGTATATTTATATCACACAAATACGTCCCGGATATATTGAACGCTGTATGTACAGCGTAGTAGACAGAGCTTTTATTTTTTATATACGACATGGAGACGGAACAAGCCAGCAGCCCACCTGATTCTAAGTGAAACTTTTGTCTCTAACAAAGCCTTACTACGTAGGTCACATCTACAAAGATCATGACCTACGCTACTCTTCATAGCGCCCGTCAACTTCATGCATGTGCCCATAATTTCACTAGAAACCATAACCTTCAAACCGAAACACAGCAATGCTGCTTGGCGGCCGACATAGGTGCGGTGGTAGTACTTCCCCGGACGAACCCTTTCACAAGGAAATCTACTCGCAAATAGAGTAAACTTCATGTCTTGCATTTATACGGCCTGCCGTAGATGTTACAGTGCTGTACACCAAGATACTACAACCGAGTTTTGTAACTAGCTTGCTGTGGGTGTCAGAGACACTCGGAGCTCTGCTAGTGGCGTGACTTACCCCATTTACCTCTAGAATATCCACTCGGACCTACCTACCTGAACCATTCAGATTTCCTTCACTTCTCCTATATAATTTCGGAGTTCTGATTTCTGCTTTGGATTAGTTTTGAAAACACTGGCCATTTTTTATTACTGAATAATAATTATCAACTTTTTTTATTGAAAAACGGGGAATGGCTGGCCTTGATCACACCTGATTTTATGATAAGATAAGGTCGAAGATGGAAGCGGACTTCAGCCGGTATCCTCAACAGACTGAGGAACTGGTTTACCAATACATGCCGTAACAGAACAATTTAGAATTATTGTTACGACGACAGACGTAAGATGGTGGGTAGCTAGCCAGGTGGACTTAAACAAAGTCCTACCACTACCACCCAAACCAAACAAAATATTGTACCTACCGAGTGATCGAACCCGGGACCTCTGGATCTATGTCTATACTTTACTGCATACACAATTATAACAAGCATACAGTCATAGAATGAAAAATGTTTAACAAAGGCGAGCTTTGAGCTTTATTTAACAATATTATATACCGGTGGGCGAACCACTTAGACCACCAAAAATTTATTAATGACTAGTTTCAAGTGTGGAAGAAGTAGGTACTTGCTATTTATATATATATATACGCTATAAAGCTATATTATATATATTGCTATATATGCTCTTCAAAATAAAAAATCTGGAAACAGACAGATATTTAGTTACAAATCCGCTGAATTAGTTTGACGTTTGAAAAAATCCCAATCGAATTCAGCGGATTTGTTACTAAATATCTTTGTTTTCAGATTATTTAATTTGAACAATGGATTTCCGAAAAATAACGCCTGAATCAATTAGCTAATTTACTCTTGTATTTGAGAATCAGAGCTATGGTCTTTTTTTTATATTATTAGAGACCCTATATGAGGTCTAGGCCACATACTTAGCATAACTATGTATAGTCGACCTCATCCATGCCAAGGCAAGCCTTGACAAGTCAAGTCAAGAGCTACATAAATATTTTTACTACATAAATATATTTAATCTAATTCTAATTCCAAGTGGGGCGAAAAATGTTCTGCACTGACGTCCCGCACTGGGGTGTATTGTAAATTGCCTCCCTGAACCTATTCAACCCAACTATCTTCGAGTAATGGAGAAGATATGTTTTTATTGTATCTTTATGAAAATAAACTCATTGTAAGACCTTTTTAGTTATCTTGTACAGTCAACCCTAACCCTAGGAATTAAAAACTGTCTGCGTCGCGTACGCTGCAATGAAACAAACCTCTGTTGAATAATCATCACAGTTTTAGTACAAACAGTTGATTACTGTACTAAACTAGCCAAACATAAACATTGTGTGGATATTTTATGGTAATCGTCATCATCAAACGCCAATGCAAACACAGCACACGGGTGATTTATTACTGCAACTGCTTCATCTATGACCAAATCATTACCAGCCGTCAGCCCCAAATCCGTGGACACATAAAGCGGACGGCATGGTTTATTGTCCGCTCAATTATGTAATTTTTAAATAGGCATTTTTTTGGTAGTAGGTGATCTTCATAAGATCCACGCTCTAAGTGATATAAGGTGAAAAAATCGTGGGTTTCTTTACTTATTTTATTTTTTTGAGAACCTGTTTTGCCCCACTGATGGGTGGAGCCGCCGAAGCCACCACCAACTCAGGTCGTGGATGTCGTAAAAGTCGACTAAGAGATCTCACCAGAAGGGCAATAGCTTACTTCAGGCGCAAATGCCACTGCATTCGTGATCCTCGCCTTGTATGTATTGGTAATCAACCGCCGCCCTAACTGAAGTCGTAGGCAGATGAGATGACGCAATGATGCAGGTACCTCCCACACCAAAGGGTTACCCATGTCCCAAGGGACAGGGAAATTACAATGAAAAAGTTAAATTGTAATCTTGATATATAAGGTTAAAGTGAAGTTAGTGTAAAGTGTGAGGTACCTTACACTTACATACGTAGGAGCAAAAAAATATCAGTATGAATTATTTCACAAACTATATAATGCAACTTTAACCATTTTATGTAATATTATATGCTAGTAAACAATATTTAATTAATTAGGTACATTATAATAATTAAAGCATAATATTTATATCATAATGTAGGTCGTAAGGAGTCAGACGCTTGTATTTTTTTCCACAGTTGCGAAGCAAATTACGTTAAGAGCATGTAATACATTATTTCACACAATATTTCACAATTAATTAAAAATAATATGTGCAATTAAACAAACTTTGTACAAAGGAAGCAGTCGGATGACCATCTAAAGACCGTTACAGACGGTCTATAGGTAACACGTTAGAAATATATATAAATAATACTAGGCTTAACTTAGCAGTCGTTTGATTTCGGTCTCGATCTCAGTCGTTCCTAAAGAAGTGCAAATTTCTGATTCCATATAAGTAGGTACGCTAGATGTCTATACAGATGCATAGGGCTACTGCCAAGCGTATTGTTCTTACTCGCGCCGGTACATAGGACTGCCAATTGTAGCCCGTTACAAACTATTGTTATCAACAGTAGAAAAGGCAATACTCTCTAAATATAACGTGTTACCTTGCGCTTTCCGCTTTTGGCAGTTGAAAACTTCCGAGTTTTAATTTGGCATCGGATGTGGGTTGCGATTGACATAGTAGCCAATGCGAATTGCAAAGCAATTTGTTTTGTGTCCGATGCTTGGTGCGTAGTTAGTAACTACCTATTTACATCCGTACAATATGAAAATGTACAATCTTAAATAATAACAAAATACTTTCATAGTCGTAGAAATTTTATTACACAAAATTGTGAAGATACCAATCTACATTTCCTACTTTTAATTATAACAAATGACAGTAAAATGCGTGATAGAAACGACATTTGAATTCAAATCTCGCAGACTAATTGGCTACAGTCAGTCCTACAGCGGATTTTAATTCACGCGAAAATAGAACTGCCTAATGGATGAGACAATGTAGATATAAGTAGTATGCTGGCGCACATGCAAACAGCTGTACGAAATTGATTCATAAACCGCTGATGGAGTCGCATTGATTTGCAACTCAACGCTACATCGTCACTGACCACATTATACCGGAAAAATTACCACGCCGCCACAAGCCGTAGACTATCCAACTCCATATGTGAAAAGTTTAGTTGCAAATTGCCCAAAAACCACATTTTCTGAGTAGAATGGTGTAAATCTACTTCAAGCTTTCATAAGTTGGATAGAACGTATTGTCGTCGCAAAGCCACGACGGTGAAGTCAATTCACATTGAGAGCTGATAGTCAAGTCATTGTTAAAATGGTGATTGATCCGCCATTCTGCTAGTTGATCTTCAGAAGGCTGCAGCGCGGAAATGTAGCTTGCGGAGCTACTTTTGTTACTTCGCATAGATTTCATTCGGTTTAGTTTCGGAAGTTTCAATTGGTCATTAGAGCACAAAGTGAAAATTTCTTTATCCTTAAAATCGAGTGCGCTATCATTCATCAAGTCGTTTCGAAGGGGAATTTTAGGTGGTAAAACTAGGGCATCGACCGATTTGTGCTTTACAAAAAGTATTCGCTTACTTCCTTTGAGTAAAGTGGGTCTTATTCGAATCAATGAGTAAATTATAACGGCACCAAAAGAAACACAAAATATAACTGTTGACATCCATACTAGCCAGCTAAATACTACGATTTTTTTTGGAGTTTTGGAAAATTTAGACTCTTTCAAGCCATTTATAGCATAACATTCATTGCTGTCAATGTCTCCAGTACTCAGTTGTAATGGGCAAAACGTGAACTGAGAATATAGGTCGACGTTGTAAATTCTAAGGAACGTTGGCATTGAATTTAGACAAAACAGCTCGTAAGGACACTCTGATTGAAACCATAGAAGACCAACATTTTGTTTCTCAGTAGAGCCTATATGCAATGCACTGGACGTTGATGATTCAACAAAAAAGAAAAACTTTAACCACGTGCTATTATTGACATTAGCTGAGGTTACACTGTTTACTATGAGCGCAGATACATCGACACTAGTGTCTTCGTTAAGTGCACATAGCCTATTTTTTTGAGGTGCTACAATCCTAAAAGTGACGTTGTTCTTGTGGGATCTCATGTTAGTATCATTTCTTGTATTGTTTATATTTTCACATGTACCGTTGATATAGACTTCTTTACCGGAATTAAAAGAGTAATTCGGTGTCGTCGAACTTAGGTTGTTGTTTGTTATTATGTCCTCAGTTTTGTTTGCACAAAATTTTTCTAGTTCCGTAAAAGTTTTGTCTCTCATCGATTTCGGATGGACACAGGTGCTCTCGACTAGTAATACCTCTTTCCTAACTAGCTGTCTGAGATCTTCCATGTCACAGTCACAATGCCAAGAATTATCCTGCAAGCTTATTCTTGGTCGAGGATTTACCAGCAAAACTATATTGTCGAATAGACCCGGAGGTAGGGTGATGAGTCTATTACTATGCAAAAAAATAACCTCAATTTGTAACAAAAAATCAAATGCACCTGCCCCAATGTAGTTTATCTCACATGAATTCAGATACAATATTTTACATCTGTCAAGTCCTACAAAGCTTTCGCGTCCCAAAATATTACCAAAATGATTGTGAGAAAAATCAACTAAATCTAATGCGTCGAAACCAGTTGATCCAGTCATATATGAAGGGTTCCAGCGTCCGCTTTCGACGATAATGAGTGTTTGTAATGTGTCGTCGACTGCTCGTAAAGAAAGAGCTTGAATATGGTTTAAATCACACTTCACCATCTTGATCATTTCCAAACTTGTTAACCCGACTAAGCTGTTGGCATCCCATGTTTTAATATTCAAACCTTGTAGGTACAAAGCATTCACCATCCCAGCGAATTGGCTCATGAAAGCTCCTGAAGGTAGATGCTTGAGATTTCCTTCGACGATTGCAAGGACATCTACAGTAGATTGCATTCTTGAAAGCCAATTTTTTGGTAAAGAGCTGTTCTTGAATGAAGGATTATTTAATACTAAAATCACTCGGGGACAGATTAAGTTCACGTCCTGTAAAAAACAAATTGAATCAACGACTATTATATTATGCTCACGGTAGGGCAAAGATACAAGACAGTTAGGTATTTCGCTAGACAGTCAGTAGACAGGCTCGAAGTCTGAATCCGATTGATTTATGTAGCATTATAATATATCTGATAGTGTGAACCTACGAGATATCGTTTCGATATCTGCGGCTGGAATCATTATACTGATACGCATTCGAACTGCTCTAGCTGCGAGTGTCACACTCACAATTCTTTCGTGACATTAGTATCCTCATCCCTCCTTATCAATACCCTTATCCACTAAATATACTTTATTTTTATCCCCAATAAACTCAAGGATAGCTGACGTCAGACCGGCGGTCGGCCTTAAAACTTCAGACAAAACGAACAAAATGTTGAATAAGTCACTGTACTCCTCCTATTGTGGGATAGTATGGGCAGAAATGTTATGATAATATTATTAAATCCTATTGTTCTGCGGGCCTATTCTATAACTCTGTTTTAATTTTGTTCCAGTTAAATTAGGTAAGTAGATGTTCCAATGAAACCGATTCAAAAGAAAAGCCGCTATTCTTATTGAAACATACATTAATTACTCCGTAGGAACAAATAAACTATGACTTACTGTAACAGTATTTATGATGTCCTCTTCATAGTTGCCATAATAAGGTGTTTCGTAGCACGTGACCCTACAGTTAACGTGAACACACCTCGCAGACTTATTCTTCACGGTTGGGGCCTTCAATGTCAGTTTTAAGATGAGGATGAAGCTGGCAGTAGTAATCACGGCAAAGATAGACTGGACCATAAAGCGAAGCCAGCCACGACTGCATGATGTATTTCTAGATAAAGGAAAATAAACAGATGTTTGAAGTTATAATTTAACTACCGATGAGATTGATGAAACAAATAACGCTGCGGACTCACCATACCCCTGGGCATATCCCAGGGAAGGGTGGGACTTAACCATACCACCATTGAGATGTGATCTAAGGACTTCCGCGAATCTATGCAAGTATTTATTTATAGTTTTAATTTATTAGCCACAATTAAGGTAATCTTATCACGTATTTGAAAATCAAACGAACTTACCAAGTGAAGTTCGATGATAGAATGGGGTTTACATGGTCGTCTTACTTGAACAGTAATTTATAAAGGTACGCCAGTTACACGGCATGTGTAACTGGCGAAAACTGAAGATGTGGCTGGTAAAACCACATCTTTAGTGAGTTTGGGGTAAGTAAGATCTACTTACTAGTACTCTGGACAACGGTATCCTCAATTTTTTGTCAATGGTTAGTACAGCTGAACGATCCTATCGATGGTGGTAGGTACCTGAAATGGTCCGCCTGACTTTCGACCACTCCCCTGCCAAAGTCCTACGCCAAAGTGCCAGTGCCTTTAAAAAGCAGCTTCTAGTGAAACTCGCTCCATATTTTTTTTTTATTGTATGACGGGGAAGCGGTTGGCCTTCATCGCACCTGGTTTCAAGTTATAATAAGGCGATAGGCGGAAGCCTCAAATTGCCAGGAACTGACAATCCTACCTTTTAATTCCGGTACACGGCAATTCAGAATTGTTTTATGACAATAGTCGTCAGATGGTGGTAGCCAATTCCTACCACCAACCCAACCAAGCACATTATTGTACTCTGAGGATAGAACCTTTGGATCTGATACCAGTGTGCGGGCCACTAGACCACAGATGTGGTTAAATATAAGTCATAGACCTCATCCTACCCCAGGTAATGCTCTTATAACATGGCAAGAAGTGAAATGAAGGCCAAACACTTCCCCGACATACAAATAGAAAAAAAAAAGAAAAAATGTAGAGTTTTTGGTCTTGGTGGTCAAATCCTATAATTTATTTACGCGAGCAGAAGGTTATACCTTCTGCTCGCTTTATAGGCGGATAAAAAATGCGGATCAATCTCAATCAATTCAATAAACATGGCGCGAAGGAGTAGCTGAAAAACATTTAAATCATTCAAACAAATTTTCTTATTTAGAATCTTAGTAGCAGGAATAGGAAAGATAGCAAGATTTCATCTAGCCCTGGAGAAGTATTATGTCCTACAGTGGACAGTTACGAGATATCGATGATAGCCAGCTGGAATTATTCGTTCACTCATAATGCTTGTATACTCCAGCGGCGGTAACTTTATTAAAATAGAATAACAAGTGGCGGGCACAAAATAGAATAAAGTTTTCCTCTTTATGTTAAAACGGGTCACAATGCGAGCGCTACGTCTGCAAATATGATTACAAGCGGACGAATGTTTATTTGTATCAGAATAACGGATTTAGAGTTCATTTTTGGATTACCTTTGTGTGGTAAAAGGTGATTGCAAAAAGTACAAAACGGGACTTGATGTTTTGACAAAAGATACTAGCTTGCAAGCAATCAATAGAAACCTCTATTGGCTGGCAAATTAGTGAAATTGAAAGTTATTATTAAGTGTTTTTTTAATAAATTGATAAAATGGCGGCTCTGGGGCTTTCTAATACCCTGTATAAACTTATTTGTTACCTACTGCACAGATCAATACATGTGGAAGCAAAGAGTAACAGTAATACAGGGGAAGCAACGGGTCTTTGCTACCTCTATACGTTATGATATATATAGTTATAACGTATAGAGGTAACAAGGTAATAGGTATTGATTTTATTGTGTCATTAGAAAAAGTAACACACCACAGGCACCACAGATTATCTCAATCCAAACCAATAACGATCCAATACTTGCAAAACACCACAACTCGGACAAGCCATTTCGAAATAAATAACAAATTCCGTTTGTATGCACAGGAGAGCGGCAATCAGCGGTATTACTACAAATAGTCATACTCTCAAAGGTGATTAATAAAATAAACGAACAGCCTTTATGAAAAGCCGATATACGTTTCGTATTCGTTTTTCACCAGAATGGGCGTTTTCATTGAAAAGTTACACCACAGCGTACAAAGCACAAAAGTTTCTATGTTTTCACGCTCTTACGCCCTTAGCCATTTATTAATTATTAATAAAAAGGCTCTTACTTCACTACAGCTGTTGACATCGCAGCGCTTTTGTCCCAAAAATGTGCTCTTGCCACTTGCATGATACACGAATGTTCACCGCAAAAGCTCAAATGAATCCGATGAGCAATGTCCCCGTAGTGATAAACTACGATAACAGAGAGAATAAATCCACATTGCTCAGTTCAACTGAACAGATATATTTAGAAATGCCATAGAAAAGGAACTCGAGCCCTTACTCATTTGCTGCGTTCCATCGGGAGAGCCATTCTGCTGCCCAGGCAAGCCTATTAGACGTCAAAAGCTAACCCATCTTATATAACCTTGTAGGTACTCGTAGTACATGATTACTTTTGAAAATGTAATAGTTTTTGATAAATATTCTATATAGGATAGGATAGGATGATAGGTACGTGATAACGTGATCAGAAGGACTTAATCGATACATCGTATCGCGGTCAATCACTTTAGTTTTAACCACCTATGTGGTCTTGTGGTTCGCCCACCGATGTCAGATCCAGAGGTCCCGGGTTCGATCCCCAGGGGAGTACCATAGTGTGCTTGGTTTGGTTGGTCGTAGGACTTGGTTTAAGCCCATCTGTCTAGCTACCACCATCTTACTTAGGTGCTTAAAATTTTGTGTTATGTCATTTAGAGGTAACATAGCCAGTTCCTCTTTCTATTGAGGTTTCCGGGTGAAATGCACTTCCACTTTACTTTATCATAACTTAAAACCAGGTGAGATGAAGCTTGGACTTTTTTACCTCTGGGTGAAATCCTGCGCACATTTAACATGATGCAACTTATAGAATATCGACAGGAAGCGACATTTCGGCGGTGCTTGCGACCCAAGATCTGTTTTACTTGTTCACTTGTTTTGTGAGCAAAATAATCGCAACCGAAAACACAAATACCACTTCTATGCTAAATTATTTTGCTCCGATAAGGTTGACAATAATCCCCCACCCCATTAACAGATAACCTACACAAACAGTGATCGAACGAGTCATTTCATGGACATGGGCGTTTATAACCTGCCATGCTGTCACTCTTAGATTAAATAACAATACATCAACTTAATCATTATGTAAACATCACTGGATATAATCAAAAGCTAAACCGCAATAGCGAGCAAAGCTAACTTACTCTTTACGAAGCTACGGCATGATTATCTTGTCATATTTCGGGTAACATCGCAAACTACTCAGTTAATACAGTTGGCTTTCTAATTAAGCCAAACCAAGTCACGGACAATTGCTAACTTAGTGCTAAAATATACACACAGCAGGCACACTGCACACCACGAAGTTTCACTGTACCTACATGTAAAGGGGTGAAAGGACGGACAACGCAGTCAATATAATATTCGGGAAACTTCTCACGATTACAATGTAAAACCTACAAATATTCTTTATTGAGCACAAAACCCATGAAATTATGACAAACAATGTCATTAAACAATAAATAAATAAAACAGGACATTTTTTTTGTAAATACATACGTACTATATGATACAACACCCAAACACAGAACAAACATCTATATTTATCACACAAATATTAGAAGTATAATTCAGAGTTACTACCAACTATGAGGTTTGTACTAAATGCAATATCTACCAGACATTCTGTTTGTACAAACAAAACCTGTAGGAGGTAAATACGGATAAATAGGCGCACATAGATATAATGAGCCCAATAAAACTGTTTAATATCTGTTATATATTTCCCGGCGCTGGGCAAAGGCTTCTCCCTAATAGCTCCAATGGTCTCCATCCTGAGCTATTTAACTCAAGGTATCGAGCTCATCTCGCCTTATCAGAGCACCAATTACTATGGTAAGTGTTCGTAGACGACGTTCGTGTTCCTTGCTTATGCAAGGTTTGAGGTCAAGATCTGACCCATTTTGAATTAAAGAATATCTTGTGGGCGGTGTTTCTAGTTACCTACTTGTAAGAAAGTTGGCGGTACCCATTATTTTTGTTTTTCGTCATTAAATGTCCACCTATGCAACATTGAAATGCGCCTCCACCTTCGGCCTTATCTTAACTTGTAACCAGGTTAGATGAAGGCCAAGCGCTTCCACGTCGTACAAAAAAAAAGTTATTTTGAGTCAAACCCAAGAAAGAAAACTATTCGCTTTTATCACCCCATCCACTTACCAAACGTAATATATCTAAGCCATGTCAGTTACACTGAGTCGCCTTATCTAATAGGACAGTAGTTCCCGCAAACTTGGTATCGCTGATCACGAGCTGCGCCGCAGTAACCGCTAAGGAATAACCTAACTTATGTCATTGCTTCACTACGACCACAGAATACATAACTGTACAAGTATCATGGACAAAATATCCATGCTAGTATGCTATAAAATTATAAAACAATTTAGGGAGTTCATATTTATATAGAAATAAGATTGGTCTTAATAACTTATTGGTGTATGTGTGAGTATAACAGCAGTAGAAAGGAGAGAGTAGAGAGTTTTGAGCGAAGTAGAGCTCCTTGTGAAAGGGCTTGCCCGGGGAAGAACTACTACCATACCTATTTCGATCACTGAGGGCATTTCTGTGTTTCGATTTGAAGGGTATAAGTTGTCGGTGAAATTACGGGAACACCAGGCTTAACACCTTTATGCCTCAAGTTGATGGACGCAATGCAGTGCAGCGTATGTCATGTTCTTAATGCACGTGACCTGCGCAGTAAGGCTTTGTTCTAAGATATTTGTGAGAGATCCACTTAACATCATTATGGTCTGCTTGCGTGTTCCGTCTCCAAATCGTAAAAAAAGCTTCGCTGAAACAGTAGCTTAACGAACTGATAGCCGAGTAACTTTTTCACATCAATATTACAGCCCGGGCTGACCAAAATATTCCAAAGAGTACAGGGATGATTCGTTTTAATAGCCATTGGCAGGCAGTTTGATGATTGCTATAATGGTTCATATTACATTTTCAAGTGAATGCTGCAGACCTTCCCCTTGTATTTTCTTCTTTTTCTTGGATTGGCTGTGGATATTAACGGGTCGATATTGAGGTAAGAAATTTAAAAATGGCAATATTGCTTACCCGAGATTACCATATAATAGGGAAATCCTAAATGGTACTGTGATGATTTGAACATGGAAATATATGTAAACAGAATAGTCAAAGGTATAAAAAATTGTATGAAACATCATTGGTACTCGACTAGTCTTTTTTTACACTTTAATGAAAAAAAAAAAATCTTTAAATTAAGGGTCGATTCTTGACCCCTCGGCTTGTATAGCTCTAGGCTAGAGCAAGGATGAGGTCTACCAAGGAAGCGATATTTTCCAAAGGCATTGAGCTCCCGCTCACCGACATAAATACCTACCTTAGCCGAAGAAATTTAAGCTCAATTTACTTGTACGGACGTTGGCGAGTGATGGGTACACAATGGGTAGCACAGAGACACTTATAGTGTCTCTGTGTTACCCATTGTTCATAAACAACTGAACATATGCCATGCTCTCTTGAGACTCATGGTAAGGAACTCAGATAGACTTCAGGACGTGACTCGTGGTTTTGTTACCGAGATACCGTTCGTTGTCTGGTTAATATTTAATCAAAGGACATATTAAACTATTGACAGTCCAAGTTTATTCAAAAATAAACTAAAAAAGCTCTTGTAGGAAGGGTGTTTCTATTCCGTGGATGAATTTAAAATAACTATTTAATGAACTAGTTGGTAGTTCGACAGATATTATAATTATGACAATTTATTTTTATTATTGTGCTAACTTAATATTAAGTTATTGTTTTAAATTGTAATTTTAGATGAAAGGATAATGTAATATTAAATTCAAACACAACGTATATTGATTCCGAATAAACGAATTGAATTTAAATTTAGTCTCATAGCTCAGTTGGTAGTAACTCGTGTAGTGGCCTTCTGCGCTGAAGGTTGTGGGTTTGATTCCCACCTAGAACAAACATTTGTGTGATGAATATAGATGTTTGTTCTGTGTTTGGGTGTTGTATCATATAGTACGTATGTATTTACAAAAGTATTTAAGTATTTTATCCGTAATCTAGTTCCCATATTATAAACTATGCGTAGTTTGGGGCTAGATGGCGCTGCGTGAAATTAACGTCCTGTAATATTTTTTTTATTTAACATGAGAACTCACATTTTGAAAATGGAATACAGGCAAAAATACCTATCTGATAGTTTGCACATGAACAATGGATTGTAAATTTTAACATCGGTGGCGTATATTCTATCTAACCTGTATTTAGCAACCCTATCTATTTTTACAAAAACTACCAACAATTTTATTTGTAGCTGATATTAATAATAAAATATCGTAAAAATAGCCTGGCAATACACTTAAAAAGCTTTCTCGCATATTTTATGGTAAATAATAATATGCTTTTAAAATATTGCCAATCATGGTTTAAATTTGGTTACCAACACATTTTTTTAAATGAGTTATGTTGACCTCAAAGATTGTTTAGCTCTAGCGGGGACCAGAGCAGGGACAGTCTTCGATAGATCTAGCTTTCCCAGAAGTCACTAGCTCTCCCACAAACCCACGGAACATGGCAAACCGTGTGTCGCCGGACTTCGGCAGGCGAAAGGTTATTAGCTACCTGCGTACCTGGTAGGACCTATAAAGTTTTGCGAAGCATAGTAATCATTCAATTTAAATATACGATAATAAGTAATAGTAGTACTTTGGCTGTTTGGTGGCTTGTATTGTACCTATGTGGTTGTGGAAAATATACAAATTATGTCTGTAGCCACCTTGCTTACGAATTTCCACTATCCACGAAGTAAGTTTGTACGGCCTCGCACAATATATTTAGATAGGCATTTACAAGTACACGACTAAATTAAGGAAGTCTCGCAAAATACGTACAAAGTTGGAAAACTTCGCCTGATCAGATTTTGATCGAATGCTAACGAAGCTAGGGTTCTATCGGAAATCTAATTTTGGGAAACGTTCCTCGGGGAAATTTAATTTGGCATTCCGGGGATATATTTCCTATCAACTAATGTCAGACGGGATACGGGTTGTGGATTTTTTGAGAGTTCTAGCGGTTTGCCGTATTCGTCGCGGGAGAACCAGTGCTTTTTGGAAAAGTTCGCTCCATTGTAGACCACACCTTGCCCTAGCCTAGTGCTGGATAAACTTTACAGGTCAAGAGGTTGGTATAGTATATGTATAGGTTGCTCATATAGGTTGATGGTAGGACATTGGTTGGTGGTAGGGCCTTCTTACCTAATTCTGTCAAAATAATAACAATTCATAACAATTCATAATCAACTGCCTCAAAATATACGGGAAATCGATAGCTTAATTGTTTTTAAAGCCAGGGTCGATAAGATTATTGACCGAAAAAGCGTACTATACTATCCAAGAATATTTGACAGATGAATGTATATAAGTTAACAAGCATGAATAATAAGTACTTTAAATTCTCATTGATATTGTTTTATATTTAGTTTTTTTTAATAATTCCTAATTTCATTTTTTTTTTATATACCTACTTAACGTATTATTCGGAAACTTGTATAATTTTGTTAAAATTTGCATGCCTATTGGACGGCGAGACACGGCAGCTCTTATTTGAATATGTTATCTTTTATGTTTTACCTGTGTTTCGAGCAAATAAAGTGATTGTATTGTCGAATGCACAGTGCACAGTGTAGGGTTTGGGACATTTTTTTTTTCATATGTATCTATATAAAGGCATCATCACCATTGTTAAAACGGCCTAAATTGTGTTCCTTTTTATTATTAAAGATTTTGGAAATCTGTACCTATCAAAAATCTGTATCATCATCTTTTCGATTTAAATGTAAACATTTCTAGTACTGAGCAACCACCACCTCTCCGACCTCTATAAAGTCTGCTAGTGGATAGTAGGTGGGTATCGCGATATCCTGTACGCGGGCTCTGGGGCTGAACTGTGCGCTCGAAGAGTCTTATAGCTCGAAGAGTTTTCTACTAAGGCAAAACTAGCAAGATAGGTCTGCCTAGTTTCATTCTTACGGATTCTATTCTTACGGTCTGGCTAGTTTGATTACGGACTCAACTTGAGTAATCGGTTCAGGTCGGTTAGGGCTCGATCAAGAATTTTATCTAATATTCAAAAAATGGAGATAGTTCAACATACAGATCGATTTCTCCACATTTTACAGAAAACGACAACTGGGCTTACTGTTTTCTTTTAAAATCATACAATTCTGTCACTGAAAATCTACGAACATTTGTGCTCACATTTGTAATGTTTGCATGTAAAATTGTAGTTACAAAACGCTATGAAAATAAAGGCTACTCGGGTACGTGCTACTCGTACGTACGTACAATGACGGAAAAACTAGTTGGCCAGTTTTGTTTGGCCTCATCGCCTCGGGTGGTGCAATCGGAAAAAATGGGAAACATATTTTTCATCAAGCGAGGGGTGAAAGGGGTGTCAGGGGGTTGCAATCACGGGTCGGGCTCCGGACGTCTAGTTATGCGTTGTTTCCCACGCTCTACCAAATAGCCGTGGATTAACGAGAACTCTGAATGGAGTTTTGTAATGTTCTGCCTGAAATTGTGTTAAAAAAACAAAATAATCATGTTGTTTCCGCAGATAGGTACAAACGCATGTAGAAAAATATAGAAAAAATTTAAATGTAATCAGATAAGGTAGACGATAGGTATATATAATTACTTTTTAATAACTAAAAAGAAAACCAACTTCAATGAAGAATATGATACAATTTCGTTTACCTGGCTGACATAAATTTTCCAATAATTTGATGACAGATGGACGGACAGACAGACAGTCCTATATGGGGTCCGTGTTTTCTTTACTTTTGAGGTAATACACCCAAATCACTTTAAGTGTGCCTATAATATTTGGAGAGTTCCCTCGATTTTTCCAGGATTCCATCATTATTTCCTGACCTAAAGACAATGGGACCACCTGTGAAGTATTCCCTTTCAAACAAAAAAAATAATTTCAAAATCGGTCCAAGCGCCTTTGAGTAATCGGGGAACATACCTACATAAAAAAAAACCGACGAATTGAGAACCACCTTTTTTTTGAAGTCGGTTATAAACAAAGGATATCAAACGAAAACCAAGTGGGTTCACATACATATGAAAAGAAACCGATCGCTAAAGCAAGATTTATTATTATTATTTGTCCATATTATTGCCATTTCTAAGATGCCGCAACCGTTCTTCTATGACCGATTCGCCATTGAAAACATCAATTTGCATTTGCAATATACTGTATAATAAAATTACATTGGTGGCAATACTCTGAACTTTCCAGCTTTGGAAACCCGACCTATACTCAATTGGTAAATCAGAAAAATGTTAAACTGCGAGCAATTTAGTGCGCTTTCGTCAAATTTTAACATTTGTGATAGATTTCACGATGATGCAAATATGCGGTTTGTATTACGAATAAACTCTGGCTTCCGAGCACAACTATTGGATCCCTATATCTAATTAACGGTAACAACAAACAGCTGACAGCGGAGTTTATCCCATTATATTATTTTGTCACCCGTTTTTGATTAGATTTACCCCCTCTGTGCTCTAGTGGTGCGCCCGCCAGTTTCTGATCCAGAGGTTCCGGGTTCGATCTCCACGGAGTACGATATTGCGCTTGGTTTGGTTGGTGGTAAGACTTTGCTTCAGTCCACCAGACCAGCTATCTTACCTAGGTCTGTCGCCATATCAACAATTATAAATTGTTGTGTTCCGGCATTTAGAGGGAAGATTGCCAGTTCTTTCCAGACTGCTGAGGATTCCGGGTAAAGTGCGCTTCCACCGGCCTTATCATAATTGAAACCAGGTGAGATGGAAGGCTAAGTGCTTCTCAAACGAGCAATAAAAAATATACTACCTATAGGGCAACGGAATCGGTGAATTTTATCTTTGGTGGTAAGCAATCTGTGAAGGTTTATCTTTTTTTTTTTTTATTGTACGACGGTTCAGCGCTTGGATTTCATCTCACCTGGTTACAAGTGGAGATAAGGCTGAAAGTAGAGGCGCACTTCACCTGGTTACAAGTTGAGATAAGGCCGAAGGTAAAGGCGCACTTCACCTGAAATCCTCAACTAACTGAGGAACTGGCTATCTTACCTCTATAAATTCTGGAACACAACCAATTTTAGAACTGTTTTTATGGTGACAGAATTAGGTAAGATGGTGGTATTAGCTAGCCAGGCGGACTTAAACAAATTCCTACCACCAATCAAACCAAGCACAAATTGTACTTCCCCTGGGGATCGAACCCGGGACCTCTGGATCTGAAATCCGTGGGTTGGACCACTAGACCACAGAGGCGGTTCATCTGACAGACCCTCCAGCTGATGTTCAGCGCCAAACGGTTCGCTGTGTTCCGTCGGTACACGGGAGAAGCAATACCTTCTGGGAATGCTCGCTACATCGTTAACCTCATTCTATCGTTAATCTCATACAAGCCTAGAGGTCAAGTGCTACCCAAAACAGAAAATACAATTAGTTAAGACTGCTCGAAAATATTTATATAGTTAACAATGCTCAAGTCTCATTTTCCCCCTACAAGGCACATGTAACCCAATATTAAATAATGAAAAAAGTAGGTAGCTCCTGGCGTGCTGTAGTCCAGTCTGGGACTGAAACTTGAATTTCCCCCAAACCATCTTTTATTATATGTTTCGATTGTTGGATAACTACTTACATATTTATATATACTAATTTGTTAGTTGGCAGAACTTACAATCAAAACACACTTTAAAACATAGCATGTATTGCTAATAACAAAGTTCTTCCTCTTAGTTTTGCCGTAGTCGAGTAAAATCTTGCAAATGCCCTTAATTTTATTTTAACACAAATTCCAATTTTACCTGAGAGCATGTGGCCAAGTGGGTGAGCCCATACCCATACACACTCTTAGGTAAAATTGGATCCGTCCGAGCCTTCCTTTTTTTATACATCGGTTTTCGTAAGTGTATGTGCGCATTTGACATACACGTGCTCTGACGGTGAAGGTTACATCGACATGTCCCTAGCAGAACTCCGAATGGCATGTGATACTCGCTAATATTGGCGGGCTTGCAACCTGACACGTGCTTAATACTATTTGCTTGCAAACCACAGTGTGCAAGTTTGGATGTGCCTCTGACTACTCCTTGTAGACACGATCTGATACCATCTTCTCCTTTGAATGACAGGACAAGCAGAAGCACTGAACACTACCAATTTTACCTGGTTAGTTTACCACCCATTCGGACTAAGCGCTTCGAATCCACCTTTTAAGAACAGCCAAGGTGTGGAACTCGTTGCCGTCATCAGTCTTTCCTGCTTATTATAATTAACTTGGTGTAGCAAAAGTGAATATGTGTCACCTAGATCATCATGTTACATCCTCGGCCACATTGTCACTTATATCCACATAACATAAGATTGTGGTCAAAATATTATCTACCAGCCATATAATCAGTCCTTATAAGGTCCACACTCTGAGTCTCGAAGGGAAAAAGATATGAGTCTGTTTTGCAATTTCGTTTATCCATCAGAACAACATTTCCATCATTGCTTTACTAAACCTAATTAATCGGTTTAATTGGACGTGGTTTCGCTGATGACAGCCCTTCACATGGATGCTATGAATAATTATGGTTAATCAAGTACCTACCTTGTTTGACAACGGACATGTGCCTGTAATTTGTAGCATAAGATAATGTATTGGGCATAACATACAAACTATTAAAAAACAATTACAATGGCGTTGGACTCACCATGTTGAGAAAAAAAAGGAACCCCCATACAAACTTGCCATGCATGCAACTTTATTGTTGCTTTAATCCAAATATGAAAAGTGAAGAGCAGCGGGTCTAAGAAACTGGTATATCTATAAAAAAAAACATTCATAGATATGAAGTACAGTCAACTAGAAGATGGATTATTTACTAGCTGACTGTACTTCAAACCATGGTATTTTTCAAAAAATAATATCCATTTTAATTGGAATAATCGACAAATACTATCTCAATCCTGCCACTTACGACAACGTATGGTGCCTATCAATCATCTGGGTAATCACTAGGCACAGCTTTTCCAGTACTCGAGACTAATGGAGTATCGATTCTATGGCCTCGTTAATATTTAAAATTTAATTATATCCAAACCACTTGGCCATCGAGGTTGATATTATTAATGATATTATCGATCAAAGCAAATCTATGGAACTGTTATACCTAAGTAAGGCTCAACTCAGCTAAGAACCGGTCTATTAGACTCTCTTTCTAGTTTATATCCACTACTCCATTGACATTTGTCCTTCCTCTTATTGCACTGTATCCGTCTGGCTTATTACCTAACTCTGTTTCATTTGGGTTTAAATCGGTTTCAAACGGAAAAGTTGCAATAATAATTGTAGCCAATTGAAGCCCAAATGACACATGAGTTGAGTCGGCATGATTAATGCTAAATTTCATTTAGTTTCCTTGGAACCTTTAATACCTAGTTATAAAAAAACACAAGTGCTCGTTTTTTTATTTTTTATTTAATTCAAGTTAAATAAATACACGTTTTACAGCAATTTTCATTATAAGATTAAATAACCTACTGTTAGAGTTTTACAATAATAAATGTGACTACAAAATTGCCAAAATATGTTTTTATCCAGAACCAATTTTACAACAATACACATAACATACGAACAATGCTCCATGGTGTTTAAAGTGATGTGCTATGACGAACGCTTAATATTGCCTGTAGGTCAGCTAAAAAAATACCCTTGAAATAAAAACATGTTCTGTTTTAACTTTTTAAACACGTGTTTGTCAAGTTTTGATAGTAAACATTTTCTACTAGCTATTTTTAAAGCAAGTAACTAATCAAGTATGATTTTATTTTTCTGGTTGAAAAGTAAAGGATAGTAATGGCGATTAAAAGTATAGCTCAATTTCTTTGAGCGATTAATCAAACGAGTATATTTAGCAAGTAATTTTCTGATATTAAATAATAATTTAAACTAACTATGTACAAAGGAATCAGTCAGATTACCTAAGGCCGTTACAAACGGCCTATAGGTAACTCAACTGTTCCAGACCAGTACCAGACGGAATAAATAATGATATTAAATAATTTTGTTATTAAGTTTGTTATTTTGTTTAAGCAAAACATATTTTTACTCTGCAATAGGGGAAGACTCCGATCCCTGAAGGAAGCAGTGTCAAGTTAGCAGCTATCAATTATAAACAAAACATAAAGATATAATATCATTCATTAATATTTCGAACATTCATTCTTAGATATACCGTCGTCACTTCAGCACGTATTTTTTTTTAAGTCCATTGACATATAAAGATATTTAGGCACTGAAGCAACGATAAGATTATGATCAATAAGTATAGCAAGTTTTACTAAACGACAACACCAATTATACATTTATGTTTAATTAGACTTATATTTAGACTTAATAACATTGATATGCAACATCATGGTCTGGTGAATATATTTCTTAGTTTGACAAATAAGTCCAATGATATGTCTCAATTGGGTTTTAATATTAATGAATATAAGTTTTATAATACATCCAAACATTTTTTATCTATTAATAATTATTTAATATTCAAAATATTTTAAGCCAAAATAATTCAATAGTCATAGGTACCTACTTTCGTGTATACCACTACTTCATTTGATTAAAAATGCAAAAACATGCAAAGACATCAATGCAATTGTAAAAGGCAAATTTTAAGAAACAATGACAATTTATTTATGTAACATAAATATAGAATTTTTGACAACATTACATAGTGATACATATAAAACGTAACAATACTTTATTCAAAACATTTTAAAAACGTGAATACAACTTGCGTCAAATCTTACAAGATAAGAGAACATGTCACGAATAATGCACAAGATACATTTAGCACGAAAAAACATTCATTATATGATAATTATAATATTATAAGAGTGATATACTCACAACACACATAGAATATGAGATTCTTAACTAATCAGGTTCCTCTGACTCTGACTACTAAAAACCCTTAGTTAAAAAATCAAATGATATCGCACGCCTTAACATTCACTGTAAAAATAGTGGCATATTTTGCCATGCGATGGTTTTCAAACGGATAGCTACTCTAACTTAATAAATTAGGACTTCAAATGCAAAGTAAGCTACTGTTCATTACAACGTTGACCGACAAAGAGTAACTGTATGAAAACTGCGGCTTCGGTGCGTTTTGGTGAGTTTTAAGACACATTCGGGTGGATAGTGCGATATCCTTTGTTTTTTTATCTAAGACTAAACGTGATAACGTGCTGGACTCGATACGTAGTGCTTCACGGATTTGTGCAAACATTTATAGACTTAGTGTAAACAAGAACATTTATTTTATTGATAGCTATCCTAGGCATGGTACGTAGTGGAATCAAATGTAATTCCACCCCGCGTGTACACACATGCGCTTATGTCTTATATTATTAATATTATGTGAATTAACATTCATACATTATTTAAAAACAATAGATTATTTCAAAAAATGTGTTCAAAAATGTCATTTAACACTGCTCCTTGTATGTCATAGTGATAACAAAAGCGGTGATATTGCTCATCACATCCCAAGGTAACATTGTACAATTCTTCAACAATGGTTTATCTTAATTTTACCTACTTATTCAGACTAAAGGATATGTTTTAGTTACATTATGTAGCTCATTTTAGCGTACAATTTGTTGTTCCTTACTCTTTTTTCTATTAAAAAACGAACATATTATTTATACATATGCAAGATAATATAAAAAAGATAAAACTTTTTCAAAAGCAACCAAGTTATTAAAAGCCAATTTCAAAGTCACATTTATTACTAACCTAGCTTATACATACTTGCACAACTAAAATTCTACTAACAAATAGATGATAATCAAAATAACGGAGCTAATCATTACTTACTTATTGAACATATCATACAAATAATATTCTATCTATAAAATGCAATTATTAAAAAATAAATTTACGAATTTAACTTCTACTAACTAATCAAACAATAATCTCAACTTACATTATAATTATGCAACTACTTATTTAAATCTACTTGAAATGTATAACATACGGGTTTAACAACAATTGTAATACTACTCCCAAATACTTGTTGGAGAAGAAGCTAAAGCAATTAATAATTGATAATTATACACTCTGAAGCATAAATAACGAGCTATCAAATTTTATTTTAGTAACAAATGCATGCATAATTCTGCTAGGGACGCTCAAGCAATTGCTCGATCCAACAACAATTGATGAACTATTGATTATGTATAAACAAGATACACGTTAAGTTGTCCACGTTTCAATAAGTTTTCATAGTATAGAAGTTATGAGTACAGATCTTATTTTTCCTCCGACGTTTTGCTTGTCATAAAATAGGGGACAATGTAATATATTTATATTAATAGTAATAGTCAACATCGTAAATACGTATAAGCTTATATATTAATATGTATATAATATCATAAGGCAGGGTAAACGATATAAAATATAAGGTATTGAAAAGTCAACTACAAAATTAAAACGTTTCGCTAGTAGTTTACTTTAAATTCTATGTAGTAAAGAACCACATTATCTGTCGCTCTACAATTGGAGCTCGATTTGAAATTCACATCATCAGTGATACACGTACCTACACGCTACTTCTGGTGTATCTGCAGCTACTGGTATATTAGAAGGCATACCGAGAATTCTAAAAACTACTGTATCACACTTTACTTACACGCCTTAAATCCACCTTATTTAAAAGCTACCGCTCCTTTACAACTAATTTGTTTAGCCCCATATTGATATGTATCGTAGTTTATTGCACAATTTACGTCAAACTGAAAATACGAAAACGGCGAAGGGTGAAATATCGAGCCATCCGGCCACAGCTGGCTCGAAGCTGACCCTTCACAACAAAATAGGGACAACGTAAAACTAAATATATTCTAGGTATCTAGACCCACTTGACGGCGATGTATATGAGAACGTTGGTTACTAGGTTGCAAGAGTTAGTGTGCGCGGCTCCAGTGCGTCCGTAGGCGGGTTTTCTCTTGCAGTTCATCTTTTCGAGAGGCATCTTAGCGACGCTGTACTCGCGGTGCTCGTTGACCATGGTGCAGACGGTGCGCTTCTTCTGCATCATCTCGTCGTCGCGGTCGCGCAGGCCAGCCAGCCATGCCTCGTACCAAGCGAGCTCGCAATCGCAGATCAGAGGGTTATCTGTGGGGTTTCTTTCAATTTAGTACTTACCTTTGTTAATGTGAATGTTAATTGTAAAATAATCCAATACAATCTAAATTCAGCGTGGCAATGCAGCCAGTGTTTTGGACACGCTTCGGTCTAGTACTGGTCTGGGAATCAAAATTAATCTAATGAAATCAATCAGTCGAACTGATTCCTTGTGATGAAAAATAATGTCAAAATGTTCATAGAAACTCCGTGTAGCTTGTTGTTTTTTGGTAAATTCTAGCTGCAAAACACATCGTGAATTCCAAAATTACAAATTAACCTCAACGTGTAGCCTACACGTAACTAATATTTAAAATTAAATGTTTCCCTAACTGAGCGAACTTTGCTCGAGAATAATTCAGTCAATTTGGAAATCAATATGGAAAATATAAACTTTCCACATTTTTATCACTTTACAAAGTAGCCTACCAGTGCAGTACAGTACACGATTTAACCGTCGTACAATAAAAATGGAAAAAAACACAAGAGTCTATGATAAGTGAAATTGCTTAGCTTCAGCGATCATATCTTCCACAATACATACAGCATTTACTTTAAACTGAATATATGTTATAGTTCAGGATAGATGCTAAAACGCTTGCGTTTCGAAAACACGATTAGGTACATAAAATTTTCTCGATAGAAAAAAAATCCAAAGTTGACTCTAATTTGTAGCAAAAATGTTCGCCATTCTATAAATACGCCTAATTAGGGCTTGAAACTTTGTACAGTAAATAAACAAAGTATACAGCAGACGTTCTGTGTTTTCGATTTTCAAAATTCATATTTGTTTTACTGTAAAAAGAACAAAACGTAGAAATACGCGCATATTTCTGTCATCTGGTTGGCGCCGTGGTTGAGCGCACAGCAATGTCACCTTTATTATTACATAATCTTAGTTCGAAACGAGAATAAAGTTGCGTTGAGTTGCTAATCTGAGGTACTATATCCCGTTAACTGAAGAGATAGCAGAACTAACTCCCAATCAATAGAGATGTTAACCTAGCGCTCGTAGCGTGGCTGACTACGCAACGCGCTCGACAACACTCAACTCTGCAGACAACAGCTAGTCCCTCAATAGGTGCTGTAAAACACTCACGGCGTCTTACATAGAGCGCAGGACGCTGCGTCCGTTGAGTTAATTGTGGCGGTAGTCACATTTTTGAATCCACGATGCATTTTGTAGCTATACATATACTAAAACTCTTATTGCTCGTATTTAACCACCTATAATGGACTCACTAGGCGTAGAACATGACTAAAACCGAACATGACATCCATCCAACAACCATTTAATTTTACTAAGTAAAAACACATTAATTCCAATTTCGTCAAAGCTTTCGTTTAGGTGGATGTCAGAAGTGGCATTTACTTTGAAAGCAAATTTAAAATCATTTTAATCAAATGAATACATCACTTATCAGCTTTATACAATATCTAAAATAATCATTTAATATTTACAAAGCTCAAACCACAATTCCATGAAAACTATCAAATTTTAGTAGCTACTCAATAATATTAAATCTCAAATAACTGACTGGTTGCGAATTTAGCAATTATATTTTAAAATCGATAGATTGCTTCAGTATCCAGTGGTGATTATGATTATTATGATCAAAAAATAGTTTAGCGAATATAGAGAGTTTCTTGCTGCCTACATATGCCTAGAGGGAAAACTCACCCTTTGAATTTAGTAGTATATGTCTATGTTTATTTGTGTAGTATATTGATACCGTTCTTCCTGCAAGTTAAATAGATGCAACTTACCCATAATATCCACGACACGTAGCGTATCCAAAATGGGTTCCATGATTTCTTCAGGGATATGCTGCAGCTTGTTGTTCTGAAGATTCAGGGTCTCCAGAGAGTTGAGATTGTCGAACCCCATTGTTGGCAGTTGGTGGATCCTTTATAAATAACAATAAGTATTAGAAGATTGTAAGTAAAGGAATGTTGTGTGTGTAGAAAAAGTAGCGTATCCCAGACAAAGATTACACTAATTCAATTATAACTGCAAAATTTAATTTGCCTCGGATATGCCATCAAATTGAACTACAAACTACCTTAATATAACCCACCATCACTATCCACCATCCTACCTAATTCTGTCGCCATAATAACGATTCTAAAATTGTTGTGTTCCGGCATTTAGAGGTAAGATAGCCAGTTCCTCAGTTTGTTGAGGATTCCGGGTGAAGTGCGCCTCCACCTTCGGCCTTATCTCAACTTGTAACCAGTAATGATAAAGGCCAAGTGCTAACCCGTCGTACAATATAAAAAAAAAGGTGGTAAGATAAAGATGGGCTTTTTTTTTTGCGATTTTCTAAAAGCACAATAGAAATTATGGCAATTATTCTATCCACAGGTAAGACATCCATCTTGAAGATTGTTGCAGATCGCCAATGTGAAGGTGTTTTGTGCGGAGATCGATCAAGAGTAGGTAGTAGAGCCCTTTGTGAAAGGGCTCGTCCGGGGGAGTACTACCACCATACCTATTTCAGCTGCCAAGCAGCATTGCTGAGTTCCAGTTTGAAGGGTATGATTGCCGGTGAAATTACGGGCACGCGAGGCTTAACACCATTATGCCTCAAGTTGATGGGCGCAATGTAGTGCCGTATAGGCTATGTTCTTTGTAGATGTAACCTACGCAGTGAGGCATTGCTATAGGCAAGTGCACTGAACATCAGGTTGATTGTTTCGTCTCCCAGTTGTAAAACAAAAATTAAGATCAAGTGGAGCTGTTGGTCTCCGCTTAGCACAAAATATTTCCGTCTTGTCGTGTCATACCTGTAAGTAATTATTTGACTGAGTTGTATTTTTTAATATATTTACTGTAACACTTTTTTTTAACCCCATCTATAGAGACTTTTTGGTATGTTTTTTTTTCATTGCCGGGAAGAAGTCGGCCCTATTTTTTTTTTTATTGTACGACGGGAAGTGCCTATTTATTGGGATTATGTTTTTTAGTGAGTATGTTATAGGGAAAAGCGGCTGTCATCCGAGAATTCGTAATAAACAAGTGACTGTAATAAAGCACAAAAACTCAGCGCAGTTCTTCGAGGACAACGTAAACTTACTGAAACTTTGATTAATTAATATACTTGATGAATGGGGACGTTAATATGTATAAAACACGCAAC
This sequence comes from Venusia cambrica, assembly GCA_951394065.1. Classification (NCBI taxonomy): domain Eukaryota; kingdom Metazoa; phylum Arthropoda; class Insecta; order Lepidoptera; family Geometridae; genus Venusia; species Venusia cambrica. The sequence continues at coordinate 4,804,508 of OX596060.1, read as the reverse complement.
CCTTTCGCTTATCGGGCAAGTTATGAAAGAAATTTACGAAACACTATCGTGACGAGAACGCTCGTTAAGCTTTACTTGAGTGAAAGACTCTCAAGGTTTGAACGTGAAACAGTGTCGCAAATTCAATGGTTTTTCCCATCTCAAAAAATGCATAAATTTCCTAGAGAATTTTCACTTCAATAATATAAAAAAATCTGATGTAAAAATCCCAGAGAGAGATCCCAGACAAGAATATGGTTTCTTGTTACCAACGAGAATTTTCACTTCAATAATATAAAAAAATCTGATGTAAAAATCCCAGAGAGAGATCCCAGACAAGAATATGGTTACTTGTTACCAACAAAATTAATATGGTAATGAAAATTATAAAACCTAATCCAAACAAATATTATTGTATAACATAATAATGACAATAAATAATTTAAAAACTATTGATAACATTACAATGGGTGGTATCGCTTCAAAAATATCTCTTCCAAACAACCTTAGCCAATGTGCTCGAACTTCTCATCATCCTGGGCCACAAAAAATAAGTGATTATTGTATATGGCTCTAGGACTTCTGACTGATCTTGTTTGTATGTTATAACAGCCAGTATCTTTAACTGCTACCTAAGTAATCTCAAAACCTTAAAAAGGTTAGATTGTAAGGATAGTTATTATGATTTTAGTTAAAACGTTAGCCACAATCAGACAAAAAAACGCTTTTCCTAACAGTAAACATCATTATTATTACAAATGCAAACATAATTTTACGAAATTTTCACAACTAAAATGAAATATTACGAACAAAGTTTAATTATTGCAGTTCGTTCATTCTGCCATAACTCCCGAACCCGAAAGTAGAGTTGTAAAATAAAAAGTGTGATTTCATTTTATTTGTTCGTCTATTTTATGACTCGATTCTGCTTGTTCGACAAACCTTTTCATGGGTACGAGGGCATTAAATTTTGAGTAATCATAAACGTAATGTATAACGACATTCGTCTTCAGAATAAAACAGTAAGCTCATATACTTCAGCCTTTCCTTCTGCGCGTTTTCTACTTCGCTACGCTAGCAAAATCACACGCCACTGTAGTTTGTTAAAAGAAGATTGTAATTTGCTATCCATTTTTTATAATCAATTTAGATCATCATCAGTCTTATATGCTTATTGGTAGACATGAGCCATGAAACCTTTATATTAAGAATTGTTCTCGTTCACAAGGGGTGTTTTTTTATTTTGTATTGGAGCCAAGCGTTTAACCACCAGCACACTTGAAAAACAAGAAAAGATGTGGCCTAAGATGGAAAACGCTTGTCTTAGAGGAACCTATTCACTTTGGACTTAAATACTCCAAGATTGTACTCGTGCGGAAAAACAGACGACGGCAAGGGGTTCTAATCCTTACCAGTATTCATGATAAAGGGTATATGGAATCTACCTCCTAGTGGTCTTCCATTTTTAGTCACATTTACAGCTGGATGACCCTATCGCTGGTGATATACCTGTAAAGGTCAGCATGGCTTGTGAACACTCTCATACCATAGTCTAGGCAGTTCGCTTTGTTTAGTTTGTGCGCGGGAGTGTCCATCGTAGAAAAAAAAAAACATAACATAAACTTGCAATTTTTACCTTCAAAACCTTAAGTGTCAGTATAAAAGTCAGTATAAATTAAATGCAGGATAATTAGATAGGTACTTACATGTTTTTCTGCATGTTAAGAAACGTAATGGAGTCTCCATATCCTGTGAAAGCGTCTTCACTGATGTAGGTGATGTTATTCGATCGCAGGTCTAAGTGGCGAAGGCGATGGAGAGGACGTAAGGCGTCGGAGGGGATCTCATGCAGCCGGTTGTCGCCGAGACGGAGGTATTGCAGGTTTTCTAAACAAACACAATTAATACATCTATACAATCCAATACTCAGCATGAAACTTGTAATGAAACGGCGTCATTCTAATCCATTTATTGCAAATACGCTTTTAGGTATATAATATATGTACGTATTATATGTAGTTATATGTACACTTACAATTTATATTTATATAAATACAAATTGGAACAGCCTCTGAGGTCTAGTGGTTCGCCCAGTGATATCAGACCCTGAGGTCTCTGGTTCCGGTTAAACTCCCTGGGGGTTCAAGTTTGTACTTGGCTGGCGGTTGGATTTTGTGTCTGTCGCCATTACAACAATTCTAAATTGTCACGTTCTGGAATTGAGAGGTAAATAGTTCCTCGGTCTGTTGATGAATTCGGGTGAAGTGCGCTCCCCCTTCGGCTTTAGCATAACTTGACACCAGATGAGATGAAGGCCAAGCGCTTCCCCCTCGTACGATAATAAATGGTATGTGACATTTAACATAGTGTCATCGCATTTCTTAGTAAAAGTTCAAAACTGAACTTTCAGCTGAACAGTTGGAAACTTTTACGTGTATAAAATGTTTGTAAAAATGTTAAAGTTCTTACCTTCAAGCCCAACGAATGCCTTCTCATCGATCCGTTGGATTTGGTTTCCTTCCAGCTCGAGCGAGTTCAAAAATGTCAAGTGCGAAAATACTTGGGACGGCACCTCACGCAGCTGGTTGTGGGCCAAGCCTAGAGAATCTAGGCTTCGTAGACCTAAGGAACCCAAAAATAATAGGAATGTTTTTTTTTTTTTGAGAAAACTGTCACAGATGCCTATCTAAATTCAAATTGGTTTGAATTCGTAAATGTGAGTCATTTATTTGTTAATGAGTTGAACACGGCCTGCATTTTGAGTTGAATCCGGAATTGAATATATTTAGTTTGATATATTTAGAGTGAGTTGAAAAAAGACTTCGCCATTTTAATTGTCTGTTCACCTAGTTGGTCGGCTGGTATTTTTTTATCTTAACCGACAACCTATCCAGTTCGTTCGTTAGTAATAATTGGCTAACAGAAAACTTCAGACCCCTTTCCTAGCTTAATGCGCGCACAAAGGAATGTTGTTTAGTTTATACAGAGGAGAAGTGCAGAACTAATAACTTTATTTATAATTATTATTATTAATCATGGAACTATTTAAGACACAAATAATATGAACTAGATATAGATACTTTAATTATTATGTAAAACGATTTGCAATGGAAATAGAAACCAGCCAGTCATTGTCGTTTATTATCCATAATATTTTGCATAAACTCGACAGTCACTGCGCAGTTATTGGCTAGTATTTTAAGGTTTTCTTGCTATTTACCTGCAAAGTCACCTTCCGAAATTGTAGCGATGCGGTTTTCTTGCATCTCAAGCTTCTTCAAGTTCTCTAGCAAGGCAAGAGCTTTCTGTGGAACCGCCGACAAGTCGTTTCCACCAAGGTTCAGTCTCTTGAGCTTTCTATACAAACATAATACATAATGGTGAGTAAAGAATCTAAAAATAAAATATTAGCGTGATATGACAACCATAGTCTTATGCTTGTCGTATCACGCTAATATTGTATATGCGAAAGCATGTTTATATGCATGGATGTCTGGGTGGATGCTTTTTCGCGCGAAAACTACTGAACGGATTGCGGTGTAACTAGGCTTTTATGTTTCTCTAGATCGGAAATGAGACATTGACTCTACTACTTTTCTTCACTATATGTGTTCTCGTGGGATGGAAATGGAACATCAAACATACAATACAAAACGTATTCGTTCTTTGCTACACATTCACGCCAAAACTACTAAACAGATTAAGCTGAAAATTTAGCACCGATATTCTTCTGTAGAAATAAAAATCAGTAGTTATTTAATATTGTCAGAACATGGCCAAGTTTTAATCAAAAGCAACAGTTTTTGTTCCATAACGATTTACTCCGGCTAAGGTTATAAAATCAAACCTTTTGTGTGCCACTAGGGTATTATATAACTGGTTCCTTTACCTGTATTTTTAAATAATGTTCCTTCATTGAATTCCTCCCCTTTACGAGCAATAAAACGATTCGAATCTAGAATCAGAACTAGCATTCAGAGCACGCTACCTAATCTGCTTTATTTCAAGCGATTTTCACAATAGCACTCATCTTCAATGCAAAACACTGTAGTAACGGTAAAAGGGGTCCTAAGCTGGCAATCATATTGGATGTAGTGTGTAATTTGTTTTAAATTTCCTATACCTTTAGCTCGAAATAGGAATCACTTTTGATAATGTGACGCTATTGGGCGTGAACTCAGGCATGTGTATCATTATGTCCGTTTAGCCTGTCATTGCGGTGTTTGATGTATGGTTACATTTTATTGTGGACGGGAGAATATTATGTGGTACGTTTACTGTAAAATAAGGTGGTATGTACATACTTTTCAAGACCCTTGAACGCCTCGCCGTCGATCACGGATATTCTATTCTCATAGAGAGTGAGAATTTCTAATGTGTCGAGTCCCACAAACGCGCGGTTGTGTACTGCAGTTACCTAAAAAAATCTTGATTAATTACTTCTTATACGAATTTAAAATGTCTTGACTAGTATTTGTTCTAATTTGAACCTTAAATTCAAATCGATATGTAGAATAGAACTACAAGTATGTAAATGTAATAATCATAAAAATATAACAGAAACGCTTCAGGAATATGCCAGCACTTTACCTACAATTTTATGGTATCCACCGCAGAAATAAAAACTTGAATCACTACTAAAAGCATACATAAAACTGCTATGAAACCACAAAGCTAGAAAAATATTACAATCAACTCCGCGTCTGGATAATAACAATGAAATCAGCTCTGAAACTGAACTGAAATTAATTGAACATTGCTGGCTTCAGATTTCAATGTGGCGTTGCTTACAAGTTTAATATAAATTTAATTACTTAGCAAGCGTCATAATTAGTAATTACCTTGTTATGGTTCATGTTCAGGATAAGCAGGTGATTAAGATGCGCGAACGACGACGTTGGAATGGTTGCCAAGCTGTTCTGTGAGACATCGAGCTGCGTGAGCTTGTTTCCTGTAAATGAATTACGGAGATGTACCTACTTTGTTCAAAATATTTGAACACGCATCAAAACGCATAATGCTTTGCAAGCACTCACTTTGGCAGTTTTACCGCGATTCACATTTCTCTCGTCAGTTCGCGTTCAACCATCAACCACGTAGCGACTCATCTCATACATTTTATCTTAATTCAATTAGTTACTAAGTGAATTAAATAATAATATTAATGTCAAGAATAACCAGGCTTTTATAAACTCGCAACTCAACCACATATCAAATTAACTCAGAGGAATTGTAGGGATCTCGGTCACCATAGTATTGAGAAGCTATAAACTTTTTCATACTTCTTTTACAAGCTTTTATCTAACATGCAATGCGTATAAGTAAGTTTGTTTAGGTCATCCTGTACGCTGAATTGGAACCACTTCTCGACGTTCGATTGAGCAGTTTTTTTTTGATGATTTACCTGAAGACCCGGTGACAAAAAATATGCCATACTCAATATTCTAATACATTTAAAATAAATATAAATGCAGCAATTTACCTATAGAGCTGAGGGATGAGTCCTCAATCACAGCCAAGCTGCTGTTGTGCACGGTCAAGTGACGGATGTCTAGACCCAGGAAGATATACGATGGCAGTTTAGCCAGGTTATTGTGACGCAGCTTCAGGTAGAATATAATCATTGGCTTCGATCGCAGAGTGTTCATTGCCTAGAAAAAAAAAATGTATGAGTCGCATCCTTATTAATGAGACAGAAAGAGTTGATAAAATAAAGTTAAACGGGCTATTATGGCTACCGCTATATCAACGCTAGCGTCAATGAAGACCCAGGATCCCGCCATCAAATTAAAACTAAAATATAGTAGTAAAAGAGAACTAGAAATCAGTTGCGATCAGAACTTGAAGTAAAAAAAAAAAGCTCCGAATTAGTAGTATTAGTATCAAATCCGTGTTCATACTTTCCATTCAAAGTCTGGAAGAGATTGCTCTCTAGCGATAAGACCGGCCATTCTGCTTTAAGTTTCCTTTGACACTATTATCTACCTTGTATATTATATATAACACATATCATACATAACTTGGTGTACAATAAACAATTTTCATTCATTGATTATTATAATTAATCTTTTTTTTTTATTTAGTTCCCATGTTACAAGCTGTGTTAAGCTATATTTTGATAAGCTTTGTCAATGAGTATATATATACTGTATATAAGTACTATTATTGATACTGTGACTGTACCTATCCTATAGGTACCACAATACCAGTTCAGCCAGTGACTTATCGAGGCTATACTGGCTGAACTATGACCTTAGTGCGCGACGTACCTACCTAGTTTTATTTTTTATTTCCGTTGGAAATTTTCAGTTCTAACGGATATTGGCATATTTCCAGTATCTCATTCAGTGGACCTGAAAGTGAATAATGTAACAGGGTGAGTACCTTTTTGGCAGCAAATGAAATGCAGTCGTATATAATTATGTACCATTTGAAGTTTAAACACTTTTTATGCCTGTACATTTTGGATTTTGTAATGGAGGCAAGCCGCTAGGCGAGTCATGATTCTAGGTTATATAGATTTTGGTTTATTTTTGGCTTTAAATCACATTTAATCAACGGATTCAAAAAAAAACATCTCTACATCCATGCCACATCAAAGTTGGAACATTTTTTTTCTAAATTGAATATTTCGTTTATCAATTACAAGCGTGTACCTAAAGCTGAGGATCGACGTTGACGTTCAGAGCCAGACGTTTGGGACCGCTGTCAAAAGGGACCACGGTCCCATTTCTACGAGTATTATAACGTTTAGCGTACCTACGAATTGTTCCTTCCATTTTATACCATGATATTATGTTTGTATGTATTTTTTATAACCCTGAAACGTTTCTTTGCAATGCAGAAATTCCTCAACTGCGCACAGATTGAAAATGACAAACAGAATTTTGATATGTGGTCGCGTTTCTGAAAAGTGTGGTTTACCAACGTTATTTAGTGGCAAGCTCGCAAAATCACGGATAATGGAAAACATGATTATCTACTACAATCTAAAATGTTGGTACGATATGTGATGTGATGTTGTATGCTTTGTTTGTTGATTGTTTGTTTTACTTTGTGTCGTACACTATGAGGCTGACATTAACATAATGTAAAGCCTTTCAGTAAATAAGATAAAAATGTTGAAGGTAACATTATTGTGTGATGAGAATTGAATAAAATACTTTGATATGATTGCGAAAGTTTGTTTGAATATCTGTATGTTATTAATGTTAGCGTGGATATTTGGTTTGTTAATCTTGGTGTTCTAGACAGGAATAACAAACAAAATAACATTATGCAACTTTAATCCGGATTCCACGTGGATGAAGCCGTAACAGGAGCATTTGTGAGCTGCTTTTAAACGTGTATTTTGTCACGTATTGGAGGTTTAACTAGCTAGTTAAACCTAAAATATGTGAAACTTTATGCTCGCACATGCCCATGACGACCACGTAAAAGAAATAGTGAAGTTGTACATCACACTTATTTTAAAAGATCGGCACAAGTGAACTGCTGTGACCTCCTTGTCCGGGATCTCCTCTTCATGTGACAACTTGTTGGAGAAAGAATATTGAAAGTATTAAGTAGTGAATTTTAGTTGACAAAGATAGTGAGAGGAATTAATAAATAGTGGCCCCATTATGACCTATTGCAGCACAACGAACAAATATTCTGTCTCTTCGTAGCTTAGAGACTTAAATATTGTAATGAATCTACAGGTTATAATGCTAAAAGCGAGGATAAAAATTATTCCCTGAGCTTTTTGCTCAGCCATAATGATGATTTATAACCGCAAAAGGCTCCCCACGTAATCCTTATCTAAGCCCAAAATAATGATGTCGAATAATTTTTCGGTACCTAAGCTAGCAGAAAAACGTCAAAATTTTGTGAAATTTTGTTACACAATTTTGTCACCTTATCAAAACTTGTAGAATGGTGAAAACTTGTAGTTAACGAAGGTAAACTAACTAACTTCGTATTAGGTGATAGACATCATACGAAAATCTAAACATGAAGTATCCGACGGACTTATGAGAACCGACGGCATTCGATTTTCGATGGACACTTACGCTACATATCAAGATAAGTACCTATCTACGAACATATCAACGAAATCGTGAATATGAACACACTCAAAGGAACATCACACACGGCCGACGCTTATTTTTTCCAGAGAATTAAGTAAAAGTGGATTAAAATAAATAATAAATAAATATTACAGGACATTGTATTCACACAGCGCCATCTAGTCCCAAACTACACATAGCTTGTAATATGGGAACTAGATTACGGATAGAACAATACTCTTTTTTTGTAAATACATACTTATCATACAATACAACACCAATCCAGTCACAAAGTCAATTTGTATAAATAACCTATGATACCTATGCGATGTTTTTTTAACCGACTTCAAAAAGGAGGAAGTTCACTATTCGGTTGTTTTTTTTTATGTTTGTAATCTCAGAAGCTCGTCATTTATCAAAAAAGAAGAAAAACTGAATTTGTGACTGAAGAGATAAATATGCGAAGTTTTTGTAACCGACTTCAAAAAAGGAGGAAGTTCTATATCCGGTTGTTTTTTTTAGTGTCAAGTATTTCCTCAGTACCTACCTCAGATTTGAACAATTGTTTTTTTTTATCGATTAAGATCAGTCTCAAATCGAAATGGTCATTTGGTTAATATCGGAAGATCTTCCGACCTGGGGACTCAACTCCTCAACGCACATTAGCAAATCATAGATATCTCCGGCAATTGATGTCCGTTTAGCATTATTATTCATTTGGTCAATTAGGATACTTATGACCTGCCACTTGACTACCTGGCATCTATTTAATCTTGTCCGTCTTTTTATGGTCCATGTTTATTTATTTTCTAGGAAAACCAACAGCACATACAACATAAATGAAACACAGAAATAACAACATTAGGCCAATAAGAGGTTTTCACGTATAGGAAGCAATATAGATAACATAAAAAAGTGTGAACAAATCAGTATACTTACAATGAAAGAATAGTAGATACTTCGAGTAATAATATAATAGTTAATAGTAGATTGTTCAAGAATAATAAAATATAAAAAATACTGGAAGAATACATACAAGCATTCATCATGTGCCATTAAAGAGACTACATACCAAATTCCGTTTTAAAAATAAGTAATAACTTAAACTAAAATAGGTACCATACAAAATAAAATTAGTTGGAGGAAAAGAAGCCTTTACTGAGCCGCCGCCTTACGGTATGGATACTGGAACAAAAAAGGTCCAAGTCTTCGTTTCTCGATAATTGATTGAACTGGTTACTAACACGACAGAGATAAGAATTCTGCCTGTAGTTTGTACTCAATACCGGGGTATATATTATTGCGTTATGCCTTACTCGCTTACGAGGTACGTTTAGACTGTTTTTTTCAAGGAGGTTAGAACAATTTATATCATTGTTAATAATTTTTAATAACAATATCAAATCTCTTATTTCGCGTCTCTTGGTAAGCGGGAGCAAATGAAACTTTCTACAGAGTGCCAGGTAATTATCAGAGTCATAGGGAACTTTCAAACGATAGGAGAGATATCTAATAAATTTCATTTGGATGCGCTCGATCCTATTGATGTAAGTATCATAGAGCGGGCTCCAGATTTGTGAAGCGTATTCTAAGATACTACGAACATACGTGCAGTAAATTTGTTTTTAATAAATTATGTTAATACGTTATTTGTACTTCCCATTGTACCAGTGATAGCAAAATATACGTGGATATAACTTAATTGTTGTTGCATGGTATTTTATAAAGTATACTCCTCTACGTATCTGGTAATTTAGTTAAATTGATAAATTTTTTTTTCCGTAAATTGTGCTCTATATTGTTTTTGTTTGTAATGTTTTTACTTTCAATTTCTCCTACTGAGGTGGCCTGAAAGTATTTTTTTAGATATGCCCGCCTTTTGATCTTATACACTGTATTACATGTTTGTATTGTTCGATATATTTTGTGTACAGTCTAAATCTAAAAAAAACAGTAATATCTAACAAACATCTTACCTTCTGGATATGTTGCTGTTCCGTGAACTCGCAGAGTATGTCCAGGCCATTCTTTTTGACGGTGCAGCTGCAGGGGGTGATGGTGTTGGAGGCGGGGCATTGCTGGGCCCCTTGCGGGTGGGCTGGCCGCGCCAGCAGCACCACGCAGCCTAGTAGCAGCCAGCGTGTCAGCATCTTCAATCTGTACAAACAATATAAATATATCTCATCTTCCTGCCCGTTATCTTACAATAAGAGTAGTCGGCACAACAGGTCTTCTTCGAAGCTATTTTGTTAGAGGCAGAAATTTGACGACCGGCCGCCAGCTTGACGTCAACCCTCCTTGGTTACTACTTGGTTAATACTCGGTTGTATGGGATAAGCGGATATGGAGTAATAATTTTTCGGTAAATTTAATGGAGGGATGAGGATATAAGGATATGGAAATGGATTAAAGACTATACTAATTTAAATACGTATGTATTTACAAAAAGTAATTCAGTATTATATCCGTAATCTAGTTCCCATGTAACAGTTTTTGGAAAACTTACAGCTAGGTTTGTACAATAGATTATTGAATAACATATGCAACCGAATGGAACATAATAGGAAGGAGAATTAAAAGTTTCCACAGATAACTAAAATAAATTATATACGTACATAAACAGATAAGGTAGACAATAGTTATAAAAAGCAGCAAACATAGTAAAAAACATTTAAATACACAAACACACACACAAGAAAAGAAGTTAAGTTAAGTGCCCAATCTAGCCAACATTAAAGTAAGTATCGCTAAGCAAGCGTTTCAGCTTACATGTTTTGGTATTTAATAGATCAATATCTATATTAGCCCTAGCCAACGTGTTAAACGAGCCAGCGGCTCTAACCATAAATTTTGCCTGTAATTTGTCCTAACTATAGGAACATAAAGTACGTTAGGGTTCCTCAAAAAAGCCCTGGTAGTACACAGACCTAGTTGCCCAAGAAGCTCTGGACATTCCACAGTACCGCTTGCTATGTTTAAAAGGTAAGTAACTATTGTATGTTTACGAGTAAATGAGCAAACGAAGCGTTTGGATACATTTAAGTCTAATTTATTCACGAAACAATAATTTTGAAATATATTTAAGTCATCTTGAAGGTATGATACTTAATGATACTATTAAGGTTTTTTAATGATATATGAGCTATACTTAGTTTGGGGCTAGATGGCGCTGTGTTAAGTTAATGTCCTGTATTTTTTATTTTTAATCTGTATAGATAATTTATTCATACAAAAAGTACAATTAAACCAACTTTATACAAGGGAGGTAGTCGGGTTACGGTTTAGACCAGAACCGTGCTCAAAATACCGCTGAATAGTTATGCTAATTCGCTGGCCGTAATAAGAGTTGGCTCTATTTTCCTTGTGGTCATGCGTCGCCTCCATTAAATGCCCCGCAATTTTCGAAAGCATGGGGAGCACCGGCTCCCCACGTACCCAAGGATAACATTTAAAATAACTAGAGGAGCGTTATTAAATGCTGACAGTATATTGAAATGCTGACAGCTACCAAATTATATTACAGAAAGTCTCGATATTTCCAATAAAACTCGTCGACTTGAATTCAGTGGCGCAGAGTGAATACTAACTTTCCACACCAGCTGAGAAATTATATTGTCTGAAAACGTTCTGAAAGTTCGTTCAATCCACAGAACAATGAAGTTCAATTGATGTCTTTTACTAAAATTAAAGAAATGGACCAATAATAAAGAAACATAGGTCGACGGTGTTTTACCTTCGACCTATGCAAGCTTCAAAATTTTGTAGTAATACCTGGGCTAGGTTCTACAAAATTTTGTAATGAAAGTGATTTGTAATTGTAAACCCTCAGGGAGCAAGTACGACTCACACTTGTTCGTTTATTATGCCCTGTTTGTGTTCGTGACGATTCCCGGATAAGAATTTGACCACGATATTTTTATTCTTTAATTACGTAAGTGTCAGAGGAATTTATAAACGTTTTATTTTATGCACAACTAGCTTCGGCTCGTGGCTTCGGCCGTGTGGTACCCTTATGAAAAGTAGCCTCCATGTTTTACTAGCTACGGCCAATCATTCAAGAGTAGTAAAGCTCCTTGTGAAAGGGCTCGTCCGGGGAAGTACTACCAGCATATAGTTTCGGCCGCCAACTACCATTGCTGTGTTAAGGTTTGAAGGGTATGTTTGCCGGTGAAGTTACGGGCACGCAAGGCCTAACACCTTCATGCCTCAAGTTGCCGGCCAATGCCGCGTAGGTCATGTTCTTTGAGACCTACGCAGTTAGGCTTTGTTTTTGCAAGAGATGCACCTAACATCAGGCGGGCTTGCTTGTTCCGTCTTCAAGTTGTATTAAAAAAATAAAAAAACTCAAAATACCAACTCGATCCGATCGTTCGTTTTTGCGTTTTTGATTTTTTGTCCCATCCTTCTAATTGGGATGGAAAGTGGAAACTTCTCGCTCTGTCGGTAGAGCAACATAGTGCAACGTTACGCTGAATCCGTTCATTGCAGTAGTTTTGGCGTGAAAGCAAGATCTGCGAATGTAAGTAATTCGCATTTTTTTATAGTACGACGGAGAGGTACTTGACCTTCATTTCACCTGATTTTCAAGTTATGTAAAGGCCGAAGGTGGAAGCGCACTTCACCCGGAATCTCAAACAGAGAATTTTGCTATCTTACCTCTAAATGCCGGGACACATCATTTTTTAAGAATTGTTGCTATGGCGACAGTCATATGTAAGATAGTGGAAGCTAGCCAGGTGGACTTTAACAAAGTCCTACCACCAACCAAACCAAGCACACATTTATATTGTACTTCCCTTGGGAGTACAATATAAATGTGCTTGGTCAAACCCGGGACCTCTGGATCTGACACTGGTGGTTGAACCACTAGACCACAGAAGCGGTTAAAAAAAATATAATATATATATGTTATATTGTATAGGTAAAATATGAATGAATGAATGAATGAAAATTATTTATTGTACACCAAAAACATATATAACAATTTACAATTTTAAAACATAAGTTAACAGTACAATGGGCGGTCTTATCGCTTAAAAGCTATCTCTTCCATACAACCTTAGGATGGAGAAGATAGTAAAAGTACGGTTGATGGTAGGAGGGTGCACAAAATAAATGATATTAAATAAATATTTAAAGTTATAAAACTAAACATACCCAATTTAATACGTAATAATAATTTAAACATAATAAAAATAAAATGTATCTACTTACTAAAATATACCTTTACCAAAATAAATATAAAAACATCATGAGTAACATAATACACTATTATATAAACTAATAAATAAAAAAATGTACAAGTTAGGATTTTCAGCTGCTGTCGCGTGACATCAACCATAAAACAAATTATTAGTGTTAATGAGTTTGCAAACAATTAATTAGTGGCTCAATAATTAAGTTTAAATCGGTTTGATAACATTTTAACGAGCTTTATGGGCGAGTGGAGACCCGTTTAAAATTCTGATTCAAATTAAAAAGTTCCCGAGACAATTAAATATCGATATGATGGTGCCAATTATGTAGCAATTAAGTTTTCGCGAACTATACTACCATACATTAGTACCTACCAATTATCTACTAGATACCACAGGCTTTGATCGCGCATACCTTTTAAATAACCCTACAATTTCAACTGTGTTATGAGAGCTGACCCTTCGTAAATAAAATAGAACCTTCTTCTTGCGTAGACCCGTATCTAGTAAATAGTCATGATATATTTTGTAGCAGTAGGTACATAAAAGTATATCTTATAACTTTTCCCTGGTGATAGAACCTGTAGAATTCCACCTGCCTAGCATCCACCCTCCTGAGGCGCCAAGCAGTTTTCTGTGTCCCGTCAGATTTTGAGAAGGCTCGCTCTATCGACCTCATCTTCGCCAAGGTAATGCCAAGGTGAACTTTGAGGTCAAGTGTGTTTTGTAAATTATGGTTCTGTGGTCCTCGCTCTAGCCTAAAGCTAGACACTATCTAGTTTTAGGCTAGAGCGAGGATAAGGCAAACTTGGTACTACTCTAAAACAAATTATTTGCTTACTTACGCGTAGTTTTGTACTAGGCCGGTTTTGAACAAGGCGTGTGTGTCGATGTCATGGGGCACTAGGTCATGATCACGGCAACTCTGTTGACCACCCTGGTAAACAAAATAAACATATTTATAGAAAACCAGTAAACCGTAAAATTGCCACTAATGCCACACTATCTTGTATACATAGTTGAATATTGAGGAAAACAAGTAGGGTAGATTCTTTTGGAAGTGGTGGGTGGATATCAAAAGTATTTTTAAAACGATTCATCAAGTTGTGACTTATTTTATTTTTTTCGGTAAATACATACCTACCTACTTATCATTCAATACAGCACAGAAAAGCATATATTTGTCCTGGGCGGTGATCGAACCCACAACCATGGATATTATTGCCAATACTTCGAGAAGTTGAGCTCGTATTGAAGAAAAAAATGGTTTAAAAAACCCTCCCTATCATCGTCAAGATAAGGGTTGATAAAAACAACTACCCATATCAATCTGGCACAGACAGTCCCTAAGAATGTTTTTAAAAGAATAAATTCCCACAAGTAAGCCCTCTTTATGGCAATAGCCAGAGGCCTTACTATCACGTTGCCCGGAAGCTAGTATGGGTTGACCTAAGCCCCTCAAAGGGCGCACAAATCACTCTGTTAAAAATTTCCCTAAGGAAAGGCTGTCTGATACATTTGTTTTGTTTACAGCTTATCTGAATTGGTTTAATAGCAACTAACGTACCCATGTGAAAGGTTTTTGGTCGCTCTCTTCTAGGTAAAATCATAAGTGTAGCAAAAAGCGTTTGCACTCCTCATAGTAAGGTAAGAGTTCATCAGTCATAATACAACTACTAGAGGACGAATGTCATATGAGCAAGAAATGCAGGCCAAACATATTTTTTTATGTTATGTTACAAAAAAATATACTTTGTTTGCTGACAAAATACATTTTGGATCTGTCCAAAACCTATATTTAATTATACACATAATTAAATATTCAGCTAATAAGCTGACCGTTTAAATGCAAATCATTATAAAATAATGAAGCAAAAGGTTGGTGTTGATATCGATCTCTGGTAAATATATTAGGTCCTTACATATGAAATTGGCGTTTTGTATGGGAGGAACATAAAGGCAATTTTTTCATATTAAAATATATTTTATTAATCAAAGTATGTACCATTGCTATCTATACACTTTTGCCATCTTATAGGTAGTTAATTGATCCCTTTACTAAAAAAACCATTCGGACGGGAATCAATGAAATCTTTGAAAGCGGTTTGGACTGCCTCATCGGAATTGAATTTTTTTCCTTGCAAGAAGTTATCCAAATTTCGAAAAAAATGGTAATCTGTTGGAGCAAGGTCCGGAGAGTACGGTGGATGTCTTAGACATTCCAATTGAAGCTCCTCTAATTTGGTAGTCGTCTGTTGGGCCGTGTGAGGTCTTGCGTTGTCTTGAAGCAGCAGTGGCGTAGAGCGATTGAAAAGTCTCGGTTGTTTAACAGCGAGCTTTTCCATCATGGTTTGCAGTTGCAGACAATAGACATCAGCCGTAATCGTCTGACCAGATTTAAGAAAGCTATAGTGTACGACACCGGCACTAGTCCACCAAACGCTTACAAGTAACTTTTTTTGAGTCAATTTTCGCTTGGGGCAAGATTTTGCTGGTTCACCAGGGTTCAGCCATAGCGATGAGCGTTTACGATTATCGTACAGGATCCACTTTTCATCACATGTAATGATCCGATTTAAAATTCCTTCATTATTGTGCCGGTTGAGTAATGTAACGCAGCAGTCGACGCGCGTTTGTCGGTTTGCTTCACTCAATTCATGAGGTACCCACCTTTCAAGCTTTTTCACCTTCCCAATTTGCTTCAAGTGGATTAAAACGGTTTTGTCACTAACACCGCAGCCTGCAGCTAACTGTGATGTGGTTTGCGATGGATCTGCTTCCACAATAGCCTTCAATTCATCATTATCGACCTTGGTCTCCGGTCGTCCACGGGGCTTGTTCTGCAGGTCGAAATTTCCAGAACGAAAGCGTTGAAACCAAAAACGCACCGTGTTTTCTTTTGCGACACCTCCACCACACACATCATTAATCCTTCGAGCCGTTTCTGCAGCACTGGTGCCACGGTGGAACTCGTACTCGTAAATAATGCGATATTTTAAGTTTTCCATTTTGTGAAATGAGTGAAAAATGAAATGAAAAACGCAGAAAAAAAAAGCAAAAGAGAAAAAAACAAATGAATTACGGTTTTCGAAACACAAATGCATGAGTAAATAGGTGTTTAAATTTGAATTTGGTATTCCTAACCAAAGAGGAGATATTTAAGATCAAAGTGGCCAGTACGACAAAACGCCAATTTCATATGTAAGGACCTAATAAATGCTTTGGATACAACAAATGCCTTGGTAAATTTGGTTGAATGTTTGTACCAAAATTGATCACTTACATGAATACGTATACTTTTTAAATGTTAAATCAAGCTCCTGACATGAATGGATCATTGCAAAGGAAATAAAATAATCCTATCAAAAAAGCCAAGATCCAAAACTCAGAATCTCGACGATGATAAAAGATTTTTATTTCTCCGCTTAAACTGGAGCTTTTAGAGTCGGCACGACCGAGGCACTTGTTAACACAAGAATATTCATGTTTTATCATGTTACCTCGGAGATAATCTACAATAAACATGTTCAAGACATTCTAGAATTACTCTGACAAAATTGAATAAAAAGCGAAATGTATGCCTTATTCGAGCGAGTTCGACATTTCCAATTCCGTTGAAAAGACAGAGCTATTAAGTATCGTGATATGTTTGACAGAGACTTTAGTACCTTGCTAACTATTATGTTATAATTAAATTATGAAGTTTACACGGTGAAATTATACATACAAAGCAGGCGACTGTGCTATGTTAGTAGTTATTATAAAAGTGTACAGACATCGAAGGTGTCCCAATAATGTGGTTCATCAAACATGGTCTCGGTGAGAATAATTTCTAAGCTTACGCTTATGTGATTACAATATTTTACGCGACAACTTACTTATAAAACAATTTATTAATTGTTTTCATAAACCGGTTCAGCTATATCTACCTAGGTGGTAGGACCTCCTACCAGGTATATAAAGCTGATATATATATATATATATATATATGTATATATGGTTATTTAAAGTTGCATTTAAAAAAAAATACGACGGAAGCGCTTGGCCTTCATCTCACCTGATGTGAGTTATGATAAGTCCGAAGAAAGCGCACTTCACCCAGAATCCTCTGCAGACTGAGGAACTATATGAATATATTGATGACTAACAAATACTTCACACATATTTTTCAATACGGAGTTAAAAATTTCTCATCTACTCATATTTACTATACCTTTTATAGGCATCAGAATTCCCTCCAGCCCCATTTCATTCGGATAAATATCACAAAACGCGAAACGGAACTTTAAACATGAAAATCATAAAATAACTTACAATCCAAAATCAACTCCTAAAACAATCCTCTTTGTTTGCACTGTTATACTTTCCACGCCTTGTTTCTGAATTAAATGTACACTGTCAAATGAACAGATTGCGTTCCCCGAGAGCACTTTCCGTTGAAACCGCGGAAAAATCAACCATTATATTTATGGGCAAATGCACTCAGCGTAAAACACTGTTTCAGTTCTTTTTAGCGTGTTCTGTTATTGGTTGGTGGGATAAGGACGTTGGTGCGCATATCGCGTCTCCTCCAGGCCCCTTCGTACCGTCCATTATAGTTTGATGGGCCATCTCCGTTCTCAGTACCAATCACGTATCTTGAACTGCTACGGTTCAAATGATCAGTAGCGTTGCCACTGCAGTCGTATTTGTCAGTAACGTGTCAGTAGAAAAATAATTGTTTGTTAGAAATATTGTTATAGAATAGCGCTGTTCTGTAAGGTATTCAATAGTACCATGTAGTGTTTGGTTCTTGCCTGTATCAATGTGCGAGTGTGACTGGTGACGTATCCCTGACGGACCATTGGTCGGTGAACTCATCCTGTCCTTGGACAATATTGAATCTTTCAATAAAAAACTTCATGTTATCATATGTATGTCTTTAAGTAGGTGTGATCTATTTCCAAGTGATCTATCCCTTCGCTAGCAAAAGCCAGCGATTCCGTTGCTCTTTGAGCCCGTGCCATCTGATAAACCTCGCTCCATCGTAGACCTTATCCTTCCTCTGGCCGAGAGCTGGATAAGCTTAGAGGTCAAAAGCTAACCCATTATTTATTTGGCATTGGTTGCCAACTCAAAACAAAATTATAACAGTAAATGTTTACGATCAATGAAAATGATTATCCGAATATCAAGATTAGCCAGCTATGTTCGGAAATAATAAAGCTGTTTTCTTTCCAGAAAGCAGTCGGATATTCAGACAAACGTAATAAAGTGGGTGAACTAATGTGGGCTTTGGGCCATTACCTTTGCTAGGGCGACCTTGCAACAAATTCGGAGTTCGCATGCGAGGTACCTGTCCCTGCTATTTTTATACACGAGTGTACGTCCGCACATTACCATGATTGAAAGTGTCAAAGGTATCCTACCAAAATCGCTGCGGTTTAGTGACAGGACAATCTTGCTGAGCGTAGGATCGTTTTTTCACTCTTTTTTTGTACAGAAAAAAATCGACGATATGAATAAAGTAAAAAAACGTTAGTGGGAGACGAACATTTTGTTATACAGTTTTGACAAAATATAATTTTAACACACACCTAGGGTTCCGATCCACATTTAGAGGCATAAAATCACGTTTCTTGTATGGGGGAACCCTTTTTATTTTATTTATATGACTTTTTTGTATAATGGCAATAGAAATATGCACTGAAAATTTCAACTGTCTTCCTATTTCGGCTTATTGATATTTGATTCCCACTAACAGACAGAAGAACGGACGGACAGTGGAGAGTTAGTGTCCCGTTAGCCCCCTTTGGATACCCAAAAAATAAAGTTGTTAATAACTTTTATCAAACCAGCAGCAGTCAGCAATACAACTTTGAAGATCACTCTTTCATTTAGAAATTGAATTAAATACCTATTCAATGGATGTTTTATCTCAAATCTAACAGTACCAAGATAAAGCTATTGGCGCAAAACTTAAGATAAGCCGTAATGTTAAGCTTGGTTCAAAAAGTTCTATATTACTACTATAATATTATCCAAGGACATGTAAAAACGTTCTTACATTAAATTGGGAATTATAAAATTGTAATTTAAGAAATACAACAGCACAATGCATTTTGTAAAATGCCAGTAAAATGGGGTTCATAATAAGTGCAAAAAAGTGACTGAACTACTACTGTGTCCCCAAATTACTTGTAAATTTGTAAATGAGATTCAACCGATTACTTTTCGCGATATAGGTAGGTACCTATTGCTATTGCAGTCCACTGCTAATAAACTTATGACTCTCCCGAGGTGCCCGATCTTCACTCTTTCCCATCCACTCAGTACACACCGGAGCCGATGGTAGAGGTGTTTGAGATTCGTTAATCCAGACAAACGGTTACTTATACACCGACTACATTTTTCTCACAAAACCCGTGAGCACAATATAATGTACCGGGTAATTTGGGCGGCGGCGGGCGTTATATCGATCGACGTACGTGACACGGCCCGCACCGAGGGTATTCGTCTTATCCTTGAACCGAGCTACCTGGCTATCTCGTAACTGCCTCCACAAATGACGACCACAAACGATTTTTATAAAACATGTATGTATGAGCGTGTATAATATTGACTACTATCTGCAAAATAGCCTACGAGTATTTAATTAAATTTCTACTCATTAATAACTTTTTAATTCCTCCTCATTTTAAACGCTGATTAACGGTAATTTTGACTGCCAAAGCAAATTGCCATTTTTTTTCTAGTGTCAGCATTGGAGGAAGCTTGTCCAGGAAGTGCCTATCAGGCAACTCTTCTTGAAGACATGAGGGTCACAAGATAATGGAAATACAGAAGCAGGTGATGATACATAATGCGATAGGTACGTGCGCTGGGTTTGCGCTGCGTTGATATTTTTATATTTAAGCGCCAGAGCCTTGTTCAAGTTTTTTATTGGAACGGCTCACATGAAAACTACAGCGCAAGGAATTACCGATGTATATTATTTTAGTACCCGTAGCCAGTATAGGCAATGGTGCGGTTGGAATCTACCTTCTAGTGGTCTAGGCAACAGGATCGTTGACTAAAAGTCATGAGTCAGGTGAATGATTATGTCGCTGGTGATAGAACTTGTAAGGTAAGCTTGGCTTGCGACCACCCTCCGAATTCCGGCGTCAAGCAATTGGCTGTATTGCGAGATGCGAGTGCCTTTATTAGCCTTCTTGGAAAGCTCGCTCTATCGTAGACCTCATCCTCGCTAAGGTATATAATGCCCAGATAAGCCTCAAGACTAACCGCTTCTGTGGTCTAGTGGTTCGACCACTGGTGTCAGATCCAGAGGTCCCGTGTCTATTCCCCAATGAAGTATAATATTTTGCTTAATTTGGTTAGTGGTAGGACTTTTTAAGTTCCACCAGCTTACCTGAGTCGATGCCATTACAAACATTTTGAATTTTAATGTTCCGGCATTAAGAGGTAAGATAGCCAGTTCCTCAGACTGTTGAGGATTTCGGGTGAAGTGCGCTTCCACCTTCGGCTTTATCATAACTTGAAACCAGGTGATATGAAGACCAAGCGCTCATACATCAAACAAATAAAAAGCTTACCGCGTTTATAATGTTGTCAGCTTTAAGCAGTTGATAGTCCTATTGTTCACAATATACTATAACACAGCAGAAAAGCCCGCTACGATCCTACATATTTAATAAGGACACATCCAGCTGTGCTTTTAAGTGGTGTGAGGATTAATGTCTGTTTCGGTACTTTTGTCTCGTATCACATCGGGGTTGATGAAAACCTAAGTTTTACACGTTCAGTGCTAAAGTTTTGGGTGACAGTAATGAAGGTAGTTTTGTTTTAGACTCAATGAAAGTTGGGCCGAAGTTTCTGCCTAATTTACATAGATATACCACTTAGCGAAGGCCTGCCAGTGATGATATTCATATAGGTTCAAAGACTACACATGGTGTTTTACATCATGTATATTTTTATTAAAATAATGACATATTATTGTGATATTATTGAGTCAGACCTTCATCCCTCCTCAGTCCGTGAGCCCACTTCGAAATTGCCTGCGTGACATGGCATCACGATAAGATGCATGACACATGGTGGGAAAAGTTGTGCTGAGCGAGGGTCAAAAGATTATCGCACCTAAATTAGGCCGGAATTATGAGAAAATCCTTCACTTCCGGTCAACATTTTAAGGTTACATATGTAACGCTAAGCCTAACAGTTCTGAAATGGCCGGACGTACTTGACAACGTACTGGCTCACCGACTTATATTATAAATCGTTTGCCGTGGCGGTTGCGGCTCAAGATCAAACTCAGTCTCACTTTAGTGTTTTATCATAAACCTGGATTACCATAAACACCGATCATCAATGCCAAGAAAGAAGGACTCTGTCTAATAGTGGACAGTAAAGCTTTGATGATGATGGTGATGATAATAAAGCCGGTTTTACTTGAATATTTTTGTGACAAGTTATAGTTTTAAAAATTGTACATGCAAGTCACAAAGAAATTTAATAAACAGCTTTGACGGGGTAAAAGCTTCATATTGTAATTTACCGCAGCACTGCAGGCAAACTTCTACTTCTGAAGTTCCCTTTCGCAACTTTGTGTTGAAATAGGGGAATATGAACAAACATTATTTATAAAGGTACATTTTATAGGATCCTTGCTTTACATGCGAGCTCAGACTGTTGCCAATGTTTTTAGAATAAAATCCTAGAAATAATTTATTATATATTAATACGCTACCAGAAGATTTCAGAATATTTCTCGCGACGAGTTTTTTTTTAACATTATGACGGGGATGCTCTTAGTTTTCATCTTGTCTGGTTTCGAGCTATTATCGCTATGGCGACAGAATTAGGTACGATGGTTTTAGCTAGCCAGCGGACATAAACAAATTCCTACCACCAAACACAATATTGTTCATCCCTGGCGATAGAAACCGGGACTTCTAGGACCTGACACCGGTGGGCAAACCACTAGACCACAGAGGCAAAGCGCAAAAATCGATGTTTATATTTCTTAGCTTTTTGATTTTTTACGGTCTAATCGACTACGGGGTCCAAATAAGACCCTAAAAAGAGCTAAAAATAGCTCTTCTGGTATTAAGTATTCTTAGAACCACTTCTTTGACGAGATATGCTCAATATTTTTGCGAGCTACAAAAAACATTTATTGAATTTAGTAATACTGTGTTGGTTGCAATGTTTGGATCCCTCCTACTCAGCTTGCAGATGTCGTTAAAGCCGACAAATGGGTCTAACCAGAAGACGGGCAGCAGCTCACTTTTGAGTAATATCCCGAATATCTACTGCGATCATCAATCCACCTGCGAAGCGACATGATTATGGCAATACCCTACGGTTATGGAGGAGGATCTGTCCAGCACTGGACATGAATAGGTTTCTGACGTTGAAGCTAAAGGCCTTATCAAGTCATGAATCACATAATTACTAGTTTAAAACATCTTAGGCCACATCTTCTTTTACAACCTAAAGAAAAGAAATAAAAAACTCTTTCACAACTGGTTGCGAAAATATGTGTCGACGCAGCCGATGGGATCTTTTCAAGTGAGCTAGTAGACAAAAGCTTGGCAAATAAAAAACAACTACACAAATGTAATCTAAGCTCCTTTTTTCTTAAAAAAAATGAACCATTTTGAATTGAAAACCATCGCGTATAACTCAGGTAATCTAGGAAACCGCGAAATGGTTTCTGGAAACTTATTAGAATGTCGCGCTCCGTTTCTGCTCTAACTTTTTAACGCAATTACCAATTTTCTATCTCGGTGCATAATAACTTCATTGTAGCTTGTGATTTGCTTTGAGTAAAAACTATTAAAGAAATCCCCGGGGTACCGGTCTCACATACAAACGTAGTTTGTTATTCGTTTTGAAAGGACACTATGCAAATTATAAATTGCTGGTAATATTTGCATTAGAATAATATTTGACTTAAAACTGATTTTTTCTTTTTAAAATAGCTCAAAAAATTTACAATGATATAAATTGTTCTGATCTCCTAGGAAAAACAGTATAAACGTACCTCGTAAGCAAGGCATGATATACACTTAAGATACTTATAAGCAAGTATGGTACAACGCATTAATATATACCCCGGTAGTGAGTACAAACTACAGGCAGAATTCTTATCTCTGACGTGTAAGTATAACCAGTTCAATAGATTATCGAGAAACGAAAACTTTTTTGTTCCAGTACATATTACTTATCGTTTAAGAAAACGTTGGCGTGACGACCTGACTGCATATAATCCGGACTGGTGGGAAACGGCGGATGACCGCAAGAGACCTTTGCTCTGCAGTGGGACAGTATCAAAAAAATACTTATCATTTTAAAACTTATATTTTTAAGTGCTTTTTTTAGTGTGAAGTCTCTTGAAAGGCACATGATGATAATGCTTGTATGTACTCTTCCTGTATTATTTTTATTCATTAACTGTTATCTATCCATCTTTCATTGTAGTTAGACTGATTTGTTCACACTTTTTTATGTTATCTATATTGCTATAATGTTGTTATTTCTGTTTTTCATTTATGTTGGTTTTCCCAGAAAATAAATAAATAAATAAAAGAGTCTCATACGAGCATTATTTTCACTTTTTTTCGATTTTTATCGTG
Organism: Venusia cambrica; assembly: GCA_951394065.1. Classification (NCBI taxonomy): domain Eukaryota; kingdom Metazoa; phylum Arthropoda; class Insecta; order Lepidoptera; family Geometridae; genus Venusia; species Venusia cambrica. Next base: position 4,780,664 of record OX596060.1, on the reverse strand, counting down.
TCATTATCAAAAGTAACTCACTATAGACACGTATTGAATAGAACGTGCCATTTATAATTAAATACCACACTACGTGTAATGCGAAAACGAAAATCAGCAGTACTACTGGGCCTTCATATAACAGGTTCTACGTTTTAGAATTACCTACATTTAGTGTCTTTACAGTCGTTCATGGAACATGTAATTATAATGATAAATGAATTGGGGTAGGTAACAATGATCTTATAATCTATCTTAAGTAGTATCTCTAATGTTTGTAAGCCGCATAAGGTTAGACTAGAGATACTTTTAATATTAATTATAAGACATTATTATGTACCTAGATCTACAAACAATAAATTCATTTATCATTTATCTAGTCTTGCCTAATATACGGCTTACAAATATTACAAGTCACACGTTACAAAAATTACATAACTTTTATTCAATAAAAAGTACAATAAAACTAACTATGTACAAAGGAATCAGTCAGATTACCTAAGGATCGTTACAAACGGCCTATAGGTAACTCAACTGTTCCAGACCAGTACCAGACGGAAGTGTGCCCAAGAAAATTACACTAAACATAATCTGGTATCTAATAATACAAAAAGTACAAATGAATATCATATATAATGTCAAAGTAATTGATATAAATAAAATACATAGTTATAATCAAGTGTATATCATTTAAGTATAAGCTCATCGATTGTATAAAATACACTTTCTCTTCCAATCATTTAGTTAATTGTATCTGTACAGAATCAATTTTTAAAAGTATTTTGGTAAAAAAGATGCTTAAAACCTGAACAATCTCAATTTATTTTACTTGTAAACAATATAATATATAAAGCTATACGGTTAAAAATCTAAGTGCTTTGTTGGAAGCCATTTATAAAGCCAACAAAGACTAAAAGCCAATTTTGGTTTACCAAGCTCAGTGTGATTTTCAAGCGGAGTGCAAGCTTGCAACCACTTCCGTTTATTAACATGGCAGTAATGTTTGTCTTTTATAACTGGGCTTTAAAACTCCAATAGATGATTTGCTTACAGTTTATTTATTTTTGTTAATTTTTAGACCTCGTAGTTTGCCTGATCTAACGTTGATTTGGGTTGGCACTAGGCAGGTCGCAAAAAGTATTATTCCATTATTTCGATGTCCAAGAACAGACAGTATTTTGGCACATTTAATTCTAAACCGAAAATACCAGGCTGTCAGATTATTCTACTCTTGAATTTGAACTTGACATGATTTTTTTTTAATGACGATACTATAAATAAGCATAGCTTGTAATATGGGAACTAGATTGAGGATATTTTTTTTTATAAAAACATACTAATCATACAATACCACAGACCCAAACACAGAATAAACATCTATATTCATCACACAAATGTTTGTCCTGGGTAGGAAACGAACCCACAGCCTACAGAGCAGAAGGCAGAGTTACTACCAACTGAGCTATGAGGCTTGTTAAACTATAATATTAATAAATTTATTTGTAGATGTTGCACTTAATTTCAATTTGTGAACAGGGATAAAAATGTGTTTTTAGTTTTAATTTCAGACGCGATTGTATTAATTGGTAATTAATATATAAATAAAAATGTCAAATGACCGACTGACACTTGCTGCAATGGAGGCGAAAAAGAAGTGTAAGTAATTTCTTTTCGCCTCAATTACAGTAATTTCATCAAGGAATGTCTGGAAAAACTTTTTATATCAGGTATAGGAAAACAAAAATGTATCGACGCGATGCAGAACATTGTAGAGGTACTAGAACCATAAAAGGTGGTATTGGTAGCTGGTAGCACCAAATAACAGTTCAAGGTGCATTGCGAGTTCTAGAGGCATTTTTTTTATTGTTGTCGGGTAGGTTCTTGGCCATCAACTCACCTGATTTTCAAGTAATGATAAGGCCGAAGGTGGAAGCGCACTTCACCCGGAATCAATAACAAACTGAGCAACTGGCTATCTTACCTCTAAATGCCGGAACACAACAATTTTAGAATTGTTGATATGCCGACCAAATTCGGTAAGGTTAGACATTGTGCTTGTGTCTGTGACTAAACGTTTTTTTTATGTACGATGGGTAATCGCTGGGCCTCTCATCTGGTTTTAAGTTATGATGAGGCCGAAAGAGGATGCGCATTCCACCCGGAATCCTCAACAAACTGAGGAACTGGCTATCATACCTGTAAATGTCGATCTGTAAAAACCAGCCTGAGGAACAATCATAATATTATTGTCAAAATGATTGCCATTTGTATTGGTTATAAATAGTAACCTCAAATTAAACAAAAACGAATTATGTTTTTGAAACACGCTGCACGTACCTAAAGTGAACTTTTCGGCGTCAACCGACCTATACAGAAAGTTTTTCAGTCTACGGAAGCAGCTGTTGTATGATTGTTCTGTGGTTTACTGAGGTCGAGCGGAGCACGACCGGATACTGGGAATAATTGCTGTGCTTGCTATGTTTATTTAACATTCTCTGCTTTAATGCATTTTTCTTCGAGCAAGATTCATTTGTTGAATTTACAGGATTAACTGAATATGTGGCATTCTATGCCTCATATTTTTAATCGAGGGAAAAGGTCTTAGACTCATCGCTATACCAAGTAAGCAAAAACTAATACAAATAAATAAATGATAAATAAGCTTTTTATTGTACGATGGAGTTGTGCTTGGCCTTCATCTCACCTGATTTTCAAGTTACGATAAGGCCGGAGGTGAAAGCGTTGGTCCAAAAACTTTACTTAAAAAACTTACACCACATACACGTCAGCTGAAGGCCCATTATAAGTTTCCACTCATAGGTTACTAGTGGAAAACAACCCCATCACTACATGTTTTTTTTTATTTTAAAGGACAATACACTGGCCTGGTTCTAAACCGGGAGGGCGACAGCTTTGCGTGGACCTAAAGGTGCGCTACGAGGAATAAAAACTTTTATACCTACTGAATGAAGCGCACCAAAACGGGTGCGCTATGTGGAAGTACTTTGGTGCGGTTATGCCATGAAAAGGATTTTAGCTTCTCGATGTTATGGTCGGCGAGACCCCTACAAATCCCTTGAGTTTACTAAATAGGTAAGTATATAAAAGTCTGGTTATTTTGACAAATTATATTGGTTTGATTCACTTAGCACTAACACTCTAAATAATGATTACTGCTAAATGAATTATGGTTATGAGCCGCTCTGGTTGATGGTAAGACGCGAACTGATTTAGATTTACTTGATTCGCAGCAAACTGCCATTGTGAACGCTTACAGTGCACTATGCGTTTTGCTGCGTGTTCAAATATCTTGAACAGTGCGCTTTATCTTAGTGCGCTTCATCTGGGTGTGCTACGAGGAATGCCTCGCCTGGGGACAGTATAATCTGTGTCTTTTTTCAAACTCAATAAATTTATTGCACATGTAAGTTACATACTATTATTAAAAGTGGGGCCATGATTATTATCATCAGGAACCTAAAAATATTTCAATTACATTAGCATTTACATATATTTTTCACTGTAAAGTGAGCGTGACATCTCGGATCACATTACAGCCTACAGCAACAATACATAGGCATTTCCAAAGTACATTATTCCTTTTGTTTACTCCATCTGCGGGTGTCGAGGGTCGGATAACATAATGCCTCGGGCGCGGAGGGGGTTATCCCTGACACGCATCTCTGACATTCTCGAATAAATCGACACCTCACCTTTGGACACGCGTATACGCAGTGATGGGATAGGATCATTAGTCATGTTTAACTTGCTTCAATAGAAAATATGGTTAATATTTTTAACCGCCACTATGGTTTAGACGTTCGCTTACCGGTGTCAGATCCTGAGGTCTCGGGATCGATCCCAGGGGGAGTACAATGTTGTGTTTGGTTTGGTTGGTGGTAGGACTTTGTTTATGTCCTGACTAGCTGCCACCACTTTAACAAGCCTCATAGCTCAGTTGGTAGTAACTGACAGAGGTACTATAAACTGGCAGTGGGTTGTGGGTTCGATTCCCACCCAAGACAAACATTTGTGTGATGAATATAGATGTTTGTTCTGTGTTTGGGTGTTGCATTGTAAAATAAGTGTGTATTTACAAAAACCTAATTCTGTCGCCATAACAACAATTCTTCAATGGTTGTGTTCAGTATTCATAGGTAAGATAGCTAGTTCCTCAGTTTGTTGACGATTTCATGTGAAGTGCGCCTCCACTTTCAGCCTTATCATAGCTTGAAAATCGGATGTGATGAAGGCAAAGAAAAGGCTCGTCATACAATAAAAATAAAAAAAAGATGAAGACGAAGCGCTTCCCGCCGTATGAAAAAAATAATAAGTCTTTCTCAAAGTTACGCCTGAATCAATTCATGATTACCAATTAAGAATTTTGAGATAGGTTATCACTTACTCGTTTCTAACAACATCTAGGTACATTTGCCAGGGGCACATTTATGTTTCGAAGTCCGCTACTTCAAAAGGTTATTGAAATAAGTACTAACAAGACATAAATCATTGTGAATTTGATATATTAGGTATGGGAGGAACATAAAGGCATTTTTTTCATATTAAAATATATTTTATTAATCAAAGTATGTACCATTGCTATCTATACACTTTTGCCATCTTATAGGTAGTTCATTGATCCCTTTACTAAAAAAACCATTCGGACGGGAATCAATGAAATCTTTGAAAGCGGTTTGGACTGCCTCATCGGAATAGATTTTTTTTCCTTGCAAGAAGTTATCGAAAAAAATGGTAATCTGTTGGAGCAAGGTCCGGAGAGTACGGTGGATGTCTTAGACATTCCAATTGAAGCTCCTCTAATTTGGTAGTCGTCTGTTGGGCCGTGTGTGGTCTAGCGTTGTCTTGAAGCAGCAGTGGCGTAGAGCGATTGAAAAGTCTCGGTTGTTTAACAGCGAGCTTTTCCATCATGGTTTGCAGTTGCTGACAATAGACATCAGCCGTAATCGTCTGACCAGATTTAGTGTCTATAGTGTACGACACCGGCACTAGTCCGCCAAACGCTTACAAGTAACTTTTTTTGAGTCAATTTTCGCTTGGGGCAAGATTTTGCTGGTTCACCAGGGTTCAGCCATTGCGATGAGCGTTTACGATTATCGTACAGGATCCACTTTTCATCACATGTAATGATCCGATTTAAAATTCCTTCATTATTGTGCCGGTTGAGTAATGTAACGCAGCAGTCGACGCGCGTTTGTCGGTTTGCTTCACTCAATTCATGAGGTACCCACCTTTCAAGCTTTTTCACCTTCCCAATTTGCTTCAAGTGGATTAAAACGGTTTTGTCACTAACACCGCAGCCTGCAGCTAACTGTGATGTGGTTTGCGATGGATCTGCTTCCACAATAGCCTTCAATTCATCATTATCGACCTTGGTCTCCGGCCGTCCACGGGGCTTGTTCTGCAGGTCGAAATTTCCAGAACGAAAGCGTTGAAACCAAAAACGCACCGTGTTTTCTTTTGCGACACCACAACCACACACATCATTAATCCTTCGAGCCGTTTCTGCAGCACTGGTGCCACGGTGGAACTCGTACTCGTAAATAATGCGATATTTTAAGTTTTCCATTTTGTGAAATGAGTGACGCAGAAAAAAAAAGCAAAAGAGAAAAAAACAAATGAATTACGGTTTTCGAAACACAAATGCATACACAATCCTTAGGTAATCTGACTGATTCCTTTGTACTTAGTTAGTTTAATTTATTGAATAAATGTATAATGCATGAGTAAATAGCTGTTTAAATTTGAATTTGGAATTCCTAACCAAAGAGGAGATATTTAAGATCAAAGTGGCCAGTACGACAAAACGCCAATTTCATATGTAAGGACCTAATATTAAACCCATTGGTTTTTAACCAATGATTGATTGTTTAACGAAGTAGGTACATGTATTTTTACATGAGATCGAATAATCTATCCATACTGATACCAAAACTATCCAAAACTGAGTATAAGAGTACATCCCAGTAAGCACAGTTATACACGTATAATACAGAATATGTGTACTAAGCAGTGAAGGGGGAAAAGTTTTTGTTGTGGTAGATAATAAGGAATTCCCATTTTCAGTTTCCCATTCAAATATTTTCACTTTTTCAATGACAAAAAATAGTGACAACCAAACAGTAGGTATCAGCTGGTTGGAAGATTACAAGACGATTTGAAACACACATAAATTCCCTGCCTACCTTTGTTGTAAGTTTTGTAGGTACATACCTACCTCGTCCCCAGTACCCCTCGTCGCTTGACTTCATCTTAAGTAGATAACCAGCTTCTATTGTATACTTTGGAATGCTGTCATATCAAGCCGCCTTTGAAGCGCAGCATTGGGTGGCCAACCGATCTTTTAGCGTCAGCTATGTCTTCTAACAGATTTCATCTGGGTAAACTAGAAGAGTCCATGATTTGGACTTGCCTTAGCCAACGTAAGCGTCTCTGCTTGAACATGGTCATGATGCTCGATAGCTTGGCGGTCGATAGTACTCTCTCGTTTGTGACCGTGTCTTCCTAGGTGATGCCCTGACATACATACGGAAGCCTCCGTTACTGTTTGGCATACGAGGTCCAGGTCTCAGCTCCTAACAAAATAATCCTCAAATTGTATAGGTAAATAATTTATCCTATTAAACATACGTAATACTTAGTGATGGCACGATTATTTGTTCTGTAAAACAAAGCAATCGAAGGGAATTATGAGGTCCTCTGACCTTCTATGTTCCCACGTCTATCCTGTCAAAACATCTGATGAGCCAGAATCGACATCAGTTAAACATGACCCCATTTCCATCACAGAAAACTTATTTTTATCGCTCCTAAGGTCAACCGTTATGATTTTAGCACTGCTCAACTTTTAACTAGGGTTACGTGTTATTTCACTGAGTTAAATATTCAGCTTTGTTATTCCCTAGTTTGCCATGTCAGAAATAACGGCGAGCGCGAGCTGACGTATTTTGAGCAGGGGTTAAATTATAGACCACTCCTAGCTAAGCTATTATGTTGTTAATGTACGGGGCAAAACTAGATGCAAATATCCACATAGATTTAAACCAAACTGAGTTTAGCTCGGTATGAACTATGAAGCGTAGTTCACACCTAATAATAATATTTTTTTGGTAATAGAACAAGCGAACAGCTTGCATCTCTTGCCTATAACATAATCATACTGCGTAAAGGTTTTTTTGTATCGGCAAATAAGTGGTGAGGATCTTAATCAAGGGGAATTAATAGCATTTAAGGCTCCGGGACAACTGCTAGACCCTATTACTAAGAGTTCGTTTTCCACTTGTCAGTCTGTCTGACCTATCTACCGTATAGACCTATTAATCGAAATATGAAAACAGTTTATTTTTTAGAGCTCAAAAAAAAAATGTACAACTTACTAACAAGGGACGTTGGGTTACCTAAGGATCGTTATGCATGGTCTATAGGTAACCCAACTGTTTGTTAGACTTTATGTGTGTACCTGAAAACTATGAAAAGAGATCAAAAAGTGAAAAAGGAGATGTATGAAGATAAGAAACGTGTTTTTTTGTGGATTATATTTCAACTCCATTATTTTTCTATAAAAATCTATCAAAACGGGATTGAAGTGCCATTCCTGATGTATACCAGCAACAAAACCGGCCAAGCGTGAGTTAGACCCACACTAAGGCTTTATAACAAATGCAAAAAATCCTAACCTGGGTCGTAAAACATGGTTTGCGCGTCTGACTTGTCCTGTTAATTAATAAATATTTTTGGTTTCATTATATTGTAAATCTTTTAAAATGTATTTGAATGGTGTTACCGGTCATTCGGTTAGATATAAAATTATGGATTTATTACGATTCTGTATTGAATTAACGAAAGAAATTAATATTAGCTTTTATCTTCCGTCTTGGCCAAGCTTTCATTGACAAAAAAAGTGAATACTGGCCTTAACAAAACAGAAATTGTCGAAGAAACAGTCTGAAAAAAAAAGGAATTTGCATATCAACTTTTTACTGACGTTTTTTAAACCATACAGACAAACTTTGCAGAGTTTTGGGTTGATTTGGTTCTTAAACCTTTCTTCTCGTTTCAGATAATAATTTTTCATATACTCTTCCAAATATAAACTCGAAGTCGGAGACCCACCTTGAATAGTTAACGAGCTCTGCAGACCCTGATGAATAGTGAAACATCTACTAGCTTCGGTTTCGTACGTCACTACTGAATGAAAATTTAATTTAAACTTTAATTTTACTCCCGCTCCGGGTCGTTCTTGGTGCAAAGGATTGCCATCGCTATTCAGCGAGGTAATGCTGCAAGCATTATGGGCACCTTTGCACCGGGAATGGTCAGGGGCGGGTTATTTAATGACTAATTTGTTATTTAATATAAGTTAATATAATGTAAATGTGTAAATAAAAATTTATAAACTAGAAGTAAATCGAAAATAAATTATTATGTTTAGAATGGTTTATTTGTGAAAAGTAAGTCGTAAAATTGCCTTCTTTTATCTTTATTACAATAAACATGTATGTTTAACTGAAAAAATTTAAACTTTCAACTTGAGACGTTGCATGGGGTTTGCCGAGTTGAACTAATTGAATTGTGACAAAGTGGCTTTTGATCTTTTTAACCAATGATTCAAAATCTCTTAAAATAATATTAGCCTGAAAATAGAAAAGTTTCGGCACAAGTCCCCAAAAATTAATTGAAGAAAACAAATCGACACGTGTTGCAGCGCAGTGCTCGGAGCGGCAACATGTCGGCAGATGGCTCGTCAACTTAGTAGCAAGATTAAATTTCCTGAGGATGCCTCGTGTAGAGGCGAAAGACGAGTCGATTAGATTTTTTCAAAGAAATATGTTTTCAAGTTAATATTAAAAATGTATCTCCGCAAAATAACACCTGAATAAAATAGCTATCTCTAAAAAGTAAGCCATGCTAATGCAAACTTATCAATAATTTTGCTGTACACAATTTTGAAAGCAGTTGTAAGATCAAGCTTGGATCTCCCGGTAGCATAATTCTTACCTTCTCAATATAATGTAGGAGTACTAAGATGAGTCATCATAAACTTGCGAAAAATATAGCAGATGCTTGGCAAATAAGGGGACTTAGGACGTCTTAAAATATCGCGGCGTTCCTTCCCAAACAAATGTGGGCCTCAATAAACCCTCGTAAAGTCAGTGTGTACTAAGATCCTTATCTGCTCAAGTTGATTGAATTAACTACCTGACGATGCTGATTGTCCACGGGATGATGAAAATAAAGCCCCGGCCATCGATGTTAGAATATTTAATACGTTACTTTTTATGGTTGATCATCGCTTGATAAAAATCTCATCTGATGTAATGTGACGATGTAGCATTCTTGCCGTAAAAAGTCCTGAGTTATAAGAAGCAGAAAATACTAAAGAAGGTAAAGAGTTTCACAACTTGTCTTTCCATATTATCGAACCGCTTGTTTCGAAAGGGTGGTATTCTAACTAGATGCAAGAGCGTCTTCGAAGAACACAATATAATTCGTCAATTACTATTAACTACTTTGAACTTACATAGAACTGACTGAATGTTGCAAAGGACGTCTGGCCATGTGATGTCCTACATAGTTTTTGCAAATATTTATTTCGGTTCACAACAAACATAAACCAGCAGTAAACATTGAATAATCGGCAGCAACACGATATGTCACCGATGACCTACTTTTTGTTGTGGGAATGGAATCACGTAGCGCAGTATTGAGAGATATGCCCGCAGGACACAAATTGAGAATAATGACCAAACAAATTTGTCCCGAACAAATTTATATGGAGAGCTTTTTTTTTAAAAAAACTGTTCTGTTGAGTAATATATTACTTTTAATTTGTAGGTACATAAATCACTTTTACCTCAAACATTCCGAACAAAGCTGCACGTTTAACTGCCCAACGTTGGACATAAGCCTCCTTTTTTTATCGTACGACGGGGAATCGCTTGGCATTCATCTCGCCTGGTTACAAGTTAAGATAAGACCGAAGGTGGAGGTGCATTTCAGCCGGAATCCTTAACAAACTGAGGAAGAGGGTAAAAAGCTTCCTCTGGTATTAAAAGCTTGTGTAGAGGCGTTCCACAAGGATCCATCTTTATTTTATTTTATTTTATTTTAACATTTTTGGAAAACTTACAGCTAACACAGAGTTTATATTAAGACTATAGAAAACTAATGGCTAATTACAAGTTTCCACTTAAAGGTTACTGTAAAATTAAAATAAATTTCAGTCCAAAGATGTTAAATGTATACGACAGCTATTATTAATCTATATTAAGTATTTACAAAGTAGTAGTCACTCAATAAACGTTTAAGACGAATGTTATTTTCAATTTTTACAGCGGACCTACCGAGTCGTATTACACACTGCAAGTCTCTCTCTCTATGCTTTATTACTTTATTACTCCTTTAAGGCGGACCACAGGCGGCTTTGGATGTTATAAATTCTCATCTAGATGTAATTTATAAATGAGCCTAGTCCAACTCCCTAATTGTATGCCCTGTTAAATCTAAATTCCTAATCCTGGGTACAAAAGCTCAAATTACTAACGTCAAATGTCATAACCCGATATTATCCATTAATAATACTAGTATACCCATAGAAACCGAAGCCAGGATTTTAGGACTAATTTTTGACAGTGAACTTAGATTTGTTATGCGATCTATTAGTGCTGTCACCCTTTAATTACTGCAGTGCAGTTCATGGTCCGAGATTATAAGCCAAAACAGAAAAAGCAATCAAAATCAGAACGCATGTGCAAGATTCTGCTTTGACATACCCAGAAGAGGTCATGTTACTCTTTACCGCAACTAACACGCACAATTAATCATTCAGTTCACATTTAAATCTCTTATTCACACACACCCTCACACACTCACACACATTGTAGCCAATGGTATTCTCTTTAATATTTATATTAAAAGTTATTTTTGTACCTTATTAAAATTTTTGCTATTCTTTTCAATTTATTCATATTTTCTATAAACTGTAATTAATCGTTTTTTAACCCCCTACCATCTCTTGCGGCTATGCTCGACTAACATCGAAGCTCGAGCTTAATGCATCGTAAGATGGTGGTATCTAGCCAGGCAGACTTAAGCAAAGTCCTATCAACAAACAAACCAAGCACAATATTGTTCTCCCCCTGGGGATCAAACCCGGGACCTCTGGATCTGAATTCGGTGGGTTGAACCACTACACATCTGAGTCAGTTAAAAAGTTTTTTAAATTAAATGGTGTTTTAAAGTTTAGCAGTCGGGCTAAGGATACATTAATAATTACCTACCTCATTAAAAAATGGTATGTCGAGTATTTTTTCTCGCGGTTTTGTCCAACAGTCCAAAAGAGTATTACAAGCTAGTAATATTTGTGGACGGTTGTATTATTTGTATTAGTACCTTCTGCGCTAGTACATAAATAAAACAACTGGTTCTAGTTGTGGTTCAAATTCCACCCGGGACAAACTTGAAAAATGTTTGTGATGAAATTAAGTTTGTTCTGTATTTAACTATCGTATTGTATTCTCTATGTACTAAGAAATATGTCTATAAATAATATCCGTAGGGGCCTAGATGGCGCTGTATGAAATTAAAGTTTTTTTAAATAAAGCCAAAAGTTAATCTGTCAGTGCCCCAAATAGCTTATTACACGTCATAATTACTATTAAATTTGTTGAGATAAAGGTTCTTTAGACAGATTATAGCACAGAAATACTGAGCAGACGCCAAATAGAAGCGATTACAAAACTTGATAATAATTCAACCAAACTGTTTAGGTACCTACAACGTGCCACAATGTAACAAACTATGCCATATGCGGCATACATTATTCAAAGGCATAATAAACTCCGCACTTAGATGTAGGAAACATACAGTATATGTATAGATATATGTTACAAACAACTCATCTGAGTAATATGAAACTCTGCGAAGCCTTCCCAGTTCATTTAGAAGTTTCCTTGCGAGGTCCATGTACCTGCGTTGGGAATGTATTTCGCTACACCGAGCTCATTCCGTCCCTAACCAAACACGAGAAACACCGTCACACGGAATGATTTAATGTAAAATATATATATTCACTCCTTTTGAAGGTTTAAGTTGGCGTCTTAAGTTCTTAGATATTCTTAGCTTTTGTTGGAATCTATTTAAGTATTAATTTAGGTATTTGGTATTTGGCTTTTAGATAAAAGAGCTCGTCTGACTATGAGAACCATAAATACAGCACTTCATCCCAATTTACCCTAACCTACATAAATGAACCAACTACTTTCGGTAAAAATTCTAAGCACGTTGCCAAAGTAACTCGATTTCGTTGACAACCAAAAGCAATTATTGTGCCCCCTGTCTAAATATCAGCCTCCCCCGGGTAAAGATTCTGAATTGAATTATGTTTGGTCATCTGTAAGTTTATTCAAGACATAATTGGGTGATTCCAACTCCGAGAAACTCTACCCTTTTACGAAAACCGATCGAAATGAATTAAATTAAAATGGACTGTAGGAAATTGTTATTAAATCTGAAGGAAATAAAGTCTAGATTTGAGATTTGATCCTCTTCGACGCTTGCGTTTTGATTTCGTTTCAATAAGGATGTATCGATAAATTGAGACTTCCAAATCATTTGAACCGTTTGAACTTTTAGAAGACAAAGTTCATTGCTCTCTTTACTCTGTACAGATAGTCATGAAATGGTTTAATTAGCACCTTTTCTATTATTGAAAAAACACTCATAGCTACATTGTGATTTACAGCGCACAAACGCGAACGCATCTATACTTCCTCCTTTCATCACACTTTCTTCACAGTAACGCACGAGATGCAGTCAGGAGGGGTCTTGCGTATATTTAATAAGATATTCTCCTTCTTGCTCGGATGTTCATTATATCAATAAAAAGTAAGTTCTAAAACTAAATCCCAACTACTGAAAAATCACGCTCTAAAAAGTATGAATGAAGAAAACATTCTCATCTGAAATTGTTATGTACAAACAATGAACAAACTGCACGTAATCGAGGTTAACCGTCAAGAGATACATAGTCGATGAGTATATCTACCTGGGCCAGAAGAGAAGCTTGCTTCGAAAATAGGCACGACAAAGAAATCGATAGTCGTATCGACAACGTTAAGTAGAGCTTCGAAGGCGTATATGAAGGGAAACATTCTGACACATAACTCAACTGTTCCATACCAGTACCAGACGGAAGCGTGCCCAAAACACTGGCTGCATTGCCACTGAATAGCTATGCTAATTCGCTGGCCTAAATAGAGTCAGCCCTCGGGTCAAGTGTCGCCTCAATAAAAATCCCTGCAAGATTTTTGAAGACCCGGAGGGCGCCGGCTCCCTACGGACACAAGGTCTCGACCCCAAAAGGCTGAAATAGATAAGCTCTGTCGAGACCACTATAATCACTATATTCGAATCAGCCGCAACACCAGTCCTAATAAAATATTAAAATCCCTATTCTTATTGAAAATGTATTCAATTATTACCTATTAACACAGAAAATACCATTTTAACTATTATTAAATAATTCATGGCCTCAATGGCATGTATTTCGATGACATCTCAATAAATGGCTTTCTCGCTAGAACCCTCTATTTATCATCCCGTGGATAAAGATGTGGGTCAGACGATTCTTCTCCTACATTTATGATTAAAAAAAAAACTTAGCAATACTTGGTCCCAAACACAAAGTATGACTGTTGAAATCGATATATATATACGAAAAACACTATCTGGGGTTATATCCGTAACCTGAGTCTCCAAAGCATTTATTTTCATTCCCTTTAACGAACCTTATTGTTGGCTCTTCTTACACGGTCGAGTTGGGTCCGCTCGTATGTAATTAAGTTGTAATCAAGTCTGTATAGCCCTGAAATGTTGGCATATACGTTTAGATCTCCACTGTGAAGCAATTTCTCGAATAAATCCAGAAATTGTTGGTTTTCTTACTTGTGAATGTCCTAAATTGTCCCCATCATCATCACCTGTAACTAGACTTCCCCTTTGCTGCACGTTTACCGAAGCTACACGAAGAACTGCATCTATAAGGTTTTTTTTTTTATTGTACGACGGGGAAGCGCTTGGCCTTCATCTCACCTGGTAACAAGTTGAGATAAAGTCGAGGTGGAGGCGCACTTCACCCGGAATCCTCAACAAACTGAGGAACTGGCTATCTTACCTCTGAATGCCGGAACACAACAACAAACAGGTTTATGGGTATAGGTACCTACAGGTATATTTATGTACCACGACATATTAATCATGATTTTTTCGCGTGGGCTAGTGTCTCGATGAACCATATTTATTAAAAAAAATACACATATATTTTTTCAGAAATGAATAGATATGATAACTTTCACCTCTTTACACAAAAATGTTCACTAAGTGAAATGAAAGCCACGCCAAGAACTTAAAGAAAAAAAAATGCCTTAGGAGATAAAGCTGTTTAAAGCTAGCATGTAATCGACCCTCACAGCGTTTGCATAAATCTTACCCTAACGTTGTATTCCGCCCTGTACCTCGATCAAGCCTTTCTGCTAATATCTTCTCAAGCTTCATCGTGCACCCTGTACCTCGGTAGACTAGACCCTCGCTGCGCTCGGGCCGATCTCGCCCCGTACTTTATTTCTAAGGAACTTTAGATATTTTCCGATTTAGAATCACAGCGGTACCCTTAATATCGATCTTGTGCCATTAATTTAGCCATGTATTCCAATCATCTTATAAAAATTTTATTGCCACCTTCAAAGGTAACCGAAGTAAAATATTCTACGTCTCCCTATTCAAATCGCATTCCATAAAGAAAATATAAGTGGTTTTCAAAGTAAATCATTTGAGCTGAAAGCATTTTACGTTACTACCTCAAAATGTCATTAGGAGGCTTTTACGTAGATTTCATTTATAAAATATGTAGGTACCTAGAAGGTATCCATTACTTTCCTCGGATACAGCGCAAACCCTTCTCGGAGGTCCGTTGGTAAAATCCAGTTTCAGAATAAGAAAGAACCTTACTTAATTCATTTTTAATGAGCTTTTAGTTTCGAAAATGGTCTGTTTTTTTTAGAATTTTCTGCAAACTTATTTACTAAAACATATTATTTATTAATATATATATAATAAAACCATTAATATATATAGTGGTCTCGACAGAGCTTAGCTATTTGAGCCTTTTGGGTGGAGACCTTGGGTCCGTGGGAAGCCGGTGCCCTCCGGGTTTTCAAAAATCTTGCGGGGCTTTTCATTGAGGCGACACGTGAAACAAGGGCTGGCTCTTATTTAGGCCAGTGAATTAGCATAGCTATTCAGCGTGGCAATGCAGCCAGTGTCTTAGGCACGCTTCGGTCTGGTACTGGTCTGGAACAGTTGAGTTACCTATAGGCCGTTTGTAACGGTCCTTGGGAAATCTGACTGATTCCTTTGTACATAGTTAGTTTAATTGTACTTTTTATTGAAGAAATGAAACCTATTTTTTAATTAATAAGAAAATCCTATACAGCTAAGGACTTGCCGACAACGGACACTTTAGCACGACTGCTGAGCATTTGATCCCTATTTGTTTTGAAGTACATCCAACTCCTATCTACTTCCTACATCGCTTAAGTGATTTTGCGCTTGAGCAAAGTTTGGGATTTTCAAGTGGAATGACTCAAGATAATCTCACTGAGATTGTAATTATGTTTGCTATTTGAAGTTATAAGTATCTGGGTAACGTAACATTTACCTACTTGTACATAGGTAGTTTTATAAGGTCTAGGGAGGCTATTGCAACTAAAAAACATATGATCAATAATTTCATGTGATGTACCATCGTCTCTAGTAATCATAGAGTTAAATCAATCGATTTAGTAGTCGTCAAATATATAAATGAATACTCTTGATATGATAATAAGGCACAAAAGCAGTACGTGAAGCGTCAATTATATATTTTTTTCCACAATAACCAAAATAGTTGCAATACTGAGGTAAATGCAACTAATAGCTATGATTTACATTAGAATTTAAAGTTAAGAGATTGTTTACGTAACATCCAAAATACCTTTTTTCTTATGATGGATTTTATACCATCGCAGGAAGGCTTAATTTACCGGAAACTTACGTAAAATATATTGCGGGTTGTTGCAACTTTTTTTCATACACTATAGTGGTGGGGCATATCACAAAACGGTGCGTTTATCGATACTCGGATAATTATCTCATCTTACTTCCTAGGCAGGAACAGCAAAGTCGAAGCTTTAATAACTAATTAATAATGTAGGAGGTTAACCTCCTACATTGCTACAGTGGACGTTGGCTGCAATTATATGATGTAGTACTTTTCGTAAATCAATTTGACCTACAAGAACGGGTATATAGTTATAAATTACGTCACCTAAATTGCAATTCTGATCTCGCAATCGGCTATTAAGGTACCTACCTGCCTTAATAATTCAGTACTGTGATTCGGCGTTCCAATTCCCAAATTTGGGATTCAATCACAGTTTCTATTATACCTGTAGAATACGTTTAGTTACGTTTCAATTTTCCTGAAACCGTAGAAGCTGTACGGTGGCGTAGCATTCCACCCTGTGATAAAATAATATGTACTATGTATTACGATAATAATTTTCTCTCACAGAAGGAATTACTAAGGTATACTTAAGGTATGACTATGGGGTTCAGACATATTTAGGTAAGTACTTTTATGATACGATTTATAATACCAAACAAAAAAATAACATTGCTTCTGATAAAAAATGGCAGTGCCACAGCAGAGTGTATTAAGGCAGAGGATGAAATTTTGCAATTATAGTGAATGTCTTCTCCATATGTATCGCCCCAACGAAATTTCTCACATTGGCAATGAGTAAAAAAATATTCACAACTATTTACCTTCGAGGATTCACCTCTGATTACTCAAAGCGTGGACTTAGTAAAATATACAAAAACCTTTGAATACAAAAATGAAAAACTATTAGATATATAATCTTGGAAACTACGTCTGGTTCTATAGTAGTAAAAGTGTTTGTTTAAGGTAGTAATAAAGTGTTTACTTTACATGTTGTATGAGTAGGTATTTTGAATTTAAAATAGAATACAGCGCTCTTGAACGTTTCCGCAGTACGTACCTATTTACTTCAAAACGTACGAAAGCCTAAGAATTACCAGTATCTCATGTTTAGCTAATGAGTTCCGCCGAGCATTATTTCCTTCGTTAATTAAGAATTCAAACCTCAGAGGCTTCGTGTAATCCAAAGAAATCGGAGGGATCTTGAGTCCGACATTCACAGATTCAGGGAAATGAGCCATATAATAAAAATGTAACCACACTAAGCGTTTATTGTGCAAGTTACGCGAAGGTGTGGCTGCTTTCAGTCATTCAGCTTCCATGCTTCAGCAAGGTATGGAAATGGAAACAGTTATACTTTTGACATATTTCTGAAGAATACAACAAAACATGTGGTTATTTGAAAAACAGGAGGTCGGTCGACGTTTGTCTAAGTTATTGATCTGTGGTACAGCCATATTTTTCAAGGAACTGACCAACGCTGGGGTAAGCGTTGTCCTGAAGGATAGCGTCGACATTATTTACTCGCTTAATGTAGAACCCGTTTCAGTTTGAGTGGATGGGGAAGGCCCTAGATCGGATTCAGTCATATAGTTTTAGGCACGATAAGTAAAAGAGGAGTATAACTACAAAATGGTTCAGAACGTGAACACGTCGAGGAAGCGTTGATCCCCATTGTTGACTGAAAGGGTGATATATTCTCAATGTCAGGAAAATGTTTCTATTACACGCCTAAGCTCAAACAATATGCAACTGGTTTTTGACCCACTGATTAGCAAAGGTATTACCTTTAAAAATACAAATGTAACAAGTTTAGATTGTGATTTAGTGGTGGGCTCAAAACAATATATTATAACGAAACAGAAACTGTTATTCTACAAGTCTCCTGAGTTAAAATACTTATTTACACTCTTTAATGCACTACAATAACCTATCCTCTAGAGGGCACTTTAAGTCACCAAGACAAGTCAAGTCTAGTGACTGAACACTTACGTAATATATACCAACCGAAACTTTGAGTAAAACGAGTTTTTTTCTATCGAACACTCCTCCCGTACAGTCTTACTCTTACTCTCTCACATACTTAATTCATGTACACTCACCTTAATTTACATTTCCATTACACTTTACACTTCACACAACTCTTCACTACACACCAATCCACTCGACCCACATGCACTTACACTCCATATAAATATGTTCAACTATAGTTGTAGTTAAGTGGTTATGAGCCCAAATGTACCTTCTTTTTTATTGTACGACAGGGAAGCGCTTGGCCTTCATCTCACCTGGTTACAAATTGAGATAAGGCCGAAGGTGCAGGCGCACTTCACCCGGAATCCTCAACTAACTGAGGAACTGGCTATCTTAATACCTCTAAATGCCGTAACACAACAATTTTAAGAATTGTTGTTATGCCGACAAAATTAGGTAAGATTATAGTAGCTAGCCAGGTAGACCTAAAAAGTCCTTACATCAATCAAACCAAGCACAATATTGTACTCCCCTGGGGATCGAACCCTGGACCTCTTGATCTGAAATCGGTGGATTTAACCACAGAGGTGGTTAAAAACATATAAACCTGTGTGACAAGTTCGTTTTAAACCTACCATAGCAACTAGTTTCACAAACAGGTTAATTAAACTGTAATCGTTTCGTATTGTATCGAAAAACTTCCACTCCAGTTCACTTATTCAGATAGGCCGTTCTAGAATTGACAACAGAAGATGGAATTAGAGAATCTGAAGGGGTTCGTTTTTTTCTTTACCTTTGAAATAATACACTATAAAAATACCCAAATCGCTTCATGAAGTGTAAAGTTTAACTACGGTATGGTAGGATTTTGAAGCTATGTTTTATGAGATTCTATATAACGGATTGGGTGACATGGGGCAAATCTTTCTGTACAGAGATATCTTTTTATTTGATACAATCGAGTTGAAATTTATAGATTTAGGATCCAAAGGTCCCGGGTTCGATCCCTAGGGAGAGTGCAATATTGTGCAGGACTTAAACAAAGTCCTACCACCAACCAAATCAAGCACAATATTGTACTCCCCTTGGGCATCGAACCCGGGACCTCTGGATCTGACACTGGTGGGTGAACTACAAGACCACAGAGGTGGTTAAAACAGCCTGGTTATTCAAAACACTTTACGAGCCGCCACATGACTCTTTGACGACCATTACCAGTGGCAGTAGGTTCCCGGGACTGACAACGGCCCTCCAAAGCAATCTGGTAATTCTAACCTGCAATGTCGAAACGTCCCGGTGACCAAACCTCATAAAGGAATGCCGCACCCGTGAATCGGACTTAGGACTACTAGACAGGTGCGGGTCTCTAAAGCGCTGAGATTTCCGGGGATTATTTACTACTGTGTTTTTGAAATTCAATGATACTTATGCCTACTAACAACCAAATAAGCACCAGGTTCTCTTTCTTCTATATTTTATATCAAATAGTATAATGAGAATCTGGACATAAGATTTCAGAATTACTGGGACGGGCCGTGTAGAAACTAGCAACCCTGTCGTTCAGTACAAGCTACATACCAGGTATCTACAGCCATTCCTATTTTCTTATTTCACCGTAGCGAGCACAGGTACTTTCAGCTAGTATATGATAAATTTAATTCTAATTATGATTATCGGCTCTTACAAGCACGAAAACCCATATGAGGATATGGGTTTTTTTTTTATTTTAATTTTACGACGAGGAAGCGCTTGGCCATCATCTCACCTGGTAATAAGTTGAGATAAGGCCGAAGATGGAGGCGCACTTCACCCGAAATCCTCAATTAACTGAGGAACTGGCTATAATTGTTTTAAGAATTGTTATTATAGCGACAGAATTAGGTAAGATGGTGGTAGATAGCCAGGCGGACTTAAACAAAATCCTACCACCAACCAAAATTTTTGGTTTACTCTCAAAAGTAATGAAATTTAAGCTTTTAAGGTTAAGGTACTTCCTTTTAGCTTCATATTTGAAAGCTTCATATTTTGAGGTCTAGTTGATGCATTGCCTTAGCTTCTGCTAAACATAACCTGGGTTTCTGTTCACCCTCGTTGATTGCACTTTACCATGCATACTGAAAGCAAGCTTCGAGATAAACTTATCGAGCTATACTCTAGTTAGTAAACTAGAGTAACAATTTCAACGCAATTAGGCATATTACGGCCATGCTAAGGCTGATGACTGACTAGAAGAAAGGGTTGAGGAATGAGGTATGGAGTTTTTTTTACAGGAAATTCATTTCACACAGCTCCATCCAGCCCAAAACTATGCATAGCTTGTAATATGGATACTAGATTACGCATAGTGTTTTTTTAAATAACTTCTTTATCATACAATACAACACCCAAACACAGAACAAATATATTCATCATACCCATAACAACTACTGAGTTATTAACGAACTATGAGGCTTGTTAAGAGTGTGTATTAGTTGGATAGCCATGCTAGACCGAGTAATGTGTGCTTCCACCTTATATTATGATAGGCTATCATAACTTGACACTAGCACCCTTATTCTATATGACCAATCGTGTCTTAACGCGCCCGCGTTACCATATGTCAATACGATGATTCTATACAGATATCGTAACACGGGCGCGTTAAGACACGATTGGTCAGACAGAATAAGGGTGCAGGTGAGATGAAGGCTTCCCCGTCGTAAAATAAATAACAAACGTGCGTGTGTAAAGTCTACCAAACGCTATAAGCCGGCTAAGGGTGAGTCGGATCCGCAGTATGGCTCCGAAACGAAATACAAAAAATACGGATTGCTTGTCTTAAAATGTGTATCGGAACCCTCGGGTGAGCGTGTCCGACTCGTACTTGGCCGTCTTATTACCATTTATGGCACACTCACAAGAAAAAGGGTCACTCGAATAGTAATAGCCATTAATAATAAAAATAAATAATAATAAATAAATATTACAGGACATTAATTTTACACAGCGCCATCTAGCCCCAAACTAAGCATAGTTTGTAAATTGCACATTACAGCGGTCGTAGCAGTTACATATCGTCCATACTGCGATGGAAATGTTATCGACAATTTTCATTAAAAACTACTGCTATTCAAGTCAAATTATCATTTTTGTAAAGTTTATGAACGGGTTTAGTTCACAGTCCCACCCACTGAACACACCCACTGAAAAGCATCACTACGGGTAGGTACATTATTTACTCTGTTACGTAGGAACGTTTGGAAGTTTCTTGTTTACCCACTGTAAGCATACTTTAGCTCGATGAAGCTCCAGTTTAAAAACACAGTAAAATAAACAAGGTTTGGCTTGCACTAGAAACACACTGCTGGCAGTGTGTTTCTAGTGCAAGCCAAAGGCATTGCTTATTTTGTTTTCACCTATGTTTTTCAATAGTGCATTCACGTCCGCACAATTTTTATGTAACTAGAATACGAAAAAGCAAACTAACTAAACTGTAACAAGTGGTAGTTGCTTTTTTTTAAATGTATGACGGGGAAGCGAACTGACTATCATACCTCTAAATGCCACAACAATTTTAGATGTGTTGTTAGGGTGACAGAATGAAGTAAGGTAGTAGCTAGCTAGGCGAACATAATTAAAGTCCTACCACCAACCAAACCAAGCACAGTATTGTACTCTCCCTGGTGAACCAGTAATCTCTGGATCTGATACCATCAGGCGAGCCACTGGACCACGGGCGGTTAAATCCTGATGAAGTTCGGAACCCAGCAAACTGCTGCACCAGTGCCTTCAGCAGGTCTACGATGGAGCTCGCTTTCCCAGAAGCTCGCGCTTCAACTTCGCTTGACAATCGGTGTCAGATCCAGAGGTCCCGGGCTCGATCCCCAGGAATACAGTATTGTGCTTGGTTTGGTTGGTGGTAGGATTTTGCTTAAGGTTGCCTGGCTAGCTACCACCATCTTACCTAATTAATCGCTATACCAATAGTTCTTAATAATTGTTGTGTTCCAGCGTTCAGAAGTAAGGCCAGTTCCTTAGTTGGATGAGGATTTCGGGTGAAGTGAGCTTTCACTTTCGGTCTTATCACTACTTGAAAATCAGGTGAGATGGAGGAAGGACATCCCCATCGTATAATAAAAAAAACTTTATAGTAGACCTGATCATCGCCCAGGTGAGGTATGGGGTCAGGAGCTTACCCGATGTACCTGAACCCCGAATCGAGCAACGTACACACAAGTATCTGTCCCAGTAATAATTTTACCTGTAGGTAGGTAAAAACAGGAATATCGTTTTTGTAAATGGAAATCTGTTCAGTATTCTACGTTTTTTGTCTCTTTTCTTATT
The DNA here is from genome assembly GCA_951394065.1 of Venusia cambrica. NCBI lineage: Eukaryota > Metazoa > Arthropoda > Insecta > Lepidoptera > Geometridae > Venusia > Venusia cambrica. The sequence continues at coordinate 4,758,331 of OX596060.1, read as the reverse complement.
ATTATTGTACGATGGGGTAGCGCTTGGCCGTCATCTTGACTGTATTCAAGTTACGATAAGGCCGAAGTGGAAGCGCAATTCATCTAAAATTCGCAATTGCCTAAGGAACTGGCTATCTTATTTCTAAATGCAGGAACACAAAGTCAAAGTCAAAATTTCTATATTCATTAAGATTTTTTAGGATCATTTTGAAACGTCAAATTTACCGCCTGTTCGGAATCGCGACCAGCAGCACAAGGAGAAAGGCAAGAACTTCAGGCCGGTTAATTTATTTGATGATCCATTCAACATTTAGATACACAATTTGTTATTATATTCTAAGTAGATACATCAAAAACCTAAATACTTAATCTTAAAACATGTGTTATTACCTATCTACCTAATGGGCAATTTGTTAACATTGAGAAACAACACAACCATTTGGATTTGTTGTTCTCTTTCTTTTCTGGAAAATTCTAAGCAAGTAGTTGTATGTCTCGTTTGTATGTCTCGCCACTATTATAAGATAACCGTTTGACCAAAATCTTATTCTGGTAAGTAGGAGTCATAAATAGATGGAATAAAAAATTGTTACATTTAATACACAAATCCCTCGCGAAAATGATTCTTTACTTCAACAAAACAATTTATACGACATTTCCAGAGAATGTGGGTGAAGTGTAAAAAATGTAGCCAGCAACAAAAGTTAATATGTGAAAAATCGACAATGTAACAGAAAATGTGACTTAGTTGTATATTAGTAAATCCGTAAATATTAATCATAATACATAAACAAAAAACAACTCAACAATTATTCCATCCCCCTGTTTTACTTTTTGGGTTGCATAGCCAATATTACATGACAACAATTTCACACAGTGCCATCTAGTTCCAAACTAAGCAAAGTTCTAGTCTAGTTCAAAACACATACTTATCATACGATACCTATCTACACCCAAACACATTAATAAACATCAAGATTAATCACACCGATGTTTGTCCTGTGTGGGAATCGAACCCACAACCTACAGCTCAGAAGGCAGAGCTACTACCAACTGAGCTGTGAGGCTTGTTAACATCTTTTGTAATTAAGAGGCACTTCCTTAGGTGAACCATAACTGTTTTTTTTAGAAATTATGTTTTAATTGTTAATGGTTGGTAAAGAATAATTGATGATTTTCGTGTTGCGAACGCCAATAGTGGCGTAGGCGCTCGGTAACGGCTTACCATCAGATGGACCGTTGACTTGTTTGCCTATACTTAATGTTATAAAAAATAATCTCAATATACAAGCTATCCTCAGGTTGGGGCTATATCCACATTAATTTATTGTAAGCTCACCCTTGCTTTATAAAAACCCAGCTTATAATTTGCAAGAAAGACAAACGCATTATTGAACTGCGTGGGATCAAAAAAACGTTAACACGTTGGCGCTGACTGTACCAAGCAAAACACCTGCATTCGCGGAAAGCAGATAAATGGCTGAGCTTTATTAGGTCGGACGTGGCATTTGTCGTCGTGCAGTCAGCGCTGCACACTGGAAATGAGTTCTTGAAAATGCAAGAAAATGAACGAACCTAGCACTTTACTAAGATTTATACTCATATTATTTATGAAACGGATTTTAATCAGGTTTACTGGAAATGTCATTTCTGAGTATCCTGTACTCAAATTCAATGAAATTTCCAGTAAACGCATAGAATTCGTCAAACATTTATTCACAAAAAAATATGTATGTACGTACAAGAGAAGCAGTCGGGTTACCTAAGGACCGTTACAAACGGTATACATGTAACTCAACTGTTCCAGACCAGTACCAGGCGGAAGTGTGCCCAAGACACTGGCTGCATTGCCACGCTGAATAGTTATGCTATTTCACTGGCCTATGTAAGAGCCAGCCTAATAAGATAAATTTTATTTTTGAGCAAATATAAGTTTCTCCATAAACGGCAATAACAAAGGAAGGTTGACAGGAATGAGGCTAGGCTAGACTATTGTATTTACTTTTATTTTATTTTAACTCATCTAGCATTTCTGTCATCGTAACGTGGCCTTGATATTTGTTTAACTATTTTCAATTGTGTTATTAGGAGTATATACTTAAATTAACAATCATCTATCTACCTACATAACGTGATGAAGTTTTTTCATATCGCCAAAAAAATATACTAAACGAGCAATTAAAAATCTGAATCTAAATATCAAAAATGTGATCAAACTGACTAAAACAAAGCTACCCTTTTCTAGTCAATTTTTTAGACTTACATTTATAATCTGATCATAAACATTAGACTAAAAAATATTTTTTAGATTAAACGTTCATTTAGCATATCTACCCCTAGGTAACTGCTAATAACTGAGAGCAAAGCATTTTAACAGTCAATTATTTCAGTAGGCAGCCATCATTAAGAATGGTTAGAGATTCCAACAAAGAAATACGCCGACAGTCAGCTAATCTTTATTGAGTTTTCTTCTAACCTCGCGCGGATCGTAAACGGTGAAAAACTATACTATTTTCTTTTATCAGCCTCTTTATCTTTTGTTTTCTTCTATCTTACTGTGGCAAGTAGAATTTACAATACTTTACCCTCTTTTTGAGATTGAATTTGTGTAGTTTGCTATCTATATATTGATTATGACCTTCTGACATGGACGTGGACTGGAGTTCGATCGTCTGCCGCTTTTCAGAGAGCTTTGTACTTATGGTAAGTTGATAAAAATAAACCATAGTTATACAGAAATTTAATCTCAAATTTTCACAAGGCATGATTGCTGAATTGAAGTGCTTTGTAGATTTATATGAATATATTATTTATCATACAAAATATAAACATCCACAGGCTACGGTAACATACCACAGCCCATCTGGCCGTATGTTTGCTTGCTATATTTGTTGTTAAAAAAATAATGAACACTTGCGGAGATATTTTTTAACGCTTTTTTTGGACGCTTCTAAAAGCTCCCTAGTTTTTGAAAGCGCTCATCAAATCATGTTTGTTATCCTTTTAACCACGTACAAATTGGATCAACAGCGTGAAGCGACTCTACATTTTCATTTCATGTCCGGCAAATGAAATTACGCCACTATCTCACTGTACAAACAATTACCCAGAGAACCTTCAACAACTAGTTAATTTAAAACAGAAGTGCCGTGTGTGTGCTTCATGGATAGACTCTTTGGTTGAGGATCATCCTGTTTCTATCCATGTGTAATGTTGCTGATATATTAAGCAATAGAAAGCAAAACCGCCACCATTGAGTTTTTTGTGAAATGAAATAGGACTCACCGCAATGTTTTATCCGCATGTGGTCTAGTGGTTCGCCTACCGGTGTCAGATGCAAAGATCCCGGGTTCGGGGGAGTGCAATATTGTGCTTGGTTTGGTTGGTGGTAGGACTTTACTGAAGTCCGCCTGGCTAGCTACCACTATCTTACCTAAGTCTGTCACCATAATATCAATTCTTAAATTGTTGTGTTCAGGCATTTAGAGTTAAGATCGAGAGCCAGTTCCTCAGTTTGTTGAGGATCCCGGGTGAAGTGCGCTTCCACTTTTGGCCACTCGTAACTTGAAAAATCATGAGAAATGAAGGCCAGGATAAAAAAAAATCTCTTCCTCGTCATCTATAGAGGTACAATATTCGTAGACGAGGTTTAATTTACTGCTTATAAATATTCGTTAAGCTTGTTATATAGGCCTTTGACTTCATAGCTAGCCTGGCTGTAAGCTTTCCTATTCCTATAAGATCATAGATAATATCTTATTGTTAGTATTTGGTTTGAAGACTTTTACCTAACTATAATTTTCTTAATAAAATGATAGTTAGGTTATAAAGTTATCTATCTGAACACTTTTCTGTATAAAAGAGTAATGAACTTGTATCTAATTGCAGTGAAGCATCTTCGAGCCTGCAGGGTCATTAAGAACGACTTTGCCAGCGTCAAACGAAACAAAGTTAAACTACAGAATTCTAAATACTAATAAAAAATAATGAATTAACTATCTGTGTTGTAAATATATCATAAAAACAGCTCGAAAGTGTATCTTATAGACAAGAATGAATTAGACATCGTACTTTATCAGTAGTCGAATCATCACATAACATTTTAGTACAGTAACAGAATTAGGTACAGACAAATTTCATAAAGACGGATTGATACGCGCAAAAAACGCCTTTTTCTTATCAATTATTTGTGAAACTAGGAATTTATTTTATTGAGTTTTGTGTGATATTAAGAATAGGGTTAAGAATCGACCCCTCCATCTCAACCCATGGATGTCGTAAAAGCCGACTTTGGGATCTCACTATACTACACACTATACTACACTATACTCTCACTCATACTATATCTACATATTTACTACGTTCACCAATCCACCAGTCAAGCGTGGTGATTATGGTAAAACCCTCCAGCTTTGGCGGCGGCTCTGTCCAGCAGTAGACATTAATGAGCTGGTAATGTGATATTTGATAATTGCGATACCTAAAACTATGCAAAATTAATAGGTTCGAAAAGCGAATTCAAACTCACGTGAAAACCCAAATCCAGATCGTTAACAAAACTAATAATTTGTATTTGATTTGTATCAGGTAAATTCTGATCAAAATACATATTGCAATTTAAGCCCATACCCAAAGAGATTCACAAGAGCCTAGGTACATAAAATATAAAGTAACAAACCCGAGGTTCTTGCTTTTTCCTTGTTGCGATTTTGAACAGGCGGTAAATTCCACGATTTTTTTTATGCTACGTTGGGAAGCGCTTGGTCTGAACACCTATCATAAGGCCGAAGGTGGACACGCCTCTGTGGTCAAGTGGTTCCACTGCTGGTATCAGATCCAGAGGTCCCGGGATCGATTTCCAGGAGTACAATATTGTGCTTGGTTTGGTTGGTAGGATGTGTTTAAGTCCGCCTGGCTAGCTACCATCTTACCTCTAATGTCTGTCACCACCATCTTACCTCTAATGTTTGTCACCATTATAACTAATCTAAATATTTTTTTTCGGGCATTTAGAGGTATGATAGCCAGTTCTTCAAGCCGTTGAGGTTTCCGGGTGAAGTACGCCTCATCATAAATTGAAACCAGATGAGATTAAGACCAAGTGCTTTCCCGCCGTACAACAAAAAAAAGCGCACTTATCCCGGAATCCTTTAGAAATCGTCAAATCAGTTAGGATCTGATTAACAATTACTTTGATCTGATTAACAATTACTTTGATCTTACTGACAATTTTTGACGTGACTTGACAAGTTTTACCATAAATAGGTAGAAACTTAGGGTCCAATAACTTATTATCAATTATGTCGAACGATTCGCTGACATTCGTGTTGAATATCTTGAAATCGCTTGCCTCATCTTTATTCATTTATCCCTAAAACGTTCTCGTTACTCGGTTAGGTGAAAGCAACAGGTTACAGCCTCAATTTTCAGCCATCATGATCGCATTGTGCTGGAGACGAGCTCGAGATGTCGTGAAACATCTCTCGCGCACTTGTCAGGATCATCCGCGGCACAAATTACTCTTTCCACGTTTGTGAGTCGTTTCTTACTAGCGCCTTTACTGTATTTACCTTTTATTTTCTCTTCTAAGTATTTTTGATTTACAATTTTATTTTATTTTCTCTTCTAAGTATTTTTCATTTACAATTTTATTTTTGTTTTCAAACCGTTATGAAAGTTGGTCAACATATATAAAGCCTAATTAATAAAAGTATACAGTATGTTATAGTTTTAGGATGGCATTAAATTTTAAATCATTTAAACTATGTACCAAACTGGTGGCATGGATCATCAAAAAACAAAAAAAAACCTTACCGAGTATCTTGTTTCAATCCTTGCGTCGCGATTCCGAACAGGCGGTAGATTTGACGATTAAACATTATTAATAAACGATTATTGGATTTTGATTTTGAGGTAAACTGCAGTAGATAACACACGAACTTCAGGAAACCAGCTTTCAGTTCTCTAGATCTAAAGATCTTTGGCTGTTGTTTTTTTATATACTACTAAGTGACCCCGCGCATTAACACTGGCTGACCCTACGCATAGGTGGCTTCAAAGCAGACTAGGGGTTATCCCCTAGTCTGCTTTGAAGCCTCGGAGCCTCATGAGCTGCCTCTACCCATCAACTCCACGTAGCCTACGGTGAGATCGCAGCCAATTCATCTGCTTAATATGGTGTTTATGGTAAATGTTATTATCCTGTACAAGAGTTCACCCATATCAAATGAAATTTAAAAACAATATTTTCATACATCGTCACTGAATCTAAGATTCTCTAATCACAGCAAACATTTTGAACCGGGGGTTTTTCCCGAATTCATAATATACATTTCTAGTCAACTAGTACTTGTAATTGAATTGAATTGAATTAAATGTATGAAATGAACATAGCTAAGACCATTCGCACATAACTCTGTGGTAGAGAGAGCATTTATTATATTCGTTTGTTTCTTTTAAAGCCTATAAACGACGATTATGATAAGTTCATTCAAGAAATGTTTCATAATTTAATTTACCATTTACATCATTTTTCTAGTCAATCCGTGAATATATTTAATGCATTAAAAAAACTTTACAACCCTGTAGAACCCCAATGGGGTAGATTTTTATCAAAGTCATAGATATTATCGTAAGCCATACCCTTTATTTTCTAAGGCACTACCGCTTGGTACTATTACTCGAGTGAAGGGAAATTTTACTTTCCCGTGCCACTATTATTCTTATTGGCTGATTAAACGCATCCTATAAAATTTAACGTGGATTACCTCATTACCAATGGCACGACTAAGTATATCAAAGCAAGATAAACAAAATATTTATTTGTTTCAAAATTTTTTTAAAACAAAAGCTTAACAAAATCAAGTTTACATATATTCTATGTAAAACATTGTCCTTTTCTTACTTAGACACTACATCGCATTAAAAACAAAAGTTATCTCCTATAACAAACATAAACAAACAAACTAGGTGGTAGGACCTTTTTGGTACAGAACCCTAAAAAAAACATAATCGCAACTTCTCCAACGCGTAACCAACCGTTTATTCTCCATTGATAAATTGAAGTAGAATGTCTATCATGTGATCATCATTGTCGATCGCAATTTTAGTCCGCTTTGACCCTTTGTACGTTTGTTGTCTTTTTAACCTTTTCGTCTTTTGGAACTCCGCCAGTAGTTTTAACAATCGGGGTAATGTAATTGAACCCTTCGTCACCCTTTTATTAATTTTAGAGTGCCAACCTTCCAAAACTTTGTTGGTTCTATGACGTAGACCATAAACACATAACATATTTTTTTTTTTTTTTAAGCCAGAAATGTTCTAAATAATTTATGAACAATGCCCAATGCATGCCCAAACCTTGACTCTCCGCTTTTACATATTCCCAACCCTGCAATATGTCTTCATGCTGCAACAATGGTAGGACTGATGAAATTCCAATAATACGTTTCTGGACTTTTATTTTAGTATTTAACTTTTTTCCATATTGCTCGAGACCAATGGTTAAAGCAGCCTTTTATTTGAGTGTCGGGGAAAACTTCTGTCAACGCGTTGACAGCTGCTAATTCAAAATCCCAATGAAATGTATCAGGGGACCAATTCGGTAGCGTTGATTTTATTAAATTGAAGAAAGTCTCGTAGGTTTTCTGTTGTTTATTTGGCATTAAAGCAAACACTAACGGTATCACATTTGTGGTGTCTTCCGTGCTACCGACGTCACCATGTATGCTGTATAGTTCAGCAAACGGCAGAGGGCAACTTTTAAATATCACATCCCAAAAAAAAAACACAGATTTTGCCAATTAGTTGCCTACAATCTGGTGAACAAAATAATATAATGCGAGTCATAATAGTAGTCAGCCAAAATAAAATCGGCAAAATTGGCTGGTATTTGAACTTCTTCAAAACTCTTATAAACTGTTTTTAACACACCCAGTGCTTTGTTTCTCGTATCGTACAGGCAATGTTGCACACTAGAAAGTGGGGGCAGAGAGAGATGTCACAAAATTCAGACTTTTATTTTAAAACGAATTATAGGTTTCATCATATAATTGAGTAATTGGTTTGTCGGATTTTGTTACTTGATCCTTTAAATTCTCAATTAAATTTTAAATTCACGAATGGAATTTCCGTTTTGAACATTTTCAAGTTACTAAAGTTAGCAAAGTAATTAAATAGCCTTGAATACGATTTATTTATTGATTAATACGGATATCCAAATATCACGTGGTGTAGTTTCTGCCTGCGTTTATATTTTCTTTTTAAACATAAAAGTCGGTATAATGATACAACTGTAATAGTTGGACATAATGGTATCGCGTTTTTTTTTTCTTGAAGGTATTGGTTTTTTGTAGAACATTACTGTATCTCTCTATCGCAGCGCACTCGATGTAAGGAATTTTATCAGTAATTTTTCTTCACTTTGGCTTACATTATTAGATTTTATGTAAGTCGCTAATAAAACCTGATAAAAAAAAATATAGCCTATGTTACTCAGTAATATGCTATAATAGCACCGTATCAGTGAAATAATTTTAAATATCTTTTTAGTAGTTTTTTAATCTTATCAATACATACAAAAATCTTAATCTGTTATATTTTTATCTATGGTTTATAGTGTAGTTAAATATGGCGGGGAAGCGATTGACCTTCATCAGATCTTTCAGATAAGTTATATTGTTGCAAATGACCGTAAAACCTTCACTTATTGACATACATGTTTCAAAAGGGCACATGATGCGAACGCATTATTTTATTATGCTCCAAACCAGAGCGAGGCTCCCGGCTAACGGAATGGAAGAGCAAACATAATAGAGGCTTTTTACAAAGGCTTTAAAAATCGCCGAGATTAAGACGAATATTGAAACATGCTCTAGTAACGATGAATAAAACATCCTCACTGCAGTGGTTGGATATCATCCGACAGCTATTATACTACCATTATAAAACTTTATGCAAATGTCTTGCGAATAAAGCTTGCGTGTTAGCGTGCTAATTTTTATATGAGGGCTAGTAGGTCGGCCTAACAGCGCCAATATAAGAATTAGATGACGTACCTGTATACCATAATTATATATGTTCAATTTACTGAGCATGTGACAATGGTAAATGACTTATGCGTTTGTAAACGTTCACCCCTATCCAAATGAAAAATTGGGATTAGCAAAAATCTCACTCACAATACATATTTAGCGCTAAGAGGTCGCTTAGAAATGCCTGTTAAAGTTAAACAGATAAAACAGTTTCCTCACGATGTGTAAATGTATTCACCGTAAGAGCATGTGCATGTGTAAAATGCGCACATAAACTTCCGAAAAACCAAAAAGTCCATCGGAGCACGACTGGATTTGAGCCCACAACCTCCAGATCTAAACGGGCTTATACCCACTGGGCTTGGCCTCACATCTCTTTTTTTTTAAACCAAGCATTTATTTGCGATATTTTAATAAGTGAGACTGCTCAAAAGCTAAAATATGCATGGGTAACTTTGTACTCGTAAGTAGTTGCAACACAGTCGAAACTATAGAAAAGTTAAAAGGTACATAACCGTTCTGGAATCTGGAAGAAGATAATTGCTTCACAGCATTCAGTTCGCTCATGTACTCTTTGATTAGTGCCATAAAGAATTTTCTCTATGTTTATCTATCGTTCTTGGATATATCATTTTTGTAAACCTCACAGCTCAGTTGGTAGTAGCTCTACCTTCTGCGGTGTAAGTTGCGGGTTCGATTCTCACCCAGGACAAATGAATGTGTGATGAATATAGATGTTTGTTCTGTGTTTGGGTGGTGTATTGTATGATATGTATGTATTTACAAAAAAAATATGTATGTAAGTATTGTATCCATAATCTAGTTTCCATATACAAGCTTTGTTTAGTTTGGGAATAGATGTCGCTGTGTAAAATTAATGTCCTGTAACATTTATGTAATTATTATTAGAATTAGGTACTCGTTATTCTTGGTACGAGGCAAGCAGAGTTGAACCGGCGTAAACTGTTCCGATCCTACATAGTGGTGAGTATGAATCCAATCGTGGTGAAATAGAAACCTAAACTTTAAAAAATATATCAATTACACAATTCTTATTTGTTGTGTTCCGGCATTTATAGGTAAGTTTCTTAGACTGTTGAGGATTCCTGGATGAAGTGCGCCTTCAGCATTATCATAATCACGCTTCCCCGTTTTACAACAAAAAAAGACAAACGGATGCCATGGTGGCCCTCAACTCTTTTTTTTTACGACTGGGAAGCGCTTACCTCACGCGGATGTCGCAAAAAACGACCAAGGGATCTTCAGTAAAAGAGCAGCAGCATTATTAGTAAGATTACCCATCCGCCTGCAAAGCATGCTGATTGTAACTACAACTAACTGAAAAACAAAACTCAAACTGAATTGAGATGAGGACCTGTCCAACAGTGGACAAGAAGAGGGTGTTGATGGTGATGATGATAAAACGTTAATATGTACCTAACTCCTATTCCTCTACATTTCGAGGAGACAGCGCAGCGGTGGCGTACCCAATTTCAATCCCGAAGCAATTTATTCTGTATATTTTCGATCAGGTGTTTGATATTTTTACTTCAATCAATTAGTATGTAAATCCCGGCGCGTATAAACTCGCTCCCCGTTTTGAATAACAAACAAAGGTTGTTCGCTTTGCCTCACAATTTGGCACGCCAGACCGAACGACTAAAGGGCCATTCCTGCCCTATTCATGTTTCTGTGCACAGCGCTCAGTGCAAAGGTTACAGTTTCCAACACCTAACCTACTACCTAAGCTTACAAATGAGACATACCTATCCAAATTCAAATATTCACAGACACAATATGTTTTGAGTATGTTTGGCTAACCTAACCTAACCTAACAGATCGTGGTATTATTACATGCTATTCTTCTTCTCTAAATGCAGCACCAACTGCACTTGTATTTTAATTGTTGATTCTACATGGTACTTCTATGCTAGTTTGGATATGTCTACCTGTTATGTTAATAACTTTAAACTAGTGTTTCTGATGAGAAATAAGTAAGACGGAAGAATCCCAGTTAATTACTTAGGTTTAAGCGCGAGCTTACCTTAGAAATGTAGATGTAGTCCAATTATCCGTCTGGCTTCGTTTTCTGAAAAAAAATCAAAACCTTATTACTCCATATTTTATGCCCGAGCTTTATTCATACTGGAACAAAAGATTGTTAACTGAGAGCGTAGTCAATTTGTGGTATTAGCTGCAGTTTGTTCGTGTATATTTTGAACCCGAAGATGGCCTCTGCATTTTTATTTTTATTTCCATAAAAGTAGCAAAAGTGTAACTTGCTGCCGACTATCAGTGAAAGTCCTGTATTTTTTCATTGTTTGTTGTTTCATGTTTCGGAGGCCTTAGGGTACATTCATACAAACATACATCAACTTTTATATATTAAACCAGCTGACCCGCGCAGTTACCCTTGCGCAAAATAGCCAAATCGACCGATTCGATCGATATATTAAAAATCTATTGATTTGATCGCTATCAAACTTCAGAGAATCACCCGCTGGGCGAATCTGAAGATTGTCTGAACATTCATCACCCACACACACACATCATACATACACCATCACACACACTTACACTTAATACTTAGTGACTGTCATACTTGTATTTCTACCCGTGAAATGTAAATCCATTATTGGCTGTAGGTTAATTTTATAAGTCTAATGTAATACTTAATAAGAGCTGTGGATGTTGTTTTAAATAAAATAAAATTCCATCAAAATCCATTTCATCAAGCCGTTTTGGGGTTTTGGTTTTGGTAAAGTATCCGAAAGTGATCTAAGCAAAGCTTAACAATTTTTTTTTAAGTTGGCATGGATAATGTTTACTTTATATCCGAGTACGGGTGAAACCACGGGCAAAAGCTAGTTAATCTGTTTAGTAGTAATTTAGATGAGTACGCGGAATCTCACAATGTTTATAAAAAACGACATAATTTCACACAGCGCCATCTATCCCCAAACTAAGCATAGCATGTAACATGGGAACGAGATTACGGATAGAATACTTGTATACTTTTTTTTTTTGTAAATACATACTTATTATACAATACTATGGTACTTCTCCGCAGATTATTTCGCAGGTTTTGCGGGAAAAAAACTCTTCATAATAAAATAATTGTAAAAATACATTTTTATGAGAACTTGCAACTGAACTTCACTATGAGTCAGCTCTTGTGATATGATTTTCCTGATAATTTATTTCTAAACTATTTTAATTTTATATAAGTAAATAACGACTTCTCAATATGAGATAGTAAAAAAACTAGATATTAGGGTGTTTATTTTATTCAAATGGGCTTGACTCGCGTGTACATGAAGGCAGACAGACTGGTGTGCCCAATTCGTTGGCCCGTCAACCCCGAGCATGAATTTTTAAAGTGACACTGCCACCATTTCAAACCTTGGTCTTTCACCTTGACGTCAAAGATAATAAAAATAATTAACCTCCTGTACGGTAATCACAGACTTACTTGCTTTTTAGAATTCCGTTACCAAAAGGTGCCATTAGTGATGTAAAATTCAAGGAGTAATTACTTGTTTTTTTTGCCTTGAAATGTAGAATTCAGTCTGCGCATTGTCTAGTTTATTATTAAATAAATATTAGTTACCGAGTTTATCTACCTTTATTTGTTAATTTCTGTAAGGTCGGAGAGTGCTAGTTTCGTGGACGATCATACACTGGACTTTAAAAAAAAGGAAGTGGAATAATATGGGCTTACTCCATTGACGAAGATTCTATATAAAGCTAGTATAAATACTATCAAAACCACGTCACTACCACGATGTTGCCACAATTAACCAAAAACTGCTCAATTATGAGTGTTAGAGAGAAACTGCAGAGTCTGAGGCCATGCACAGTTTACAAAATGAATCACGCTTTAAAACAAGAGTACTTATAATGAAGGTTAATTCTACCATTAACAAAGATTTTTCTTAGAATAAATACTATCACAACCATGTCAATAATACGATGTTGCCACTATTGACCAAAAAAAGCTCAATTATAAGTAATCTGATAAATGGCCATGATAAGTTAATAATACCAAAAGTTTACATACAAACTTTTTGTCTTTTCATTTTCTTTCGTTTCGGTTTGATTTCAAATCCAAATGGTGAAACTGTCATGATATATATATATTTGTTGCAGCACAACACAAATACACGTTAGCAATCGTATCGCTTCTCGGTACTGCTGCAAGATGTGTATTTGTCTTGAGCTAATATTTTACCAGCTGTTTGTTTAAATTCGCGCTACACATCTACTCCAAATATTTATCAAGAGGGGACGCTGTATTTTAAATTATTTTAATCAAGATCTCCTATTCCTTGATAATTTTTTTTATATAGGAATATTATAAGAACTGCCTGTTTTAGTGACATATGTATGTCACACAGTACCTACGTTTCAGTATGTAGCTAGTAGAACTGATAACCGTTGTTCATCAATCAAAGGTCTACTATAGGATAACGGTGATAATCGCAAAACGGAAAAAAGTCGACGACATTGTGGCAGTCACGGGAAGTTGATGGATGGAGGCGGCTCAGGTTGGCTATTCAGTTGTGGACGTATGTGCGCCAAGATGATAATGCTGTTGGTGTTTTATTGGTTTCATTCAACGTTTTCCACTCGGCTTTAAGCTACAGCTACGATATTACATGAACCTCTTTCATATCCAGTAGCCAGGTAAATCTCTACACCAGTAAGCCGACCTCCATCAATTTAAAGAGAACCTTATCAGCATCTAAATAAAATATCCGTAACCGACCTGCGTTGTGGCACTTTCATTTTGCGTGACGACCCCCTTACTAAAAAAGGGTTCCGTGAATTTGTTATGCGATAGTATCCGTTCGATCCTTTATTTGGGACAATCAAAATTGAAAAGCGTCACATCTCGAATACAAAACGATCCTTCATCTCCGTCATTCAATTATCCTACCTCTCCGTTCCGCAGAGTTTCACCTGAATAGCTTCGCCCCACATATTTTCGCCTAATTGAACCTTTTGATAATTTTATTAAAGCCATTATGAAGCAAAGAAACCGTCCTACGCCTGTAAAGCCTTAATTACCTAATTAAGAAAAACTTGAACGGTGACATCGACCCTTACTCAGGAGAAAACTTTTTTCACAAATGGCGATATCATATTTAACTACGGGCTTTAACATAATTTCATTTAAGGTAAAAGGGTGTCATTATTTTTTATTAATAAGCTCCAAAATTGTTGTAGAGGGTTCATATAACTCTTAACGCTACATCATTTAAATCTAAATGCTTAAACACAGATTGAATCCATAATGTTTTAGATTTTTTTTGACTTGATTCATTCACATCAATCTCTATAAAGCATATGCAAGATTAAATCGCAAAGCTCTCACACATATTTCGACCTAATTCCGAGTGAATAGAACTCAGATTACGCTGAATTTTCAAACTCTACTAAATCACGTTCAAGTAAAAGCTATCTTGCAAAGTGAGAAAGTAAAACAGTCTTACAAGTATTCGGTACCCAACTGAATGGAACTGGAGATTACATCATTATCGAGAGCTATTACTACCCACTTCTTATCTGGAAATACTTTTAGGTAGGTAATTATGACACGCGCTACGTAAGTTTTTGTTACTTTTATACTAATAACGCAGTTATCGGTCTCTTCAAATAAATTATCGTTAAGTACCTACTTAATTCACGTCACGGGGATAGTTAGTTAGCCTATAGTAAGCTTTATATGGGTAGGAGAAAATTGAGACACGTCCTCAGTAATCTAGTACGTATGTCATACTATTACGATGGCTTGAGGTTGTGACATCATACTAGGTCACAAATTTATCACAAGAACATTTTTTTCAAGTAAGTATAAGGTAAAATTATATTCATAGATACGAAATGTTTTAAAAGCCTTTCTCTACCTCACCTAGGTAAAAAAATATTAAAATCCAACTAGGATAGCCTGATTTTTTTGGTTTTGCAGACGATTCTAAATCCAATAGAAATCAGATATAGTAATTGCTCTAAAATAAAAAAATAACTTCACAGCTTTTTGTTTTAGTGATATGAAAAATATCCATAGCGGCGATGGATTATATTCCAGTATTTTTCAAACACTTAATTCTCAGTAGTTCAATTGGTTGCAGGAGTAAAGGTAATGAGCATTCTGAGACGCACATACGCAATATAATTATTTTATGCAGATATTAGTGCTGTAACCGAAATTATCACTGAATGTTGAAGTTAAACCTTTGTTTTGGGGTAGGAGTGATCTGCCTCCTAATTGTCTAGCTTAGCTTTTACGCCAAAATGACAACACTGGTGGTAGAAACTGTTCCATCTTTGCAGTAACCAACTTTCTGTCGAAGTCCGGCGCCACACGGTTTGCCGTGTTATGTCGGTGCGTGGGAGAGCAAGTGCCGTCTGTGATGGCTCATTCCACTGTAGACCTCATATTTACTCTGGCGTAAACAAGCCCATAGGTGGGAGATCCATCATTCATAAAAAAGCACAACATTGTACAAAGCCATCTAAATCATAACGTTGCTATAAATTAGACTAAGTAATCCTATTCCTGTGTAGCAAAAGCTCTATGACAAAAGCGATTCGCACACAAATCCGTTACTCAAACTAAACGGCTCTGAGAACAATGTTTGCTGTCATGATTGGATTTCCCGATAACTGGCAACGTTGGCCGAGCTCCGGATGAGCAACTTCGGTACTTGTTTATAGCTTGACGCGATAGCGTAGGCTTTTGAATAACTTCACACTCAACAAATTATAATGGCAAAATTATTGAAAAGAAAGGCTATCAGGATATTTTGTTCGCAATGAGCTGGTCTGGCTTTGAACCGCCCAAGCCGAAAAAGGCACCACTTAGTACGGACCTTGGCTTGGGCAGTTGCCATATATGGTTGAGGAGATAGAAATTGTAGAAGGCTACCAAAAGTTTTTTGACGCGGTAAGAGATTCCTGTATTTTACCCGCCTATGTGGACAAGTGGTTCACCTAGTGTCAGGTCTAGAGGTCCCGGAGTCCCGGACCGATCCTCAAGGGGAGTAAAATATTGTGCTTGGTTTAGTCGGTGGTAGGACTTTGTTTAAATCCGCCTGGCTAGCTTGTACCATCTTACCTAAGTCAACAATTCTCAAAAAATCATGTGTAGGCCAAGTACATCTCCGTCGTACAATAAAAAATAAAAAAAAATCTTATTAGTGTAATATTGAACGGAGGCGATTACTTCCGAATAAATGACGGTGTCATGTTCATGCAGGTATCAAATAACATGATTTGGCCTACGAAAGGAATTTATCTTCATATTTAAACATTTATCTTTGGCTGTGTCTCTCCAATTCTGAAGACGTAAATGAATATAAGACTGGTATAAGTTTAACTGCATAAACTAAGCATAATCTATAATTATGCCTGCAGTGGTTTGCCATATTAAGTTTTATTCGTTTTCACCTGGCCCGTGTTCTATCCATTAAGACATTCCATTACTCCCAAGTTTCCTAGCGTAGTTCCAAAGCAGTTAAGTAGGTCATTCAACGGTTCGAAACACCTGAACCTTTTATTTCCAGACGCTGTTTGCCTTCTGTTTAGAATGTTTAAGAAATGACGATACTAGGGTACACCAACATAATGTATTCCGTCAACTACCCGTATCCGTTTTTGAAAGCTTGTGTGCGCATTTGAGATGTACATAAGCACTGACGGTAAAGGTCACATCATGAGGAAACTGGCATGTCCATAGGACCAAAAATTTGAATGACATGTGTATTTGGCTGGTATTTCGCTAAGCGGCGAAGAGCTTGCAACCCGTCAAGTATTGAATTATATTGGGTAGCTACTTGCAATACCGTGGGGCATGTTCCGAAATTAAGTTTGGACGTGCATCTAACTACCCCTGTAAGTGATTCTAAAACATTCCACATTATGAGTAGTGAGCAAAGGCTACTACTATTTTCTTGGTCGCATTTGAGTTTTTAAGTTGTAAATTTTTGAGGCCATACGTTATAATGCGTTTTGCCCGTAAATTCACCAGTAAGCGCTTCACCATCGTAGAATAAAAAAACGACATAAGTCATGGCGACAAAAAAGATTGCATGGTTGTATTTCACTAAACGAGTTCATAGCTTTGGTACCAAAATAAATTGGCAAGTATAAGTGGTAGGTAAGTATCCATTATTTTTTTATTGTTCGACGCGGGGTCGCTTGACCTTCATCTCACCTGGTAACAAGTTAAGATTAGGCCGAAGGTGGATGCGCACTTCACCCGGAATCCTCAACAAACTGGCTATCTTACCTCTGAATGCCGGAACACAACAATTTTAGAATTGTTATCATGGTGACAGAATTAGGTAAGATGGTAGCTAGCCAGGCTGACTTCAACAAAGTCCTACCACCAACCAAACCAAGCACAATATATTGTACTCCCCATGGGGATCGAACCCGGGACATGGATCTGAAATCGGTGGGTAGAACCACTAGACCACAGAGGCGGTTAAATTCTTGAGGTATAAGCCCTTCCAAGCATATTTTATAATACATACAGATATGGACACGGTAACCTGCTTCTGTATCCGTTGTCTAGTACCTTATTTCAAGAAAAGAGTAAATAGGCACATTCTTGATACGTTTGCTCCATTGTAGACCTCATTACGCAAGTTTTAATTTCCTCTTTTTTATTAGACTTTTTTTAAAGGATGCGGCCTGGTTCTAAACCGGGAGGGCGACAGCTTTGCGTGGACCTGGACTTTGCGTGGACCTGGTCTTTGCGCGGACCTGAGCATTGCGCGGACCTGAGCATTGCGCGAACCAGTTTTTTTTTTTATTAGAAATGGGTCAGATTGCTAATAACAAACGTGTGGTGTCTAAATTAATGCAGCTGCTAACGTAGCTCACTTTGTGCTCTCAATATTTTTAATAAAGCCATGATATTGGTAAGGACCAATGTTCCGATTCATGTAATAAAAGCTTCCCCTAAATGGATTCTAGCAATTCGTTATAACTTTTAAGAAGTTACGCAGATTTGTTCTTCAAACGGATTACTTTTTGTCGTGGAAACTTAATAGGCTTATTTTTCTCCCGGCAGTACAGTCAGAAAGATTTTAAGCATTGGTGAAATATTTTTTAATCGGTTTATTCAATGCAAACAAAAAAAAACAACTCATTTATTTTTATTACTATATCTAATGTGGACGAGTACAAATATATTAAAGAGCGTTTCGTAGAGAGAAGGTCAAATAACCTCATGGATCATAAGATCTTTATCCCTAAGGCTCGGAATTCCATTCAATTTAGCCTTCTTTGTTTAGCGAATTGCTTTACCTAAATGTGTTCGTTTGCAAGGAGGTTGAAAAGCTGTATAGAAAGAAAATACTTCATTGTATACACACTTATAAACGGAAAACCTAAACAAACTTAAATATGTTACAATTAGCGGTCTTATCGTTGAAGCAGCAATCTCTACCAGACAGCCATTGAACGGAGAAGATAACATTAGCTGACATGAAGCTATGTAGTCATACATATAGGGTAACCTGGGTAACCTATATTTATATATACTCCTTTGCAACAGCAAAAAGTATTGCAGTTACTAACTAAGAAATGTTGATAAGCTGTTATAATTTAAACCAATACGATACGTACGTGACTTGGTAGCTTGCTAAATTAAAAACAAAAAGTCACATCACTCTTTTTCTCTCTCTCATTAGTCTTCCCCGCACAATAAATATACAATCAACTCGGACGTGTGGAGCTCACGGAGGCTGACGGAAGACTGACTGAAAATAACTTCACAATAGATGAGGAATCTTGTGACTACCCTAACTTCTATTACCTATTCTACATTTAATAAGGGGTATGTACGCACATACCGTCGTGAACTGGAACGGTCATGCAAGTATGTGCGGCAATTCGAATCGTATTTTATTAACAGCCAATAAGCACAACCTCGAGGCGATCCATTGATCGACTCGATGGCCAACAATGCCGCTTTATTGCATCCACAATTGAAAGAAACAAAAGCTGCTTTGCGTTCGCCGCAATACCTACGCATTTAAACCGCCTCTGTGGACTAGTGGTTCGCCTAGCGGTATTAGATCCAGAGGTCTCAGGTTCGATCCCCAGCGGGAGAACAATAACTTGCTTTGGTTGGTGGTAGGACTTTGTTCAAGTTCGCCTGGCTAGCTACCACCATATTACCTAATTCTGTCGCCATAACAACAATTCTTAAATTGTTTGGCATTTAGAGGAAAGGTTTTATGAGGATTCCGGGTGAAGTAAGATTCCACCTTCGGCCCTATCATAATCACATCCCCTTCGTACAATAGAAAAAAAAATGTTATTCGTAACGTAACTATCATAGATCAATAGTTATTTGTGTTGCAAGGAGACAAAGCTATATTTTTTTTCACGAGGGCGAAGCAAAGGAGTCTATAGCAGAATCCTGTGTGCAGCAAGTGATTCTAAAATTTCCATTTTTTCCTGAACGTAGCGAATAATTCAATATACGCTGAGTGATACACACTACTTTAAGAAATATCCTATAGGATAATTATGTTTTAAAAACTAAAAAGAAAACCGATTTCAATGAAGAATATGATACAATTTCGTTTACCTGGATGACGTATTTTTTCCAATTATTTTGATGACAGATGGACAGACAGACAGAGCGACGCGTGGTTCTATAAGGATTCCGTTTTTTCCTTACTTTCAAGGTAGTGAAGAGTTCCCTCGATTTCTCCAGGGTCCCATCATCAGATCCTGACCTGATGACGATGTGACCACCTTGACACAAAAAAATAATATTTCAAATCAGTCCAGGCGTCTTCGAGTAATCGTGGAACATACACATTCCGACGAATTGAGACCTTTCCTTTTTTTAAAGTCAGTTAGAAAATTACTAAAAACAAAGAACACGCGACAGTTTTTTTTTCTGCGCGCCGGTCAGTAACTTTTTTCGTTAAAATATCTATGTACCTTCGATCTCTTTGGTAGCGGAACAACATTTTCGTTCCTTATTCAAAAATCATTACTGCCAGCCATGAAAGTCTAGTGGAGAAAAGGCTTTCTTTGCTCGCTCTTATGTGTGAACCAATCATAATTTTTCGAGTAGGTTTTTTTTCGAGTATTTTCCTCGCGCTCACAATAATCATATCCGCACCCACTTCACACTTCGTCTACCATGTTCTCTATGTAGCCAAGGATAGAGTCCGATCAATAGCATCATCAGAGAGTAGAACCTACGTTAAATTAAGTACCAATCTTCAGATATAATTCAATGTAGAAAGAGCATTTTAAAGACGATTTAATTGTGATTGCTACCACGTTCCCCTTTGGTACAAATTTGGGCGATGAGCATAATTTTTTATTCCATGTATGTATTGTATGATAAGTATGTATTTTCAAATGAGCATATAAGTATTGTATCCGTAACCGAATTCCCTAAAAACCCACTGGATGGCGATGTGTGTGTTTTTTTATTGATGGTTTCATCCCCGATAATACATAACTAAGTAAAGTTTAACTAACTTGTGGTTGAATTAGAATAACAGCAATTTCTGTTTAATGACTTACTTTCACGCCTTTTTAACTGTAGGCTACTTAGTTACTGAGACGTATCACACACAGTGGTTCCTACTACTTTTTAGTAAATCATAGTGATCTATTTTCCAATGATAGGTAATAAAGTACCCTCGCACAGAGCTCAGAACGTCAGCGTTTGGTTAATCTTTATAACATCACCTGATCCCGGGTGAGCACAGTATGATGGATGGCTACTAGCCGTCAGGGATTTATCCAACACCTGCTAAAATACGGACAACCGCAAGCAGGCTGGGCTCGACCGCATTATTTATTCATCGTTTGAACTAGACTGGCCCCTGACATTGGGGGAATTTTGTTAATTAATTAAATTAGACCTGCTTTTTGCTTAAATTGCTACACTCATATTTGCATTTTTGTAGGTTTTAAACACGCTGAGCGTGGCATAAAAATGAGTAAAATTTGGTTTTTCTTGTCAGTTTAACTTGTACATTTAATTAAAATAATATGTATAATTTACAAATGAAGCAGTCGGGTTACCTAGATCGTTTTTTTATCATAAGATTTGACCTACGAGGCTCCAGTGCGCACTCACCGAAATTAAGCCGATACAAAACTGAAAGGCTAGCTACATTTCGACGGTGCTCAAGACCTCGCATTTTGGTCTTGTCAATAGTTTCCTCTACTTATTTATTGATTTAAACGATCCATTTCAATAATAACCAGAAAACAGAAAAATATGTAGTACCTAACAGATCCGCCTTGGTTCCTACAAAAAAAACAAATCTACACGTATTTCGGCTCTACGAAAGGCCCTCTCTTCTTTTTTCAGTTCTCTTTTGTTCATCTCTCTCCTGCTTTTCTTTGCAATCAGCTTGTAAAGTTTATCCTATTACCCGGGATAAAGACATTTCCTGGGACTGAGTTAAATGGTAAGGAAATTGAAAAAGTGCCAACGAATGAAATCTTACGAATAAGCTGCTTCCAGTATCAGTCATTGAATTACAGTAGATTGGTTTGAAATGGCTTTATTAGGGATGATACAAATGTGACCTTAAAAATCACGTATCAAAATTTATAAAGGGCTAAGTGTGAGCGACACAAAAGCTTCCATAGTGTGTGCTGTATGCCACTACAGGATCACAGTATTAAGTATTTTACTAATATGTGGCATAGGGTAGTTATTTTCCCTGACTTTGTACTGCCAAATTACTACCCATTCTATTTGCTAGAGACCTATATAAGATTTCATACATTTTCTCTACTGAACTTGCTAGCGACTGTTAGCATAGATTATACAGTTCGCCTTTAGCCACGCAGGTAAACCGTATGTTGCTAAGCTACAGCATCATCCAACAAATTTTGCACGTAGATACTGGACTTAAGGTGGGCACTACATAAGGTGCAAACTACTTAGGTGAGCACTGAGTGTATGAAAATGGCTCACATCATAAAATCAACTCAAATTCTCTAGATGGCGTTGTGTTAAATGTTTTTTTTTCAATCTTTTTTTTTTGTGAAGCAAAAATAGAATGTCACAACAGCGCAAGCCGTCTCATTACCGCCTGAGCTACCAACATAGCCTCCAACTTCTAAGCACGGGCGTCGACTTCCGCTCCAAACTTTTTCGTTCAAAAATAAATTTGCACATCTTTGTCGGGCGGGATACTTCTGGAGTGCTGAACACTTTTATCGAACATCCATTTGGGCAGACAATTTTCTCTCGTCTGAATTTATATCGCAGCTTATTCCATTTTGAATAGGTGTTTTTCAATAGCCCATTAATATATGACATGATAATTTGAGTGAAATCAATGTTTTGGTAACCAGTAGGTATTACTAAAAAGCCATTTCTAGAGCGCTTTTAAATATCTTAGCAGCGCTCTTACAGGGGGTAACAGTACGATACGACGAAGCATTGAATGATTTGTTGGTATGCCCACCCGGGAAACTAACTAATCATGGAGGTTTTAGCCTAGATTATTGCTTCCGTGGTCGGTGTGACAGCACTAACCGATTATAGCTTAATGCTCATTGTTGAAGCTGATTGAACTGACAACGTACAGGTCTATTTAAGAGTAGGTACAGTAATAATTATTATTTGTATCCGGTTAAACATACTTGAATTGTTGAAAGATTGAAAGAAGAGAAGAGTTGCCGTCTATTGTTGTTTGGTGAGCGTTCAAATAAGGGGTTTTCAAGTTAGACCTTTGAAGCTTTTTTTATTGTACGACGGGGAAGCGGCCTTTATCTCACCTGGTTACAAGTTAAGATAAGGCCGAAGGTGGAGGCGCACTTCACCTGGTATCATCAACAGTCTGAGAAATGGGTAAGTCTAAATGCCGGTCACAGCAATTTAGAATTGTCTTTATGTCAGACTCAGGTAAGGCAGGTGGTAGTAAGCAAGTCGGAATTGAACAAGTCCTACCACCAACCAAACCAAGCACAATATTATACTCTCTATGATCACTAGACCACAGAGTTATATGTATATATGTGTAAGTTGTATGAACAAACTATGTATATGTAATGTAATAATATATGGAAACTTTGAAGAGTATTAGATCCCCTTGTGAAAAGACTCGTCTGGGGAAGTACTGCCACCATGCCTATTTCAGCCGCCAAGCAGCATTGCTGTGTTCCAGTTTGAAGAGTATGGTTGCCGGTGAAATTACGGGTATGCGAGGCTTAACACCTTTATGCCTCAAGTTGACGGGCGCAATGCAATGCGGTGCAGGCTGTGTTCTTTGTGTATGTGACCGTAACAGTAAAGCATTGTTATGCAAGAGATGCACTTAACATCAGCCCTTATTCTGTATGACCGATCGTGTTTTAACGCGCCCGCGTTACGATAACTGCATAGAATCATCATACTGACATATCGTAACGCGGGCGCGTTAAGACACGATTGGTCATACAGAATAAGGGTGCTGGTGGGCTTCTTGCTTGTTCCGTCTTCTAGTTGTATAAAAATAATAATTAATGGACAAGTTAATACCTATCGTTTTAGTCTTACTTATGATCGCTCACGAGTTATGTAAAGGATTTCAATGAGGCAAAGAACAGGTTTAGTGTTAATTAATTATTTATCTTAATTTACATTTTCTGAAAAAGTAAAAGATTTTATTAAATGAATAACATGTTAATATCAGTTTTTTGTTTAATCGAAATGGATCAAGGATTTTTAACAATATAAAAAGTATTTTTATAAATGGTTTGAAATAATTTATCAAAATAAAGGACAACTCCTACTATAATTTACCTTGAATGTTCTGAACGTTCTGAAACTATGAGCATACCTTTCTATCATGTTCGTGGATACTTTGGTAATTAACATTACCAAACGTAATTGACGTGAAATACCGGTTATTAACAATGTAACAAATACTATGGGTATGTGGCTTTATTTCCGTAAATGTATGGTTAGCGACAATAATTATGGGTTTTTGTAATTTCAATTTATAAACGAAGGTTCTCGTGCTTGTGGTAAAATGACCTACACGTAAAACACTTTGATAAAAGTTTACTTCAAACCTAGGGCAAAATTCTTGGGCCCTATGTATGAAAATCGAACGTTTTTGGATCCGGAAGAACTTCTGTCATGTATGTATTAAAAAACATGCAATCCGCTATCGGATACGTCACGTTTCGTATTTCATACTAAGCCTCCTGAGAATATATATACGTATTATTTGCCAAATTACTAATAAATTAGCTATTTCAAGTAGGGAGGTATGCTAGCCGGTTTAGATCTTTCAGGTAATGGGAAATGGGATAAATTCAGCGATGTTTTAAAATAACATTTCTAATAAATGATTTATTGATAGAACTAACTTGTATTGAATAAGTAAGCACTATTCACGTCGACCTCGGAAACAGCAACAGTAAAACTTCCGAGCAACCAAGCGGTTCAACTGAGGATACTTTCGTTCGAATGTTGCGGAACATCACGTCTTTGTAAAGTTTAAACAATCTCTATCTTCGTTGCAAAATGTACTATTCTTTCGGCGTTTCACAGATAATCGTGGATAACACCATATACTAGTATGGTGAAAAATGGTCAGGTAAATTCAGTAATTTACACTTTTTCTTCAAAAGACTAATAATATCCACTTCAGGACAGAGTTGCCTCCAAAGTTGGAAGGCCTTGCCATAATCACCACGCTCGGCAAGCGGGTCGTTAATCGCAGTATTAGATAATACTCGGAAGTAAACTGCTGGCCTGGTGAGATCGGAAACTCGGATTTTTGGACATCCGTGGGTTGAGATGGCGATGTCACCGTGACAGCCAGCACGATATCATTTACACTGCTACTTCCAAACCATAATCAAAATTAAGATTGCTTGTATAGCTTGGGTCAGTTGAGTCACCTACAAAGAGTTAACGGCCCCCGTTTTTATAAATAGTAAGCCTGACTGCTTCCCTTATAAATCGTTAGTTTGTACATATTGTACTAAGAAATAAATTAAATGAAATATCCCTACTGATATTCCGTACTAGCTACAGTATGGAGTTTTTCAAAAATACCTTTTGAAATGTTTAAAGGGTCGGCAACGCTCGAGTAATGCTTCTGGTGTTGCGAGCGTCCATAGGCGACGGTAACCGCTTTCCATCACGTGGGCCGTATACCTGTTTGCCACCTAAGTGGTATATAAAAAAAAAACATGATAAACTTACAAATGAAATATCCATGATATTTCATTTGTAAGGTTAGTATACCTACTTACCTTACAAATATAGAATAGGTACCTCTATTCGTGCTAGCTAAAAATAATACATTAAATAAATAATACAACAGACCATTGAATCCATAGCATGACTCATTCACACTAAAATAAATACACATAGTTACTTAACACATATTATTATACAAATTAAATATAAACATAATATAATAAGTACATACGATAATAAACAATAAAAAATAAATTAAATATCACTTAAATAGAATTTCAGGCCAGAATTTGTGGTCATTTACTCACCGAAGAAGATCTTGGCTTAATACAGCCATCCAGTGGCTCATATTACTGGACCACAAATCCTGGGCTACTGTGACTAGGAGCAGCTGTGAAAGCTGCGTGGTAAGCGGCCTACCAGGGAACCTCAGCGGTAACGATATTATATATGACGGTTTTTGGCCAATTGTAGCCTCAAAACATATTGTGACTTCAAAAACGGAAAATTGTTAGATAACTACATATAATGCTACACATACACGTATCTTACCACAACAATGTTTTTGAAATGTTATGCCCAGATTTTCTATATTGGTTCTACCTGACTTAATCTTTATGAGAAAAATTTGATCAGAAAACCCTTACGGAAAATCTAAGCATTCAATTTCTATTAGATTTTCTTGGCCTTCGTATGACCTGATTTCAAGTTATTATAAGGCCGAAGGTGGAAGCGCACATCACCCGGAATTCTAATATACTACGTATATGCTTATAATAGCATATACGTATTTATATATTTCACGTTTTAAAACCCACAGTGTGATAAGAAGCTACGATTTGCTAGAAACCATATAACGCGTCACTATGGCTGAGAAAATATTTCGAATTTCATGACTCTACAATGTTGTCACTTCTGCCCATTATCGTCTGGTAGTTTTAGTGCATTCCTTTTAGCATTTGTATGTTGTTGCCAACCTATACTCGTCATATCTAGAAATGGTCACCAAACGGCTAAACGCTCTTTTTAACCGACTTTAAAAAAAGAGGAGGTTCTCAATAGGTTTTTTTTATGGATGTTCCCCGATTACTTGAAGACACCTAAACCGATTTGTAAAATTATTTTTTTGTTTGAAAGGGTATACTTAACAAGTGGTCCAATTGACAACAGGTCAGGATCTGATGATGGAATCCTGGAGAAATCGAGGGAACTCTTCAAATATTATATGCACACTTGAAGCGATTTGGGTATTTTTAGGGTCGGTATACTTTCCAGATGATCCCATTGTCATCAGGTCAGGATTTGATGAAGGGATCCTGGAATAATCGAGGGAACTCTTCAAATGTTATATACACTTGAAGCGATTTGGGTGTGTTACCTCAAAAGTAAGAAAAAATCGGACTCCATTTAGGATCACGCGTCTGCCTGTCTGTCTGTCTGTCCGTCCATCTGTCATCAAAATAATTGGAAAAAATTACGTCATCTAGGTAAACGTAATTGTATCATATTCTTCATTGAAGTCAGTTTTCTTTTTCGTTTTTAAAATGTAATTATAGCTTCTCAAAATGTACTCGTACCTACATGTTTTTGAGAACACAATTTGCTGGCCGGGTTTTGAACCGGAAGAAATATTGTTTTTATTTTTTATTGTACGACGGGGAAACGCTTGGCCTTCATCTAAACTGATTCCAAGATATGATAATGCCGAAGGAGGAAGCGTACTTTACCAGGAATCATCAACAATCTGAGGAACTGGCTATCTTCCCTCTAAAGCTAAACACAACAATTGCGAATTATTGTTATGGCGACAGACTTAGATAAGATGGTGGTAGCTAACTACCACCTTACCTAGATGAGCTGGACCTCTAGATCTATCACCGGTGGGCGAACTACTAGGCCACATAGGTTTATTTGTGTCAACTAGCGCAAGGGCACTAGGTACTGAGGTAGGGTTCGGACTGTTGTCATTTGGTGTGGAGGATAGGTATGACCGAAGAAGGCGATACCAAGGGAAACGTAAACATAATAACAATTGCTGTGTTCCGGCATTTAGAGGTAAGATAGCCAGTTCCTCAGTTTTTTGAGGATTCCGGGTGAAGTGCGCCTCTACCTACGGCCTTATCTCAAATTGTAGCCAGGTGAGATGAACGCTTCCCCGTCGTATAATAACAAAAAACGCTTCGTGGGAGTAAGTTTCACAGTAGTGTTTTCTCTGTATGACGAGATAATTAATAAACGGATGCCGTCCAGTTTAGAACTATACAAACATTCAATTCGTTTTCGACAGCAAACAATGGCATTCATTATGACCTTACAAAAGTCACATAAAGTCAAAGTTTCATCCCACACATTTATTACTGTCGGAAACTATTCCAGAGTTTCTTTTGTTGCATTTGACTACAGGTCTAGGCTTCTCGACTCTAGTGGATTTCGGTTTTGTGGGAGATATATACAGCCAACCATTGCCACTTTAGCTTGGCATTTCGAAATATTACGAATTTTAATAGAACTACTCAACTGCTAGGAGTAAAGAAAACTGAGAAATTATAACTGGGCTATTTTTAAGTTGTAGATTCTGCCTTCTGCTTCAACTTGATAATTTAAAGAGTTTTGTCAATTATACGTGCTACCATAGTTTTTTAGGTTTATGTCAAATCTGTACAAAACCAAGTCGTAGACTTTGCCTAAGTATAAGCCACAAAGACCTATCGAAAAAAAATCCTTATTTTTTTTTCCAGATTGAGTTTTCTACTCGACCATTAGATAAAGTAAACATAATTAAACGTATAAACCCACCCTAGTGTATTTTGGGGGGTACCTAGTATGCATTGTCAATTGACAAATCACCCTTTTATGCGAGCAAGGGTCGGAGCTAATTGTCATTCGGTCATTTGATTTTATAGGGACGCTATTCAAGGGAAACAACCTCTGGCTACCTTTGTGATGTGCTTCAAAGGTATCTTACATGTGAAAGCTATAAACGTTGTGTGTAATAAATAGCTTAGAAGACCCGAGAACTTTGTTGTTTAATTAATATTTTACTACTTTGATTCAATTGATTTTTAGATCGAAATTACGGGGAGGTTATTCTAAAAGTAGATATAAAAAAAAATGCCTTTTTGAGTTCTTTATTTGATAATAAAAAAAATTTATGTGTGATGACTATGTGCTCAAAGTTGTTGGAACACTTTCAATATAGATTTTTTTTTAATTCATCTTTATGCATTTAGTTTTAGTTGTACGTATAGTCTGAAAAACTATAGAAAAAATAGATTTTCTTAAATGCAGAACTTATTTTTTTTAATCGAGCACGTAACTCCTAACATGACTTTTCGACTTTCGATTATGTTTTTCGATAGTATGTTACGTCCAGCTCCTCGACAACACGGACATAGTGAGAAGACTCAAAAAAAAAAAATAACTAAACCTTTTAAGTTAGTGAAGTGTAAATAATAGAAAAGGAATTGTTACCGTCTGCCCCCACGAACGACCCCGACGTGGGGGCAGAAGATAACACTTAAAGCTATCTGCCCCCACGTATGAACAGTGGCGGCACACGGTAATATATTAGTACCGTGTGCCCCCATTTCTTATACGTCGGGTTTCTTATACGTAGGGGTATGATAACATACGATAATTCGTAATTCTATCTGCCCCTACAACTTAATCTTGTAATGACAAAAAGTCATGGACTAGGTTGGTTAAAGTTAAGGAATAAGGTCGCCTCGCCAAAATAATAATGTTCAATAAATTATTCGGCTGTGGGTCATAAAAGGCGCAAATAAAGTGGTCTCGACAGAGCTTACCTATTTGAGCCTTTTGGCGTCAAGACCTTAGGTCCGTGGGTAGCCGGTGCCCTCCGGGTTTTCAAAAATCATGCGGTGCTTTTGACACGTGACCCAAGGGGCTCTTATTTAGGCCAGCCAATCAGCATAGCTATTCAGCGTGGCTATGCAGCCAGTGCCTTGAGCACGCTTCCGTCTGGTACTTGGTCTGGAACAGTTAAGTTACCTATAGGCCGTTTGTAACGTCCTTAGGTAATCCGACTTCTCCTATACTACCTACTTCTATCCGGATTCCTTTGTACATAGCAAGTTTAATTGTACATTTATTAAATAAATAATAAATGTATTATACTCTTTGAAAAAAAAAATACCTTGTGTAACTGAATAAAATTATAGAAAATTCAGGATGACGATAAAGTATTTCTTTGAAAGCAACCCTTTCTACAAATTAAGCAAATATATGTCAATGGAGTTCACCTCATTTTCGTAGAAAACTAATTGGCTAGATTAAGTTGAACCTTTAATTTTAATTTATATAATTTTAATAATACTTCATCATATATCCCTAAAATATGTTTGTTGACATGACATGCCTGTAACATTTAATGTTTTTTAAGGTTAATAAATGTTTCTGATTTCTAAATGCCAATAACATCTTAGCTAACCAACAATATGAGCGTTTTCTGCGTCTGCATGTGTTTTTCCAACAGCTATTATAGCTGTATCGTCAACAAACGTCGCTACGGTATTATTTTCTAGGCGAAGGATGTCACTGGGGCATAATAAGTTTATATATATATAACTATATATAACTATATATATATAAATATATATATATAACGCGTTAATAAGGTTAGTTAGTTTGACCAAGGTTTTTATAGGGTGGTTATGTAATATTTAATTTAAGTTGTACGGTAATATTTAATTATTGAAATAAATAAATGATCTATATATTAATATAATTGTTATTATTTTATTATATGGCCAACTACTGACTACCTAGCATAGTATTTTGTTTACAAAGGAGTACCAGATTTTTTAATTTTGTTAATTTTGTCATTACAAGATTTAGTTGTGGGGGCAGATATAATAACAATTTATCGTGTGTTATCATACCCCCCACGTATGAGAAACACCACGTATGATAGATGGGGGTACACGGTAATAATGTATTACCGTGTGCAGACGTGTAGCAGTGCAGTACGTGGGGGCAGATACCCATAAGTTTTACCGTCTGCCCCCACGTGGGGGTCGTTCGTGGGGGCAGACGGTAACAATTCATTATCTTATTATAATTGCAACTGTAACAACAAAGCCGGAGTTAGAAACGGCAACCGAGTTTCAAGCAGGAACCGGAAACTTGAACAATTAAACTAACCTAAATAATTGAATGGACTATAACGGTACAGTTGATAAATAGGCAGGTAGTTACATAACTAGTTAAATATCTTATATGGGCCAGCTCTTGACTTCCAGGAAAAAGATGACGCAAACTTAAAAAGTTTTTAGTCATTTCGAAACATTGTTGATGGCTAAATAACAAATATTCTAGCTATTGTGGCATTATTCAAACTGCTTAATACTAACCAAAAGCACCAAAGGGTGTAATTTGTTGCTATTAATTGGCTGCAATTATGTACTCAAGGCGGCGGTTCGAGGAGGGTGTGGTGATTACGTCATTTACTGCTTTGTGACGTCTGAGTCTCGAGGATTGCCCTTTGTAAGGCAAAGTTGAGATTAGGCTAATGATCTCTTAGAACTGGAGGTCTAGAATATTTTTAGCAATGTGTCGCTTTTTTAGGTTTCAGTTTAAGTAATGAGGTAGAACTTGTAAATCTTAACCTTCAGTTCGATATAAAATAGCCTAAGTATGTGACTTACATGCCACGCACAGCCTAAGCCGTCATAGCGAATTGAATTCTTGTAATGTTTGGGAGTGCTTAAAGAAATTTTTGGAAATATCCCACGGAATAATTTAAACGAAGTCCCAAACATTATACTAGGATAACATAAAAGTACATAGCCACATTATTAAATCTGTAATGGGAATAGGAGCATGATAGCTTTTTCTGCATCTTCGGCAACGCATATGCTACTCACAATTACTTACTCAGAGAAATAACGCATTGGTAGAAGACGATCGGAAAAAGAATTTCATACAAATTTCCCGCGTACTCGTACCTATTCCAGCATGTATAAGTAGTGTTGTTAGATAACAAGCTTATCCGAGCTTTGTAGTGGTCTACCAAGGGCAACAGAATTGCTGGCTTTTGCTAGGGCTAGATCAGAATACTGGTGGTTTGCTATGTTACGTCGGTGCGCTCGATCTCGCTCCATCATAAACCTCATAATAGCTTTGACCTATAACTAGAGGTTATGAGCTAACCTATAATTTATATAACAAATTTAAAAACTGGGTTTCCTTGGTGTTATTGTTTTTTTAATGCAGGCTCCGCACAATGTTTTCGACATAAAAATGCAGTTTTCATTATTCTATGGTTTATATGGCATTGTTCTTGAATAAAGAACTGAACTGCTCTTGAGTGAAAGCCAGATTAATTGTAGCGCGATCATGGAAACAATAGAACGCATCGATGCCATCTTGATCGAATACTCCTCCCATTCATCATTTTATTATTGTATCGTAAAATGTAAAGAATTAAAGGAATATACAATTCTAATAAAACATCCATTCAGACTCTACCATTGTATTATGGATTTCACAATACGAAGAGTTCGAGGAATACGTCTCTGTTTTTATGGTGATTTTAAAGTGGGTGGTTAATTAACACTCATTTATGCAAATTTTATCATAGATTACGAAATGGCATAATAATAACATGATACTATTTTTATTTTGTACAGCCTGGACAAAACGACAGAACTGAAAACGCATTAAGGAAGATAATTTAACTCAATGAGTGCTGAAAAACGGACACCGTGTGTGTTGCCTTATTTAAAAAAAACCTTACATATAGGTTTACCGTTAAGGTTTAAGAATTTCAATAATAAGTTAACAATTGACTAAACTCAGTTTAGTTCAGTCTGGATGCTGAAACTTGAATTAAATTAGCCTTAATTTAAATTCGTAAAATTAATTTAGAGATCCGGTGTTTCGATGATGTAGAAAGAAATATGTAGTTTGTAAGGATCGAGGCATCGCAGAAATAATCAGACAACTATTATGGCGTACATGAGTGGCAGTGTCTGTGCATAATTGTAAGAGTGAAGTGATATTTTTGGATTTGCACGTCAGTTCCTTTTCTTTGAGCTCAGGCAAGGTACACTACACAAAAAAATCCATAGTGAAGATTGTAAGAAGAAGACTTCGAATTGTAAGAAGGTACCGTAATCTAAGAGAACATTTTTATAAAATAAATAAATTTTCACCTTTTTTTTTATCACGGTCAACGTCAAACGTGTTCAACATATTTTAGGACTTTGAAAATTCGCTTGCGAAGAAACTCTTACTGTATATTATGTATTGCTATATTATTGCTGAAGATCATTTGGGAAAAAGAGTATTATAATAAACAACATTTATGAGAATCTAGCATAGCAAGTGATGATTATGAGATGTCTGTGTGCGAAAGTGATTTTCGGACAAAAGTGATTATGAGTCGTACGGGAATCCCCTTTCCAATCTATAACTTACGTAATGTGATTACATCACATTATAGTTCATGTTATAAAATCCTGTACAAAATCTACATCGCCGTCATGTCCTGAACGTCAAACATCAGAACCTTACCTACTTACATGGTGAAGGCATAATCCAATCGCGCTTTTACTTCAGTATTCAAAAGATTAGTTCCCTCCTAATCTTTTGAATACTGAAGTAGGAGCATCCTTTGCTTTATTTTCTTTTATTACGGACCATGGTGAAGGTAACTTAAAATCCACTTTTAAATCCAAATCATCTATTGAGAGCATCTTCTCTCATACTGGCTGAAGAGTTGAGACCCCTCATCGTAGGGATCGCCCCGCTTATATAATAAAATATATACGATAGTGCTTAGACAAAGAGTTTTTTTTACAAAGAGTTTTTAACCGCCTCTGTATTTATCTATCTCTTGGTATACTCGTATATTCGTCTCGATGGAGAAAGGGTGAAGTAGATTTCATCTTCGGTCTTATCATAACTTGAAACCAAGTGAGATGAAAGCCAAGCGTTTTCCCGTCCTGTCGTACATAAAATAATAATGTATTTTTTAGAAAAAAAAAAACAATAATATGTTATTATTAGGTTAACTCTCTTGGTCGTGTCTTTGCTCCTAGAAATGTTTGATACAGTTAAGATTTTTTTCAAACTACATTCAAATTATTAGAGTGTATAGTTATGATGGAATAGGGATGCTTAAGGTCGAAGATCGGGCTCAGTGGCGCACCTTGGGTTAAATTCACGTCCGTAGGTGGACTGCGATATGTTCATGATGATGGTTATTATTATTATTATTAGAGAAACTGATTGAATTTAAACTAACCACAAAATCTAGAATAGCAAATAATCGGGCCTTGAAATCGAATTCTCGATTGGATTGGATATCATAATTATATCGAACTTTGACATGGCACACTAAAAGTTCATATGAAATTGTTAACCTTTCGGCAGGAACATAATACCTCCCTTCACGACTCCACGAGCAACTGCGGCGAGAACTGATTGTGGTTTATACGAGGTTCATAACAATTGCTACTGGTAAGGCCTTTACCGTTTGGCGTGGGACGTGGGACATTCAGCTCGGTGAAATTGCCCTCATAATTTGCACGCATGTGCCCACTCCGATTCCTTTTATTGTTATGGTCAATTGTTTTTGTTGGGTTATACATTGGCTTAGTAGCTTACATATTAATCAGTATGCCTAAGTATGTCCCTCAGCCCATGCCTGTGTATCAGAAAACAATCATGACACATCAAAAACTGTTGTGTTGTGTAGATAATGGGTTAGCTTTTGACCTCTGGTCCTGACTAGCTCTATGCAATGATGAAGTCAACACGATGGAGCGTATGCTTCAAAGGCACGGGCTCTCCCGTTTACTGAAGGAACACGGCAAACCATTTGGCGCCGGACTTGGGGGACCACAAGTGTTTCTTTTTTTTTATTGTACTACGGGGATGTGCTTTGCCTTCATCCCACCTGATTTTTCAAGTTATGATTAGGCCGATGGTGGAAGCGCGCTTTACCCGGAATCCTCAATAAACTGAGGAACTGGCTATCTTACCTTAAAGTCCTACCACCAATCAAACCAAGCATAATTTTGTACTCCCCTGGGGATCGAACCAGGGAGCTCTGTATCTGACACCGGTAGGCGAACCACAAGACCACAGAGGTCTTGTTATCATTAAGCCGTAACCACTAGCAAATGGATAGACTGGATAATATATGTATGTCTATCACACCTACTTCTTAAGCGCTAGCACCTTTTTCACTAAGTCATGTGCGAGTATGCATTGCACTATCCCACTTATTTTATTTCGGGGTGATACACTTGCCAAGATATCAGCTGTATCGACAAGGTATCTTTATGAGGCTCCGGAGTATCAAGATAGCTTTGACCGAGATAGTCAGTGAAGCACCAGTAAAACCTTCACTGAGATGAGCGCACCCCGATAAGTTTTAAATTTTACTTATAAACCTCTGCCTAGAAGTAACATTTGTGGGAGTACCTATATTTTACACCTATGTTTTGTTGATTATTTAAAGAGATGGTGCTAGGTTTTAACCACCTCAGTAGTCTAGTGGCCCACCACGGTATTCAACCCAGAGGTACCGGGTACCATTCCCAGGGGGTACAAATTTGAGCTCGTTTTGATTGGTTTTAGAGCCGTTAGACCACCTGGCTTGCTACCACTCCGTCTGTTGGACATTTAGAGGTCTGATAGCCAATTCAGACTGTTGAGGATCCGGGCATGTGCGCTTCACCAGGCTTTATCATTACTTGACACCAAGCGCTTCCCCGTCGTACAATGAAAATGAAATGAAAAACCTGCTGCGTGGAAGCCAACTCCATAATAGTGGTGATATATCTTGGTCCCACTAGAAGCTGTATGTATTATGTGTATTATCTAACACCTTTATCGCGGTCACCAATCCGCCTGTCAAGAGTGGAGATTATGGCAAGGCCGCTAATTCCTGATGTAACAAACCATGATATAAATATTTTTCTTAAAAACTAAGATAATAACTATGATATAGTTATATGCTTCATGTTATACATTTTTAAAAGAATAAATGAATTGATTACCACCAATTTGGGGTAGGCTGTGTCTAGGCAGTATGTCTTGTTTACGTAATAGTTCTAAACGACAGCATTTAAAAAGAAAAACTGAATATGTCTACTTATCGATTATTTAACTACTGTCGTAAAATGGCAAAATTCCGTTAGATATGCCACATGCCTATCTACCTACTGGTATCAAAATCAAAGTGATTAACTGGCATGTGTGTACTATCTAAGCATCTTAGCGTTATTATCATCTTAGGTCAGCTAGCAGTTGACCTCACAACGCCCCGAAGACGCCATATTTTTGCGGCTAGACAGCTATTTCTGTCATATGACTGAGCAAATTTAGGCTGAAAGGAGTCTGCCTATTTAATATTCAGCTCGCGCGTTAGGCGGAACTTTTAGGTAAAGCAAGCAAGTGAACTTTGATCTATAAATAACGTGAACAGTACGAGAAAGACGTAGCATTTTACTCGGACTAAGATTAAGTAGGTATACCTTTCGCTGAATTGAAACATATGTGGTCGCATACATCAAAAACGTATGTATATAGACGCAATATGAATTTTACGATAAAATTGAGGTTACCAGTGGCAACAACCGGGTTTTCTTCTATAATAAAATGCTATAAGAGTATACAAGAAGTTTAATATGCAATTTTCGAAGAAATTAATATGCTATTTGAATTCAAAAATTAAATTTATAGTTACCAATCCGCTCATTTATAATAATTAATGAATACAATAAAAGATTATGTCGGTCAAGTAACGTACACTTTCACCGCCAGAAGAGTCTACAAAATTATTAACCAACATCTTTGTTTTTGTTAACCCGTTATTTGATACAGCATTGTGTCCCACAGGGCAAAGGTTTTTCCCAAAGCCTGTCACATGACTCTATTCATAACCTTGTTATTCCACCACTCTTTGTCGACAGATCGAGATCGATCCATCAAAGCTTTCACAGCCGAACCCGACCGTCTTCTCATTCGTAGTTACTCATGGCAAAGTTGTCGTGGTCATCATTCAGATAAAGAAACCTATATCTAACAAAACACAAAATCAGCACAAGACATAAACCTCTTCACTGCCTATTGAAATTGGCGATGCATCGAAATTCACTGAAGCCTATCGCGTAGGGTAGTAATAACATTTGCCCACAGTCAATCAGTCACAGCTCTGCACGTTAATTCATGTTCCGTGTTCATTTGCGTCCAGGGTTGTCACTCGATACGTCGTCGTTGATTAGCGAGGCCTTGGAGTTCCAAACTACTCTGAACACACATCTGTATGCAAATATTCTACTGTTAAAATGAGTTCCAACCTTACTGGATCAACATTCCACACAAACATTTAATTCTCCAATCAAAATAATTTCCGAAATTCAGAAAGAGAAGAAAAACCTACACATAAATCTCAAACATTTCATTTAACTTGACGATTACGACTTAAAAATCGAACCCTTCAACTCAGCCCGCGGATGTCGAAAAAGCCAACTTAGCGATCTCATCAGAAGGGCGGCAGCTTATTTTTATTATCCAATAACTTTTGGTTATATCTATCTAGGTAGACAGTCAAAAAGTTGTTAAATAATATAAATTATCATGATTTTTAAAATTGTCAGGTGCCAATCGTAGTAATTATAGCAAAACCCATAGGTTTGCCAATTTGGAAGAGCGTTTTTCCAGCAGTGGCCATTAATGTTGTAGAGAGATTTCATACAGAGACTAAGATAAATCCCCGAAACACAAACTGCCAAACTGAGTTGAAATTCCACTATATCAGAATTACAAAAATACAAACAAATCAGAATCCTGAACTTATATAATTCAGTAAACTGCCGACTTTTAAAAAGACAGGTCATCTAAAGTCACCTCAAACATTCGAGACAATTTATAGCCGAAATCCAGACTAATGTTCTCAAAAAGGTTAAAAAGCCATTACAACGTAATAAGACCAATAAATTGCCTTGTAGATATATAATATAAAGTAAATCGTTTATATTCATAATAATACTCATTCCCAACCATTGAATTTAAGCACCTTTGCTTTGATTACGCACCCTGAAACAAAACAATAGGCCCATCGTTTGGGCCCAATAGAATCAATATATGTACATATACTTATAACGTATTGTATGGTATTATATCCTCAGTCGGACAGTTTCCATTGTCAATAGTTAGTTTTGTACCTTGACATATCGTTTCTGTCATACATTTTCCAATCTTTCAGGATTTTATTCTCAATAAGGTCGGTATTGAGTTGTTAATCTTGGTAAAGTGAAATGGTATATTTATTGTAAAAATAATGTATCGAAAAATAGTATGTACTTATACCTAACTAAACCGTCCGGGATTCTGTTCCCGTCTTGTCATTTTCTTAGTGCAATTCACACTACTGAACATTTCAGGTCTCTCTTATCTCTGGTCTGGGATGTAAGTTAATCGTCAGTCAGACACACACTCAGCACAAAGATTTGGAAAGACCTATAAACAACTTTGTAAATAAATTGTGCAACATTTCAAGTTACTATAGGCCTTTAGAGCTTCGTAAAAATATTGATGAAAAACTTCTTTCTTATATAGAGACCTAGTACCTACCTACAGAATTAGAATGAAATCGTTCGACCTAAACTAACTCTTGCCAAGTACTGTCTAGCAAAATAAGATAAGCTACGCTGTTGAGGGCTTGGGAAGCACTTGTGGGATGTGCCATTATTCTTGCTTCAAGCCACAGCAAGTTTAGAGCTTATTCATTTTTTTGCTTGAAACAAAAGGCTAAATTTAAATAAACGAAGGAATAAAAATTAAGGAATAAAAATACTTTATTATACACCATATAATGTATAATAAAGTATATAAATATAATATATAATATCCACATGGATAAGTTAAAAAATATATACGAGTACACTCTTTGAATGGAGGATTCGTTATCAGATGTCTATGGATGAATTGATTTTCTTTCGTACAAGTATTGTTGATGATTTTTATAGTTGATTGAAAGTACTTTTCTAGGACTTGACACTTTAATACCTAAGATCCTAAGTAAAACCCATTTATATGGTGGGTTAGTTCTTGACTTCTCGCCTTACTATGGCTGAAGTCTTCGGTGAAGCAAGCTTCCTAGAACGAACCGACTCTCCTGCCTATGAAAAAGTATGTATGCTGAAAATATTACATGCATTTTCAGTATAAATACTTTATGTTCACGTAACAAACTAAAAAAAAACTAGCAAACACATTTGTTGCAGGAAATATTACTTTGCAAAAAAAATAATTTTCAAAAATAGAAATTAGTAGGCATTTTCTGGGAGAACTCGCTCCACTGTCACCCTGCACAGGCAAGCCTCGAATTCAAGAGTTGACTCATGGTAAATTAAAAAGCTTTTCACCGATATAGAGCAATTCGATTAAGGTCACACGATTCTACATAGGATATTATATCGAGAAGATGATAACATTTCGCCAGAATAGTGTGGCATTTGGTAGTTCAGTCATGAAAGTTTCTAGTTATGTTTGCGGGCTTGCTTAGAATACGCCAGGCTATTTCAAAAATATTGTGCCACGAAACATTGGTCGCTGTTTTCCCAAGTGGACCGCCGGAACTGCAATTTGCTTTTACGACCAAACTCTGCCGCGAAGTAGTCTCGTGAATAGACGCGAATTCTGAAGTATTTGCCTTCATGCGGTGCAAATTCTGTGGCTAAACGGAGTTGTAAAGTATGTTTTTGCACGTGTTTTATTTTTTCAAATATCCGCGCAAATCCTTGTATCAAAGTAGCAAAGGTTTAGTTTCTATGATGAAAAGCTAGCGATATTTTAGGTTAGAACTATTAAAAGACTAGTTTTACTCAGAATTCGATATAGTGATATTTATTTAACTCCAATTAATAGTTAAAATGTTGTATCGACTCGAGTTGAATACCAATCGATACTAAAACGCTTTTAGATAACAAAGGCCTTACTCTCGACGATACTTAGCTAAAAACGTGTTAGTTAGCAATCTCGAATACCAAATAGCATGATTTAGAATCTTTTCTTATGTGAAACTTAGTGATTTCGACTTAGTTTAATTTCTAGTGAATTTGGTACTTTTGATGCGATTTTGACATTTATAAAATGACATTTCTTAATGACATTATCCGTCGAGCGTTTACCAGTGTCAATGTGCCAGCCGTTCTTGAACCGAATGGTCTGTTACGTGATGATGGTAAGCGGCCCGACGGTATGACTCTTGTCCCTTGGGAAATGGGTAGGCCTTTGGTGTGGGACGCTACCTGCGTCGACACCCTAGCGCCATCTCATCTGCCTGGGACATCAGTTAGGGCTGGTGCGGCGGCTGATTCGGCCGAGGATCACAAAAGGCGCAAATATAGTGGTCTCGACAGAGCTTACCTATTTGAGCCTTTTGGGGTGGAGACCTTGGGTCCGTGGGGAGCCGGTGCCCTCCGGGTTTTCAAAAATATTGCGGGGCTTTTGATTGAGGCGACACGTGACCCAAGGGCTGGCTCTTATTTAGGCCAGCGAATTAGCATAGCTATTCAGCGTGGCAATGCCGCCAGTGTCTTGGGCACGCTTCCGTCTGGTACTGGTCTGGAACAGTTGAGTTACCTATAGGCCGTTTGTAACGGTCCTTAGGTAATCTGACTGATTCCTTTGTACTTAGTTAGTTTAATTTATTGAATCATTTTTTTTTGTATTTATAGAATGAGATTGGATTCGAATTTTCTCGAATTTTCATTCGATAAATGTTTACAATTTTGACATTAACAGTCGATCATTATCTTTGTTTCTATTTAAAACCGTCTTTAATAGTATCACTTTGGGCATTTGATACACATAAACGTGTTCAATATAAATGAGCCATTTTGATAAATGATAAAAGAGAAATAAAAGTGGGATAAGACCAAAAACAATAGGTGGAATTAGACCAAAAAATATTGGTCTAATCCCACCAATTTATTTCTCTAGTTAGATTGCTTTATTGATAGAACTTTGGAATGATTTGTCCAAGTATTTGTTTTTTTGTTTCAGCTGCTATTACACACTCTGTGAACATTTTAACAGTGTACCTATTACGGTTCATGAGAAAGCCCGCTGACAGACAGACGGATGGATGGACGGACTGTCTTAGCGCTCTTGAGTCTTGAGGCTTAGCAATCCCGTTTTCCGGGATTGCTAAGTCCTGGGTCCCGTTGGCACCGTTTGGGCACGGAACCCTAAAATGCGCTCGTAAAATACGTGAAATAATCACCGTGTCGTTTGGATCAGATGCGCCAGCTAGAGATTAGGTTTGAGATGTGGCGACAGTGCAACCAAGCGCGAACACCCCTACCGCAGCTCGACGCCGCGACGTTCAATTTACCTCACCCTGGGATGGGTAAGCCTTATCACGAAAGCTGGTTATTTCTCGTTTCATGTAATTGCTAGCTAAGAATAAATGATGTAAAAAAAAATGATAGAAAATTTTCCATTAGAAGTTCGCAGTTAGATAGTAAAAAATATGATTAGATAGCTTTTTTAATTACGTAAACTCTCCTGGGTTCAATCCATGGGAATGGATTCCATGGTAGGACTTTGTTTAAGTGTGCCTGGCTAGCTACCACCATCTTTCCTAAGTATGTCACCATGACAAAAATATTTGAATCTCTAATATAATAATATCATAAGTCTTCATCTCACAACGACGACGACAGTAGCAGCGAGTACTTCAGTCTACCTGTGACCACGGCCGTTTTAACACGGTCGAAACTGTCGGGAACATAAAAAGGTACGCGATGAAGACCCGTTTTTGTTATTAAATATGTATAATAATCGCAATAATTTAAAAAACGCGATCACAGTAACGTTCTATATAATACACAAAAGCTGCTACCCCCTGGCTGAGATATTGTTTAAAATAACCATAAATAAAAGAAAGATTGAAGAAACCTCATCTTTAGAAAGCCTTACAGCCGCATTTCCTGACAAATCTTATGTGCTTGACTATTTTTCAGCGTCGGATCGAATAAATAAACCTCAACATAGGATGCGAGGCTTTGTCCCCGCTAAAGCTTTGTTTCATGTCACTGGCGGGGTAGATTTATTGTAGGATCTCTCTATTTAAGGCTGTTTTAGCATTTACTGCCATTCAAAAGAATCGAGTAAAACTAGGAAACATTATCATAATTAGCACATAATAATCTGTCTTGTTAGTCAGCTGATCTCGCTCTAAACTTATCCCACGGGATGAGTTGTTTGTTGGCTTTCGTTGTTCATTTGTTCAATTAATAAGAAAAATACGAAAGAGCATAAATAACCAGGCGCTGTGTTATTGCTGGTTTACAATTTACAATATCGATCACAAACTCTTGGCTCAAACAAGATTCAATTAATCGCAGAATCTGAAAAACCAACGAGTCACATGTTTTTTTTTTATTGTATGACCGGGACGTTCTTGGCCTTCATTTCACCTGATTTTCATCCTAATAGGTCTTCACCTATGAAGTTGCCATTTTGTAGCACGGGTCATTTCGAATAAAAACTATTTCTGAATGTCCATGAATTCTAGTTTCAAATTAATTTTATTTTTAAAACATGACATTCTAATCAGTCTTTTGTTTACTGATTAGCGTTATATTTTCATCCCATTTGGGTCTTTTTCGTCATCATGGATACGTTAAAAATTTCAGTAATTATGGAATATGAGTACCGACGGGATAGCAACGCGGCACAAACGGCACGCAAAACAGAGTACACTACAAACGAGCGCACAACGCGTTAATGGTTTACCCGCTTCCGTGCTGGAAATTTCGACCTAAAACTTTGGTCGACAATGACGAATTACAGGCGATTGTGGAAGCTGATGATACTCAGTCTACTGACGAATTAGCAGCAGCTTTCAAAGTTAGGATCAAACCAATATTGATCCATTTGCGTCCAATGGGCAAGGAAAAAAAATGACTTGCGTTGATTTCATACAAAACGGCAATTGCATAGGTAAAAACCAAGGCCGAAGGATTTAAAAATATTAATTGGTATTAATGTGGACTGACGTAGGAATAGTGAGAGAAACAGATGGATGGATTGTGTGAGTGATGATATGCATGAGAGAGAAGAGGATGCTGAGATGACGGAAGACTGGAGAGAGTGGAAGAGGAGAACGAGTTGTGACGACCCTGCCTAAGTGTGCAAAGGCAACAATGTGACAGAGCTTTCTAAGTTGTACCCCTCGTGAAAGGGCTCGTCCGGGGAACTACTATCACCATACCTTTTTCATCCACCAAGCAGCATTACTGTGCTCCGATACGAAGGGTATGGCCTCGCTTGCCGGTGAAATTACGAGCACGCAAGACTTAACACCATTATGACTCAAATTAGGCTATTCTCTTTGTATTATTATTATTATTATTTTGTGGATGTGACCTACGCAGTAAGGCACTGTTATAGGCAAGAGATGCGCTTAACATCAGGTGGGCGTGGGCTAATAGCTTGTTCCGTGTACTAGTTGTATAAAAATATAGTTTTTGGTACTTGTTAAGTTTCAGCGCAACGCAAAAAACAACGCTCTGTCGTTTTCCATCGCAATCATGTCCTATCAACGTTGTATTAAAACGCCACAGCTCTAGGCAATTTCGTATAATTGGAAAAACCACGGAAAGTATTACAAAGAAGAAACTACTTTTGTCCCTTATTAAAGCAATTTTCCTAATCCGTTTGCCTTAAGCTTAACTAGCCGGAGCACGGATTTTCCATCATTATAGGAATCAGGTCACTCTACCTAGAAGACAGTATTCTACAATGTTGTGGATCCAACAATCCACCTTTTAATTATTATAAGTAATTACGTTTTAAAAACTATAAAGAAACCCAATTTCAATGATGAGTATGATACAATTTCGTTCACCTGGATCACGTATTTTTACCAATTATTTTGATGTCAGATAGACGAACAGACAGACAGACAGACAGACGCGTGATCCTATAAGGGGTCCGTTTTTTCCTTGCTTTTGAGGCAATATACCCTAAATATACCCAAATCGCTTCAAGTGTGCCTATAATATTTGAAGAGTTCCCTCGATTTTTCAAGATCCCATCCTGATCCAAGATCCTGACCTGATGACAACAGGATATTTCAAGCAAAAAAATAATTTTCCAAATCGGTCCAGGCCCCTTTGAGTCATCATATTTGAGTATGGAACATACAAAAAAAAACTACTTTTTGAGATTGAGAACCTCCTCCATTTTTTTTTAAGTCTGGTAATAATCAGATAATTATAAAAGCAAAAGTTTGCGCAAGCATACACACAAAGAGCTAAAAGGCTAGTTCGCCAAAATCAACATACTATAGGTATGCATGTAAACATTTATTATAAGGTTCGTTGAAGTCCCGTATATTGAATAATAAAAATATTGTACGACGGGGCAGCGCTTAGCCTTTATCTCACCTGGTTACAAATTAAGATAAGGCCGAAGGTGGAAGCGCTTTTCACTGGAATCCTCAACAGACTAAGGACTTGGCTATCTTACCTCTCTAAATCGAAACACAACAATTTTAAAATTATTGTAATGACAGCAGACTAAGGTAAGGTGCTAATACCAGCGACGATCAGGCCTACGAATACGCCCCGACCTCACTCTCACCTTGAAGAGGCCAGTGTTGTATATTTTAGTAAAAAC
Organism: Venusia cambrica; assembly: GCA_951394065.1. Lineage (NCBI taxonomy): Eukaryota > Metazoa > Arthropoda > Insecta > Lepidoptera > Geometridae > Venusia > Venusia cambrica. The sequence goes on along the minus strand of OX596060.1, from coordinate 4,714,439 downwards.
AGACGCAGGCAACGTTTTCCACTCATAAGCCGTTGGTTTGATGAAAGCCTCTCAGCTCAGTTGGTGCAGTACCCTGCGCTGTAGGTTGTGGGTTCGATTCGCACCCAGGACAAACATTTGTGTGATGAATCTAAATGTTTGGTCTGTTTTTGGTTGGGTGTTGTATTTAATGATAACTATGTTTTAACAAAATAAGAATCGAAGTATTACCTATAATTTTTTTACAGTTAAGAATACTAATATTTATTTACAAATGTTACAAATAATACGTACAAAACTTACTATGTACAAAGTAAGCGCTGTCGGATTACCTATGGACCGTTACAAACGATCTATAGGTAACTCAGTTAAGTATTATTTTCATTATCTAGTTCCCATGCTTTGCTTGGTTTGGGACTAGAAGGCGCTGTCCTGTCCTGTATAATCATACAATTAAAGCGCTAACAACATTTGAGCGAGACGCTAATGAGGTAGGGATGATAATGTAACGTGCGTCTGCTATTCCTGGAATACGGGGTCAGATGACGAAGCTACTGTGCGCACTCTCCGAAATGAAGCCTATAAAAAAATGTTTTACCTGTCTTCGTGTATCATCTCAGGACATGTGTTATTTTATTGTTGCGCGGCTAACATTAACCTATTTGTGTTGTACCTTTTCATTGGCAGTCTCGGAGACAACAAGCCCTTTAAAAGTGACTCGAAGTGAATATTTTATGTAAAGTCTCCTGTCTTCCAAACAACTCGTGTTGTTTGGAAGCTTGTCCGCATTTTTACGAGTTCATGCATTGCTTACGATCTTAGGTAGCTGGACTACGTAGCGGAATTTTCATACACTTTTGTAGTGTAATGTGTATTACCAGCAATTTCTGCGACATCTTTTTCATCTACTTTTGCTTTTACGTTTTCCCTGTAGGTAGCATAACAGCTCTTAAAAACCATTAATACCTGTGTCAGAACAAAGGTATTAATGGCTTTTAAGAACTTCGTCTCACCTTGACAAGACAGACAGAGGGGAGTAAGTAGCTGCTTCACGAGTTACACAATGTCACACAAAGTAACCTTTTGTTGGTGTACTGTACACTAACGCGATTTTATAATACAGTTTGTTTCAAAAATATTATTTTAAAAATGAAATGACTTGACATAACGATCGCTTATCGACAGACTTACGTTCACAGTACACAAACTTTGAACGTGCCAGCTCTCCATTGCATCTAAAGCTTCATTATGGTTTGTTCTGTGTTTGGGTGTTGTATCATATAGTACGTATGTATTTACAAAAAATATTTAAGTATTCTATCCGTAATCTAGTGTCATATGGGATATTACAAGCTATGCTTAGTTTGGGGCTAGATGGCGCTGTGTAAAATTAATGTCCTGTAATATTTATTTATTTATTTATTATACTTACTGGTCGCTAAGTAGTACCATTATACTTTTAACTCGTGACTCTTGAAACTCGCGTGCCGCAATCAAGATTCGTGGAGAACTTGAAACTTGTAACAGCGGCTCATGAATTGCAAATCCAACTAAATAATAAACACGTCAGACTTTTCAAGCAACCGGGAGGCCTCTGGGATAGTGACATTTCACGCGAATTCAGCCCCTATGCACAACGGCTTAAGGTGTATAGATCTGTCTGAGATTGGCGAGCAGTTCCACAAAGTTCTTATCTGGTTGTGACACGCTGTCTTCCGAGTTGCCACCGTGTTATAAGAGTAACTTTTCATATTTCCTATTCCCTTGTTGGTGACCAGATTACTTGGGGTAAGAGTAACAAAACATAGAAAGCTATGGTATTTTAGGGGTATCTTATTGCCTTTGTTAAAAATTTACTAAAATTGTTCTACATTTTGTTTTTTACTGTATCGATAAAGCTAAACAGTACTATTTAAGCTGTGGCAAAACTGGGATGTTTACAAGTTGGTTTATCAGTGTATGTTGGTAGAGGTAGTTATAAATATGCTTTTTCCGTACCTAAAAAGTAGTAAGGAATCCTTATAGGCTCACTTTGTTGTTCATCTGTATGTCTGTCTGTCAAATGTTTTTCTCAGGCACGCGTAAATGTGTCAAGTTGAAATTTACATCAAACGCTCGGGCCTACGTTTCTTTTCAGCTATGAAACAGAAAATACGGCAATAGAGGATTTAATACCTTCGCTTACGCCTAGCGCGAACGTACAACCTTTCCTTAATTCATACAGTTGAATTGATAAATTTTCAATTTGAAAGTTTTCCAACCACTTTGGGGACATAATCATCATATATTTTTTTTATTATCAAACAAAGAACTCAATAAGGACTTTTTTTTCTAAAACTCACTTTTCCAGAAAATTTATAAATGTTAATAGGTTTTCTTTAATACAGAACTTTTTTTTTAATGCATTACGTTACTCCTTACATGACTTTTCGTTAACACGGTTTCAGACTTCGCCTCAGTGACCCTGGAAAAAAACTCACGTGTATATCTATCCCGATAACATGTGCCAAGAAGCACTGTAAAGGAAAAATTTAGAAAACCTTAAATAACAAAAAAAACTTTGTTCTATAATCTTATTATTTTCGTTTGGTGTAATAACCGTGTCTCTAGGGATCGAAAAGCAAAGTTTAGTTTGTCCTTTGTGGAAAAAGTCTTGGGTGGGCAAACTATTGAACTTATATACTTAGATACCTACCTAACATTTAAGTTTTTGGGAATCCTTGGTGCGCAAGTCCAAATCGCACTTGGCCAGCTTTTTCTTACTCATTTATATTATTTCAGGCTGAGAATTGTATTATTTTACCAGTCGCGTGGATATAAAAAGTTATTACGATGTAAAATAAATGTAGGATTATGTTAATAAGAAAATGTCAAGGGAATTAATGTTTATGTCGGACCCCAATGTCGTTTTTAATGTTATTTGGCATCTTCAAATTGAAAAACTTTTTTTACAGTCTGATGGACTTTTTTTGATATAGGACAAATTTATTTTGCATTTTACTAGCATGAAATAATTTACTCATAAGGATCAAGTGTAACTACCATAGGATTACAGTAGTTTACTATACGTGACATTTTTTTTATTATTGTACTACGGAGAAGCGCTTGGCCTTCATCTCACCTGGTAACAAGTTAAGATAAGGCCAAAGGTGGAGGAGCACTTCACTCAGAATCCTTAACTTACTGAGGAACTGGCTATCTTACCTCTAAATGCCGGAATACAAAAATTGTTTGAATTGTTGTTATGGCAACAGAATTAGGTGAGATGGTGGTAGCTAGCCAGGTGGACTTAAACAAAGTCCTACCATCAACCAAACCAAGCTTAATATTGCTCCCCATGGGATCGAACCCGGGACCTCTGGATCTGAAATCGGTGAGTTGAACCACTAGACCACAGAGGTGGTTGACATTTTACTATACTTTCTGACGTTGGACTACCAAATTTAGTACCTATCCTATACGCTACAGGTACTTAATAAGTTTCTATATATATTTTCTCTAGTGCGAGTGCACTACTTGTGTATATTTGGAAAAAGCCTGTGGAAACTAAACAGATCTGATAATTTATTCCGTATAAAAGCAACAGTCGGTAAAGAAACTCCAAGTGCAAAATTATAAAAGCGTTTGCATAATGTTTATGGAACGTATTTGTAAACGTATATATAAATTTGTAGCTTGTTTTTTACATTATGCTTATCCCAGATCAATAATTAATCGTTCTAAGAGTTTCGAAGTTTGAAAAGGTTCGTTTGATAGAAATTTTAGGCGTGCAACCATTTCCCCACTTAGTTGATAATCCATTTATAGGACTGCGCTTTCAAGAATATTTATCTGCGCAGACTGCAAAAGCTGGATCAGCTTTCAGCCCTTTTTTTTTAAATGACGAGGAAGCGCTTTGCCTTTATCTCACCTGGTATCAAGTTATGATAAGGCTGAAGGCGGGAGCGCACTTCACCTAGAATATTCAACTATACTCGACGAGGAACTGGATCATAATGCCGGAACACAAGAATTTAGAATTGATGTTATAACGACAGACTTAAATAAGATACCAATAGAAACAAGCACAATATTATACTTCCTGGGGGTCGAACCCGGGCCCTCTGGATCTGACACCGTTGGGACACTAGACCACAGAGGACGAAAGCTAATAGGCACCTTCTGGGTAGGCTCTCTCCATCGCAGACATTCTTGTGTTTATAGATCATGAGGGATTTATAATAATGTAAGTCGTAACTTCTTAGTGAGTTCAAGCTTAGGTGATATAGAAATTATGCGTTAGTAACACACAGCCATCGAACTGCGAAAAAGGTAATTCCCCGGGCCATTACCAGAGGAATAGGCTATGGAATAGGTTTCAGGGTGTGTTAACGCGTTCGAACATAAACCGCTTGCTTTTAAATCAACTTTTTATGTGCATTGTTGCGTAGTACAGTTTTCTAGCTCAATTGGATCACGTACGTAATGCCAGCAGGGTGTTACAGTGGTCCAGAAGCTGCTAGCTATTTAGCCAGTGATTTATTCTCACTGATTTTCGCTATCCAGAATATCTCAGTGTCTATTGAGCGTTACATTCTCTAAGAACACATATAGGTATGTGTTAAACATCAGAATATGTAAAACAGAATGTTTTAATGGAACAACTCTTCACCATTTATTTTGATTGATGTTATATTTTAGATAAAGTTTTGAACCACAGACACAGATTATCTCTATCCGATTATACCTGCAAAATTTCATTTGAAACGGACGTACCGTTTTGAAATGAACAACAAACTACTTTTGTACTGGAGAGCGATACTTCTATGGGCGTTCTCGTCCCATTGTAGATGAAGTAGATTAAATCGTTTGAGGTAATGCCAGTTTTATGACAACGTTACATTTAATGGAATCAAGAACTGATTTTTTTTTGAGGCTCTGAGTCCTGTGTCCGCTTTATGCAGACCACATTTTTTATTGTGGTAATATTTATACCTACAGCTCAGTCGACGCTCACAATATATGCTAGATTAAAAATGAACAGCCGCGTGATATTATGCGATAAAACGATGCGAGCCTTCGTAATCTACCTGATGGATACAATATTGCTAAGCATATTTTGGTAGGAAAGTAAGCTAATCTCTTGCAAGGTTGAGCGGTTCCGGCCGAACTACGGCTGAAATAACTGGAAATGGTGAATTTGCTAGAAACAATGAGTTATTTTTGTTATTTCTTGGGTTATGTTTATCACCATCGCCACTCAAAAAATATTACTTGCAGGATATGAGCCTACCCCAAAGAGTGCTACGGGGATTTACAGGTCATCAGGTCATATTGAATATTGGATTTACGTAAACTGCCGTGAATTAATTAGCTATCATGTTTTCTGCCAAATCATATTATCGAATACCTATGTAAATATCAATAAAATCTTGGGTTTTGGCTGTGCGCCCGTAATGTAGATTTACTGCCTTGGCATCCCTATGTATGATATTATATTTATGCTAGTCTACACTGTAAAATGTTAAGAGACTCGAAAAGTCATAACATAAGCCACAAAGAGATAATGGTATCCCTTTGTCACTGTACCTCGAGACGGGAAGAGCTGAGTTCATTAGCTAAGTGGGGCGGTGTAATAAAACTCGTCGTTCTTTTTAATTTTATAATACGCTAAAGAAGTTTAGTGTTTCAGCCATTTTGTCGCGTCGCGTTTTGGTAGTATGACGTCAACAGGGGCGAGCTCGGTTGGGGCAATTTATTTTTAGTGTACAATAATATTTGGTTGCTATTGGAAAACGCTTAATCTCGAAAACACATTATTCACCTGAACGCTCGAATATTTCAGGAAAGTTTTACTATAATTACTGCTAGTGTGACCACGGAACCTTATTGCTGAGAGACATTCGCAAAATAATAAATTTTTAATGCCTTAGTATATATGCTGAAAACGTCTACATTAACCACTTAAGATCAGGGTAGCGCTTCTCAAAAACACAGGAATATTTTCGGATCGGAAACATCAATTTTTTGGATTTGACTTAGAATCCGATAGATTTCAAAACTATTCTCAAGCCTTTTCTGAAAATCTGCTGTGGGAAACTTCGAACACTAATGTCCAGATTTAGAGTTAAGAAAAGCGTTCCCGGAATCTCCATCACAAGCTTCCGAATCCGATCCGATTAGGCTATCCGAATGTTTGAGAATACCTATATAGCTACCTGTACACGTGGACCCCTTTGCTACCTTACTAGCAACAAAATAAACTATTCAAAAAATAAAAGACCACTACATTGTAATCCATTCTAATATATGACGCAGTCAGAAAAATCTGCAGAAATTCAATGTAGCTTAGATATAATTGATTTTAGTGTTGGAAGATCCCACTTGATTTACCTACTGATGACATTGAGGAGGTAAATATATGGAGGCAGCTCAAGTCGCTAGGATTACCCAAATATTATATATATTTCGCTATTGTCCATGCCCATGTCCTCCGTAGTAAAACAAATCACATACATATCACCCTGAAGTGGCAATGGGTGGGCCACATAACCGACCATGGTTACCCGCGAAACGGAGTGTGGGAAGATAAGACTTGAGGGACCGACGTCATTGTGGCGATGGAGAATGGCTCAGAGTCATCATGCTGGGTAATGGACCTTTTTGTAGTAATTTATATGCGCTATATTTTTTTTCTATTCTGAATCTATAATGTTCATGTTATTTTGTTATGCATTAACTGTTATTATATTATATTTTATTCTTACCGCTATTTGTGGTGTCGATTGGGGGAGGCCTATGCTGCTATGGCCTATGATGATGATAATAATAATTGTATTATTATTTAACAGATTTAAGAAGATTATAAGCGCGCAAAGACAAAATCGCTCATTAGATGGCAATACTTTCAAAGCATCTGTCCCCAAAGTCTCGACGCTATTAACCACCAAATATCAACCTCCGTCTCTCTTTATGGCAGTCGGCCTCGGGTGGGACAATAAAAGCCAGTTAACACGGATTACTTCATTTGAATAATCGTTAAATATTGCGTTTTCAGAGTTGATTGCTCCATTTATTTAACACAATAAGTCAGCGAGATTTTCTAGGACTAATAAAGCAGCGATTTCTTTTGAATATATGTTTAGATTCTAACAAGTTATTTCTGAGTGCAAGAAAAAAACAAATAACTGACGTACCTACTTCACCATGTGGTTGGAATGATAATATTGTCTAAATAACTTTTAAGTTGATACTTCTCGCTGATCGAAAATATTTAAAAAATACCATTTAATTACTTTAAAATTATATAATCAATGCGTATCAAATAATTTTGTAGATACCAACTCTACATGTACCGCTTACAGACACCATTTCACTATCAAAACCTTGTCTTCAAACCGACAAATCCCCAACGCGAATAAAAATACAATGTCAGTTATTCGAATGGAATAGAAAAGAAACGTGATTTACGCAAAATCCATTTGAAATCCGTTTACCATATTTGGACGACATTCTGCCTGTTATCAATTTAAGGCAGCCGTTTTGAATACCAAACAGTGTAATTGGCGAACACAGGAGATCCTGTTTCCATACTGTATTTAGACGAAAGATTGTACTATATTCTGAGGCGGTTTATTAATATCCAGTATTTTAATAGAACAATGTTGCTCAGGTCAAAACACGTAGTAGGACTATTTCAGGACATACTTTTGTGGCTTATAAATTTAAATAAATTAAAATACTTGGTATTTGACACTTGTTATCATCAATCGTGCGATTCAACGTGAAACGGAGTGTGAGAAGACACTCGGTGGACCGACGACATTGTGGCGGCCGCTAGGAGTCGATGGATGAAGGAGGCTCAGGATCCCTTTTTGCGGCGTCGGTAGATTGGGGTAAGCCTATGTTAATCCTGTCCATGTTAAAATAATCTTGTAAATATCGCTTCCATGCGATAAGTATCCGTATATGTTATCCGCGCATATTTATGGCGCTTAAGTATCGTTGTCATGTTTTAAATGCACCTACAATAAATCACGTTCTTTCGTTCCTTCATTCATTCATTCGTTCATTCGTTTATTCATTCATTCTCCCTAAATCATTCTAAAGAGTGAACAATGTTGAAGTTGTCATCACGGTGCAATACGAAAGACACAATAGTATCTGTGTTGTATCGCAGCCGCAGAATGTTCGAATAAGTCCTGTATTTTCAGTATCTTTGCCGTCCAATTCTCTGAAGCAATTTTCCTGTCGAAACAACCTGGTAACATAAAATAACAATCACCAGCTCTAGGATATAACCACGGAAGCCCGTGTTGTCCATCCAGAGTGAGCCCAGACATCCCTCGGGAATAAATTATCCCGTTTTCTTTGTTCCCGACCATTAAATTTCTCTACGTGGGGCGTTGAGAAGTTATTACAAGAGAAAGCATTTCTGTTGTTGTATTTGATACAAGTATTTAGCATATAAATTAACGTTTTCATTTATAAACGTGATTCTTCCAAATTATGTGTGTCCCCATACAAAGCGTATAGCTTTTAATATGAGAATAATTAGAAATCTTCATCACCCACATACGTTTGTTCCGGATGAGAATCGAACCCAAAATAGACTCAGAAGGCAGAGCTACTGTAAACTGAGCTGTGAGACTGGTCATAAAAAAAACATTAAAACTCGTAAAATTAGAGAGTTTTTTATAGAGGTTCAAATAAAATAGGTTCCTAAAATCCGAACTTAAAACTGAGAAAGGTTATATATAGTTTTGAGAAAAAATCAATCAGCTACCGCGTCGTATCTAGTCCGCGCTGCTTTTGAGATAAATTTTAATATCTAGCTACGTTATCTGGTCGTGATAACGATCGACTGGGTTATCCATAAAAATAATTGTAGGTACTCCATTTTATGTAGGCTTATATGTTATTAGTAAGTTTAATAACATTTTATGCTATATTTTTTTCTAGTAGCTATGTTTTTTATCGTACTACGGGGAAGTGCTTGTCTTTCATCTCAAATGATTCTCAAGTTATGATAAGGCCGAAGGTGTAAGCGCACTCCATCCGGAATCCTCAATGAACTGAGGAACTGGCTATCCCGAATGCAACAATTTTAAGAATTGTTGTTAAGGCGATAAACTTAGGTAGGATGGTGGTAGCTAGCCAGATGGACTTAAACAAAGTCTTACCACCGACCAAACCAAGCATATCATTGTATTCCCTCCCTGGACATCGAACCCGGGTCCTCTGGATCTGCCACTTGTGGGTGAACCACTAGACTATCACAGACGCTGTCAAATGTAAAATAAATAACTTGTTCCTTAAATTAATAAGAGATAATGTAATTCAATTTGCCTTGGCTATGGCCATTTGGCTGAATTGCACAAGTTCTCGCCCAGCACACAAAGGAAACTGATGTGTCACCGTGCAGAGTCCGGCCGGAAGGAAGCCATGTTTCAAACATCCACCGTACGGGAATTAATGCACGTTGTAGTCAAACTGGTTTCCGTTTCCTTTTATGAAGTCATGTCCATAATCAATTAATAATAATAATAAATATTCTAGGACATTCATTTCACATAGCGCCATCTAGGCACAACCTAGATAATAACAATAATAAAAATAATAATAATAACGTTTATTGTTCAAAAAAGTTGTACAGCCTTATTTCTTATTAGGTAAACCTAATAGGTAGGTAATGTATTTAGCACTACACACACAATAAAATATTGAAGATATATTACCTCTAAACTAAGTTGAAAACTTGTATTTTAGAGGCCGAACCAAAATAATATTATTTAGTGCACAATAAGGTAGGTGGATGGTCCTTTGACACCTGAACTAAGTAAATCACTTGTATATCAGGAGTCAAGCTCTTAACATATTCTGTTGTACTGATTGAACGTGACATGATTTCTGAACTAATTCAAATTTCATTGAATATGTACCACACATGTGTAATATGTACGTTTCTCTACTTACTTTCTACTACATAATTGATAAAAGGGAAAAAGAAAATAAAATTAATTAATGAATATAAATATGAGATGACCTGAGGAATAACGAACCTAAACTTATTTAGATTATTGTTTAGTATGAAAAGATGGCGCTATACATCACATAGCGCCATCTTTTCATACTTTTTTCATAATATGGGAACTAGATATCGGAAATGATACTTTTGTAAATACATGCTTTTCATAGAATGCAAAACCCAAACACAGAACAAACATCAATATTCATCACACAATGCTTGTTCTGGGTGGGAGCCGAACCTAGAAAATACAGCGCAGACGGCAGGGCTACTAACAAACGTGCTGTGAAGCCTGTTTTTACACATCTGATCCTGAATCTCAGATGACGTAGAGATCATACCGAGAAAGAAGGGTTAGAGTATCAAATGATCTAGCTATAAGGCATAGTAATATATATTATATTTTACCTACTCGAACTTATGCTACGAGAAGCTTTATTTTAAAATCTGTGAAAGACGTGATTCTCAATTCGGACGACAACAACTAGTATCCAGTCCAGGTGAGATCTAATTAATGCATATCATTTTACTGTTTCATTTGATTGTAACGTCAATGAAACGAATACATGGTAGCATTTTTGTTGAAAATTTTCCAAGCATCCTGTTGAATGCACAACCCAAATCTCTTAGAGAGCTATCATAACAAACGTATCAAAGGATCCTTGTAGATTCTAATGTGTTTTCGGCGTCGGGTCGTGAGGAAGCCATGTTTCCAACTTGTAGCCAACAACGTACCATCAATAACATCTATCAATCATAATCATATCGACGATAGAAGTCGGTGTTGGTTCGGTTAGTTTAATTTCACGCCAAAGCAAAAAATATAATTTTGTTCCGAAATTTTTGGAGATTCGAAGATTTATAGTTGGTAAAATTAAAAGGCAAAACGGCGCTATACATTCTCGCAAGTAGCAGAGTGAAACGGATGAGCTTCTGTGGTCTAGTGGTTCCACCTTATCATAACTTGAAAACCAGGTGTGATGAAAGGCAAATACATCCTCGTCGTACAATTTTTTCAAGCATGATTTCATTGCAATACCACAACTTTTGTCGTTTACGCTTAAACTAAAAGAGGTATCGAAAATTCAAAAACTTTAAACCAAGATTACATATTATCTACATTCTTAACCTAAAGATTTCAGTTATAAATTTTGAAATGTGTGCAAAACACAGTTTTTAATTATTTTTTTTCGATAGAGATTATTATCACCAATCTTTTTTCTGAAACCCCGGATTGAAGACACAACACATAAATGTTTAGTACCTAGCCAAATGTTTTGTCTGTAGCTATTATTAACACCGAGAACTATCAGTGTTTGAGGATTATAAATTAGTGCAGCCTCTTATATATATGTATCGTTACTAAAAATGTTAACCTCGGACTTCATATTGTTTTACTCTTCAGCCAGTCTCTGTTCCTCGCGCTGACGCTATGCTGCCTTAATCAAGGCCTATCAGCTACATGGTGGATATCCACTGGTTATCCATATGGCTAAAGGCATGTTCAGTACGCAGCAACATGATTTTTCCTAATGCCACTGCGATTGTCCATAGGTACCATTAGTCAAGCATATCGCAATAGGGCGATGTAAGATATTGTGGTCTGTTGCCTCCTTCACTTGGTTTATGACGCTAACCCATTTAGGGCAATTCATTATGAAGGGCGTGGGTTGAAATAATAGTCGTACTATATCTCGTGGTAATGGACGCCGTACTTCGGAGTTTCTTAATGCAGCGGACGCACCCCTAAGACCTACGAAATTGTGGAAATGTGGCTTTGTATAAATTAATAAACTCCAGTTTTATTATTTTTCGATATATACTACTTAACTGGATCATATTATTTGATTTAATAATAACAATGATATGTTTTTTAATTATATTGGCCTAATAAACTTCAGCTAATAAAATATTCATTACTTACTTTTGCTTGCGTCGCTACTACAAAACTGCACTGCAGAAGCACGCAAACGTATTACGTAATTTTTTTAAAGTATAATGACCAGATATATATATTTAGAATGGATAACCTACAATAAATTTAGAAACCAAACGCAGAGATGTGGAAAAGCGCTTACGACAACAAAAGAAATGCTTAGGTACCTACTTACCGAGTTGATCGCCTAGGGTCCCAGAGGCGCGGCCGCTGTTTTCAGGAGTTTTGGCTGGACGCAACAGGCGCGGGTTGCGGAACTTGCGGAACTTGCGGGATTTATTTCGCGGCACAGTGTGGAATGAAGCACGTACTATCACACAGCATTTAGCACAGAGCACGGCTAGTTACGTGCGGCGGTTCCGGCGGGGGCAGGCGAGGCGTTCGCACCCCGGCTCGCGCGCTCCACTCTGCCCGCCTTGAAAGTGTTGCCAGATTTGATTCGTGATTTTGCATATTTTTTTGTTAAGTAATTTGAGTTTAGAAATCACATAGTATTGTGATACAAGATTTTTTACGAGCAATTAATATTTCGTAGATGTGTAAATTAAAAGATGATTTTGTAGGTTCTTGTATCCAGCTATCATACATTTTTAAAATTTTAACTCTTTCTCTGTCTGAAGTCAAGAAACGGGGTATTTCGCCATTTGAAAATTAAACGTAAGTGAAAATAGTGTGATTCGAGCAGATAACTATGGAGTTACCTAAAGAGGTACATTGTCCAAAAGAATTTATCAAACTTACCTAAGAAAGACGACCATCTGACACATTGCATTGGTCAATATATTTTGCATAAGGGTATTAAGGTGTATGTATTAACAGTTGTCATGGACTGTACAATAATAATATGCGTGAGTTAGGTTTCCATGCTTCACATAGATGAAGAACCTAGGTGAAGTATGGGTAAGTAACATACAATTTTAACATAATTAATAAAAATTAAAATTAAGTATATCGTTAAATTAAACATGCAAAAACTTTTTTGATCAAAACCTAAAGTAAAATTACTTCAGGCCGATTTTTATAACTTGCCTAATTGGGAAAAATATTTCCCTCATTCTGCCCTGAGCAATAACCTGGCAACCCGTTTACAGTCCAGCGCGCACCCACCCTCGCCCCGCCCGCTCTTTGCCATGAAGCCTCCATTCGTTTAGTATTCGCGCCCTTTGTGACACTTTAGACCATTGCTCACAGAATCTACCGAACTACCTTTATTATCGAGATGCAGATCAATCGTAGGTCCGCAAAGATGGTAATAATTTAATGATAGCTAAAAAAATGCGTAATCTAAAATAAATCATTAAAACAATGTAAGCTTTCTGAACCCAACTGTGCTACAGTTCTGTCCTAAATTCCAGAACAGAGTCCTACAATATTTAAGCATTTATATTATTAAAATCAAAAGTGCAATAATATATCGCTTAAAGCTTTAAATTATTCTTTGGTGTGGATCGAACGAGACCTTAGGAATATTTTTAACACATTCCCATTTAAAACTGTCTCTATATCTACACTTTGAATGGAGTTTAGAAACTCTGATACAAGAATCCCTAATTTTGTTCAGGGATAAAGGCATTAGCGTACCAAACTGCGGTCGTTTCATTGTATACGACAGGACAACTTTAAATGAGGGGTTGGATTACGATTATAATGCTCCAAGGGCTTTGTGCAGGAAATTTTCGTTTAAGGCTTGTTGTGATTGTGATCGCACTCGTAAAAATATGTTGCTGACGGTTGTATTTCTGTAGTAATGGCTTTGAAAGGCTTTCCAGTGACAGCCCTGAAAAAATCAAACAATCTTCAGGGTACTTTGAAGAAATTTACAAATATGTGAACTTTTGACAATGAATAGCTTCCACCCTCCACCTGCCGGGTTCAATAGTGACTAACAAGGGATCAGTTGCGTCCACCTCTCCATCCATCCATATACCCGGTTTACATGCAACATTATCTACTGGTATGGTATCTATATTTTCTCATACTATTGTTTTTGTTTTCGTCAGCCAGAAACTTCCTGATTTCGAAGTGAATTAGTGGCAAGCTGCCAGTAATTATTTTTATCCCAAATATTTGGAGGTGGCACATGACACACGTGCACCCATGCCAACAGCAGTGAGAGGAGAAATTTTGTTAAAAAAAGCAAATAATTTTTTTTTCTTATATAAGTAACATCAAACAGTCACAATATACATATTTAAAGTATAACAGTAGGTATTTATAAAGTTGGCAATACTGTGGCCCACAGGGATGACTACATATTAATCAGTCGAACTACACAAAATAATGCAATAAGATGAGTACCCTCGTTGCCTCCGTGCATCCGTGGTCTAGTGGCTCGGCCCCAGACCCCTGGGGACCGAAGGAGGTAGATCCAGAGGACCCGGGTTAGGTCCCCAGGGGAGTACAAATATTATGCTTGGTTTCGTAGGACTTCATTTAAGTCAGGCGGACTAACTACCACCATCTTACCTAATTCTGTCACCATAACATCAATTATAAGTGTTACTCCAGTTCCTCAGTTTGTTGAGAATACCAGGTGAAGTGCGCCTTCACCTTCAGCCTTATCTTAACTTGTAGCCAGGATGAAGTGAAGGATGATATGAAGCATCCTTCTCATCCTTCACTTCATCCTTCTTCATCCGCTTCCCTTTCGAACAATAAAAAAAAACCTAACAATAATAGAAAAAAAAATACGAACTCTCTGAGTCAATACAATATTAATAAAATAAATTATAAAACTATAAACTTGTAGTTCGCCCCGAACTGAGATCTCGTGATGTCTGGTTCGAGTTAGGTATTTAACTATGGAGATTATTTCTCAAATAGAACGTATTTAACAAACAATCAAAGTGTGATTTCATTACACCTTACTTACCTTACTTAAGCACTCTTTTTCTCAATCTCTCTTTATTCACCTGAGTATCCAAGACACTCTTGTTGCTAACTCTAATATCTACCCTTAATGATCTAATTTATGACATCACTTTACGTAGGCTCCAGCCCACGGATGTCGTAAAGACAACCAGGGAGGCTTCAACAAAAAGGCAACAGCTTTTTTCTAGTATATAAACAAAGCTTTAACTGTGCGCACCAAACAGTCTGCCAAGCGTGATGTTTATGGCCAAATCTTACAGTTTTAGAGGAAGTTTTGTTCAAATTGTGGTGGACAATAATTTGCTGTTGTTGTGAGATGTGCGCAGTCAAACCCCTTACATGACATCCTATAAGTTATTCTTGGATTTTTTCGACGACCTTGGTTTGACTACCCTATTGAGTGAATTACAAAAAATAAATAGACCAGTTTTTATGAGATTTTGAATAGGTACCCTCTCTTATCTTACAAGACCTGATGATCTTTTTCCCCTTCATCTTTAAAAACCACCACATTAAGGGCAAAAATAAACTAATTTTAAATCTGCTGTCTCAACCCCCATTTCAAATGATATTTCAAGTTTTCACACATTTTCAAGACTTCAATCTTATTCACCCCTTTTGCAACGCTTAATGTGAATACATGGGTGATTTCAGCAAATAAAAAACAAGTTAACCCTTTTTAACAGTATACCGCCCCTTTCTTACAAAAACCACCCCTATAAAAAAGTTAAATCTATATTTTATGAATGTGCAGCCGATACTCTTTCAAATGATACGTGGTATGTGGTATGTACCCCACATGCCAAAAAACTTCATGTCTCACTTAACACCCCTATTTATCAAAAACTACCCTAGTGTCAAAAAAGTCCTCATATATAGTGATGAGTATTAATATATTCTCCGCATATTCAAAATTATGAATTGATCGGATCAGCCATTTAAAAGATATGGGCGAAAAATTGTATTTCTTTTCACCCCAATATCTCAAAAACCACCCCATTTTTCAAAAATCCCCCGTGATAATCAAATTATATTTACGTTATCTCTATACAGTTTAAATTTCATCGAAATCGGATAACCCGTTCGAGAGCTAAGCCGTCACAAACATTGTCACATACATTACATACATACAGTGCCGGATTTCCTAACTTAACTGAGAGATAAAAAAAGAACATAAAACTTTTACAAGATAATACAAGGTTTTACAAGGTAAATGAATCAATTATATATAAATTATACGAATCAAAACAGTGCATGCAATGTCATCAATCATGTGAAGTTAGCACAATACTTGTAATTTACTTAAATTTAATTAAAGTGTACGCAAAAATATCTATGTTGTCAAAAAGCTATTAAGTTTTTATCATGCGACGCACTGGGCAACGAGATTCTGAGATAGTTAAAATGTACATAATAATGGTACCTAATCACCTGAGACAAAATAAGAGGTACACCTTTTTTTAACCTTTTTTCTTTAACCTTTTTTATAAAATAATTCATTTACACAACTTCGTTTATTTTTTTTAATTCATCCATAAATAGAAGCAGGTAATTCGCAATTCAGTGGAGTATGTAGTTTTTTCTCTTCTGGTTTTTCTGTATCAACTCCTTGTACTCCTTGTACTCTAGGGAGTTGATAACCCCTAGGTTTAAAATGTTTCAACATCGTGAATTTCAATACTCACCAGTTAGTGAGTTCACCCCATAGCTCAACTCACGGGGGAAATTAAAAGCTTTCAATATCGAATTTCGGAAATAACCGAATGATTCTGCGGTTCAATCGTGAATTCAAAATAAATCGATACCTACATACATTAACAAAATTTCCGCGAAAAACGCGCTTGCTTTTACTATTGTAACTGTTATCCAACGAGTGGGAATAGTGGTAGATAACACTGTTAATAGTTTTCCATCTGAGCTCTCAGCTGAGCAAGCCGTCCAATGTTGTGTAATTTATGAACGTAAAATTTGACTAGCGGCAAATACAATAAATTCATCAAAGCTAAATTAATTCAATCCTCGGAGCTCAAGAACTTTGAACATTCATTTGTATTTCCTCATTTAGGTTCGGTTCAATTTTACTTGAACGCTTACTTTCGTGGATTCTCGCGACTTGCTGACAAAGGGCAGATTTAATCAAAGCTCCCTATTCTTATTTTATCCCAACGCAGTACACAAAGGCCTGTGTCCGATGCCCGATGAACATATTTTTCTCTTTCTATTTGGTAATAAATTACGCGTTAGTTCTTGACCTCTTAGGCCCTAGAGCTAGTAGGGAAGAGTAATGAGTTCTACGATGGAGCGAGTTTTCCCAGAAAGCCAGTCTCTCTCACACCGACGGAACCCAGCAAACCGTTTGGCGTACATGCGATTTACCAAATTGAATCCGCTACCGCGACCGGTTGCGAACTTTGGTTGCGGAGAAAATACATTTAAACTGAAGCTGAAATATTGCGTATATTTAACTGTGATAGGCATGTTTTATGGGATTATTGCTCCCCTGTGCGTTCTAGCTCTGAAAATGTTATGCCTACTACTACTTCTATAGGACCTCTATAAATCACCTTCGCAATAATTGTATATTTAAACACGTTTATACAGTTGAGCTACCTATAGGCCGTTTTAACGGTCCTCAGGTAAATTTCACTTTAATTTAATTTTAAATTTCAGAAATTGCATAGTAATCTACCAGTATTAGGTCTACGCCGTAGCTGTTTTCGTAGACATACTACGGAGACGTAGTCCAGTGTTAACGAAAAATAGCTGACCTCAGGGCTTGATTCAAATGTTTGTGTATTTAATGTTATCAACCGAAAAAGGAGGAGGTTCTCAATTCGGCTGTATGTTTTTTTGTTTGTAACAAACACTCGATTTCTCTGCCAATTCGAAATAGATTTTGATGATTCTTGTTATGTTTGGTAGGCCATTCTTCCGAGGTAGCCCCATAGAAATTTGATAAAATCGGTAGAGTTTGATTTTTTTATCAAAATGGATGAAAAAAATAAGTCATCCAAGTAAACGAAATTGCGTATTCTGCTTTCCTGTGGTGTTTACGGTCACTAGAGTAGACCTATTGAACTGCTTACATTTCAGTATCATTATCATCACTATCAGGGTTTTACTATAATCACCACGCTTGGCAGGCGTGTTGATCGCAGTAATGATAATACGTACTAGTCTCACTGAACTGCCTGCCTTCCTACCTTGACCTTGACCTTAGTCTAGGTTAGGCCTTTGGCTTCATGTTCATCGAAACTCCGTAAACAAACAATTTAACCTAGCATTGTTTGGGCTTAGTGGAATTGTCTTATGATGCATTCTGGCTATAAATGCTTTATATTTGTAACATCATTATCATTATCATCATCATTACAGTCCATAAAAGTCAAATTGCGAAGATATTTCCCAGCATCCCGTATTATTGCACCCTCACACGACTCTTAAATAGGGTGTCGGAGACGTGATGTCGTAGGTTTTACAACGAAAAAGAGCTAAAAATAACTTTTTTTGAATAAAATGGAAACGACTTCACCACTAAAAACTTAAAAATATTGAAGCCTGTGACCGATGAAGTCGGTTCATTTCTTTGTAATATTGAACCACAAGTATCCATTTTCTTTGTGTAATATCTCGTGAAATTCATTCAATTATTCATTTCAAATTAGTAGATACTACGTATAATACAAAGAAAATATACATTTATTCAATAAAAAGTACAATTAAACTAACTATGTACAATGGAATCAGTCAGATTACCTAAGGACCGTTACAACCGGCCTATAGGTAACTCAACTGTTCCAGACCAGTACCAGACGGAAGCGTGCCCAAGACATATAATAGTAGATACTTAATTTTTTGAAGAGTCACTTAAAATATTACGAGTTTTGAACAACTATAATATGTTTGATTTTTGTGTATCAGCTTTAAAATAAGGCAATAAAATAGGAACGAATAAAAACGATATGGATATGAGAGAGTGAATATGAATATAGAGAGCATTGACATGAAATGTCAACGTTTTAAATATTTCCCGCACCCAACATTTCGGGATGTTATGATTGCTCAAATATTTATATACTTGTGCGGGCTTTAGTTCGGTCAGTGGTCAATTCTATTAAAGGATTTCACCATCAATAGCAAGTCCAAATTAAATGTAAGTGTGGCCACATACCTTATGATATACGAGTTAAGACTTGTACTATCATGGACAATTTATTTTTTTACGTTAAGACGATACATTTATTCAATAAAAAGTACAATTAAACTAACTATGTACAAAGGAATCAGTCAGATTACCTGAGGACCGTTACAAACGGCCTATAGATAACTCAACTGTTCCAGACCAGTACCAGATGGAAGCGTGCCCAAGACACTTTATGGACAATTAGGTCTTTTTTTTTCCTTGCTGGAAAAAATACATTACGCATACCCTCCCATCGGGGGTGGGAGTGTTGTGTGGGACTCTGCGGTTGTCCGGTATACCCACTAATAACCCAGCGGCACTCTCGCATCGTCTGTGAGGGGAGGACTGGGGAACCGGCAAAGCCTTTACTTCCAGTTCTCCCCGACGACCGACCGCCTTTAAAACGGGGCCTTCACTCCCCTCCCGGAGGGGGTCTAGGGAATGACTGCGAGTGCTCAGCCATTCTCGCCCTATTTTGAATAGTGCAATGCGAGCCCCCGCACCTTTCACCCGCTATTCACCACCGGGAGGGAGAAGACGACCTATGTTCAGTCGCCTTCTCCAACCCCTTATTCGCCTACGCTGCGACGGGATCCTCCTCCCGTGCACGCTCCGTCGCCTCCTTCTAGGACATTACGTCCTCGCAGAAGGAGGCAACCGCAGCCCAGGCCCCTTCACTTCCCAGCATGGCGTTTACCACGCTGGGAAGCGAAAGATCCTGTCCGACCACCGTAACCAGACTGTGGCGCGGCTCGGACAACGACGGGCACACCTCGAGGATGTGTTGCACCGTGTCTTCCGCCGCGCCACAGTCGTGGCACAACGGGGTTTCCTCCCTTCCGATCCGGTGCAGGAATGATCCGAAGCATCCATGCCCGGATAGCACTTGAGCCAGTCTAGTAGGACCGGCGCGATCGCGTTCATAGTTCGGCGGCCAAAGGTGGCGTTGAATGATGGTGGATGAATGGACAATTCCCTTGTACATATTATCTTGGAGGAGGCTTAATTAATGGACAATTAAGCCTCCTCCAAGATTATATGACAGCTCAATGGAATAACAACACTAACGCTTGATATCAACCATCTTATCGGCTGTCATACACCCCTGCCTCCTCAGCACGGGAAGGGGATAAAAATGTTGTCCTCTGTTTTTATCCACCATCGGGAGACAAAATTATTTCGAAGGTGGATAAAAACAGAGGACAAAAATTTTATCCCCGCCTCGTACTGAGGAGGCTGTTGTAAAAGGGCTGGTTTTATTCTATATCTAACCTTGGCCGGACAAACCGGTAGGATTTTTATGAAACTGAATTCATCGAACACAATAAACCTTAACATCAACAAGAAAAAACAAAACATTTAAAAAAGACGAAATCTACACAACTTCAGTGACCTTAAATCCAGCCACCTCTCTAAAATATTGATATAAATGGTAATGGTTCTTCATTTTCACTGAGACAGAAAACATCCCTCCTTCCTCAATTAATCTAATTGTATCACAATGTGCTACGGAGCATAAAAACTAACGGCGTCTACAAGGATAACCGAGGACAAAGGAAACTCGACCTGTGGCCCACAGCACTTCTTTATTACAACATAGACGAGGAAATTGCGTTTTGGAACGACTTTCTTGTCTATGGTGATCTTGAAATTTAAGCTTCTTTTAGCATGAAGGTTTATATAAGTTTACTTCCATAAAAAACAAATGAAAAAAAAATTCAAAACGAACTCTAAGATTAATTAAAATAGCTAGTGGTTATGGTTATAACAGAAGAAGAACAATCAATTCTATGTAGGTACAACTAACTATTGATAAGGGAAGCCAGTCGGGTCACTATGAGATATTAAAGGTCTCTCACCGTTTACAAGTTATGATAAGGCCGACGGTGTCTGATGAATGGCTATAAATACTGGAACACAAGAAATTATTAAAGTTGTTGTTATGGCTATAGTTGTTGTACTCCCCTGGGGATCGAACCCAGAACCTCTGAATCAGTGGGTTGAACCACTAGACCACAGCGGCGGTCTTTTTTTTTTAAATAAACATTATCCGGACATGAATTGCACGCTACCTAGTCCCAAACTAAGCATAGTTTGTTTGTATAGGAACAATAGGTAGCTAGTTGAAAATTTCAGAGAATAATGTTATAATACAAGACAGAATACCTAACACAATATATTGTTATCTGTTCCTGAATCGCAATCATCAATATCGTCATCATATCAGCCCTTACACGTCCACTGCTGAACATAGACCTCCCCCAATGGATGCCACAAATAGCGATTCTAGTCTCCTCCATCCATCGACTCCCCGCGACCGGCACAATGTCGTCGCATCCCTTATGATCTCGAGAAAAATTCCAAAACATCAATCCATACATAATACAGACAATTCACAAGCACGTGCTGTTTTTGTTATTATTGTTGACATTTTTTATATTGTACGACGGGGAAACGCTTGGCCTTCATCTCATCCTGTTTTAAGTTATGATACAGGCCGAAGGTTCATTTAGGGGTACCTAAGTATTTAAATATATTAATATTGATTCTTATTTATAATGTTATAGTATAGTTTATTGTATGCAAATAAAATATGTATAGTATAGTAGATATAAAGATAGGTAGTAAGTATTAATTCTAGGTAATTTGTTATGTTGCTTAGTTTTATTATTAATAGGTAGGTATGTTAGCACACCAACCTCTGTTTTTTTTTCTTACAATCATGGTTTGGTTGGCAGTTAGAAAATGCCATCGGCATTATGCCCACCCATTGTACACTAGTTATTTTGTGCAATAAAGTGTTAAATAAATAAATAAAGGTGGATGCGCACCAGTTAGGGAAACTGGTTATCTTATCTCTAGATGCCGGGATACAACAATTTAGAATTGATTGAACAAAGTCTTGAATCGGTTGAACTAGGCTTGTTAGTGCTTTAGTGCTCCGGTCAACAGTTCGAACATTACCTAAAATCCGCTGGGGACCGATGAGGGTAAAGCGAAAAGAGCAAGTGAGCCTCCTAATGTTCATTTTTATTGTTTCTCTGTTGTACCATTCTAGACAACGATAAACGTAAATATTTGAACAGTTTTCTTTTCTGAGCAGGAAATGATAAAAGAGGGCCGAGAAAAGTTTATTTTTCGTAGCTGAATAATTGTATACTAAGATTTTTTATAAGAATCGTTCAGCACAACGATTTTGAAACAATACGAAGGAACTCAGTCGCATGCATAAATCACTTATCAACGTTTTTGTAAAAACCCCTGGGGTGCGAGTTTAAATAAATAAAAAATTCATATCACAAGTTATTCATTTCATACATAGCAATCTGGGCCCAAACTAAGTAAAGCTTATGGGAACTAGATTACGGATATACTAATTTACTTTTTTTATTATATTAATCTTACTTATTTAACGATCTATTTTTTTAAGAGTTAGTATTTTTTTAAGATACGTGAAATGCTGATGGGAAAGTTGTTTATTATTTAAATAACGTAATTCGTCTTGCTCGCAGGATATTACGAAGCGGTTTCATCATAGCTAATGCATAAATCGTCTCGGGTTTGCTTTCATCCGAGTGCACACCTATAAAAACGTAATAAGCGCGACCGCACGATTGCTCTTAAAACTTTTAAAGGAGTTTTTACTTCAATCCCGTTTGTTTTCAATTTTGCCCCTTTCCCTTTTATAACTTCCTTCTCATTTATTGCTTAATAATGCATCCAAATAACCATTTAGATAAGAGCACGAGTACCTACTTTAAATTCAGTGTTAACTATCTATGTTCTGAGTGCATAGGAGATAGGTAAATATTTGAATGGGGAAAAAACGGTGAGTTATTTATGGTTGTGTTGTTATTAGTCTCTTTTAAACTTTTGCTATTAAAACATGTGTATTTTATATTTTGATACGAGAAAACGTGGTGAGGTCATGGGTCAAAATATAGGTAAAATACGCGAGTGCTTAGGCAATTAGCTTAAACAGCAAATTGTAGGAATATGTGCATAAATTCCAATACTAAGTGTTTGATCACTTTTATATCGGCACATAATTAGGAAAGGCAGTGCTAATTATGTTCCATGTCAAAGTTTAGCTAGATTGGCATTATTTTGATTTTGGTTGGTTGTAGGACTTTGGTTAAGTCGGCCTGGCTAGCTACCACCATCTTACCTAATTCTGTCACCATAACAACTATTCTAAAAAAAATTGTGTTCTGGCATTTAGAGATAAGATAGTCAGTTCCTCAGTTAGTTGAGGATTCCGGGTGAAGTGCGCCTCCACCTTCGGGCTTATCTCAACTTGTAACCAGGTGAGATGAAGGCCAAGCGCTTACCCGTCGTACAATAAAAAAAATATAAAAAAATGTGGTACAATGTTTCTAATTAGTTGTCCATTCTGCCAATCCTAAAGATAACGATACTTTGTTTGGTAGTTAAAATAATTTTGCTAATATTTCAACTAGAGATGTTAATGTACAGACCGTACATACGTATGTACGGTCTACATTAATATCTCTAATTAGACAACTAATTAGAAACATTGTACCACATTTTTTTATATTTTTTTATAGTAGTAAAGTTTGATTAACTTTTATTAAATGCAATTATAATGTTAGTTACTTTATAAAAATATCAAATGGCTAAGCTGTTTCTATATATAGGTACAGTGATTTAACATTCCTGGAAGAAACAAGCAGTGATAAAGCCGGCCAATGTACTTATTAACTGTGTCGTACTTCATTCCTGTATTGTTCGAAGTATTTCTTTGTATAATAAAGTGTTAATTGATGTTGTATAATTTAAATATGGCACGCTTGCCAAAAAGAAGTGTGAACTATACCCTTGACTTGTGTATGGAAATAGGCCGAATTGTGTAATGCTTGCCACTTTTATATAGCTAGTAATCATTTTAGATAATGGACTCAGTCCATCGGGATTCTGTCTCATCCGCATAGCATTTGACACTAAGGATAAAAGCGATACCATACGTGTTTTCTGGAAACACACACTGCACTTAGTATATCCAACACTATTAGCTGAAATCTAAACAAACAAAACTCAAAAGTGCACAATCATTCAGACTAGACAGTAATCCATGAAGCTGATGTTCAAAAATGATAGCACTGAACAAGCAGAGACATCGCGTCTGGCGACTAGCCAGCTACTGCTACAATTTTATCAAGGTACGAGCTTCTATTATTAGAAGCACTCTCTAAGGACATATTCGTGCAAATAACTTTTGTACCTGCTTAGAATTTACTGATGTAATTTGAAACTGGAATTAATAAGTGGGCTTTCGCGCCTTTATGAAATGATTAAGTATAAATTGGGAAGCCAGTGATAAATTTCATTTGTTTAAATTATATTATAATTGTATTGAAATGGATTCACGCTCCAAGAAGCAAGGTGAATCCCCGAGGGGAAAGAAGTCTGGGCATAATCTGGGTAAGGATGTAGTTTATGATGAAGCGAGGCATGCTTTCTCAGATTCCTACTCAGGGAATGCCAGATTCCCACTCAGGGAATACCCCACGGAACAAGACAAAACAGTGAACTGCTTGTACATGTATCTTGTAAATAAATTATAGCTAAAGTTCCGGAGTTCTTCGGATACGTAGGGAAAGAAGATGACAACCTTGAACAGCTGATGTTTACGGAAAAGGTTGATGGCAATCGACCTAGAGGGCGTAGCCCTACCAGATGTATTGACCAGATATGTACGACCTTGGACACGAAATTTCACGACACTCTTCACGCCGCCAAGGTCATATGTAGCTGGCGCAACGTTCACAGAACCAAGTCACTTCCACAGGGGAATCCCGACCCTCAGAAATGAGGAGTACCATTCGAGGAGGAGAAAGCATAGCTGAGTAAAAAAAATGAATGTTTTAAAACCAGGTAATTGATTCAGGCCCTCAGGATATATACCAAAAAGTTGTTTTTTTCTTAACGAGGCATACTAAGAGATGGTTAGCTTTCGTTTCCGCTTGAAAAAAAAGCATGAAGCATGAAAAGCTTTTCATATTAAACCTAGAATACAAAATCAATATCTCAGATTACTTGAAGGTTTTAAAATATAATGACATTGCAAAACAAGCTCTTGTACCTATTAAAGAAAGATACTAACTGAAACCTAGCTTGGTTTTATATGGATAAGATTGACGCCTAGATCGTGTATTAACCTAGTTCAGGTCAGAAGGCCGTATGGTTGAATTGCGTGCATAAGCCTAGTGTTCCGGACCATACGCTCGCATGTTCTATATTGCTTTGATTTATGCTACACATCTATATGAGGACGGGCATCATACGGTAATTGGAATATTTTGATGAAATTAAATGGTACAAAAAACTCGTGTTTACTATACCGGTACTACATGTTGATTCTGGGGCTATTTGGGTAATATGGTAAGGTAATTTTCAATTTAAATTACCTAGTTATTTTACTCAAACAATACATATCTCCAATTCACAGGGGAAGCAGTCGGGTTACCTAAGGACCGTTGTAAACGGTCTATAGGTAACTCAACTAATCCAGATCAGTACCAGAGTACTGGACGCCTGTGCCCATAACACTGGCTGGCTGCATTGCATTGGGTTACGCGTCGCCTCAATCAAAAGCCCCGCAATAAGGCTTCAAAAAATCAAAGATTGAAATCCAATTCGAAGTTATTCATTTCATCGTTCATACCTTCCATTTTATTTTAATAGCATAATTACCTAGTTATTATTGAGAGAAGATGCATTAAAATTCACCACATTTCGCCGTTCTCATGTTGTATGGTGTTTTTGTGCAATTTTTATTAGAAACGTGGTGTAATATGATCAGCATAAATATACACCACGTCAGCTCGACGACGAGCAATAATACTTGTGCAAAATTGCTAAAAAATAAAAATAAGTTGATCCGATTGCTTCAAAGGATCAACGTTGGGCTAATCTAAAGATTCAGCTGTTTCAGAGTCCCATTCAAACATACACACATCGACTTTTTATATTAGAAAATAGATTTAACTAATCGATATAAAAACAACAACCCGCCTAAATAAGCCTAAATAAGAGTCAGCCCTTGGGTCACGTGTCGCCTCAATCAAAAGCTCCGCAAGATTTTTGAAAACCCGGAGGGTTAAATTAAATTGCTTTATATTAAATTTAATTAAGTTTAGTTAAATTACTTTTAAATCAGTATTAATATCGCTATTCATATATTCAAAATAATATAGGAATATTTAGTAGCAGTGTAAAAGCAACCACCCGAAACAGCGCAGTGATTTCAACACTGAAATTTGCAATATATTATACATGCTGGCAGCCAGCTGGGCATCAATATTTACAGACAAAAATACAGCTTTGGATAAAAATACGCTGCTAACTTTTAACCTCTGTGGCTGGCTTGACTCCACATCGGGAAACGAAATGTTTGCATTGCATAACACGCCGTTTACATTAGACTTGTACCGGTACCTGTGTTTAACCGCCTCTGTGGTCTTGTGGTTCAACCCACCGATTTCAGATCCAGAGGTCCCGGGCTCGATCCCCATGGGGAGTACAATATAGTGTGCTTGGTTTGGTTGGTGGTAGGACTTTATTTAAGTGCGCCTGGTTAGCTACTACCATCTAACCTAATTATGTCGCCATAATAATAATTCTAAAATTGTTGTGTTCCGGCATATAGAGGTAAGATAGCCAGTTGAAGTTGAAGGGTGAAATGCGCCTCCACCTTCGGCCTTATCTCAACATGTAACCAGGTGAGATGAAGGCCAAGCGCTTAACCGTCTTACAATAAAAAAAAAAAAGTAACACCAATCATAATAATATATTGTCTAAAACTAAGTGTAGAGATTGACGTGGTGTGAAAGAAGAGGTATAGTGACACAGTTTGAGAAAGGAATGCTGAGATGGTATAGGCATATAAATAGGATGGCAGGAGAGAGGAGAGATTAAAGCAGGTTAATGAAGCAAGTATACCTATTTAAGAGGCTTCGGCAAACGTTATTATTTAAGCAAACGACCAAGTCGGAGATGTCCTCGAGAATGCCCAGGTCAAACGCACCCTGAGCCAACGAGCATTACGAAGAACGTGATGAGAGTGAAAGTTTTAAGTCCGTCTGGCCTTACCACTATCTTACCTAAATATGTCCCGGGTGAAGTGAAGTTCAACCTTCGGCCTAATCATAATTACATACCAAATGAGACGAAGGACAAGCAATTTTTATATATAAACAATTAAAAATATCATGTGTACTTTAAGCCAACTAAGTATGTACAAGGGAAACAGTCGGATTACCTATGGGCCGTTTCAAACGGTCAATTGGTAACTCAACTGTGCCATCAGATCGGTACCAGATGGAAGCGTGCCCAGGCCACTGGCTGCATTGCCACACTGAATAGCTATGCTTTCGCTGAGCTAGAACCAGCCCTTGGGTCACGGTCGCCTCAATCAAAAGCTCCGCAATATTTTAGATCGTAGGTAACTAAAGTGAAGAATAATATTGCCAAATTTTCATTTCACAGTATAAAAATACAGTGCACGGCTGATCCACTACGCCTACATCAGACAACTCGACTTATCACCCCCCGGCGGCTGTGAATAATTTACCAAAAGACCACACTTTTACGGGATCGGGATTTGCAAGAAGCGACATCACTAATGCATGGCGAGTTCGGATATGTAGGTACAGCTCCGGATAAAAGTAAAGCTAATACGTTACGTTGAAGCCTTTGAACTTTGAAAATGACATAGTCGACAAGAGGCAAATTGATGCTAGAACGTGTTTCCTTTGAAAATACACTTTTCGATGCATGTCTTTTAAAATCGAAATCCACTGGCCTGACTGACGCAAAGCGCAGCTGCAAAGCATAGTGCCCCAGCAATTATCAAGGACTATGCCCTCTGAATATAGTATATTTTAAGGTTGGATATTTCGTTTATATTCAACGGTTTGACTAAGAGGACGCACAAGAGGTGCCATGGGACCCATTAGCTTTATATACGGGTCAAATAGTCAGGCCGGAGTTTCGGCAAGGTTAATATTCCTTTAATAAATTAATAACAGACACGAGACAAAAACTTATCATAAAAAAAGGTTCTCTAAAAAAATTTAACATTTTTATATGACGGGGCAGCTCTTGACCTCATGCACAGGCGAGGATATATGATGAAACGAGTTATAAGGCACCTTCTGAGTAGGCCTAGATGGTGCCTATTAGATTATTATCTTCATGGTAAGGGTCAAACTCGTAAGGCAGAAAAACATTATATAATCAAAAGTGTCTGTTATCGCTTCAAATAAATACGTGTTATGCCAAATAAGTTATTCGACATATCTCGACAATGATTTGAAGCAACGCGTTTACGTTTTGAGTGCGCGTATACATTTAGAGCACGTGTAGTGTACGACTCGCGCGAGTCGCCAGTCGGCTTCAGGCTAACAGCTCTTGTTCATCATTTCCCGTTTTGGCGCTGCTGTCGCCATATCATATAATATATCATGCGAATATTATATTTATTATCTGTTACTTTTTTCATTCAGATTGAACAAATATAATTCCGAATATTTGTTTTTTTAAAACTGACAGATTTTGTGCTGTCCTATCTGTAGAATACAATTTTTTTTTTGTAATGCAATGAAGCGAGGCTCCCTAGAAAATGTCTGTTAACTCTAATTTTAAAGTGCGTAGCCAAGTTCAAAACTTTGATATATTTTGCTTTCAAAAAGATGCCCAATGCTCCAATTGAATATCCCCTTTCGAAAAACGAGAGAGGTTCTTCAAGGAAATACAAACTAGTTCAAGATCAAAGTCAATTTGCTAACCGTTATGATAGGATATTGAATAGCGACAGATAATGTGGCCCTCTTGAGTTCACCCTCATCAAAAACCTCTCACTGCGTGTCGATCCCTTTATACTGTCCCGAAGGCTCTCTAGTAAACCAATGGACGTTTCTCATAATAAAAGCGATAGAGTAGCAAATAAACCAAGATTGGAGAAAAATATCACGAAACGAAATAAAAATAAAGTATTTTATACATTTTTGGTGACCTCAGCAAAGCTCGCTATATTTATTTCATCACATCACCTCAAGAGCCCATTACTGTCCACTGCTGGACAGAGCCTCCTCCAAAACTAGAGGGCCAAATAAAATGCGGATTGGTGATCGCAATGAAGGTGTAGATAATACACAGAAGGCAGCTTCTGCTCTTCTTGTGGTGAGATCCCATAGCCCGCTTTTACGACATCCATGGGCTGAGATGGAGGGGTTGATTCATAATCCGCGACCGCCATGGCGTATACGGATATCAATTCATGATGTAAATTTCAATTCGGTCAAGATCCTTTACGCTTTGTTTTTTGTAATACATACCAAAAAATGCGATATTTTTTTAGAGTAGAGACAATAAACCTTTAGAACTATCATGGTTATGAATACTGCAAACAATATCAACGGGATATTTACCCCTAATTGGGAGTCAATGTATGGAGCAGGCTCAAGGTCTTTAAGAATATTGACTGTGACTTGACTGATCACTATTTGTCTAACTCTTGACCTCGAAACTTCAGCAGGTAAGGATGAGGTCTTCGATGGAGCAAGGTTACCGCGAAGGTGGCGTAGGCGTAGGGTCGTATGATAGCGGAAATACAGACGCAGGAAGCCGATTCCAAATGTAGCTGGGCTCATGATAAAATATGTTTGGAAGTTTGGAAGCGCTTCAACATTCAATAACATCAACAGCACATGTGTCCACTGCTGGACAGAGCCTCCTCTAAAATTGGAGGGTTTTGCCATAATCACCACGCCTGGCAAACTGATTGGTGATCGCAGTAATGGTATTGGGTAGTATATAGAAAGAAGCTGCTGGCCTTCTTCTGTTGAAAAATGACCCTTAGTCGACTCTTACGACATCCGCGGGCTGAGTTGGAGGGTTCGATTTCCGCCACGGCAACATTTTGGTACATTTAGGTAGATATAAACCCAGAATATAATAATAGTACTACTTTAGATAAATGTTACAACATTTGCGCTACAATCATGGGCTGTTAGCTGCGGTAAGTGACACGCCACCATTATTATCTACCATGATTCTATATAGGTACGCTTATTACGTTGCGTAGACTTAGTTAGGTAACTATATGTCCATATTACATGCCTATATAGTATCGAGATCGAATAAGAAAAACTTACAATAGAAAACAAACTAAGGCCAATGTAGCATAATCATGGAAAAGAGAGTGAAGTAAAGATTTATTGCTTAAACTGTACTAAAAAAAATATAATTTACAAAATTATCTTGGGCCGAATGTGGAGCTGATAAGTAGGACGAAACCAGATTTTTTATTATAAAATGGGCCGTATACGGCATACAAAGCGGGATGCAAGCAGATTTTTATGTGGGCCGAACTTCCTCGGGACGAATTTGGCATCAATCAGCAAAACGTATTCTGGGAATAATAAGAGATGGTATGTGCTGGTCACCTACAGGTGATCAAATCAAACAACTGGCCTCCTTGAGGTAGACAAGAAGTCAAGATGACCACTGAGGTAGAGCGATGGTATCGAGGTTTGGCCAGGAATCTCCAGATATTCCTGGCCAAACCTACGAGCTTTTACTGCCACAGGCGGTCCGGTCCGTTATATATATAGGTTATAATATTTACATTTGAAGTTAATTGTAAAGTTCCTAGGTGATTAAATCTATTTACTTTTGATTTATTAACGTGTTTTAGTGTGGAAGGTGAAGCTATTTTTATTTTATTTACTAGGGTGTCTGATCTGTATAAATAAATTAATATGGATAAATAGATAACTATGTACAAAGGAAGCAGTCGGATTACCTTAGAACCGTTACAAACGGCCTATAGGTAACTCAACTATTCCAGACTAGTTCCAGACGAAAGCGTGCCCAAGACACTGGCTGCATTGCCGCGCTGAATATCTAT
This sequence comes from Venusia cambrica, assembly GCA_951394065.1. Classification (NCBI taxonomy): domain Eukaryota; kingdom Metazoa; phylum Arthropoda; class Insecta; order Lepidoptera; family Geometridae; genus Venusia; species Venusia cambrica. The sequence goes on along the minus strand of OX596060.1, from coordinate 4,683,532 downwards.
GCTAATTCCCTGGCCTAAATAAGAACCAGCCCTTATATCACGTGTCATCTCAATAGTACGTATGTATTAACAAATAAAAAAAAGTATTTAAGTATTCTATCCGTAATCCAGTATGGAAAATGGGAATATTACAAGCTATGCTTAGTACGGGGCTAGATGGTATGTGATTTTTTTTTCTTAATAAATAGCCCCGCAACATCGTTGAAAACCCTGAGGGCACCAGCTCCCCACGGACCCAAGGTCTCGACCCCAAAAGGCTCATAAAGGTAAGCTCTGTGGAGACCACTATATATTTGCTTCTTTTGTGATCCACTGCCGAATCAGCCGCCGCTCCAGCAATTATAATAACACTTAAACTAAATACTTCGGCATTTGTAGAGGTAGAAAATCCACAACGCACGCAGTGACACGGCGGCGCGCCGATGCGACGTAATCCTTAGTGTTGAATGGCAAAATAACAATGGCTAGATAGTTTCACTCCAGTTACATTAGATTAACTTATCATGATGAATCATGAGGTGTCGAAATGCTTGCAATAAAATGTACATTGTGTATAAAATAGTCTTATAATTCACTGTTCATTGCGTTCAATACAAATTATGGGTAAGCTCTTGACTTCTAGGCTTGTCTAGTTCTAGGCGAGAGTGAGGATGAGGTCTATGATGGTGCGAACATTCCCAGAAGGCACTGGCTCTCCCACGCTCCGATAGACCCGGCACACCGTTTGGCACCGGACTTCGGCAAGAGGTTGGTTGCTAGCCAGGTGGATCTTTGCAGGTCCGGTCCTCAGTGAGTCGTGAGTCAGTGAGTTGACCCCGTTCTGCTTCAAGTTGGTATACTCTTTTTTTTTTATCCAGCATGATCCGGAAATCTCTCGTCAGTATAATGTTGATGTAGCAGGCAAGATACCAATTTGTCAGATGTCACATGTCAGATGTCAGATACAAAGGTCAAACCTTGTTAAGTCTTACTCTTTTAATGCAGAATATAATAATAGTACCTGCAAGATAAAGGTCCCTCAGAGCGCGAGCTAATGATATTTTGGAGAACGTAGATGATATCCTTTAGGATCAGAAAGTTGAATTCTCATAAAGTTGAATTCCCAAAAAGTATAATTTTGCCAGAATGTTGATAAATTTTTGATTCGCAAAATGTTGTATTCGATATATGTGAGCTTTTCCATACTTTACCACCAAACCATTGCTTTACAATTTATTTTACGTTTTGTAGTTGTAAAGTTCCGGATGGATAGTGCTCATATTTTTATGTAAAATGTAAGCGGAACAAGAAATGAAGAACGATTTTTCTTTGTTCGTGAAAATTTTGCAATGTGTTTGGGTTAACTATTCATAAACAAGATGGAAAACCTGTCGTGCGTAATAAGAATAATTCACATATGCAATAATGATGAGCGTGTCAAAATGAGACACAACTAAAGATCGGTCGTTACTAAGAGTAAGTATCTATTTGTTGAATTACCATCAATGGTACTCAGCTTTCTCTAAAAATAAACTTACCAATACATTTCTGACAACTCTAAGCCGACTCTTGACATCAATAACCTCCAATCAAAAACAATTTTTTTACCTTACTGTATTATTACAATAAAAGACGCTTGAAGAAAAGAAACTTTTAAAATATGCCGATATGCCTAAAAAGTGAAAGGTACCTAGTACAAGTTCCGTTGTAGCGCACGGGTACCTTATACCCTGCTATTCAATTTCACAATCTCCGATATACAATTACTTATTCTGTGCCTCCACCACAGAATAACTAATAGTACCTAAGAATGCAGCCATTGTGAAATGAATAATATAATATGATTGAAAATTTGAAGATTTAAGATTAATAAAAGTTTATTTTTGATAATACAAAGCGCATGGTTTTCATCTCACATTTTTTCAAGCTATGACAAGGCCGAATGTGGAAGAGTGTTCACCCGTTATCCTCAACAGACTGAGGAACTGAAAACTGTATCTCACCCGTAAATAGAATAGAATAGAGTTTATTTGCAACAACAATCAATGATCAGACAAAATTGTAGCAATAAAAACTAGAAAATATAGTAAGATAAGTAAATGTCGCTGATCTTCCGTAAGAACCGTTTCCATTAGCGGACAAAATAAACAAACAAGTTAGAACATTTTTAGAAAAAGCATGCAAAAAAAAAAAAAACTAGGTACAACAATTAAATCAGGGCATTTAAATTAAATCAGTGCATTTAAAAATAATAATAATAATAATGAAAACAAACATACCTAGTCATAAATTAAGCAAATACGCAATCATCAAAAATTTACAAAGTACAAAATTTCAAAAGCAAAAATATTTTTTTAAGTAATTACAAATATCTATTGACGTCAATTGATTACAATAATAAAGTACGAGTATATAAATGCCGAAACACAACAATTTTTAATTGTTTGGCGACAAACAAGAGCTACTCAAGTAAGGTGGTAGCTAGCCAGGTGGACTTACACAAAGTCCTGCTAGCAAACCAAGCACAAACTTGAACCCCCCTGGAGATCTGAACCCAGGAACTCTGAGTCTAATACCATTTACCACAAGGGGGTTAAAGTAAATATTTATGTTTTAGTGGTTCCGAAAAATTTTAAACCTGACCCTTTGAAAGCATTAATATTGAAGAAATTTCGATATTTGAAAGTTTTGAGTCATACATACATACAATTTCTGAAAAAAAAGAGAAATCTAATCAGTTCGCTGTGTTTCGTCTGTGTATAGGAGATCCAGTATCTGGGCAAGCTCGCCCAGGAAATGCCCAGGCAAGTATCGAGGGTAAGAGCTTACCTATTTCAAATAAAGAAACAGAGTTTCGTTATTTTATTGCTGCAAAGTTTCACAGCTACCAAGGCAGATACTCACAATATCTAGGTGTAACTACGTTAGTATTTCATTATCTGTGGTGTAACTACGTAAGCGTTGTTTATCGATGCAAATTGATGATAAGCTACTACTACGTTGTCACCTTGCAATAATTTGGATAGCTGACGGCCAAGGTTGTTCCAAATAACGTTTAATTATGTTACTAGCCTATTGATTCAAACATGTCTGAATAGCAGCACACGTTATCACACCAATAATGTATTTCCAAACATGGGAGTATGACTCTTCATGCTCGCTTACAAAATTTTGGGGACAACTAATAATAACCTCGCATTTGTTGAGCATATTTTATTATTAACTACCTATACGATATTAAATAAATATTAATTTTTAAATTAAGTTTACATGTATTAATACAAATATACTGTAAGTAGTTACAGTCGGCTACGCTTACACTCTTCGTAATTTTTTAAATGGTTTCGTATCCACATCTGGTAGTTTGGGATGATTTTGATATATCTACCAGGCTTGAATAATAAGTGTTTACAAAAAAATTATTAACAGACGTGAATTAAGAAACAGTTTTTTTTTAATTTGTAAGTACATAGACACTAACGTCATGTTAATTAGTCAGTAGTTAGACAAGTATTAAAAAAAACAGTTAGAGAGATGGATAGAGATTAAGTAGGTATTTTAGAGTGTCATTTTTATCTGCTAGCATTTTCTGAGTAGATTCTAATCCTACCTACTATGCTAATTGTGAAAGTATCATCAAAAAGAGGCTAATGACCTATATCAGTGCATAATTCTTAATCATTCTAATCTAAGAAGGCTCTACTCATTGGCTCTAGTTTCCGATCAACTCATTACCTGTCAGTCTGTCAATCATGTGGAATAGTAAAACCAGTCATGCAAGTAAGACTTTCATAAAAAGTTGAGTTAAATGAAACTGATTTTCCATTAATATACACTCGTGAGCATAAAAGTCGACTCAGGCCGTGCGACCCCGGTCGAAAACTTTGCCAAAAAAACTGCAGCTTGCAAATCTTAAAACTGTACGGTTTTAACTTTCAAATGAGTGGGCGTTCCTTTTTACTTCGATTTTCTTAATAATTAAAAAAAAAAACAAAAAAAAAACTAAAATAAGGAGATAATGAACCGTAACAAAATGCAAGCTTAAATCATTATAACATTCATTAAATAAAATTAATATTGCCTAGGTTTAGAAATCGACCCCTCCAACTCAGCCCATGGATGTCGTAAAAGCCGACTAAGGGATCGCACCAGACGATGGGCTCCTTCTATGTATAATCTAAACCTTTACTGCGATCACCAATCCGCATTCCATGCGTGGTGATTATGGCAACCCTCCAATTTTGGAGGGGGCTCTGTACAGCAGTGGACACTAATGGGATGTTGATGTAATCTTATCAATACTATTTTTTACCCCTAATTAATTTAAACTAGGTAAGCCAAGCCCTAGTCTTAATTGATTGGGGTTTAAATTAAATTTGTATCGAAAGGAATTTTAAATGTTGACTTTTGATGGTTCTATACCGTCATTGAAATGCTGTTTTTGTCTTCATGTCCAGAATTCTTGAATAGGTCAGTTTCAATAACATTTCAACAAGATAAACAAACAGGAATAACATCACTACAGTTCAAGAATATAAAGATAGATAGAAATGTTAATTCACACCGTACCTACTAACTTAAAATGAAAATTAAGGCTAAAAGAAGAGAAGAGTTCTTTTTTACGACTAGCTGACCCTGCGGAATTACACTTGTGCCAAGGTTAACCATAGTTTCGGGCCAAATAAGCCCACTGCTGAGCAAATCATGTTCTCGAAAGGCTCGCTTCATTGTAGACCTCATTCTTGCCCAGGCAAGGCTTGAGATCCAGGGCTGACCCTACGTATAAAATCGTGAACCGCCTCTATCCACCAACTCCATGTGACAGTCGCCGGTCACAACACAGCCCTCGGAGAAGGTAGCTAAGTGTAGTGTTTCTAGCGAATGCAGGTATATATCCAGTTCAAGATTATCACCCGTTTCAAATGAAGCAAAATGTTTTCATACCTCGTCACTGAATCTTAGGTTAGTTTATACACTGCAAAAATGTTGAAGAAACATCTGTTGGTTTACGCAAATGCATATTAGATATTTCAAGTCAACCCAAGTACTTTTTTGTAATTGAATTTACGTAAATGCCCATGCATTCAAAGAGCATCCAGGTTAAAAGACCCCTAGCGCGTGAAAAACTCTTTTTACAGGCAGCTTATATTAGGTTGGTTTTTAATAGATTGGTTTCTTACGTTTTAAGTCTTAAAAACGATGAATATCTTAAGCCCGTGATACAAATGTTTCTTCGCTTAGTATTTATAGATAAAAAGTTTACATCCTAGCCAATGATAACAGCAATAATTATGCAAAGTTTAGTATAGATGAGCAAAGTAAACATAAAAAATAACTCTTCTTTTTTTTTACTGTACGATGGGGAAGAGCTTGGCCTTCATCTCACCCGGTGGAGTCGCACCCGGAATCCTCAATAAACTGAGGCAACTGGCTATCTTACCTCTAAGCGCATGCTTCCATCTGGTACTGGTCTGGAACAGTTGCGTTACCTATACTTAGGCCTTGTGTAACGGTCCTTAGGTAATCCGACTGATTACTTTGTACATAGTTTAATTCTATTTTATTTCATAAAGTATAATTTGAAAAAAAAAATACGTTAACAAAAAGAAAACTTGGCAATAAATTGGAAAACATGTTATTACACACACGCGTTGCAAAAAAAGTAAGCATGCTGTTATTGAGACACAACAGAGCGTTTTAATAATCCCTACGGCCGTAATTACTGTCTGTTGAACCTTGACACCGCTGCAACCGGTTGGTTAAGATATCAACACTAACCGACCCAACCGAGGAATCCAACAATGAGTGATGAGCATATCTTACAGTACCTCAGACAGACGTATTAATTATATATCATTCATCAATAATCTCAACAGCCCATTTGTGCCCACTGTTGGACAGAGCCTCCTCCAAAGCTGGAGGGTTTTGCTATAATCACCACGATTGGCAGTAAGAATGTATTTATAAAAAAACAAATAATTGAGTATTCTGTCCGTAATCTAGTTTCCATATCACAAGCAACGCTTAGTTTCGAGAAATAAATGTCCTGTAATATAAAAAAAGTTGTAGATAATACACAGAAGGTAGCTGCTGCCCTTCTTCTGGTTAGATCCCTTAGTCGGCTTTTACGACATCTATGGGCAGAGTTGGATGGGGTCGATTCTTAAGCCACGACCGCCATGGTAAATATTGTATTTGTATAAGTGCTAATATAATGTTCGGTTATCTTATTTAACTTACCGGTAGAAATTGGATGGTAAAGGCTAAAGTATGATCAAGCTCAGTGGTGCACTTTGGGAGAAACTTACTCCAGAAGGAGACTCCGATATGTTGATGGTGATGATGATACACCTACATCCACAGCTTTTGAAGAACCTTATAATCCTGAAGATCACACAACTCTGGGAATTGTCTTAAACATTACTTAAATGTACTGTAAATTACTATCTGTAAAAAGTGTTGGTGAATACCTTAAAAGTAAAAATATTTGTGGAAACAGCTGGAAAATGCCTCTAATTTTCTCCCACAACAATGATATTTTTTTATAAATAAGTGATATTGTAACTTTACACAACGCCATGTAACCCCAAACTAATGATTCTTGTCACACAAATGTAGTTATGCAACCAGCCGGACGGGAGATAACCACCTTATGCTCATGAGACTGCAAGTCAGCATTCTCGGTAGTCTGGCCGGGACGCTATCTATGTCGCCCACGCAGTTTACTGGTGCGACAATGCATTATTAAATAAGATTATATTCATTCGTGTTGAGAATAAACTTGGTCTCGGACGTCTCATTGTAACTAGAATTAATTTGTTAAAGTAAACATTCTTTAATTTTCTTTCTTAAGTTTTCTTTTAAAAACTTCAACACCGTTCCCAAATCCTTTAGTGGCGCAGCCGGGGCAGATTTTCCGAGTTTTCCGCGGAGTTTATGTGCGTATTTTCCGCGCAATTCCGTCGGTCGGAACCTGTTCGAACCAAATAAAATTCTGAAAGTGTTGGGAGGCGAACGAGCATGCTGGTTACTGGCTGGTGAGTCGATTTTTCACCATCCTTTCCTACCATATTGTGTGTTTATTGTGTGTACTGTTTTGTTATAGTTTGGAATCGAACATTTTCCTAATATAACGTTTTCTGGTTTCCTAATTCTTATAACGATAGAATAGGAAATGTGATTAAATTTTCGCGTATAGAGTAAGGTAGAGTAAGCATTGTTAATTTCTTGGGTTATATTAAAATTACAAATAGCCAAAGATTTAGTTATCAAGATAGAATACAACTCTTGTTGCTTGTTAGGATAGTTATTTTTAAGTTTAGATACAGAAAAAATTGATCAACAAATAAAAGAAATGACGACTGTTAGCATTATTCCAAGGGAAATTTTAAGTATAATACCGCTTTTTAATGGCAGTAAGCGTCATTTAAATTTATTCATAAAAAAATGCGATTACGTAATTAATAAATATCGTGGAAATGCAGAACAGGACCTTTATGTATTACATACCGTGACAAGTCGGTTAACTGAGGAAGCGGCCGCATTAGTTAGTGAACGTAATGATATAACAAGCTGGGAACAGCTCAAAACTGTATTAAGACAACATTTTGGTGATCCGCGAAGCGAAGAATGTATAGCCATTGAACTTGAAACCTTGAAAATGAAACAAGGGGAAGGTTACGTAGAGTTTTGCAATAAAATTCAAACCGTGCGATCTATTCTGATCTCAAAAGTGAACCAGCTGTTAGATTCAAATATGATTACTGCAAAGGTAGCTATTTACAACAACTTAGCCCTTAATGTATTTCTATATAACCTGCCCGAAAACCTTATAAGGGCAGTACGAATGAAAAGGCCAGAAACTCTAGAGAAAGCACTAGAGTTCGTAATGGAGGACGTTAACTTTTATGAGCAATATAACATCCGAAGCAAAATGCTCAAACCCCAATACACAGCTAGTATACCTCAACCAAAACTAGGATACACATTTCCTCAAAATGTATACAACCAGACCCGAGGCTTTCAGCCTAATTTTAACGCAACCCCTCGGTTCAATTTTGGCATTCCGGGAAACAGCCAAAATAGACTACCATCTATAGGCCAAGTACCTCAGGCGCCAACAGGATACAGACCACCATTCATGCAGACGCAACAGTTCGGTATGCCAAGGTTTAATCAACCTCAATACTTCAACCCAAGACCTCAACAATTCGGTTATAGACCACAATTCAATCAACCCCAACAGTTTGGTTACAAACCTCAATTCAATCAACCACAACAGTTTGGTTACAAACCGCAATTAAATCAAGCTCAATTTGGGTATAAGCCTCCCAACCCAAAAATAGATAGCGCTGATGTTACTATGAGAACTGCACCACCTCTTAAGCTACAGACACAGAATACCATGCAAAAACCACAGGGTTTCCAGTTAAATGAGATAGAGCTAGATAATAATGATATGTACGGCTATGAAGAATATTGCTATGAAGGAAATGATTATGACGATAGGTTTTACGAATCCCAAACTCAACCAGAAGTTGAGTCGGAAGAAATAGTGGAAAATGTAAATGCGAATGAGTCTGAGGTCACAAATTTTCACATAGTGGCCTCACCAAAGAACATGAGGTAATAAATCTGAATTGTAACATAAAATTAAAATTACCATACGTTTACCTCCCCGAGATTGACGGTAAATTTATGATTGACACAGGTAGTACACGATCGTTTATCAGCCCGCGAATAGCTCACACCTTTTTCCACGAGTACATACAGGCTGAACCGTTTACGGTTATAAGTACTCATGCATCTAGTACTCATAACGAAGTTATTGAGATTCCTCTACTACCGTCTTTTCAATGCAATGAATTTCATAAATTCTATGTCTACGATGTAGATATACAGTATGATGGATTAATAGGTAATGACCTGTTAGTACAGTTAGAAGCAGTTATCGATCTTAAACAAAACAAGCTTCGAACAAAATCTACAATACTTCCAATCGTACAACGAATTAAAAATCAGATTTTAGAACTAGCCCCACGCTCAGAACAACGAGTGAAATTGCTCACAGATCTGTTTTCTGGTGAAGGAATTTTGAACTATACACAGTTTTGTGAAGGTGTCAGAATGCCCTCTGCTATAGTCTCATGTGAAAATGGATATGCAACAACAATTATCCAAAACACATTAGAAAAACCAATGACACTGACAGTAACATCGCCATTTAAGGTTGAAGAATTTTGTAGTGAAACAATTAACGTCAACAACGTAGATATAAACAACTTGGAAGTAGATGCCATTTTAGAAGAAAATGTATCACGACTCAGACTAGAACACATGAATCAAGAAGAACAAAAGTACATTGTTGAAATCTGTAGGGAATATAAAGACATTTTCTATACTGATCAAATTCCTTTAAGTTTCACAAACAAAGTAAAACATTTTATTCGAACAAAAAATGAAGATCCAATTTATGTAAAGCCTTATAGGCAGCCTCCGATTCAAACGCAAGAAATTAAAACCCAAGTAGAAAAACTATTAAAAAATAATATAATTCAGGAATCATATTCACCATGGAATGCCCCTGTTCATCTTGTCCCAAAGAAAATGGACGCGTCTGGCGAGCATAAGTTTCGAATGGTAATCGATTACCGACGACTTAACGACATAACAACTGACGACAAGTACCCTTTGCCAAACATTACGGACTTATTCGACAAACTGGGTAAAAGTAAATACTTTACGACTTTAGACTTAGCGAACGGATATCATCAAATCGAAATTAATGACAGTGATAGACAAAAAACAGCATTTAGTACAGAAGCTGGGCACTACGAATTTTTGCGTTTACCGTTCGGCTTAAAAACAGCACCTGCTACCTTCCAACGTACCATGGACAATGTCCTGAGAGGACTACAAGGGTTGCATTGTCTAGTGTATATGGATGACATAATTATTTACAGCAATAGTTTACAAGAACATCTTAAAGACCTGAGAGCTATTTTTAATAGACTAAGAGAAGCGAATCTTAAGGTACAACTTGACAAGTCAGAGTTCTTACGAAAGGAAGTGCTGTACCTCGGCCATACTATTACAGATCAGGGTCTCAAGCCCAACGACGACAAAATAAAAGCAGTTTTGAATTACCCACTGCCTAAAACGGTAACAGAGATTAAAAGCTTTCTCGGTCTAATTGGATATTATAGGCGGTTTATCAAAGATTTTGCCAAGATAACAAAACCATTGACAAATTGCCTTAAAAAACGAAACAAAATTGTAATAAATCAAGCATACATCGATGCGTTCCAGCAATGTAAGGAATTGTTGGTACACGCACCTATACTACAGTATCCTGACACATCTCAACCATACATTCTCACAACTGATGCCTCCGCTGTGGCTTTAGGTGCCGTGTTGTCTCAGGGTACTGTTGGATCAGACAGACCAATTGCCTATGCAAGTAGGACGCTAAGTGAAACGGAAATGCGTTACAGCACAATAGAGCGTGAACTCTTAGCCGTTGTATGGGCTGTAAAACACTTCAGGCCGTATCTGTACGGAAATAAATTCACACTCTACACAGACCATCGACCTCTAGCTTGGTTAGACTCCCTTAAGGAACCAAGCAGTAAGTTAACGAGATGGCGATTGCGTTTACAAGAGTATGATTTTCATTCTGAATACAAGAAAGGCAAACAGAACACAAATGCAGACGCGCTATCACGAATTAAAGTAAACGCTATAGATGATTCATCTAATGAGTCGTTAGTAGTCAATCTAGACGAAAAAGAACAACAACTTCAAAGGCATCTTCGTGATATAACAAGCAAAATCACAGACCTAGGAAGAGATATACATAACTTTGACGAGGATGATCCTATGGAAACTATTTTACTGTCAGATTCATCTGATTCTGAAACAAGTACCGGTCGTAAAATTTCAGAATTAGAAAAAACTTATCCATTGCCGCCATTATCAAGTAGTACAGAGAGAACAATTCATTCAGGCGCAGATTTAGATTCAAAAGGAATTCCCATACTAGACGAAGCAGTTGATACAAAACCTAACCAGATCTTAGTACATACTTGGTTTAAAAATGAGTTGCTAGTCAAAAACATTTCACGAGCAAAGCAAAAGATTCTCGAGGTATTTTTACCTGTAAACAATGTAGAGTTGATAAAACAATTTTTGAAAGAATACATACGACCAAAAATTAAATACTTCATCTATTTTGAAGATAAGGAACACAGGAAAGATTTTAATAGCGTTGTAATAAAGTTATTTAAAGATGATATGGTAGATATTTACGAGTGTACGAAAACCGTAATATTTGTGGAAGACGAAGGCGAACAGAAAGCGATCATATTACAGCATCATGAAGGAAAGACGTGCCATCGGGGCATAAAAGAAACAGTTACCAGGATTAAAAGAAATTATTATTGGCATAACATGCAAGACATAACAGCAGCTGTAATAAATGCATGCGATGCATGTAGAAAAATGAAATATGACAGAAAACCAATAAAACCAACAATACAGTTAACACAGACACAAACAGCACCGTTTCAGGAAATATTTATTGATATATTTTCCATAGAAAATAAATATTACCTAACCATAGTAGACGCATTTAGCAAATTAGGCCAGGCACTAGAAATACAAAATAAATCAACACCGGAAGTTGTTCGTGCATTGATTAAATATTTTTCCATGTACGGTATTCCTACAAAAATAAGCTGCGATCCTGGGTCAGAATTCAATAATGAACTACTGAAAGAGTTCGCAGAAATGTATAAAATTAAATTACACATCTGTACACCAAATAACCCAAATTCAACCAATATCGTAGAGCGATTTCATTCTACGCTAATAGAAATATATCGGTTGGCAAAATACGAACAAAAATGCACCGATGCTACTTCAGTTATGACATACTCTATAATGGCATACAATAATACCATTCATTCAACTACCGAACTTACACCTTTCGAAATAGTTTTTGGACATACAGACTCTAGTAAACTATTTGATGGTGATTTTGAAAGATCATATATGCAGCAACTGCTAAATGATCATGCCAAAAGAACTAAACGATTATATCAATATATTTCTGAAAAAATAGCAAAGAAAAAGGAACAGGTTAGAGAGAAAAGGATAGGAGAGCAGGTAGAGATAGAACCGGGTGATATTGTGTATACCAAGGATATTAACACGCGTAAGAGTAAAGATAAGCCAAGGTATCAAAAGGCCAAAGTACAAAGCAGAGTAGCGCGAAATGTAGCTAATATTGCAATGGAAATGGGTAAACGTTTGACTAAGGTACCAATTAAAAACATAAAACGCCCTCCACAGGTGGTGTTTGGTCATAGGGGCTCTACTACCCCAGAGCCTGGGCCTTCATCTTCAAAGGATTGAAAACAATCCTGGAATTTTGCCTGTTAAAGAAGGACAGGCATTTAAAGAAGAAGATAAGTGGTCGATAGTTAAGATATTAGATTTAAGTGGTATGAATAGTGACTTAGACTTACATAATCTTAAGTATTACGAGTTTAATAGATTAGTTGATAGTCATGAGCCTTTTGTTTATGAATTTGTAGGCATAAGGACCCAAGTAGATTATATACGTAACATAACATTATTGAAACTACAACAGTTGGTTCCTTCATACAGAGTTAAAAGAGGTTTGATCAATCCCCTTGGTTCAATCGTTAAGGCAATCTCAGGGAACTTAGATAACAATGATGCAATTCGGTATGATACGCTTATATCAACAATTAAATCCAGAGAAATGGCCAATGAGAAAAAGATAACATTAATCACCAAAATGTTGGATAATTTTGTAAACAGTACAGAAACTTTACATGAAAATACCTTAATTTTAGACAAACGATTAAAAGTTATTGAAGAATTAATTAAATTTAAACAGTTTAAAGAAAATACTTGCCTCTATTTAACATATGTATTAAGCATGTTTGATACATTTATGAGTATGTTTAGAACAATTTATGTTATGGTAAATGAAATAGAGACGGCTTTGGCATTCAGTAAGGTATCTGTACTTCATCAGTCGATTGTAAACTCTACAGAGCTATTACACATTCTAAAAAATATAGAGCAACAACATCGTTTAATTTACAAAGCTGATGAAAATAATTTGATAAAGTTGGAAAGGCTTGTAACTGTAAAATCATATGTAAAGGAAACCCAGATAACGTTCATATTGGAAATCCCTCTTGTAGATTCAAATATTTATAATTATTACAAAATTTATTCATTACCAATTTACAAACATTCTGTGAACAAAACAGTAGTTGTCTTTCCCGAATTCCCTTACCTACTGGTGAAAGATTCATTGTACTTGCCGGTCACTAAGCCATGCGAGAAAATTGCAGCGGATAACAATTTCCTTTGCAACGATAATCACTTGGCTCAGTTCACAACCGTGACCTGCGCGGAGCAGCTACTGGAGTTCCAGGTAGACCCTACTTCGTGCGTACCGTGCGCTGTCGATATTGAAGATACCAAGGTGCAGAGAATCAGCTTAGAAAGTTGGATTATTTTTACCCGAAAACAGACAGTTTTGATGGAAAAGTGTAGAAACGATAATATCAGAGAGATACTTCATGGTACTTACATCCTAACTACATCCGAAAACTGTAAGGTTTATTTGGACGACTTTGAATTAAGTTATCGCAGAACCTTCGCAGATAATCTTCAATTGAAAATAACACCAATAGCATCTCTACCGGAATTGAAATCAATCAATACCTCAACATTGGCAACAGTCAACATAAAAAACATCAACCTGGATGAAATGAAGCATTTCTCCCACATTTTAAAATTACAAGAAAATGCAGTGTTTAGTGAAAGTGAAAACCAATCTAGTGGCGTAAATGTAAACAGTGTTAGTTTAGGAACTCTACTTTTGTACTTAATTTTAGGAATAATTGCTTTTGTATTTTTTGTTTACCGATATAGTCAGTTACGAAATGATCGGCTCAAGGCCTCTGCTAGACCCGATAATTTCGCTCTTGAGGAGGGAGGAGTTATGCAACCAGCCGGACGGGAGATAACCACCTTATGCTCATGAGACTGCAAGTCAGCATTCTCGGTAGTCTGGCCGGGACGCTATCTATGTCGCCCACGCAGTTTACTGGTGCGACAATGCATTATTAAATAAGATTATATTCATTCGTGTTGAGAATAAACTTGGTCTCGGACGTCTCATTGTAACTAGAATTAATTTGTTAAAGTAAACATTCTTTAATTTTCTTTCTTAAGTTTTCTTTTAAAAACTTCAACACCGTTCCCAAATCCTTTAGTATGTTCTTCCAGGGTGGGAAACGAACCCAAAACCTACAGCGTAGAAGGCAGAGCCACTACCGCTGAGCTGTAGTTCTTGTTCATTGTTGACTTGCTTATAAATAGTAAAGAATAATATATAATATATATATGAGTGTTCATTCTGTGTTTGGGTGTTATATTCTATCTTGTGTATGTATGTAGGTATTTACAAAAGAAATGGTACCTACCTATGTAAAAATTCTCTCTCGAGGATACAATCTCAGGATACCAATGGATGGCACGAGCAACCATATGGCTGAAACATAATGCAACTGCATCTGTGGTCTAGTGACTACCTAACTGGTATATCCAGAAGGGAAGGGTTTGCCTGTTTCAAGTTATGATAATGCCGAAGGTGAGAATTGTGTAACAAAAGCTTGAATTCTGCATGATAAAAATACCTTATTCAACTTTTTGTAAACTCGACCTTTTAGGAATTCAACTTTCTGGTCCTATTGGAAATCTTGTACCTACATTTATGTTGCTCAAGACCGGGAATGGGACCTACTCCCCTTCCCATAAATGTGTTCCCTTGGAATGCAAAGAGATGTCAAAGATGCCATACAAAACGGTTTCGTTGGTTCACGCCAAAACTATATAAACGGATTGAGCTGAAATTTTGCACAGAAATGTTCTTTTTTATACAACTTGGAATCAGAACAAGCCTTACTAGGTAGGTCACGTCCACAAGAAACATAACCTATGACTCTGCATTGCGCCCTCAATTTTAAAGGTTAAAGTTTAAGTCGCACGAGCGGGTAATTTCACCGACAATAATACCCTTCAAACAGCAATACTGCTTGGCGGCTGAAATAGGTATGGGAGGTAGCACTTCCCCAGACGAGCACTTTCATACGGAGCTCTACTACTCTCTGGACAAGCATAACAGTTATGCGAAGAGCAGAAGCTAATCCATTACAAAAGTAGGTGACTATGCCTACGCGTCATGTCACGAGATTCGCGGTAATTATTTTGTGAAACCTGGTGTCTCGATTTTGGTCAACTTCATCGGCCTACTCCACTTTTATAAAACGGACAGTGCTGTGCGTTTGTAGGCTCGTGTAAAAATACTTTCACTATTTTAGACCATTCTTCAATTTGAGATAAGCATTAGTGCGAGGTAGTGACTGCCGACTGCGAGATGATTTATTAAGTGTTTTACAGAAATTAAGCTAAAAGGTATGTTTATATTATATCGATGCGCCTAGATCATTCTGTATGGTAGGTCTAGGTACTTTCAAACTGAGTACGTTGAGTGATGTCAGGATGATGATGATGATGATATTTAAGGTAAATTTAAATAAATAAACAGGCGAAGTTCGTAATTGCACACCAAGCGTTCCGACCCACATTTCATGGCAAAAAAACTCGTTTTATCTGTTACTGTTTACCCCTTGTTTTTTTTTTATTGTTATTTGATAGACTTAGCTGAAATATAATTACACACACTGAACATTTCAACTGTCTACCTATTACGGTTCATGAGATAAATCTCGCTGACAGATAGACGGACGGAAGGATGGACAGCGGAGGCTTAGCGATAGGGTCCCGTTGGCACACTTTGGGTTCGGAACCCTAAAAAAGTAACGAACACTCCTAAATACATCAATCAAGCTAAGCATATCAAGCAAAGCAAGCCCCAAACTAAGCATAGCTTGTAATAATAGGGACTAGATTACGGATAGAATACTTAAATACTTTTTTTTTGTAAATACATTCTTACTATATGATACAACACCCAAACACAGAACAAACATCTATACTCATCACACAGATGCTTATCCTGGGTAGGAATCAAACCCACAGTTATACTACCTTATCCTACGTTAGTTTAATTGAGCTATGAGGCTTGTTATAATTATTTTTATATAAGTAAAGGTATTGTTTGAATATCTCGGAGTACTTATCTATACAATAGATAGATACTCAACATAAAGCCTGAGAGGTAGGTATTATAGTCAAGAGAGTCTAAGTAAAATTAATTTTCTGAGTTCCTATCAACATTTACAGTCTCAGGTCTCGTTCAAACCAAAGTTCGCTAATGAACATGATATCTGAAATAAACTTCGCAATTGTTATACGAACCAATTTTGAAATGAATGAAGCTATTTATTTCTTGAATAACTTTATGTACAAAACTAAAAAACATATCACAAATCAATAAATATTGGTACTAAGCTAACAATAACTTAAATTAGGAAATATTCCGGCCCGACGTACGAACCGCATTTTGGGAAGTCAGTCGGAGCCTGAACGAAATCACTTTGCTCGCCCACTTTGAGGATAAAATCCAGACCTCTCGTCCAATGAGTGGATCTCTCGTCCCTCATTATCCAGAAGCCAGGATTGTCAGCTTTGAACCTGAGCGCTACCACCCCGAACCTGGGTATCACTATAGTATCCTTCAGCACAGGGTTCAGTAGATTTTTATTAGGGAATAGGGTGCCATCTTCGTTCATCTGCTGGATAGTTTCTTTGACAAAGCTGCTGTTGAACTCATTGACGCCGGTGACGTAGAAACTGTAGCCGTGCAGGTGGAAGATATGGTCCGACTCTCCTCCTAGAAGTAAATAAAACGTAAATACATCAGCGGCTATTATCGCTTTTTGAATCGCGACTTAAGAATCGACCCCTATATCCAGCTCAGCCCGATGTCGTAAGAGTCGACTAAGGGTTTTCTCAACAGAAGAAGACCAGCTTCTTTCTGTATACTACCCAATAACTTTACGGCGATCACAAATCCGTATGCCAAGCGTGGTGAATATGGCAAAACCCTCCAATTTTGGAGGAGGTTCTGTCCAGCAGTGGACACTAATGGGCTATTGATGTTGTATCTATTGATGTTGGGTTGAAAATGGATCATCATCATCTTCGGCCCGTATCCACCTACTGCTTCCAATGACTGCTAAATATTCATACACTGAGCTGACCAAAACTGCGCACCGACTCATCAGACTCATCGGTCAGGTGTTCTCCCAACGCTCTGTCGCGCCCCACTCAGACCCAATCGAGGAAAGCTCTTTTCCACCAGTCATCACCTAGTCTATTCACGTGTCCATTGGCCATTTAGTGTTCGCAATCCGGTAGGCTCTGTCCTAGATCTTATTCCAATTGATAAATAAAGAATTAGGAAATTCAAGTTCAAATTCAAAGTATCGTTAGTTCAGTAAGATTTATAGGCTCATTTTAAGTTGTCAAGTCTACCGCCTGTTCGGAATCGTACTTCTAGGTGGTTTCAACGTTTGTTTGAGAATTAAATTAAAAATGAATATAATAATGAATGAAAAATGGCATGCCTATTGGACGGCGAGATACGGCAGCTCTTATTTGAAAATGTTATCTTTTATGTTTTACCTGTGTTTCAAGAAAATAAAGTTATCGTTTTGTATTGTAATTTTAAGCAAATACTGTTTGTCTGTGCCATAAACATCAAACATCGTCTTCAAATTTCATTTTCATTATTATATCAACCTCCATACGTCCACTGCTGAACTTAGGCCTCCTCTATCCATCGGCTCCCCGTAACCGCCACAATATCGTCAGCCCATCAAGTAGGTCTTCCCACACTCCGTTTCGCGATTAATCGTGGTCGCTATGCGAAAACCTTAACTCCCCAGGCGGTTATCGGTTCTTCAAGTTTATTTATTGCAAATTCAATTCTTGTCTCACAAGCTCGTCACGGTTTGATTTTTTTTTTATGACGAAAAATGCTTTGGCGCTTTAATAACTAAAGGTTTTATGAGATCATGTTCATCGAGACTTTCTCTCTGAAAAAAGTGTAATGAAAGTGGTCCGCGTCAGGACCCTACAATGGAAATCGATCGTAGTTGGATCCGAAAGACCTAATTCATTTTTGTATCGAAAAACGTGCAATCCTTCAACGGATCCGATAGTTTCGTTTTTCGTAGTAGACCTACAGAATCATAAGTTGTTTTTGAGCTAGGCGCACCCAAGTCAGTAAGTTTACGATAACTATTTGGGTAAGTGTCATAGCCACTCGTACCCCCGTGCACCCGAAATTTGCGATTACTAGTGACAATTATTGTAATGTGTTTAAGCATTCACAACAATGATATTCATTATAATTGATTAAATATGGGATGGACATGAGAGTCTGTGAAGAAGACCCCGTAGTCTTCTTCACAGACTCTCATGTCCGCTGATTTTCACTCAGTATGAACGAAGTAAATATGTCATTCATTTCGGAATGGATATTTACAGTAGTAAGTTTGCAATAGGATTATGATAATCTGTGCGTTGCTTTTTAGAAAAACGTATATAGATTAGTGTATGTTTAAAAGAACCCTTGTTACTCGTACATTACTGAGTTACATTATCAGCAATGCGCAAGGAAAAATATTCTTGGCACAAAACCGAGTAATGTACTAAGGACATTCGTTCTCAAGTCTACATCTTTAATTTGATGACGCGGACATTTAAGAAGTACTTTCTGCTTCTTTTTCTGATTTGGTTGGTGATGAAATAAAAAGTCTGTTTTAGTGACGTCTCTCATTAAAGCTAGATATTTCTGGGGTAATTTCTGTAGTGTCCTAGGACTTTGTTGAAGTCCGCCTGGCTAGCTACCACCATCTTACCTAATTCCGTCGCCATAATAACAATTCTAAAATTATTGTGTTCCGGCATTCAGAGGTAGGATAGCCAGTTCCTCAGTTTGTCGAGGAAGATTCCGGGTCAAGTGCGCCTCCACCTTCGGCCTTATCTTAACTTGTTACCAGGTGAGATGAAGCTTGACCTTCATCTCACTTGGTAACATGTTAAGATCGCTTCCCCGTCGTACAATAAAAAATAAAAAAAAGTTTCTGTTAGTAGTAAAGGTGCACTAAGATTTGATTTCCCACGATCAATGTTAACTATAACCGCTTTACTATTCTTGTACCTACCTAGACTAGACACAGTAGCTTCAGAGTAACTAAACTCGACCAATGTAATCGGATCAGTGATCTGGAAGTGTGTTCTTGTCTTGTTGACTGATATATAAAATCATTGTGTAGTTTGTTGTCTGACTGAATTTTTATGAATGCTTGACGTTCTGAGTTTGAACTATTTAGGTACTATAGAATAAATATTGAAACTCTACTTGCAAACCGTGGGCATGTGCCGACCGTAAGTATTGACGTACCTCTGACTACCCCATAGAAAGTGATCTTCATAAGACCCACACCCTTTGTGTAGTGATTAGAGTCTGTCTAATACTGTTTACAATGGAAGCAGTCGGGTTACGTAAGGAACGTTGCGAACGGTCTAATAATAACTTATCCCAGGATTTGTCTTAAGTGGGAATCGAACCCACTACCTACGGCGCAGACAGAGCTACTACCAACTGAGCTCCGACGGGGCCTGTCTAATTAATTCGTGTGCCACAAACATATCGACCTCTCCCAGCCCAAACATACAGAGTATCACAATGACAGAACATATACATACCTAGCTGTTTACGTAATTTAGTTCCTGCAAGTAAACCGAACGTGTGTACCTGTATTTAATTACCTACATATCTCGTAACACAATCGCATTCACTGAACATGGATAGGTATCTATATTTGATAGATAATTTAACCACATCTGTGGTCTAGTGGTTCGTCCTCCGATATCAGATCTAGTTGTCCCGGGTTCGATCCCCAAGGATCTACATTATTGTATTTGGTTTTGTTGGTGGTAGCCGCCTGGCTAGCTATCACCAACTTACCCAAGTCTGTCGCCATAACAGCAATTATAAATTGTGGTGTTCCGGCATTTAGAGGAAGATAGCCAGTTTCTTAGTCAGTTGAGGATTCCGGGTGAAGTGCGCCTCTATCTCCATAACTTGACACCAGGACCAGATGAGATGAAGGCCAAGTGCTTCCCCATCGTAAAACAAAAAAAAAACTTTGATAGTACCTAGATCTTTATCTCAGCAACATCAATTTGCTTTAGTGCTCTCACTGATGGCTAGACTTATTGACCCCGTTCTATATCTATTGCGGAAATTGAGTTTATAGCAATTAAATTATTAATTACAACGTGTTTTTACACTTCTAATCTGGTTGTAACAATTTTTTTAATATGTTTCGGAATACCTACTTCCGTACCAATAAAAGCGAATGGTGCAATGATGCGGATAGATATTTCGCCGCCTTTGTGGTCTGGTAGTTCGCTCATCGGTATCAAACCCAGAGTTCGCAGGCTCGATTCCCAAGGGGGTCGCCATAACAACAATTGCAAATTGTTGTGTTCCGGCATCTAGAGGTACAATAGCCAGTTTCACAGTCTGTTGTGGATTCCGGGTGAAGTGCGCTACCACCTTTGGCCTTATCATAGCTTGACACCAGATGAGATGGAAGCCAAGCGCTTACCCGTCGTCGTACAATAAAAAATTATTAACACTGTGTTACCGAAAGTTTGTATGGTTCGATGTAATTTCTGTCCTTATCCTTGATTTGGTCTAGAGGTCAAGATTACTAGAGGCTTGTCTAGCTTAGTTTTTTTAATGTGTTGAAGTAATAATTTAAAAAATACCAATAATAGTTAATACACATCACTTACAGACAGCAATAATTTTAAAAATTGTTTTAAATAATTATATAATTGAACTTGTGTGTATGTAAAATCTGTTCTCACAACATGTTTTTTGTTTTTTGCCAAAAATGAAATGAAATGAACCCATCGTTTATGACAAAGAAAAATGAAAATGTATTTAAGTATTTCGTAATCTAGTTCCCAAACTAAGCATAACTTGTATTACAAGCTGAGCGGCGCTGAGTGAATTCACTGTCCTGTAATTTTTAAAGCAACAAAATGATTCATCAATTTACTAGTTTACAGATATTAAGTGAAATTTATTTGGAAAGCCACAATAAATGTTCGACAGTGGGAAAGCTCTGCGGAATCACAATTATCATTAGTCATTCTCAACGCCGTGCGCCATGTGCTCTTTGAATTTGCGTAATCACTTTTATTGCAGTCTATTCTATTGGTTGTTTCAATCTGTTTGTGAATTCTGAAAAGCAGCAATTACTCTTGATTATATTTTTTTTATTTAACTTCTCTATCTCCGCTCTTTTAGTACACCGTCTTATCTGCTCTTATCTATTCCTTTCCATCCGCCCCTTGTACGAAGGTGTTCTCTGAATGTACAATAATGAGTTTATCTATCTCTCTATCCAAGCTGCAAGACAGATGTGGACGAAAGGAAGAGGCCTATACCCGACGAGGGTCCATGAAAACTGAATGTAGTTACTTTACGGAAAATTGAATAGAAGCTTTTTTTATCCTAGTATACCTGATATTGGCATGGTTGTGATCCAATATGTCATTCTGTATTAATAAGTTTCTCCTCGTTTCACCCTACTCTTTTTATATTACGACTGGGAATCGCTTTGCCGTCATCTCACATGGTCCTGGTGTCAAGTTATGATAAGGAGATGGAGGCGCAGCACTTCATCCGGAATCCTCAATAGACTAAGAAACGGCAATCATCCTCTAAATTCCGGAACACCACAACGCTATGACGGTTTATTCACTGTGACCTATACCTTAAGAGAATAATTATATAAGTCTATATAAGTAAAAATAAAAAATAAAGTCCGACCGGAGTATGAGCCAACGACCGCCGGGTCGTTGACCCGTTACAACCAATAATCCTCAAACACGTTTGTCCTCCGAGACTTTAACCACCTCTGTAGTTTCGTGGTTTGCCTTCCGGTGGCAGATCCAGAAATCCCGAGTTCGATCCCCAGAATATAAATACAGCACATAATTGTGATCGGTTTGGTTGAAGTCCGCCTGGCTATCTTACCTAAATCTGTCGCGATAAAAACAATTTTAAAATTGTTTTGTCCGGTATTTAGAGGTAAGATTTTAGAGAGAAGAGCCAGTTCCTTAGTTTATTGAGGATTCCGGATGAAGTGCACTTCCACCTGCGGCCTTATCTTAACTTGTAGGTGAGATTAAGGCCAAGCGCTTCCTCGTCGTGCAATAAAAATACAAAAAGAGATCTGATGGCATTTAAGAGGATATAGTCTTTATAGTGCTGTCTCAGGCCCTAAGCACACCATACATCAGTAACGTAATACTCATAACAATAATGACTGCGGTGGTGCCTCCAATTTCTCCACAATTGCCTTAGTCTCTACCCAACAGACTGCTCCAATTTAAAGTAACCTTGACTCACTTATTTATGACGGCGGAAATATTGGTATAGAAGTGAATATTAGAATGAATGCGGGATGGATGAAGTGGCGACAGGTCTCGCAAACAACATGTAACCCACATGCCGCTTAAACTTACGGAGAAATGTAGAAAAGACGAGGAGTGCTACGTTAGCATGGGGCATGTTGAGGAAATATGATAGCCAGTTGACTATGAGCGTGTCCGGACATGCGAGCCAGAGGGCGGCCGAAGGATGGATGGATTGTGTGAGGACATGGATAGTGAAAGGCGTGTATGTAGAGTCGATGACTGGGAGTGAGTGGAATAGAAGTGATGTGAAAAAAGAGATGTTATGCCGACGCCATCTAGTGTAGGATATGGGCAGGAAAATTAGGATGTACTATCTTTGGTACCTTCTATGATTTCTTACATACCTAAACATAGTTATACAATGATAGAAAGTTTTTTTAATTTATTGTTTATTAAATCAAATGTACAATTAAACTAACTATGCACAAAGGAATCAGTCAGATTACAAACGGCCTATAGGTAACTCAACTGTTCCAGACCAGTACCAGACGGAAGCGTGCCGCAGACACTATTCAGCGTGGCAATACGCTGAATAGCTATGCTAATTCATAGGCCTAAATAAGAGCCAGCCCTTGGGGTCACGTATCGC
This sequence comes from Venusia cambrica, assembly GCA_951394065.1. Taxonomy (NCBI): domain Eukaryota; kingdom Metazoa; phylum Arthropoda; class Insecta; order Lepidoptera; family Geometridae; genus Venusia; species Venusia cambrica. The sequence continues at coordinate 4,660,383 of OX596060.1, read as the reverse complement.
CTCAATCAAAAGCCCCGCGCGATTTTTGAAAACCAGAATACAATAATTATTATATATTTATAATATTTCAATTCACTGTAATTTCAGACTGGCTATCTTACATAACTTAGTTTCATAGTAAGGAAGAACCTTTAACTAAAATATGCGAAATAATCATTAAGTTTGATTATTGTGTCGAGGTGTTTATGGGCTATAACAAAGCTAATGCCCCTTCAGACCATCGTAAAACTTGTAATAGCCTTCGTTTAGAAACTGTATATAAATTACCTATGCCCAGAAAACTGTCGAGTAAAGCGGTGGACAGACCTTCGCGTCCTGAGGTAGTTGAGGAGAGATACCCCTGAAATAAGAATTAGAGCTCTAAAGAGAAGAGCTTGTCTGGGGCAGTGTTCTACCATCTTAATTATTGTATCTGGGTGAATTATATATAAGTATGGCGGTAACTTTATAACCCACTGTATTGAATGTAATCATTAAAAAACGTTACTGTTCTAACGTGACTCGTAAGCGGTTTTCTGGTTTTTTTTTTTATTGTACTACGGGAAGGTGCTATACTTAAATCTTATCTTATCTCTCAAGATACGATATGGCAGACCGAAGGTGAAAGTGCACTTCACACGGAATCATCAATAAACTGTAGGACTTGCTATCATACCCATCAATACCGGAACACATCAATTTAAGAATTGTTATTGTGGCGCATGGCGATAAGATGATAAGCTAGCTAGGCGGACAAAGTCCTACCAGCAACCAAAACAATATTGTACTCCCCCTGGGGTTCGAATCTGGGACCTCTGTATCTGACACTCAGAGGCTACCACTACAGGTAGGTGCACTAGACCACAGAGGCGAATATACCCAAGCCACTTTGCTAGGTTTTTACTTAAGGACAGACTTTAAACGTTTCCCGTTCCTGTAAAAATCCCGCCTACGAATGGCTTATGTTTTACTGAAAATTACTCAAGCACTATTACCGTTATTTGCTCAGGCTAATATTGACACTAAACTTCCGTGAGCAAGTGTTGAAACAAGTGTCGTTTCTACGTGTAACTTTCGGTTATGGAAAGCGGTACCGCTTTAGGCATTTTAGACCTATGTTATAGGCAGGACAGCTGGTGTAATTTTTGCTGTATGCAGATAATTAATGTTCAGAAATTCGCCATTTTCATTGTCATCTAATATTGTCATTTAATATTTAAACTCCTACTCCTACTAAACTAAGCCATAGCTCAGTTGGTAGTAACTCTGCCTTCTGCGCAGGCTGTGGGTTCGATTCCCACCCAGAGCAAACATTTTTGTGTTGAATATAGATGTTTGTTCTGTGTTTGGGTGTTGTACCATATCGTACGTATGTATTTAAAAAATTAAAAGTATTTAAGTATTCTATCCGTAATCTAGTTCCCAGAATACAAGCTATGCTTAGTTTGGGGCTAGATGGCGCTGTGTAAAATGAATGTCCTGTAATGTTTATTATTTATTTATTTAAATAATGACTAGGTATAACAAAATTACATAATAGCCCAGCTGGATGATTAAAAATTTATCGGAAGTATCTGGTAGGTGCTGCTGGCCTATATTACTTATTCGCACGATAAAAACAACTTTGATATTGGTGTCATTAAAAATGGCGGCTTTTCTTCTAAACATTTGAGCAACATCCGTTTCATTAAAAAATTCAATGTCGCTATTTTGATACAAATAAAATGAGAGAAATGAATAACAATGTCTTAGGATCGATTACAGGGGTGGCTCAAGCTAACTTATTTTCATTTTGGTTTCAACTAACTCATTTTCATTTTGGTTTTAACAAAATTGAGTTGGCTTTGTAATAGGCCACCCCTGTAATAGATCCTGCGACCTTGTTATTCAGAGATCAGTGAATATTAAAGATATGTACAGTTTAGAATTGTTGCTAAGGCAACATACATAGTTTTATTTTATTAATTCAATCAACGAAGCAAGTTGTCTTATTATAGGATTATATACCTGACCATCGCGCTAGCTGATTGGTTTATTAGCTACGTCGACACTACGTCATTACTGGTAAGTAGGCGAACCATGTGTAGCATCGCTATTGCCTGTTACATTACAAATGACCAAATACTTTATCATAATTTCTAGCAACGAGCTATTTATAACTCTCAACATGATTTAACTACCTTATTACTTCAAGTCACTGTCTTTTAATCAACGTCCACCAGTATGGATAAAATTTTCGGTGTAATTTCTAATATTAATTATGGTTTTATGACTAAAATAAATGATTTACAATACAAAACAAGATTGTCAAGTTATGACTAAATTTGAATGCGCATACCGCGCGTTCTGCTCTATCATACAAAGTGTTAGTGGTAGGTTATTTGCTCGTTCTGTATAGTTATAGTTATAAATAATTTATTTTTGACATTTTTAATAAGTGCACTAGTAAATGTTTATAGGTCCAAGTATCATAACTGACCCTTTCAAATATTTTAAATAGCGATAAACAGCAACAAAAGCGATTGTTTAAAATTTTAATAAAATTCGTCGTAGCATTCTTGTTTTAATGTTTATGATACTCTACTTTTTAACTAGGAACAAACGAGACAAAATTAGAGAAAACCAGAATGCTGTTCGAGATCTTGGCTAGGCCTCAGACAGTCGTACAATACATTTCTCGACTATAAATATGTATGAGCACATACCTACTATGTGTCAATATGCGAAAGGCAGGTAAGAATTAGATAACTATGTCAGTTATGTCAAGGTTTGGCAATATTAGGCGTGATTAAGGACCAATTTCAAGCACTCGAGTATCTCTAGATGATGTCTTATTCTGTGAGGATTTTATGCAAAACATTTATTGGAGAGTGATATCAAATCTATAGAATGTTGTTATACCGACTAAAACTTATAAAAAATATGTAGGCGGTCCAATAAAATACCCAAAAAATGATATTTTGTCGTTTTGGATTAAAATATCAAAACCTAGATAAAGAAAACAAGTATTACCTTGATCAAACATGACGATCTCTACAGTGGAGCCCAGAGGCACTTTCTTGACATGGACGCATTCCTCGCCCTGCCCTGGGCCTTCGGAACAGAACGCGTTGGCTCCCACATCGAGGCCTTGCGTCAGCAGGGGTGACGCAGGGTAAGTGAAGCGGTGCCCGTCAGTCTGACCCCAGCTTTCTGCAATACAACAGAAGATTTATTGACTAAAAACCAACAATTATGTAGCTTACATACAAATAAACTTTTAAAACCTTTGAATTAGCGAGCTTATGTTAATTGGTTGACTGCAATCTTATTGATCATGGTGATAAAACAAAAAACATTCGGTGACTATACGATTGAGTATAAAATAATAACTGTTAAACAAGGAATTGATCCACCTTTGTTCAATAATTTAGTAACAGCGAAAAAAAACTGGTACCGATGTTTGTTGCAAAGACTTTAATTATTATGTACGTTGCTACACCTCAAAAGCCTCAGGTCAATTTTGGACATCTCGCCCTCCCAAAATCTGAGTCGCGGGCTAGTTGTACCTACCTACTTACAAAACACCTATACATAAATCTTACCATAGGCACAGATAATAAAATTATTTTCTGTGCCTATGGTAAGATTTATAGCGTATATTATAGGTAGTTTATAACTAGCTATCATTATATCGTAAAGGTTGCGCACAGAACTGGCCGTAATCACGCCATATTATTTGCGGTCTCGTGATTATCCCAGCCGCTCGATTGCTTCACTTTCTTCTGGGCGTTTTGATAATCGTCGGTGCATTGGCTTACGCATGTGCTTATAGTTCAAGCTTTGGTGGTCTTTTTTTATTGCCAACAGTTGATATGTCCTAAAAAAAACTGTCAAATTTCCAGTCATCCGATATGGAAGTAAAGATCAATAATAGATATCCAACTTTTGCAGATAATTATCAAGCAGAATCATTATCATGGCTATTGCCTTTTGCCCATTAACAATATTAATAAAAAAACAAACAGACTCACGACTTTTACTCCTTTAAGGATTCTTAAGGACCTCTGATCACTACTCAGAGCGATCTTATGAGGATCACCAAAAGGGCACGTCCAAACTTAAGTTCGGCACATGCTCACGGTTTGCACATGCAAACCGTGAGCATGTGGCTACATAGCCAGAGCCCTTATTCTGTGTGACCAATCGTGTCTTAACGCGCCTGCGTTTCGATAAGTTAATACGATGATTCCATGCAATATCTTAACCTCCCGCGTTAAAAAACGATTGCTCATACAGAATAAGGGCTCTGTATTCAATAAGACAGGTTGCAAGCCCATCGCTGCCGCATAGCGGATTATACTAGCTATCAGAGATATACCTATGCCATTAGGATTTTTGGTCCTATATGGTTATGCCGGTTTCCTTATGCTGAATAACTAAACAACTATTTTAAACCCGACTGCAAAATATTTCGATGAAGCAATAGGATAAAAATAGAGTTTGTTCTTGAAATTTAACCACTCAATTGATAGATTAAATTATTCTAGCGTCTGGCTTCCGCTGTGCTATGACCCTTATGTTTTCAATACAGGCTGTGCACTAACTTGCACAGGTAGAGCCAACCCATTTGGAAATGAAAAAAAAACAAAGACAACATATCTAGGGCTGAATTCTACCTAATTTTGAGTGAAGGAAACCACACTCCATCAAAAGCACCTCAAAATATTCTCAACACTAAAGGGTAGATATGGAGATGACCGCAGATGACTATTAGGTAAAGTTGCGATTAAAGCAACACTTATGAAATAATTCGACCCACTAACATATTCTTGGGGTTAGTTATGTAACGATGCACATAATCGTCTGGCTTACTCTTGAGAGAATCTGGTTTGAAGCCTCTTCTCAGTGATGTGTAGTATCGTATCTTTCCGTATACGGATACGGGTAGATATATAAAGAGTGATTTAATTAAAAGTGCCTACTACAAAATTTGTGACTATATCGACGATAAAAACGCGTGGCCCGATGTTGCTATACCAGTTGACATGTAAATTGGTTATTTCTCAATGTTAACAAACTGTAAAATAGGTAGATAGGTAATAATAAATGTTTTAAGATAGTATTCAGTACTTAAATTTATGATGTACCTAGAGTGTTATTTATCAGTTTTAAATAACATTCTATGTAGGTACATCATAACTAAATGTTAAATAGATCATCAAACAATTAACCAGCCAGAGTTTCTTGCCTTCCTCCTCGCGATTCCGAACAGGCGGTAGATTTTGACGTTCCAAAATGATCCTAAAAAGTCTTAGTGAATAAAAAAATTTACTTTGACTTGACTTTTTTTTGACCTGACTAGATACGATAATCACATGCGGAAATGAATACTTTCTTGGAATATTTTTAGCCTGATTGGAATGTTTTAAGATAGTATTCAGTACTTAAATTTATGATGTACCCAGAGTGTTATTTAACAGTTTTAAATAACATTCTATGTAGGTACATCATAACTAAATGTTAAATAGATCATCAAACAATTAACCAGCCAGAGTTTCTTGCCTTCCTCCTCGCGATTCCGAACAGGCGGTAGATTTTGACGTTCCAAAATGATCCTAAAAAGTCTTAGTGAATAAAAAAATTTACTTTGACTTGACTTTTTTTTGACCTGACTAGATACGATAATCACATGCGGAAATGATTACTTTCTTGGAATATTTTTAGCCTGATTGGAACGTACTTTAAGGTACCAGCAATTTCGAAATTATGAAGTTTACCTAATTTATTCTAGGGATAGTCAACTAACTGAAGGATTTTTAAGATAAGCAAACAGACATATCTTTGGCCATCTGATGGTTAGCATAACCTGTGGACGCTTGTCAAAAGGCAGCACTCTTGCTTTGCCGAGTAGAATTTCTAGGTAGATACATTATTCTTCTGTTTACATTTCTCCATACAAGGTTGCCTGGAAGAAATCGCTTTTAGCGATAAGGCCGCCATTGTACTTAGACATTAATGTGTTTGTCTTGTTAATTCATTCATTCAATTCATTCATTCATTATTATTATATGAGGCTAGTAAAATTTTATATCCACATAACCTTCAGAAACCTGGGATGGTTATGATAGACAAAAAAAATATTTATAATGAAACAGATAGACAGCTTTTTTTATCGAACCTCGGTTTGATATAGCTGAACAATTTTACAATCATTATCAAAATGTCCGGGAGCCTCTGTATCTCAAGACATCACTAGAGTTTCAAGAAGTCATTCAGAAAACTGGTTTCAACCACATCTTGTATGATCTATGTAAGTACCTAGTTTGATCCATGAAGTAACTAATCTATTAATACGCTTTAGGAACATTAGAGTACGGCACGGAGGAGTGTCAAATTAGGCTCTATTTTTTATTTTATTATAATGATAATATTTTTATTAAAAAAAATGTTTAAAGGTGTCTTTATTATACATTCTATATGGAGGAAGATTGCAAAAATATACTTAGTTCTTTTTTTAATTTTTTACTGACTAATTGCGACCACTTCCTGCCTCTCCTAGTCACTAATTCACATCAACAGTCCATTAGTGTCCACTACTGCACTGAGCCTCCTCCAAAGCAAGAGGGACTCGCCATAATCACCACGCTTGGCTTGGATTAGTGATCACAGTTAATATGTAGATAATACGGGTTCTTCCATGAAGTCAATAACACAGAAGGAAGCTTCTGCCCATCTTCTAGTAAGATCGGCTTTTACGACATCCATAGGCTGTCACTAATTATTTCCACTTCATTTATGGTCCTTGCAAATCTCTTATACCAAGCGTTTCTTGAAAACGATTGTCGATTTAGACTTAGTTCGGTCTGCTCTAAATTTCCTTTCAACTATTTGCTGCACATTAAATAAAATAAGAACACTACTTAGGTACCTAATGGTGAGGTATAGAAGGTACCGTACTCCAATATTTTCATAAATAAAGCAACGGAATATGAGAAAGTTAGAACAATAGTCATAATTAAGCGTATTCATTAGAACTCACCCACTCGCTTTGCCGAAATTTGTTTCGTGGAGTAATTAAAAGGCACATAAATTATTTTGTCCACGGTCGTGGCCAACTCGGTCGGCATGCCCGTCGCACGAACTTCATCCAAACACAACACTTTGTCTAACTTGCATTTGTCACTAAACAGCGTGGTGAACTCTACATCCAACAACGGTACATCCACTCTACGTAAAACATTACTGTCACTCTCATACACTAATTCTGCAAAACCTTTTAAGTTCACTTGGCAAGACTTGTCTGCAACAACACTGATTTTATAAACACCTGATCCGTGTTTAGCTTCTAAAACAAAGTCGACACGTTCGCCTCTCCCTAGCTCTATAGCACTCACATCGACTGGCACGATATTGTGTCCATCCAACGCCACGACCTTCAAATCGTGCTGGTCGATCATAAACTTAATAGCGCAACTTTTTGACCCCCCGCCGTAAGCCAGACGGAATCTATAACGTTTTCCGTTTTGCACAATGAATTTGGATAGATGAGCTTCCAGATTGTCTTGTGAATGTCCTTTTCCATTGATGAGAAGGGTCTCCGCATCGGGAACGGCGGCCATTATTCCGGCCAAAGGTCCCATGGAGTGGCCCCATTCGGATACGAAGATTGTGTGCTCTGTTGCATCCACATCGTATAGCTTTCGGAGAGCTTCGATTCTTGGGGATTGTCGGACGACAAACGCCCCGGCGAGCCCATCGGCAGCGTCTGCCGCTGAATGGGCGTGGTACATGTGGGTTCCGACAGCTGATGCCCTGAACTTATACTGGAATGTGGTGTAGGCGGGTTGCGGACATTGTGTCAGCATCGGTGCGCCATCCATGAACGGTGTTTCCTTCTGTGGCTGGCCTCTCCAGTGGATCGACAGAGCATGCGCCGGCGCTCTGTGGACGACGTCCACGACAAGAATGTCGTTGTGACAAACATGAAGCACTGGGGACGGAAGCCCCCTGTTCGCTGATAGCACCCCTCGCTCTCGTCCATCTGCGGTTATGCAAGTTGCTGGGCAATCAGACCCATCGTTATCTGTACAATTCCCGCAAGATCTGCAAAACAAAGAGCTAAATTAATAAGTTAACTACCTACCGTTTGGCACGAAATTATAAAAAAACCTCACAAAACAAGTTATGTTATGTAATGACCACGCTGGCATTATAAACTATGTACATAAGGTATGTGGGTTCTTAGGTCGAGGTCAACAAATTTGTCACTTACTTGCTAAAGGTTTTGTAAACTTCGATGACTAGCTTTACTCGGCAGATCATAGGCCAGTCCAGTTCATGGCATTCACGATCACAGTTCTCAAAGAACTCCTCTGAAATAAGGAAAAGAAAATCAGGTATGACTCAAGAAACTACCTTGTGGATGGGTTGCATTGCTCATCGGGTCAATAAACTACCTATGTAGGTATAGCTTTGTACATTATTTATGGTACCATACTGAACGCAAATGCAAATGTTGCCAAATCTGTTCTGTACCTGCAAGATTTGGTAGGCTTACACACCTATGTCACTATTAGTAGGTACATTTATTTGCGTAAAGCTTAGTACCTATCTAAAATACAAAATAATTATACTAATAAGTAGTACAAACTAACATGAACCATCATAATGAATATTACAGGAAACTTACAGCTATATACACAAAACATGATTAACTAAAATAAAATTTAAATAAATAAACATAAACTTAGTAAAGGTACGAACTTAATTGAGTTTTGAGGCAGAGCAAGACTATCTAAATGCAGGTACTACAACACCGATCAAGAAATCCATCCATACGGAATTAGTATTGCAATCGAAGCAATAGGTTTCCTGAGTCAGGATAATCAATAAGTAACTACTCAGGTCTTTCACTAATCAAATCACAATGCCGTCAATCAAAGCCATTAGGTAACGTAGTTAGGTACCTAAGTATTGCAGCGTTACAAAATACCGTACCTGGCATCGGGGTGTAGTGAACTACAACTAAAACCCCGGCAAGTATTACTGATAGCACTAATATCCTCTGCAAGGACATGAGCATGTAATTTGGCTTCTCCATCGGCTGTACCGACGCACACGGGTTTTCCATTAAACTTTTTTCAGATTCCATTTTTTAACACGATTTTAACTGAACGACTCGCGTTTTTCACATGTTTATAAAAAGTGAAATGTAGGACGGTGACTGTGGGCGACCACACGAGTCAACCATCAGTTGGCGACTGGTGAATAGGCAATACCACTACCACTACCTACTCTTTGGACTGGTGCGTCTTGCGAGACTTGCAGTTTAGCAACATTGCCTTCAAGTATGAATATGAATCCGCCTTCAGGCGATGCGGCGTAGGTATGACAGGGCTCCGGACGCGGTCCAGATTCGGAAGCAAATTGGCAAAGCTGAGCGCTCTCTCTCTCTCTCTAGTTATGCAACTTTTATATTGTGCAACGGCTCTTGGTATTAAATCTCCAAGTTATACTCGTAGTTACGCTGTTACGCCGTCGAACTTTGTCTTCCTACTCACTTGCTTCATCATTTAGGTAGGAACCTACGTAGATAGGTAATTATGTAGAGACCTCAGTTACGTTATTGCTATAACAATAGCAATGCAGCCGTTAGAGTTTGGAAATTGGTTTGAATTTACTAACACTACTAGCTATAGAAGTAACTAAATATATTTTACCTATCTACCTAGAATAAATTGAAGAATAACGTTTACTAGGTATGTACCTATAAGTACTTATTAACTCCCCAAGGCTTCACTATCGCGTTTATAAGGTAGGTACCTACTGGTACTACAAGAATAACACGCCACGTCTGAACACTAAATAAATAAATAAATATTACAGGACAATAATTTCATACAGCGCCATCTAGCCCCAAACTAAGCATAGCTTGTAATATGGGAACTAGATTACGGATATATTATATGCCTTTTTTTGTATATACCTACATACTTATCAGACAGTAAAACACCCAAACACAGAACAAACATCAATATTTTTTTAAACCGCCTCTGTGGTCTGGTGGTTCAACCAGGGCTCGATACCCAGGGGAGTACAATATTGTGCGTGGTTTGCTAGGTGGTAGGACTTTATTTAAGTCCGTCTGGCTAGCTACCACCATCTTACCGAATGCTGTCGCCATAACAACAATTCTAAAATTGTTGTGTTCTGGCATTTAGAGGTACGATAGCCAGTTCCTCAGTTTGATGAGGATTCCAGGTGAAGTGCGCCTCCACCTTCGGTCTCATCTTAGCTTGTATCCAGGTTTAGAGGCCAAGCGCTTCCACGTCGTACAATTTAAAAAAAATCACACAAATGTATGTCCGGGGTGGGAATCGAACCCACAACCTACAGCGCAGAAGGCAGAGTTACTACCAACTGGCTTGTTAGGCTTTGTAGGTACACTGAGTATTACAGACAACCCTCAATGTAGAGGATGCATGGCAGCAGTGGAGATTTAGCTACTTTTTTTATACAACTAGGATACGGGACAAGCAAGTAGGCCGCCTGGTGTAAAACGCATCTCTTGCCTATAACGATGCCTTACTGCATAAGGTCACATTCACAATGAACAAAGCCTACACGGCACTGCAACTTGAGGCGTAAAGGTGTTAAGCCTCGCGTGCCCGTAATTTCACCGGAAACCATACCCTTCAAACCGGAACACAGCAACGCTGCTTGGCGGCCGAAATAGGTATGGTGGTAGTAATTCCCCGGACGAGACCTTCCACAAGGGGCTTCTACTACTCTTAGAGTGCAGTAGCGTCTCGTCTCAACGGCTGCAATACCTTGAAACTCCGGGGACATCCAGGGAGGCCTGCGCTGGCATCAGTGAGCTGCTGCTGTGCACCAGTGACATTGGGATGTCACAGGATATCGGGTGGTTGGACTACAAGCAACCCACCCGTCACGCAAAAAGGTCCACAGATGGCCTACTTGCAGAAAACTGTCCGCTCTACAAGCAAAGTAACCTAGAGTACCTGCTAGAAGAGTAGTCATACTCCTAATAGGTAGGTGACTTTTCCAGAATTTGTCCGTACCTACATACCATTTTTTATGATTTGGACTACCAACAGAGGTAGGTTCTGGTTTTTAATATGGGTATAATTAGGGTTGGGTAGCAAAAGGTTGCTAACGGGACCCTATTATATAAGCCTCCGTTGTCCATCCGTCCGTCCATCTACTGTAAGCGTGTTGTACCTATCTCATGAAACGTAATACAATGTGACGCAGGATATTTGCGTTATTGTTTCATTATTTCCCACCCAGTCACAGCTTCGACCCCTTGAAGTTTATCGGATGAAAAAGTTAATTGGAGTAAATATTTGCGTCGTAATAACGGAAACAAAAAAGTTTTGAGACCTATTTGAACGTTTTACAAAATGGCTGAAATATGATTATTTTTACGTTTTCAGTCGCCTTTATCTCTGTATTTTTTTAATAGGTAGGTATTTCCGAAAACTGAACGGACAAAAGGTATCAAACCTGTCACAGAATTTCACGCGAATCGGTTAAGAAATGCAACCTGAAAATAATAAATAAATGAATAGAAAACATTAATTTCACACAGCGCCATCTCGTCCCAAACTAAGTACTTTGTTGATTGTAATAGACAAACGCCGCACAGTAAATCGAAAGCATTTTTGCCCAATCTAAAACGGTGACGTAAAAAATTGGTAAAGCGCGAGTTGGACCCACACGAGTTCTCCAGAACGAGATGCAAAAACCCAATATGTTTTGCCATTTTTGGCTTTCTTTTGTTTTTGCGAAATGTGGGTCGGAACCCTAGGTTTGCGTGTCCGACTCGCACTTGGTCGGTTTTTTATTTATTATAGGTAAGTAAAGTAGGTACTCAGTATCTGTGAAATCAGATGAAATAGCTGCACAGATCAATAAATTGCTGTGAAGGGTATAGAAGAAATATTATATTTTAACCAACTTCAAAAAAGGAGGAGGTTTCAATTCGGTTGTATGTTTTTTTTAATGTTTGTTACCTCAGAACTCCGTCATTTCTCAACCGATTTAAAAAAAAAAAATTGATTAAAATGATCTGATTCCAGATTGGTCCCATAGAAATTTGATCAAAATCGGTCAAGTAGTTGGGCTTTAAAATAAAAAAACCGGAATCTGGGAATATAATTTGAAGTTGGTGCCGAATTACCAAGCACAACAACATGTTTATTGTATGGCACTACCTTCAATGACCTTCAATTAATTACCTTATATGAACTTACCCTTAGAGTTATTTTTAAGTTTTGAGTGGTGAAGTCTGTTCCATTTTTAATTAAAAAAAGATTATTTTTAGCTTTTCTTCGTTGTAAAACCTACGACACCACGTTACAGACACCCTATTTAAGAGTCTTGTGAGGGTGTAATAATACGGGATTCTGGAAAATATCTTCGCAATGATGGGAACGAAGATAAATACAGATGATCCATGTTAAAAATCGGTTAATACTCTAGTGCAGTGTAGGGGAAAACAGGATATTGGGAACGAAAGATCGTTCCCATTATCCTGTTTTCCTGTATATTGATTTAAAAGCCAAACTTCTGGACTAATTTTGATAAAATTTCTTAGGGATTGGTCCCTCAACTCGACTCAACCGATGCTTTTTTTTTTTTAATCGGTTGAGTAATAACGGTGTCTTGAGGTAATGCTTGTAGTCGTTAATGAGTCATGTTAGACGACTTTAGCGGCAGCTCGTAAGTCTGATACCAGAACTTGCACTTACAGTTCTGGTCCACACGAAGAAAAAAGAATGAAAATATGTATTTACAAAAAAAGTATATAAGTATCATTACTGCGATCACCAACACGCCTGCCAATCGTGGTGATTATGGCAACACCCTTCATTGCTTTCTTTAGCATTGGTGGAGGCCCATGTCCTATGCGGTGGACTTTTATGGGCTGTAATGATAATGATACAAATATACAGCATTTGTATCATTATCATTAATATTTATAGCCAGAATGCATCATAAGACAATTCCACTAAGCCCTTTCAATGCTAGGTTAAATTGTTAATTTTTTTACGGAGTTTCGGTGAACATCGTCATCATCGTCATCTGATGATGAAGCCAAAGGCTTACCCTAGACCTACCTACCGTAAGGCAGGCAGTTCAGTGGGACTACTACGTATTATTATTACTGCGATCAACAACATGCCTGCCAAGCGTGGTGATTATGGCAAAATGGTAATGATGATGATACTGGAAGGTAAGCAGTTCAATAGGTTTACTCTAGTGACCTAGTGATCTAAACACCACAGGAAAGCAGAATACACAATTTCGTTTACTTGGTTGACATATTTTTTCCAGTCATTATTTTACCTTACTATTACCATTACCTTACCAATTACCCATTACCCATTTTAGCCAACATTATAGTGTAGTACTCACTGATTGACATGGTTGTTTGACTTGATGCAGATGAGTGAATGGGGGGTACTCGGTCGGATAACCTCCTCGTGGTGTACCCTGGGTGCCGTCGATCACTTCCCACTTGTGGGGACTTATCGACGGCAGCGAATAATCTGACGTGAGGGTGTCCTCCGCGTGTCCCTATGTAGTTAGCATAGGGCACAGTGGATGGACAGGCGGATCGATCCCCATGGGGAGTACAATATATTGTGCTTGGTTTGGTTGGCGGTAGGACTGTATTTAAGTCCGCCTGGCTAGCTACCACCATCTTACCTAATTCTGTCGCCATAATAACAATTCTAAAAATTGTTGTGTTCCGGCATTTAGAGATAAGATAGTCAGTTCCTCAGTTAGTTGAGGATTTCGGGTGAAGTGAAGGCCGAGCGCTTCTCCGTCGTACAATAAAAAAAAAACATTTTATATGCCGGCAAGTTTTGTGAGTGAGAGAGAAGTGACTTTGCTGATAGTTTGCATTAATGATTTTGGACGATCTGTGTTCCATACTTACTACAATCTGATATGTCTTCAGAATAATAATTAACAAACCCAGACAGCTATTATTGACGTTGAGTTTGTCGCATACCTACGTCTTCAAAACAGTCTCGACGAAATTATTAAAGTAAACAAAACAAAAATAAAGTTATGATAATCAGATATGTCGCTCAAATAAAGAAACTGAAATAAAGCTACTGGCTACCTGGCTACTTCACTAATAATTACAAAATCCATATGTGAATGATCATAAAAGAAAAGCCTACAATGGAAATAACTCTTAGTAATTTTTTTGAACAAATACCAAACATAACCAAGGATTTACAAAATGCTTGTTTTGTTGGTTTCGATGCCGAATTCACCGCTATTTTATCTGGAGAATGCTTCAAACACAGGTATTAAGTAGTTACCTACTTGTAAATAGGTATTAAATTATGAATTTAAACACGTTTTGCATACCTACCTACTTAATTATATTAGAATGTAGTGAAAAGAGGTATCTACCTACGTAAATTTTTGATAAAAGGTACCTAGTGTATGTTGATCCCATGGCATTCCTACACTATGATCCATGTCATTTATTTAAAATATGTATAGCTGTTGAGTTGAGAAAGGTTACAAACTTTTAACCAAGACACTATAAATTATTATTACTTACCTACCAGCTATTACCTGCAGTATAATATTTTTGACCAAGAATAAATAATTTATACTTGGTCAAGTTAATTATTACCTTAAAAATAAATTGAAATTTTTTTTCGTAGATGATTTGGATCACACATTAAACATACTACTCCGGTACTGAATTCCAGGTTATTTGACACCAGTGAGGACAGATATAACAAAATCAAGAATGAAGTCACTAAGATGATCATGACACAAGTGGGGCTAACAATGTTCCATTATGAGAGAGATGAGGACAAATATATTGCAAAAGGTTACACCTTTCACCTTTGCCCGCAAGATTTTGCTGATGTAGATCAGTCATTTATTTTCCAAGCATCAACATTGAAGTTCTTGTGCAAACACAACTTTAATTTTAATAAGGTAAAAAATAAGTAAGATTAGGCTTCACTAGGAGTTTCTCTATGGGATAAAATCAGAAATGTGGACATCCATAGAAGAAATAAAGTCACTGATGTAGCTCGGAGAATTAGCAAGATGAAGTAACTGTGGGCAAGCCACATAACTCATTGAACCAATGTGGAGCAAAAATTCATGCATGGCAACCACAGTTAAACACATAACAGAGTGTAGGTAAACCCTCCCCACTTTACTGACCAATATTATTGTGGCGGTTGAAGTGACTCGATGGATGGAGGAGACTGGTTATAACTTGTCGCATCGATTGGGGTAAGCCAATATACAGCAGTGGATATGTGTGCTGAGATGATGATGAAGATAAATATTACAGGGCATTAATCATACACAGCACTATCTAGACTCAAACTAAGCAAAGCTTGTAATGTGGGGAACCTGATAAACAATACTTTATACTCTGAATCCTTTTTAAATACCTACTTAGCAACACCCAAACACAGAACAAAAAACAACATAAATCACCAAATTGTTTGTCCTGTTTACGGCACTGAAGGCAGAGCTACTACCAACTGAGCTGTGTCCCCCAAGTGTTGCATTTGGACCAAAAAAATTTACATTGCACTTTACATTCCTGGGACAAAAGTAGCCTTTGTGGCAATCCAAGGTATAAGCTTACCTGGTACCAAATATCATCCCAATTAGTTTAGCCCTATGAGTGTAATTAAGTGACAAACATATTATCTAAATTATTTGGTCATCCCACTCAACTTAGTTTAGAGGTCATATATCTTAAATATTTTATTTTTAGTACTAAAATACATTACCTACATATTAGGTTAACCTATTAAATAAGACTGTACAACTTTTTTTGAACAAAAAATGTTATTCTTCTTTCCTATGTAGGTACTATCATGTTATTTAATTTATTTTCAGTTTACGTATGAAGGTCTCCCATATCTGAGCAAAGTGGAGGAGGCTAATCTGCGGAAACATCTCACAAACAAGACTATGGTGCAAAGCATAATCCAAGGCCTCACTATGGATGAAGAACGAGAGTTGCAGAATTACTGCTCAATGGTTTCTAAGTAAGACTAATCATTTAGTAATCCTATCCTCCTGAAACTTAGGCGCAATAAGTGTCATCAACAACCCAAAGTCCTGCACTGCTAGCCAACCTAACTCAGGCGCAATAAGTGTCATCAACAACCCAAAGTCCTGCACTGCTAGCCAACCTTTGGGTTTCAATCGGAAAAGCAGCTAATTTAATTGCCGGTTGAAACCCAAATTAAACAGGGTTAGGTAATTGGCCAGCTTGTATTTGGAGTAGCTGGGCTGGTTGGGGTATGGTTAGTTATAGCCATGAGGGACAATGCACAATACATCCCACAGTGGGTCATTAGTGCAGGCCTTGGCCAGAATAAAACTCATATAGAATATCTCATAATTACTCAGAATAAAACTGTGACTAATTCCACTACTAAATGTGATTATGGTAAAACCTTGTATTACAAGATTGAGGTACAGGGACTAAAAAAAATGACTAAAAATGACAAAATCAGTAACAGTAATTAATTTACAATCAGAAGTCTATTTACTAGGGATTCCCTCGATACATACATACAATAATAGAAAGAAATTGACAATTTCATCAGCACCTGACCTGTCAGTGACACACACACACACACACCATAAATATCATATATTACAATAATGAAGGATGCCATACAAGGAGTTCTATTACTCTGTTCCACTCTTGCATTTTATGAAAAATCATCACATTAATTATTTAATCATGGAAAGGCCTTCAATTACCTATAATACATACAAAGCACATATGAATATGCTTTGTATGTATTAAGTATTATTCAACGATGTATTTAGTTAAAAGCTGTAAGTTTTCCAAAAAAAATGTAAATTAAATAAAATTATTCTTGGTACAACTGTTATCCAGAATACTTTACGAAGTGGTGTTTCGCATTTCAGATGGCTGGTTTCTGGCAATCAGTCACAACTGTTTGAAGACAGGATGTACATAGACGTGGGAGATCCGGTGATGAGATATGTGGTGCATAATGAGCTCCGTGCCCGCTATCCTGCCATCCTCACAACTGATAGCTTAGGTAATAGCAATAAGGTAATCCTACTGGCTGGTACCTTTTTAAAGACAATTGGATTGCATGTACCTAATGAGAATATGACGGGGAAGAAATCATCCTTCATCTCACCTGATGTCAGGTGAGATAAGGCCAATGTGGAATCACACTTCACCCGGAATCCTCAACAGTCTGAGGAACTGGCTATCTTACCTATGAATGCTGAAACACAACAATTTGGAATTATTATTATAGTGACAGACTTAGGTGAGATGTAGGTAGCCAGATGGACTTAACAAAGTCCTACCAACCAAACCAAGGATTGTATATACTATAAATATATAATAGACCACAGAGGTGCTTAAAGTCGGGTTGGTACTTACAACTAATCGAAAAGAGAGTCTTACCTCTCTGAAAATGTAAGCACGAAAAAATTGTGTTGGTTAATTCATAAAAAAAAAAAAAAGTTTCACTCTCGAGGATTCACCTCTATTTTTTAAATGAAGTAATTATTTCAATTCCAGATCCTGGTATACAAAGATAAGACCGTGGAAGGTGCAAACAGTTTACCAATAGAAGTTCTTGATGAAAAGCTAATGGACCACGTCCTAGGCTTCTCCAGAGTCATCGCACTATTAGAAAAACACCAGAAACCTATAATAGGACATAACGTATTCCTAGATGTTGTACTGCTGCATAATCAATTTATCGGTCCATTACCGGATGACTACAGGAGGTTCAAACGAAATATCAATGAAATGTTACCGCGCATATACGATACAAAACACATTTCGCATAAGATGGGAAAGAAATTAACGTTCAATGAGCTGTGGAAGTCAAATGCACTGCAAGAGTGAGTGAACAAGAGCGCCTAAGCGCCTATTAGCTATTTTAGAAAAATAAGTGACTTTTTATATTCAATTTTTGTTTGAAACGATAATTCCAGATTGGTCCCATATATTTTTACCAAAATTGATCTACTAGTTTGGCTTTTAAAGCAAAAAAATAAGAAAACATTATCCTGCCATAGTGCACCCCTACACTGCACCATAGTAGGATAGGAACCGATTCTTAACATTTGTTTAGGTAATCTGTATTTATTTTCGTTCCGATCATTGCGTTGATCCCAGAATCCTGTATTATTGCATTCACACGACTTTTAAATAATGTGTTGTAGACGTCGTGGTTTCGTAGGTTTTACAACGAAAAAAAATAAAAGTAAGTTATTTTTGACATTGACTTTTTTGACGAAACTTCTAATGTTTTTGTGTGGGCCTGCACATACCTATGATATTAACTGACTCGCAAATCTACTCTCTGAACAGTTACCTAAGGTAGTAAGGTCTATGTATTCACAAATGTTATAATTATTCGCAACCCTCAACGGGACTCGAACCCGCATCTTTTCCGGAAACGCTCTAACCAACTGAACCACGAGAGTCCTGACGCAGATTCCGAATGTTTGTGTCATATTGATACTCAGACAACTAGATGGCGTTATCAGCGCTCAAGCTGAGTATCAATATGACTCGAAATACAAAAAAATTGAAGGTATATGTTTTAGTAAGTACGTTTGTTTAAAATTTACAGTTTGTACGAGTTTTTCCACCAAGGCAAATGCAAGAAGTTACAAGAAGGCGTGAACAAGATTTCGCTGAGCAAACTGTTTGATGTGAAACAAACGTACCACGAGGCGGGTTGGGATTCATACTGCTCGGGTACGTTGCTCCTATCCTGAGGCCAAGTCTGAAACCGTGAGAGTTATCGAAAAGTCGTGTTAGGAGTTACGTGCTCGATTAAAAAAAAATAAGTTCTGCATTTAAGATAATCTATTTTTTTTTATATTACTTCATTCTAATTAAAACAACTAAATTGAAATCTATGAGTAATTCTGTTTTCAAACACTAAAGTATCTTCGCATTCGACGATATTCGACTTTGTGAAGACGTTCCAACTTTCAAAAGTTCTACACGAACAGCAAAAGAGGCTTCGCTTGCGCATTTCAGACTATACGTTCAACTAACTAAATTCATAAAGTTGAATTTATAAATGTTCTATTTTGAAAGTGTTCCAACAACTTTGGGCACGTAGTCGTCATACATTATTTTTTTTATTATCAAACAAAGAACTCAAAAATGCAAAACATGTATTTTTTTCATAAACTCACTTTTCCAGAAGAACTATAAAAATAACTAGATATTTTTAAATACAGAACTTATTTTTTTTTAATCGAGTGCATAACTCCTAACATGACTTTTCGATAACTCTCACGGTTTCAAACTTGGCCTCAGTGGCCCTGGAAAAAAACTCACCCGGTATATATGTTCTGTTGTTTATTTTTATAGGATTTTAGGTCGCTTGTGTGTCAAGACGGCCCCCAAATCTAGGGAATCCTTCTTCAATTTTAATAATCCTGCAAATTTTATATGCTAAAGTTCGTTTGTGTACGTTCTTCAACGCAAAATATACGAATGGAGCTGAAATGTTGTACATACTTACGCTACTTACTATATAGGTACCACTTGGCTGAAGCCGAAAGCAGAAGCTATCATAAAGCAAGCTTACATTATCTAGTCTGGAGCTTCTAGCGAGAGACTTTACACAATAGGTAATTTATTTTTATAATAAGCTCGGTATGAAATTTGCTTGAAGTTTATTGCTAGAATTATGTTTAGTCATCGTCAATATGAATTGTTACCACTGCCTCCACAAACGACCCCTACGATTAATGGCGGCCATGATGAACAATGGTAACGGAAATGAACCACGCAATCGTGTAACCGAAGTCAAATCTAGTCTATTCATATTTTAGTTCTAAAAACTGAATCACAATTTACTGTCTCAAAAATCAAATTATACTTATATTTGCCTAATTAACATGTGGGAACACAACATTGAAGCGGACGCGCACACACAGCTACGAGCATAGCAGCGCGCGCGCGCCGTGATACTGAGGGAATCCTTTTTTTTTTTTTTATGAAAGGACAATACGCTGGCCTGGTTCTGAACCTGGGCGGCAGCTTTGCGCGGACCTGGCTGGCGCTGAAGGCGCGAGCCCAATAATTGATTTTTGAGGCAACAAGCGCAAGGGCACCACTTAGGTACGGACCTCGGCTTGGGCTGTTGCCATTTGATGGGGGAGGATAGGAATGGCCGAAGGCGATACCGAGGGTAACGCTTTGAGGCGGAAAGGTTCATCGACTCCGCCGGCGGAGTCGGTGTATCTGTATAGTGTTTTCTCTGTGTGACGAGATAGTTAATGAATGGATGCCGTCACCTCCGGGTTTGCGGTGGTGAGTGGGTCATCCGGGTCTCCAAGAACGTGTCTTGGCCTACGGAGGGACCGGTCCGACGGCGGATCGGTTGGGTAGGTAGGGATCACTCGTATCAGAGGATTCAGATGATTGGCAGCTACTTTATAATGCCGCTGGGAAGCGCGCTTCATAAAGCAGGCGATGGACTCAAGATCAAGGTCTCGGTGGAGATCGTTATTACGCATGTACCATGGCGCGCCAGTGGCTTTGCGAAGGAAACGATTTTGGACAATTTGGAGGCGTGGGATGTTTGGACTGTGAGCAAACGCTACTGAGGCGTATGTCATTATGGGGCGGACGCAGGCTTTGTAAAGTGTCACCTTATTTCTAAGGGACATTTTACTTTTTGCGTTGATCATGGGGCCTAGTCTGCCTAGGATGTAAAAGGCACGGTTACGCACCGTCCTAATATGGGCTTTAAAGTTTAGACGGCTGTCAAGTTCGACGCCCAGATAGCGGGCGGAAGGGACCCAGGGTATGGGTTTACTAAAGAGTTGGACAGGGTCGGGTTTATTGAGATAATTCTTTGAAAAGAGCACGGCTGCGCTTTTCGTAGGATTAACCTCAATTCTCCACTTTCGGAACCACTCTCCTAGAGTGGTGAGGGCGGAGTTCAGTCTTATACAGATCCGATCGGTATTCCGATCGGAAGTATACAAGGCTGTGTCATCCGCAAAGAGGGCTATTTCTACCAGATTGGTACGGGGGATATCGCTGGTGTACAGCGTGAATAGAAGGGGCCCGAGAACGGAGCCCTGGGGGACTCCGGCTCGGATTGGTCTGGGAGCAGAGAGCGATCCTTCGACTCGATAGCGAAAGCTTCGATTGTGGAGGTAGTCTCGTATGATGAGTACGAGTCTGTCTGGTAGTCCAAACTCAAATAACTTGTAGATCAAGCCATTGTGCCAGACTTTGTCGAACGCTTTCGCTACATCAAGGAATACGGCTCCCGTATGAGCGGGCCAGCACGCATTGCGCTTTTCTAGGATGTGTTCCGTGATGCGGAGCACTTGTTGGGGGCACGAGTGTCTAGCTCGAAAGCCAAACTGCTCGTTGGGAAGGATCTTGAGATCATTGACAAAGGACCAGAGACGATTCATAAGGAGTCGCTCATAGATTTTACCTAGCGAGTTAAGAAGGCTGATTGGACGGTAACTGGAGGGGACTTTGGGGTCCTTACCTGGCTTGTGAATCCCAATAACATGGGCGCACTTCCAAGTATCTGGGAAAGAGCATTGATTCATAGCAGCATTGAAGATGCTGACTAGTAGATAAATAAGGACAATGGGGAAGTTTCTTAGCACTCTGTTGGTGATGCCATCAGGGCCAGGGGCTTTTTTAGGATGCAGATCCTTGATGATCTGTTCGATCTCAGAAGCTCTAATAAGGGCCAGAGGCGGGGAGGTGGGTGGCAGAGATACCAGGCGATCGACTTCGCTGTTCACCTTCGCAAGATGGACAGGGTCGACTGGTTCTAGACTTGGAGAGCATTGGGATTCGAGACATTCAGCCAAATAATTGGCTTTGTCCTCGTCATCGAAGGCAACGGACTTATCCGGGCGGACTAGAGGGGGCATGGAGATGGGGGTATCTGTTTTCATACAGCGGGTAAGATTCCAGTAGGCCAGGTGGCTGGGGCTTAGGTCAGTGAGTAGGTTTTCCCATTCACTATCCCTGAATTCTTTGGTGCGCTTGTAAACTAGTTTATCTAGTGCGCGAAGAGTGGCGCGGTTATTCGCACAAGGGGAATTGTTATAGGCGCGCTTTGCTGCGCGGAACCTTGTCATCAACCGTCTCAGGTCATCTGGCAGGGGCGGTCGAGGGTATGCCTCGGCCGATACCTGTTTCGATAGACCAATCCGCCGACGCAAGCAAATATTTATACATAGCTCTGTCGCGCTCGCACGCGTTGTCCCTCTCATTTGTCCGCGTAGACAAATCGTGTGCTGCGTGATAAGCAACTCTCGGCACTGATATATAATCCTTGATAAGGAGGCAATTTATTATTAATACACCGAATACCGTGATCGCGCCTTTCATTTTTACCTAGAGTCCCTGAGTGAGCTAAAGTGAACTAAAGTATAAGTGAGTGAATAGGCAGGCAGACAGAGTAGGCTTAACCACCACATTTGGTGACCCCGACCACAGCTGCGAATCCAAGGAATCTACAATGGCAGAAGCTACAGCGTCGTCGGCTCCTAAGATTGAAGAAACTGCAAACAAGTCCATGGACCTCGCAGCAGTCACGATTCGATCAAGACTACTACCGTTCTGGCGGGAATATCCGAGGTTATGGTTCATTCAATTTGAAGCCCTTGTCGACCCGTTGAAAACTGGTGATGAGAATAAGTACCGCCATGTTCTAAGCCAATTGCAAACAACAGATCTGCAGCATTTGTCGGATATACTGCTCAATCCTCCGGCAACGGGTAAATTCGAAGCTATCAAGGCACGCCTGTTATCAGTCTATGAGCAATCGGAAATCAAGAACTTCAAACATCTTATAGGCGGTTTGGAACTAGGCGATCAAAAGCCATCTCATCTACTTCGTCGGATGCGCGAGCTTGGTGGAAATATGATCACAGAGGCTGGATTAAAAGTAGAATGGATGAACCAGTTGCCACAGCAAGTACGAGTCGTTCTCTCTGTGAACACAGAATCATCCCTCGATATGCTGGCTGCAATGGCCGATAAGATGATGGAGTACTCAGAGGCAAGCACAGTTGCTGCAATGTCAAGAGCAGAACCGAGTACCAGTATTAGTGCGAGTCGGAGTGCGATAGACATTAAACTCGAAGCGATGAGTAAACAAATCGAGGAGCTTTCTTTTGAAATAGCGGAAATGCATGGCAGAGGAAGATCGCAGTATCGCCGTCCCTTTAATCCACGTTCACGATCACGTACAAACTCGGCGAAGAGGATTAAGGAAGGCACATGGTTGTGTAAATACCATTTCAGATTTGGTGACAGAGCAGTTCGTTGTGAATCTCCGTGTGCAAAACGAAACTCGAGATCGGGAAACTAGAAGAAACACCGACCGTGGCGGAGGTCGGTGTTGTTCCTGCTAGCAACCGCCTATGTGTCTACGACCGCAACACTTCGCAAGGTTTCCTCGTGGACACGGGCGCTGACATATCTGTTTTAGCTGCCAACCGCTCTTCGAAGAAGAAACCTATGGTCAGCGCCTACCGGTTGTACGCCGCAAACAGCACGCCGATAAGTACCTACGGTGAAAAAAGTTTGCAATTAGATTTGGGTCTCCGACGTTGTTTTCGGTGGACATTCATAGTAGCTGACGTGAAGACATCTATCCTCGGGGCAGATTTTTTGCGTCACTTCAAGATATTGGTCGATTTGGACCGCAAGAAACTCATCGATAAAGTAACTGAACTCTCCATAAACGCCGTGCAAATTATATCGAACCAAGAAACGGTACACGTAATTAGCCAAAACCAAACATACCATGACATTCTCAAGGAGTATCCGGATCTGCTGAGACCCATGTCACTGAAGTCGCCACCAAAACATGACGTTGTGCACCATATAGAAACATCCGGACCGCCACTGTATGCACGAGCACGTCCGCTACCTCCCGACAAATATAAGGCCGCAAAAGCAGAGTTCGAGCGCCTGATGGAAATGGGCATTTGTCAACCATCGAAAAGTCCGTGGGCCAGTCCGCTACATATCGTGAAGAAGAAAGATGGCGGTTTGCGATGCTGTGGGGACTACAGAAGGTTAAACGCGGTCACTCTACCAGACAGATATCCGATACCAAGAATTCAAGACTTTACGTACGAAGTTAGACTTGAAAATGGCGTACTACTGGATACCCATATCGGAGGAAGATGCACAGAAAAGCGCCATAATAACTCCTTTCGGATTATTTCAGTTCAAATCCACTACGTTCTGTTATATATATACATTGCACCCTTTATCACTAGCCTTGCATTCTCATTCAGCATATTCAGCAGTTCCCATCTACTAGCACTCCCAGTTCATTTCCATCACGCCAGTCTCTACCCAATATCCAATCAAGACGGTTGTCTTTAAACTTAAATCCTTTTTTCTTTTTTTAAAAACCCTTTTGGGTAAACCCGTATAACATTTGGTGGCAGCGGTGGGATAGTAAAATCCCCGGTACGTCTCTAAAAACCGAAATTCTAAAACCAACGCGAGTGTGTGTTATAGTGTAAGAGCCAACTCCATTGTGCAATCTCCGTTTCCAAATAATTATCCGTACATACATATCCATTGCACCGAGTCTTGGCCCGGCCCTATTGGTCGCCAGTGTTCGTGAACGTGTTAGTAAAAGGCCCATTGCTGCGCACTGCCGTGCTGTAGCCGGCCTTTGTCTGGAATCAACAAGCTTATGCCCACTGTCACGCACAATCCTGTGCTGTGACCGGCTAAGCTCTCCAACTACGCGACGCGACGCGACGACCCGTGGCTTATCAACGCGCACATTCCGCTGAGATCCGCGAGAACTCCCAAGTAACCATGATCACACTTATCGCACTATCCGCATTGCAGTAAGTGAACTTTATATTGGTCATTGCTATTATCCTACAATTGCGTTATTGTACTATTTTCTATTTGTGTTTCTATTGTGTTTATAGGTACTAAGTTTATACACATTTCTATTGCAATTGTTAATTTATAAGAACAAAAATGGCTGAAAAACCCTCAAGCCCAAAACCGGAAATTTTAGTAACTGATAACGAAGAGGAATACCTCTGTCCACCTACATCTCAAGGCCCTTCGACTAGATCAAAAAAGAAACTTATTGCTACGGCACCTAAACCAGAAGTCGATCTTTCCACTCTCCTGAAATTCATAAAAACATATGATGGATGTCGAGAAAAGTTAAATTCATTTCTAGTGAACTGCAACAATGCATACGACCTAGCTTCCGACTCTCAAAAAGACATTCTATTCAAATATATACTCTGCCAACTCCAGGGCAAAGCGGAAACCGCTTGCTCTATCAAAGAATTTGTTAATTGGCAGCAACTTAAAGAATTCCTCAAAACCCAATTCAGTGAGAGGAAACACTATGCCCATCTCCTGACAGACCTACAGGAGTGTAAACAACAAATAAATGAAACCGTAAGTCAGTATGCTTTGAGGATTGAGACATGCTTATCTCAATTATTAACCGAAATATCCATCTCACACGGAACTAAAAGCCGCGAAATGATAGGACGAACAGCAGCCATGGAGGAATTAGCCCTTCATCATTTTAAAATGGGGTTGACTCCACGAATTTCAAACATAGTCAGATGTCAACCCATCAAAACCCTCAATGAGGCTGTAAACCATGCAATTTCTGAGGAAAAAATCCAACAGTCCTTATACAGGCAAAATCCAGGTCCATCGGGCAATCAACAACGTCAGGATAGGTCAAATGCGAAACCCAATCAATTTGTACGTCGCAATCCGAACCAACAAAATACGTTCAATCAATACCAGGCTAACTGGAGACCTAATCCTAATCCTAACCGACCTACTTACAATAACAACAACAACGCGTCCACTCCAGTTTGCAGATACTGCAAAACACCTGGACATACCCTGGAACAATGTCGTAAAAGGGAATTCAATAATAACCGATTCAAGAATCTTCCGCAACCTCAACGTGTCAACTTTGTATCCGACGAAACGTCGGAGTCCGATAAAGAGGAAGTTCCATTCTACCCCACGGAAGGTTACGACACCGTCGACACCGACCCAAAAAACGAATAGATGTCTCGTCCCGGTGTCGTACGGGGCTTCAATATCCAAAAACCGACACTACAACTAAACCAAAGCAGGCGTCGCTACAAGATTGCCTGCCAAAATACACAAAATCCACACAACCTAAGGTTGTCTTACTAAACCCGCAAGCATCGCTACATGATTGCTTGCCTAAATACAATGTTTTGTCAAAGCCTACTAAATCCAATGTCCTACCAAACCCTACTAAACCCAATAACTTACCATACCCTACTAAATCCAATATATTACCAAATCCTACTAAATCCAATATATTGCAAAACCCTACTAAATCCAACGTCCTGCCAAATCCTGCTAAGTCCAACGTTTACGAAATCATTAATAATCCAGCGAAAACGTTACTACCTCACGTCCTTGTCAGATCCTCCATATCGGACATCCCATTATCTTTGTTAGTCGACTCAGGATCCTCTGTAAGTTTACTGAAACGCTCATGCATAGAAAAACCACAAAAACTTACCAGAGAAATCATCCAATTAAAAGGCATCGATTCAACTGAAGAACCCGTCTGTACACGAGGTCATTTTCAACTAAAAATACAGATCCCTAAATCCACAATATCACATAGATTTCATGTAATCGATATAACTCACTTACCTTACGATGGTATCATTGGATCTGATATGCTCAACGCTCTCAGCTGTAACATCAACTATAATAACGATTTACTCCACATTGGGAAATCATCATTAAAACTACATTTTCATGACCCAGCCTACATAATCCCAGCTAGAACTGAAACCGTCATTGAATGCTCTGTTTCTAATCCAGAAATTAAACAAGGTCTAATCCTTGACCAAAAACTATCAGAAACCCTACTAATCGCAAACTGTCTAGTGCAAGTAAAAGAAAATAACCGAATTAATATATCCATTGTAAACACATCTGAGAAACCTATAACACTTAAATCAAACCTAAATTTAAAATTAAATCCTATCGATTCTTCAGAACTCAAAGAACTACCTAGTAACACAATAAATCACATAAATATTGCAACCAACAGTTTTAAACGAACTGAAAATGTATTAAAACAACTTCGCACATCGCATCTCAATGAAGAGGAAAGAGAAGCTCTTCTACAAGTATGTTCCGATTTCTCTGACATATTTCATCTTCCAGGAGAAAACCTTACCCACACTAACGCTCTTAAGCATGAAATAAAAACCACAACCGATGTCCCAATACACACAAAATCATATAGATTCCCTGAAATTCACAAAGTTGAAGTTCGAAAACAAGTGGACAAAATGCTAGAACAAAACATCATAGAACCTTCAAATTCTCCATGGTCATCTCCAATATGGGTCGTTCCCAAAAAACTCGACGCTTCCGGCGTTAAGAAATGGCGAGTGGTAATCGATTACCGCAAACTTAACGATATCACAATCGGTGATACCTATCCTATTCCCCAGATAGCTGAAATCCTAGACCAACTCGGAAATAGTAAATACTTTTCCACTTTAGACTTAGCATCTGGTTTTCACCAGATCGAATTAAATGAAGCCGATAAATCCAAAACAGCCTTTACAATTCCTGAAGGCCATTTTCAGTTTTTACGAATGCCTTTTGGCTTAAAAAACGCTCCAATGACGTTCCAGAGGCTCATGAATTCAGTTTTATCAGGTCTCCACGGCATCCGTTGCTTTGTGTACCTCGACGATGTCGTCTGCTATGGCCATGACCTGAAATCCAGCGTAAACAGCCTAACAGCTATTTTTCAAAGAATCCGAAATTTTAATTTAAAGCTACAACCTGACAAATGCGAGTTCCTTCGGAGAGAAGTCTGCTATCTCGGACACATAATCACCGAGCACGGCGTTAAGCCAAATCCTGAAAAAGTCAAAGCCGTAACCAAATATCCGGTTCCTAAGAACCCTAAAGACATAAAGTCATTCCTTGGTCTTGTGTCATACTATCGCCGCTTCATTCCCGATTTTTCTAAAACCGCAAAACCTCTTACTAGCCTTTTAAAGAAGGATGTTTCATTTATATGGGAGAACCAACATCAATTAGCTTTCGAAACGCTAAAACATAACATAACATCCGCTCCCCTTCTCATTTATCCAGATTTTTCTCAACCCTTTACTCTTACCTGCGACGCCTCGAACTATGCTGTCGGCGCCGTACTCTCTCAAGGGCCTAATAATAAAGACCAACCGATTGCTTTTGCCTCACGTACACTTAACAAAAGTGAGATCAACTATAGCACAACCGAAAAAGAATTGTTAGCTATATTATACGGATGTAAAACATTCCGACCTTACCTTTACGGACGAAAATTCCTGATCATCACAGATCATAGACCGCTTAAATGGTTAATTAATCACAAAGATCCCAGTAGCAAGCTCCAAAGATGGAGACTAAAACTAGAAGAATACGAATACGAAGTGGAGTACCGCAAAGGTAAACTTAATTCCGTCGCAGATGCCCTCTCTAGATATCCAGTGAATCCTGTATGTCCCGCAAATGAAAATCCATCAGAGGATAATCCTCCTCCAAACTCTAATATCGAACTTCCGACGCAACCAACACAACCAATACAACCCTCGAGATCATTGGACGAAGCAATCAATGACCTACAGAGTATTATGTCTTCCCCACCGTCCAGTCTTATCGAAGTACCTATAAATCCTGAAATTGAAGACGAAGTAATGGATTACCTGAAATTATTCGCTGATAGTCCTAAGCCTGAACCAGAGTTAGAACCTCAGCCTTCAACCAGCAGGCAGAATCCTGAAACCCTACCAGTTCCTACTCCACCGCAACCAGGAGCTCCTTCAGCACCTGAAATCCTACCTTTACCTCACGATACCTACAGTAAATTCTTAAAATCACCTGAAAGGTCATATGATACACTTATTTCAGAACACAACGAAAACCTGCTTAAAGGTACACAAAAGTTAATTATAATACCTACCTCAATAGACATGGATGAATCCATGCCTTATGTCCAAGAAATCCTTAACAATTGTCCGGAACCCGATAGAAATACATTCCTAAACTTAGACAGATCTTTATGCACCTTCTCACCTCTCACAATCGGTGAAAAAACCTACCTCTTCCTATTCACAAAGGTTCACCATTTCGATGATCACTCTTACCCAGACATATTCAACTCAATTAAATTCACACGAGACGAAATAATGATGTCTTACCCTACAATACACGAAATCAGCACAACTGATTTCAAAAACCCATTCGATAGACATTCCTTCGTGAAAATTTATAATATGTTCAGTTATCTATTTGATCAACTGAATATAAAAATCCACATATATCACGATAACATCATATATCCATCGCTAAGCGAAATTCCCAAAATTCTCAAAGAAAATCACGATATCCCTGTCGCAGGACACTTAGGGTCTAATAGAATGATAAACCGTGTCAAAGAAAAGTTTTATTGGAAAAACATGCGAAGTGATATCGAAAATTATGTAAAACAATGTCCATCATGTCAAACGAATAAAGCACTACGTAAGACAAATAGAGCCCCAATGGTAATTACTACAACATCAACATCACCATTCGAAAGAATTGCCATTGATATTGTAGGTCCTTTACCAGAGTCTGGCACGGCCAAACTCAAGTTCATCTTAACAATGCAAGATGACTTAACTAAATTCTCTCTTGCCTATCCACTTCGCAGTTCCACCGCCGAAGAATCCTGTGAATGTCTCCTCCATTTCATATCATTATTCGGAATCCCAAAGCATATACTCACCGACCAAGGCACAAACTTTACATCTAACCTATTCAAACAAACATGCGAATTCTTAAAAATCAAACAACTGTGGTCTACTCCATATCATCCACAGACACAAGGCGCCTTGGAAAGGTCACATTCCACCCTTAAAGAATACCTCAGACCTTATATCAATCAAAATCAAGATAACTGGCCCCGCTATGTGTACACAGCTATGCTAGCATATAACACTGCTGTGCACTCTACTACCCATTATTCGCCCTTCGAATTATTATTTGGTCATAAACCACATATCCCAGACTCTATTTACAATAACAACGCTAATACTACTTACCCCGAATACGTAAAAATGTTACAACACAGGATGAAACATACACGTGACGTAGCCTTAGAGTACATCCAAAAATCTAAAATAAATTCTAAAACATATTACGACTCTCGTACTCGTCCATCGGCTTACAAAGTAGGCGATTACGTTCTTCTGAAAAATCATCTTAGGCTACGTAAAGCCTTGTCACCCGTATGGAAAGGTCCATACAAAGTAGTAAAAGTACATGGTAATAATACACTATCATTACTTATAAATCGACGCCATGTTAAGCATCACTTCGATGAAGTCAAACACGTTGACATTCACGAAGTACCTACATAAATTAATTATTAACTTTTTATATACCTGCATTGTGTAGACAGATAGTTATTTTTAATAATTTTAATATTTTTCGTTTTTTTTTATTCATTGTTTAGACAGATAGTTATTTTTATTAGTTTTATTATTTTTCATTTTTTTAAAAATACAAATGACGTAGGTAACTAATGTTAAGTAGGTAAGTATCTATAAAAATCATATCATGTCCATTTTCCTTACAGCATACTGGCACACGGTCACCCAGAATTTATTCAACCAATCAACACAAGCTCCGGTCTATATTTTGATCTAATTGGTGAACTGAAAATTAGAGTTAATCATCTGGACATAGTTACACCATTCGACATATCCCACATCGAACCACATATAAAAAATATCAATTCAATAATAGGTACATTGCGTTACACCTGCAATCGTGTTCAAGTTGAAAGTTTAAATAATTTTGAAGGTCACAACATATTAGAACCGTTGACAGTAAGGTACCACGATATGGTTTCCGAGTACTCCACCATATCTCATCTAATAAACAAAAGATTCAGACGAGGGGCTTGGATAAGTGGCATTGGTACTTTATCTAAAACGATATTTGGTACTTTAGATGAGAACGACGCTGTCAAATACGACAACGCCATTCAAAACATACAGGATAATGAAAAAAGTCTGGGTTCATTAATGAAAGAAAATATTTTAATAACTTCTACTGTCTTAACAAAATTCAATCAAACGTTACACAACATAAAACTTAATGAAGCCAGCCTTAACCAAGCTATTGACAATTTCATTTTAAAATTAAAAAACTTAACAATCATTTCCGACGAATTGATCATAAAGTCACATATTAGTTCAATCTTGAACAGCTTAGAGGCATCCATACTCACGTTATCATTTCAATTAGAAGACATAACAAACGCTGTTATGTTATCCAGCCAAAACATCCTGCACCCGGCTGTGTTATCTCCTACGCAGCTATACCAAGAAATTGTCGATAACTTTAGATACTTGCCTGTAGACTATAAGCTACCCATAAGTTTAGCTCTAAGTAACATTCATAGTTTAATGAACATATCTACTGTAGTATGTTACAGTCTAAACAACAAGATTGTGTTTATTCTGAAAATACCTTTGGTATCACCCAAAGAATATAACCTGTTCCACAGCATATCACTACCGACTCCCCATAACATTGTAAACCCAAACTCCTTTAGTTATATTATACCTAGCAGTAGATACATAGCAATGACCAAGGATATGTCAGAGTATTGTAACCTCGACTCTGTAAACAACTGCATTGTGATAAGCCCGCACGAATACATCTGTGATGTAATGACCGTGTTCCCCACTAGTGCGAATCCGAGTTGCGAAAGTGAACTATTATCTAATGTGATTAGTGTTTTACCAGTGCAGTGTCAAACCGACTTCATTCACGGACAAATAGACTTGTGGAAACCTCTTCATAACAACAATTGGATCTATGTTCAATCACACAGTAACAAACTATATATCGAATGCCCGCACCTTAAAATTGTAGAATTAAATATAATAGGTACTGGAATTATTAGCATACCAAACAACTGTATCGCATATTGTAAAAGCACAAAACTTATACCTAAATATAATAATTTAAAATTCAATGTGACCCTGATTACTTCCGATTTTAGTATTATAAACGATTCTTGTTGTAATTTAGAAAAATTTAAAAATACGATAGGTAATGAGTCTCCTATGAAACTACAAGACATTGACTTAGAAGTATTTACATTTGAAACAAAATCCAAGTTAAAGTCTATGTCTAATGAAGCAGACAAAATAATAAACCAACATCAAATAATTAAATACGAAACTCATTACTCAATCATGCTTATTATAATGATTTGTATTATGTCCTTTATTTTTATTTTTAAATTGTTTTTATTAATTAAATCGCACAACCGTCTTTCCCGTCACTTTCCTACATCATCTCGATTAGATCCCGAAAACATACCCTCAAATCATACTCCAAACCCTGAACCTGTCATTCCTATGAGAATCCTACAGTTAGATCCTGAAACAGTAAAGCCTTCAGCTTCCCAACCTGAAACAGTACATCTTCCAACTCCTAGTATCAGGAGAAATATCTAACTTAGATAGACTTCCTAAACATCGCAATTTCAACCCGATGTTTAGTCCACCCCAGGGAGGTGTTATATATATACATTGCACCCTTTATCACTAGCCTTGCATTCTCATTCAGCATATTCAGCAGTTCCCATCTACTAGCACTCCCAGTTCATTTCCATCACGCCAGTCTCTACCCAATATCCAATCAAGACGGTTGTCTTTAAACTTAAATCCTTTTTTCTTTTTTTAAAAACCCTTTTGGGTAAACCCGTATAACAGTTCGGACTTCGGAACGCTAGTCAGACGTTTCAGCGTTTCATGCACGAAGTTTTTCGTGGTATGAGCGACTGTTTTACATTTGTGGATGATGTGTTGGTGTGCAGCGAAGACGAAGATAAACACAAGACCCTGTTACATGAAGTCTTAAGGCGACTAAACCAATACGGGCTAACACTCAACATTGAGAAATGCGAGTTCGCCAAAACGAAGATCAACTTTTTGGGCTACGAAGTCACGTCTGAAGGCATCAGACCTACGGCCGAGCGCACGAGCGTCATCTCAAGCTATCCGCGCCCTAAGAACGTTGTAGAGCTTCGTCGTTTCCTGGGAATGTTAAACTTCTATAGAGACTGTTTACCACATCAAGCTAAATTACAGCGGGAGCTTAACAAGTATCTACATGACCGGAGGAAGAATGATAAGACACTAATAGAATGGACACCGGAAGCTAAGCTAGCATTTCAAGAATGCCGTCAAAGCATTTTGGAAGCTACCACACTCACACATCCTGTTCTGAATGCCCCGCTCAGTATCATGTCCGACGCCTCGGACCACAGCATTGGCGCGGTTTTGCAGCAAAAAATTGGGAATGCATGGAAGCCGCTATCATATTTTTCCAAGGCAATGAGCAGCACTCAACGACGATACAGCACGTACGATCGCGAACTTCTAGCTATGTACGATGCTGTAAAACATTTTCGCCGACTCATCGAGGGTTGTGAAGTTACAATTTGCACGGATCATAAGCCTCTCTCTTTCGCACTCACAAAATCACCGAGCAGCAGTGACACTCCTAGACGCGAGCGACAACTCCATTTCATAAGCCAATTCTGTACGAAGATCATTTATGTAAAAGGGGAGAAGAATTCGGTCGCCGACGCATTATCACGCATTGAGGAAATACAATGTCCTTCAAACATTGATTATTATGCTCTAGCTGCAGATCAGAGAAGAGACGAAGAACTAAAGCATCTTAGATTACAGCCTAATTTAAACTTCACCGATATCACCCTACCCGGCATGGACCAACCAATCGTGTGTGAAAGCTCACTGAGTACACTTCGACCGTACCTACCTTTGGCGCATCGGAAGACGGTATTTGAAGCCCAGCATGAGCTTTGCCATCCAGGGATAAGAACAACCAGGAAAATTGTCACTTCAAAATTTTTTTTGGCCATCCATGAATAAAGAAGTCGGCATATGGGCAAAGAATTGTATCGGCTGTCAAAAAGCCAAGATTAATCGCCACACCATCACACCGCTTGGAAGTTTCCCGCCATCACAGCGCTTTGAGCACGTTCATATCGACATCATCGGGCCACTGAGGATATCCCAAGACTATCGCTACTGCGTCACAATTATCGATAGATTCACAAAGTGGCCAGAAGCGGTACCCGTCCGAGAAATCACAGCGGAAGTGGTAGCTAGAGCATTCTACGAGAATTGGATTGCCCGGTTTGGCTGTCCTCTGCGGCTATCTACTGATCAAGGGAGACAATTTGAAGCAACGCTGTTCAACGCGCTGATGAAGAGGTTTGGAATAACAAGGATTCGGACAACCCCGTTCCATCCTCAATCAAATGGACAAATCGAACGATTTCATCGCACTCTTAAAGCAGCGTTAATGGCAAGAGGCACAGCTACGCAGTGGAGCGACGACCTACCTACTGTCTTACTTGGTCTACGAACAGCACTGCGTGAAGATACCAACTTAAGCCCAGCTATACTGACATTCGGCACGACTCTACGCATTCCGTCAGATTTCTTCGTACCTACAAACTCAAACATCGAAGAAACTGAGTTCGTGCAACGCCTTACAAACGCTATGGCAGCGTTATCACCGATGCAACGCATTCCTTCGGCTTCTACGCGGCCGTTTGTTCACAAGGACCTTGCTACCTGCACGCATGTCTTCATAAGGAACGACACCGTTCGAGCACCTCTCACACCGCCGTACGACGGGCCTTATCAAGTTTTAGAGAAACATGAAAAGTATTTCAAGATTCAGCTGCCAAGGAGAGTTACTGTTGTTTCATTAGATAGACTTAAACCAGCATACATTTGGAACGAAGAGGATTATTCGCCATCAAAGGAGATACAGCCATCCATCACCAAAACAGCAAATAAGCAGCCCTACGTAACTAGATATGGCCGGACCGTCAAGAAAACCGTACGCTTCGCTTGATGGGGGGTACTGTGGGAACACAACATTGAAGCGGACGCGCACACACAGCTACGAGCATAGCAGCGCGCGCGCGCCGTGATACTGAGGGAATCCGCCGACGCAAGCAAATATTTATACATAGCTCTGTCGCGCTCGCACGCGTTGTCCCTCTCATTTGTCCGCGTAGACAAATCGTGTGCTGCGTGATAAGCAACTCTCGGCACTGATATATAATCCTTGATAAGGAGGCAATTTATTATTAATACACCGAATACCGTGATCGCGCCTTTCATTTTTACCTAGAGTCCCTGAGTGAGCTAAAGTGAACTAAAGTATAAGTGAGTGAATAGGCAGGCAGACAGAGTAGGCTTAACCACCACAAACATAATAATCAGTTTCACGCGATCGTGTAACGGAAGTCAAATCTAGTCTATTGTTTTTTTAATTCAAAACATGTACTGGATCTCAATATCAAACCTCGAAAATCAAACTATACTTTAATTTGATCATCAAGATACAGCGTAACAAGTTTTGATTCTGGTGGCCTACCATCACATAATTAGACACCACTAAATTCCGATGTAGATCAGTGTAGGTTCCTAAACAGGATCGCTGAATTTGGTATCATGACGTGTATAGGTACGGTTTGTTCCCAATTCTACAGATTTTTTTTACAGATTTCTGTCTCTACAAATTCCCAATTCCACAGAATCTTAATTTTACAGATTCCCAATACTACAGATTCCCAACTCGACAGATTCGTAATTCTACGGATTTCCATCTTCACAGATTCCCAATGCTACAGATTTTAAGCACTACAGATTCCCAACCCAGCTCAACAGATGTTTATGATTAGTGATAAAAATAATTAAACCTAGTTAAAAAGGGATGATCTGTAGAACCTCTACAGCTGGTTGCGATTGAATCGTTTAATCAACTAAATTTTGTTTTTTCTAAATTTTGTCTCTGGTCAGTTTACGTTTCTGAAATCAAATCCAGACTTCATAGTACGCCCCCTGTTTTTCACAAGTTTTTTCGTATTTTCAAGGCTATTGCTTCATTCGCCTGGGCCAATGGGCGGCTAGTGAGAATAGCGGGAAGCATCGATCCGTCTGTCCTTCTGAGCTAATGGCGGGTCTGGCGCCATTCCGCAACCAGGTCAACGTCATCAGAGCTGCTACACTTCACATGGTAATACAAGGGAATCTTTGATAACCTTTTATAAATCAGTTAAATGAGTTACCGCCTCTGTGGTCTAGTCCAATGTCACAATTGGTGGGCTAACCACTCCAGAGGTCCCAGGTTCGATCCCCAGGGGAGTACAATATTGTGCTTGGTTTGGTTGGTGGTATGACTTTGTTTAACCCCGCCTGGCTAGCTGACCACCATCTGACCTAATTCTGTCGCCATAACAATGATTAAATTGTTGTGTTCCGGCATTTAGAGGTAAGATGTATTGAGGATTCCGGGTGAACTTGAAAATCAGGCGAGATTAATAAAAAAAAACAATTGTCATGTATCGTTCATTCATTATTAAGAGTAGTAGAGCTCCTTGTGATAGGGCTCACCTGGGCAACTACCACTGGCATTGCGGTGTTCCGGTTTCAATACGTGACAAATAAACCGACCAAATGCGGACACGCACACCAAGGGCTAAAAAAATACGTTTGTATGAGGACCCCATTTCATTTTGAATATCATTTTATTTTTATGATACTATGTTGTAATAGCGGCTGAAAATAAGACTGTCTACCTATAACGGTTCATGACAGACAGCCCCCTGACAAACAAACAGCGAAGGCTTTATAGGGTCCAACGTCTCTTTATTGATAATTATTCTTAAGCTAAGAGCACCGGCTATATTCCCGCGTATAATGGCTAACATATTCTCTGAGCGGGAAACAACGTAATAAATATTACAGGATACTAATTTCACACAGCGCTATCTAGTCCCAAACTAAACATAGCTTGTGTTATGGGAACTAGATTACGGATAGAATACATAGATACTATTTTTCGTTGTAAATACATACTTATCATACAATACAACACCCAAACACAAAACAAACATCTATATTCATCACATAAATGTTTGTCCTGGGTGGGAATCGAACCCACAACCTACAGCGCAGGAGGCAGAGCTACTACCAACTGAGCTGTGAGGCTTGTTGTGTAAGTAATAACAATAAGTGTTTTTTTATACGGGACATAATTTCAAACAGCGCCATCTAGTCTCTAAGTAAACTAAGATATGGGATCTACAGTACATATGTATTTACAAATATACTTAGGTATTCTATCCGTCATCTAGTTCCCATATTACAAGCTATGTTTAGTTTGGGGCTAGATCGCGCTGTGTAAAATTAATGTCCTGTAACATTTATAATCTGACTGATTATTTTGTACATAGTTAGTTAAATTGTACGTTTTATTGAATACATTTTTGTATTGTGTATATTTTTGCAGAATTTATCAGAAGAAGATCCACCAAGACAGCGTCCGGAGTGGCTACATGTGCTAGCCCTTCAAGAACCAACCATCAACATAGGAAAGGTAATATAATGTAAATTATAAGCCTTATAGCTCAGTTGGTAGTAGTAGTAGCTCTGCCTCCTGCGCTGTAGGCTGTGGGTTCGATTCCCACCCAGGACAAACATTTGTGTGATGAATGTAGATGTTTGTTCTGTGTTTGGGTGTTGTATCATATATTACGTATGTATTTACAAAAGTATTTAAGTATTCTATCCGTAATCTAGTTCCCCTATTACAAGCTATGCTTAGTTTGGGGCTAGATGGCGCTGTGTAAAATTAATGTCTTGTAATATTTAATGTTTAAACATACAATTATTGTTGGCTGAATACTCATTTCCGTTCATCTTTATTGAAAAATAGCATAAGTATCTTAATTGAAATAATATTTTCTCATACTCACATTTAATTATATCACATTAATAAAAGCGAAAGTTTGTTTGGATGAATGTTTGTCGCCTTCACGCCGCAACTACTGGGCCCTTATTCACTATGACCAATCGTGTCTTAACGCATCCGTGTAACGATATCTGTTACGATGATTCCGAACAGGCGGTAGATTTGACGTTTCAAAGTGATCCTAAAAAGTCTTACTGAATAAAAATATTTAACTTTGACGTTCCAAGCAGATATC
This sequence comes from Venusia cambrica, assembly GCA_951394065.1. Classification (NCBI taxonomy): domain Eukaryota; kingdom Metazoa; phylum Arthropoda; class Insecta; order Lepidoptera; family Geometridae; genus Venusia; species Venusia cambrica. Next base: position 4,622,188 of record OX596060.1, on the reverse strand, counting down.
GTAACTCGGGCGCGTTAAGACACGATTGGTCATAGTGAATAAGGGGCCTGAATGGATTGATTTGTTACTTTTCATATGTGTGTTTGTGATATAGTCTTGACCGGAAATATGACAAAGCCTACATTTAGTCCCATACAATCAATTGGATGGGATTGTTTTTTTGTGGGATTGATAGTCTATTTGTAGGAACTTCCTAACTATCCTGCATGTGCTCAAAACAACCGCTTTCTCTTTCGCTTTTTTTGAGCACTCTTTTTTCTCAATCTCTCTTTATTCACCTGAGTATCCAAAGCACTTGCTAACACTTATTGTATACAAATACAGAATAAGAGCAAAGCACCAAACCACCGACTGTACGTCATGGTAGGTGGGTAGAAAGTAGTACGTTAATAAGTCACCCCTTACTTAAATGAAACATAGGTTCATGTCGTTTTGAAAAGTGCTCTCAAAACCATTGCCTGACTAGTCGTGACTTAAAAATCTACCTGTAGTAAAGTCGGTGCTTCAACAAAAAAGACAACAGCTTTTTTCTAGTATACAAACAAATATTTAACAGCGCGCACCAATCTGTCTGCCAAGCGTGGTGTTTATGGTCAAACCTTCCAGCTTTAGAGGAAATTATTTCCACATTGTGGTGGACAATAATTTACTGTTGACGTGAGATATGCGCAGTCAAACCCCTTGCATGACATCCTATAAGTAATTCTTGGATTTTTCGACACCCTTGATTTGACAAACCTATTGAGTGAATTACAAAAAATAAATATACCAGTTTTCATGAGATTTCGAATACCCTCTCTTAGCATACAAGACCTGATGATCATCTTTCATCTTTGAAATCCACCCCTATTAAGGGCAAAAATAAACTAATTTTGAAATCTGTACTCAACCCCCATTTTAAATGATATTTCAAGTTTTCACACATTTTCCAGACTTCAATCTTATTCACCCCTTTTGCAAGCCTTAAAGTTAGTACAGGGGTGGCAAATAAAAAAACAAGTTAATTGTGAACTCAACCCCTTTAACAGTATATCCTACAAGACATTATTAAGCGTTTTACCTTCTTAACGCGCCCCTTTCTCACAAAAACCACCCTAGTGTCAAAAAAATCTTTGATGAGTATTAATATAATCTCTGCATATTCTAAATTTTAAATTGATCAGATCGGTCATAACTTTGAATGGCTCAAAAGATATGGGCGAAAAAAATATTTTCAACCCAATATCTCAAAAACTACCCCACTAATCAAAAATCCCCCGCGACAATCAAATTATATTTACGTTATCTCTTTACAGTTTAAATTTCATAAAAATCGGATAACCCGTTCGAGAGTTATGCCGTCATTTGCCACATACATTCATACATATAGTGCCCGATTTCCTGACTTTACTCAGAAATCTCGTTCGCTACGCTCACTCGATCAACAATTCCAAACAGTTGTGTTTTTGCATTTAGAGGCAAAATAGCCAGTTCCTCAGTCTGTTGATAATTCCGGGTGAAGTGCGTTTCCACTTTCGACCTTATCATAACTTGTATCCAGGTGAGATGAAGGCCAAGCGCTTCCCAGTTTCTTTATAAAAAAGAAATAAAATTAATAAAAAAGAAATATTCAAAAATAAGTACAACCGAATTAAGAACCTCCTTCTTTTTTTGAAGTCGTTTAAAAAAAGACTATTTGTTTTATAGAATGGCGAGCTAAAATTCGTAAATTCTGCTACACTGGTAAGATCCCTTAGTCTCCAACGAGGATCCACATGATGAGTTGGTGGTTTATATCGTTGGTGTGAATCGTGTAGTGTGTCAACCTCCTTGTGGTCTACCTCAAGCATCGGAATCGCTGACAGTTACAGTTACAGCCTACTACATACTCTTTCATTATTATCTTTCGAAACTACCTGCCGAAATCCGGCGTCAAACGCCAAAAGCCCAGAGATCAAGAGAAACCCTATTATTTATTTTAAAAAATACCTCATAGTGAGAGTACAATATAGTGCTTGGTTTGGTTGGTGGTAGTGGTAGGACTTTGTTTATGTCCGCCTGGCTAGATACCACATTCTAACCTAAGTCTGGCGCCATAACAACAAAATTGTTGTGTTCCGGCATTAAGAGGTAATATAGCCAGTTCCTCAAATTGTTGAGGATTCCCGGTGAAGTGCGCCTCCACCGGCCTTATCTCAACTTGTAACCAGGTGGAATGAAGGCCAAGCGCTTACCCGTCGTACAAAAAAAAACAGACGTAGACGCTAACACACACTGTTTATTGTAATACGTCTGTTTCCTCTTGGTGCCTAGTTTCTAAGCAAGGCATGCAGTGCAGTCGCAGCGTTGCGCTAGTTCAACGTCTTGTCGAAGTTCACATATCTTTGCCCATGTCAGACTGGGGTTGTATAAATGCACCTTATGCTGTATTCAACGTTCGCAGTGCCAAGTTTGGATAATGAACTGGTAACGATGTGCCGAGACTGTATGTTTAGGTAATATTGTTTTGTCAGGGTAAACACATCGCCGCTTTCATTCGAGTTACAGCTTCAAAGAATAAGGCCATTGCAGTATGCATGCTAACCTAAACGTGAAACAGATAATTTTATGCAATAAGTTTTTGAAGAAAAATTTAAACCTACATTACGAAAACATTTAAATATTTTTATGGGTTAGTTCATAAAAAATACAACCGAATTGATAACCTCTTCCTTATTTTGATTCTAAAAACGCGTACCTATTAGGATCTGTGAAGGTCTGTCGGCTAGCGACCAAACCCTCCGGCCGAAGTCTGGCGCCGAACTGTTCGCCGTGTTCCGATGTTGAAATCGCTTAGTGCCCTGCGCGTCAAGTACAATAATGGCTTGAGGATGATTTTGGGGCTGCCTCGTTTCTGTAGTGAATGAGGAATATGCGCAGAATCCGATTATAAAGGGATTCCACGCAATACTGCGGAAACCAGTTGCCAGTCCTTGATGCGCCGTGGTAGCATCGGGGTAGGGTCATAGGGGGTCATAGGGTTGAGTATTATGAAACGTATGAATTTAGAACAAGCTACTAAGTAATAATAATAATACACGTTTATTTCTGACCAGTAAATAAAATTTACATTATGTCCTTATCATAAATACCTTACATAGACTGTACATAAATAATTATCCATATTTTTTAACTAATTAATTTCAATTGAGGAATTCCGCATATGCCGCTTCCCTATATCGTCTGCAGACGATACCCGCCGGCCAGAAGTTCGGGTCCAGGAGCATATCCTGATGCTTCGCAAGGACTTGAAGCCAGTTTCCCAACTGCACATCAGCCTCTGAAGACGTTGACAGATCGGCCCCTGGGCCGAGAGATCTCGAATGAAACGTAATGTTTAGTGTTCTGTGTCTCAGGTACCACTAAACTGATTTTTATAGAAAAAAAAAGTAAAAATACATCGTAATACAATTATTCTACTTCACGAATACGTAAATATCCACTTTAAAAATGTGTACGTGCATAATAGTCAACGCAATAGTCAACGATTTTTATCACCCCTCTTTGGCACGTTGAAGACATTGCACAACCCGGTATTGCTTGGAATCCGTCCTCAATCCAAAATTGGCATTCATTTGCAAACAGTGTACCGAGTGTAATTATTGTCACATCTCGTTTGTTGCTGCCACAGAATCAAACGTTATTGTTCGTTTTGCGGGGCTCGTACAATCACTTTCAAAAAGCCCTATTTTGCACTGACAAAACACTCGAAAAGTTATCAGAATTTCGTGTGATAACTGAGGTACCCGTTTATTACATAACGCGATAGGCAGGAAACTTTTGTCAGGTACGAGTACTTGTAAACCGAGATTCAATAATGACTTCCGCCGGCGACAGTACTAACGCTGGTAAGTCGAGATGAGACTGACAGTTGGCGATGCGCCAACGCACACACTCGCAACGCCCATGCACACACGCGCTACTATCCCGGTGCTAGTTAAAACAGATTGATAATGCCCAAGTGTCACAAACGGGGAACTTTATTTTTGCTCCGGAAAGCTTTCTCATCGCGCTGAGCTTACTACAGAGGAAGCAATAGTATCTGTGCCTGAATATTCACTGTTTTAACGGGGACAGAAAGACATATTTTATCTCACATGCTTTCTTATAAGACACTATTATATCTCCTAATACAGAAACCAACAGGCTTCTCATTCTAACATTCTAACGCTCCAACAGATATACACACGCTAACATTTATAACATCAATAAGGAGGACGAATACAACATGCAAACAAGCAATAAAAAGAAAACAACGTCTGCCCTTCATCTTTTTAAGCTATTTCGCAAAATTCTCACTTATTTTTTTTATTTCGCTTATATTTTCGAAGTTAATCTTGCACTAATAGTGCAAGATATGTTATAACTTTTAAAACAGGCAATCATAGTTGTTTCTCTTCAGGCAATCATTTGTTTTATTTTCATTTATTCATGCTCACATCTATTGTACCTTATTCCATCGCGATAGAGGCTCATTTTCCTCATAAACTGAGCCACAGTGAACGCAACTGGCCCAGTGTTTGATTTCTCTAATGTACGACTACAAAATAATTTTTCATGCCACTGTCAAGGTTGATTTAAGGTTGGGTTATAAATAAACGTCATCCCGGAGTCGATGTCGCTCGTCGCCCATATCTCATTGCGAAATAGTGGTTCTATATTTATAACGCCCGCCAATTTCAAGCCATAAGTTTTACCAGGCAGAGATGAATTTCTTTATTATTGTATAGCACCACTATGCACCACGCCTCGGTGCGTTTTTCTGTCTATTTGTCTGTCTGTAAAGTCGCGCTTCACGCGTATCCCAAAAATAAAGTACCAAACAAACGCTTTATCCTTTTTTTATTGGTGATAGCCATGCGTTGAACACTAGCTCATTTGAGAAATAAGTAAAAATTTGGTCTAAGATAATGCACCAAAAAAATGCATATTGGGCTTTAACCGTTTTAAATTTTAAGAAGAAATTTAAGAAAACATTGAAGGCGGAATAATGTCGTTTTGCTCCTAGACATTCTGTAAGTTTTTTTTTTGTACGACGGGGATATGATTGGCATTCATCTCACCTGAGTTTCAGGTTATGATAAGGCCGAAGGTGGAAGCGCACTTCACCCGGAATCCTCAACAAACTGAGGAACTGGCTATCTTACCTCTAAATGCCGGAACACAATAATTTAAGAATTATTGTTATGGCGACAGAATTAGGTAAGATGGTGGCAGTTACCTAGACGGACTTAAACAAAATCCTACCACTTACCAAACCAAGCACAATATTGCTCCCCCTGAGGATCGAACCGGCGAACTCTGGATCTGAAACTGGTGGACGAACCACTAGACCACAGAAGCGGTTAAAAACGACAAACACGCCACCTTGCGATGATAGCTTCCCCTAGCTTCACTTAGGAGTACTAGCCCTGTGCCCCACAGATTCAAACGCGGTAAGTTGATATCTGGCTGAATCATCCCAAAGGCGACTGCAATACTCAATACAAGATCGAACTAGAGCTTTGTATACTGATCATTATAATTATTAATTATTTTAATGTATTCTAGATAGCAACAATACTGTCAAGCTACGGCAGCATTGACGTGAAGCCTCACGGGTTGAAAGCCGCGCTGGTAGCAGCCGGCTCCAAGATGACGTGAGTACTATGTTTTTTTTACATATATGTGTGAAATATTATTTTAAAAACATACGGTTTTAGATGCATAACCATCTTTTGTGTATTTTTTTTTACAAATCATGTTAACTTGGCCTATCTTATCTAGCTCTAAGGGCAAGAGCGAGCTTACCCAAATGGCACTGGCTCTATACGGAACAGTAGTATGTCTTTTTAACCGACTTCAAATTTAGGAGGTTCTCAATTCGTTTTAATCTTGTTTTTTTTATGTATGCTCCTCGATAACCTGGACGCCTGGACTCTGGGACTCACAGGTGGTCCCATTCCCCATCAGGAACTTATGATGAGATCCTGGAGAAATCGAGGAAACTCTTCAATTATTATAGGCACATTGAAGCGATTTGGGTAATTTAGGGTGTGTGATTTGGGTAATGTAGGAGTAAGGAAAAAGCGGACCCTTTATAGTATCGTGGTGTGTGTCTGGCCGTCCATCTGTCATTAAAATTAATATTGAAAAAAATACTTCATCCATGTAAACGAAATTGTATCATATTCTTCATTAAAGTCTGTTTTCTGTTTTTAAAACGTAAGTAATTATTAATGATTAAAATACAGCCCGAATTGAGAATCTTCTCCTTTTTGGGAAGTCAGTTAGAAATGCAAAATTTAGTACGATCGAACAAACTGTGTACTTTTGCCAGCTGTGTATCTTTGACCTGAAGTACTAAAGTGCTAAATACATAGATTTTGGCAAGTTCCTAAACCGCGTCAATAATCCTCATTAACTGCTTATTTCATAGCTATCGGGTACACGCTCGGCTATTAACATTAGCGGTTGGCAGTTAAAAACACATAATATCTACGTCGATCGTATAATAATTAGGGTTTATATGTATAACGCTTAAACTTTTGATAATTAGTATGCTACTCATCATCTTCCTGCCCGTAATCCCACACTAGGTGTAGTCCATGTTAGAGTTTTAGCTGTATTTTATATTTAGACTAGTTTTTTTGTATAAATATTACAGGGTTTAAATTTTACACAGCGCCATCTTGTCCCAAACTAAGCATAGCTTGTAATATGGGAAATACTTTTTTTTTTGTAAATACATACTTATCATACAATACAACACCCATACACAGAAGAAACATGAATATTCATCACACAAATGTTTGTTTTGAGTTGGAATCAAACCCACAACCTACAGCGCAAAAGGCAGAGCAACTATATCAACTGAGCTGTGAAGCTTGTTGAAATATTGTGTAGAGGGTCTCTGTCAAGTTGTTTGGAGTGTTTTTTTTTAATCATTTCTTAAAGTATTTTATTTCAATAAATTTATTTTTTGAAAAAAATAAAAAGAATACTTACGTGAATTAATGTCCTGTAATATTTATACAAAAAAACTAGTTTAAATATAACATTTCAGCTACTAACTCTAACATGGACTACACCTAGTGTGGGATTACGGGCAGGAAGATGATGAGTAATTATATGTTTTAATCATTGTGAATTTCGAACAAATACCTATTGACCATTATGCTTTGTTACCATTATGTAATTACAATTTTCTGTATTTCGAGCAATATACATTTGAAGTTTATACTTTATAAGCATATAAATGAACATTAAATAAACTTGATAAATTTTAACAATTACATATTTTGAAAACATTTATTTTAAGCTTCGGTATTTCAAGGTTATTTTGAAATATAATCCTTTCACATGCGGAAAATCTAATTCTCGTGGGAATATCGGGATAAAAAGTATGATATGTCAAATTAAGCTAATTCCAAATTTAATGGTCGAACCAACATAGGTTCACTCACATATCATCTGCTAACAAACAATATTACTTGCGCGGTGTTGATAAGTAGCCGACGATACACAATTTAACAATATTTATTTCAATCGAACTCACTGGATAAAAATATTCAGTTTTCAACTTTCACAATATTACAGGACATTAATTTTACACAGCGTCATCTAGCCCCAAACTAAGCATAGATTGTAATATGAGAACTAGATTACGGATAGAATACTTAAATACTTTTGTAGATACATACATACACCATATCATGTAATATCATAATCACAATGTAGTGGAAATGATGGAGAAATTAATATGTAGGTTTGTTTTCAGTGTGGATAGAATAATGAGGACCTTCAAAGATGACAAAGAGTACAGAATATCTTACTACAGTCCATCCAGACTCTCGGTCACTGGTCGCATGGCCATTTGGTAAGAATCATACCTTCTATATGGACCTACTATATCTATATTGTACCTATTATATCTATATATACCTACTACACCTACTTCTTTCAAGCGGTTGACCACGAACTCACTTCCTAAAGTGAGCTAATTGTAAAATGACCTTTGACTGTGGACTTAAAATTGTACTTCTTATCAAAATATATATAAAATCGATGTATGGCTTACTGAAAATCAAAAGTTGTTAATTGTTACGTAAGGTTTTGGCCAATTACTATCGAATAAATTAAGTAAATATAGAAACAATAACGATAACATGAAAGAAACGTCAAATCAGACAAATAAATAAGATACAAATTACATAATTTCTCAATTTTTTCGTCTATTTTTTGACGTGAGGCATTCACGTGAGGACGTTTGACGTGAGGACGAGACGACATCATTCATAAACAGCACACCAGTCCACTGATAAAAATAAGCCTCTTCCAAAATTTAACCGCCTATGTGGTCTAGTGGTTCTACCCACCGATTTCAGAATCAGAGGTCCCGGTTCGATCCCCATGGGAGTACAATAAATTGTGCTTGGTTTGGTTGGTGGTAGGACTTTATTTAAGTCCGCTTGGCTAGCTACCACCATCTTAACTAATTCTGTCGCCATAATAACAATTCTAAAATTGTTGTGTTCCGGCATTCAGAGAGAAGATAGCAAGTTCCTCAGTTTTTTGAGGATTCCGGGTGAAGTGCGCCTCCACCTTCGGCCTTATCTTAACTTGTTACCAAGTGAGATGAAGGCCAAGCGCTACACCGTCGTACAATAAAAAAATAATAAATAAATAAAAAAAATAGTACAGAATGTCCTGTGATTCCCGCTAGATTAACTTATTTTTATTCGACTTCGAGGAAGCGCTGACATTGGTGTCAAATTATGATAAGGTCGAAGGTAGTAGCGCACTTCACCCGGAATCCTCAACAGCCTGAGGCTATATTCATATTCAATGATTTAGTTAAAGCTTATGATTACAGCGGTCACTCTCTCGCTGGGCGCTATAGTGCCCAGGACAGATACTCGTATTCTGGTCCGATAGGTACACATTAATTAGCCAGCATACAATAATACCGCGCTATACATCACGCCAAGGTTCCGGCGAGTGATGCCAACTATTTTTCACCTATTATTCTCGCGCGTATTAATTGCTTTACTAGACGCGATCCCAATCGCGCTCAGGTAATAGAATCTTATCACAGAATACGTTCTCATGCTAATAAGGAGATCGACATGCTTTTCAGCCCCCTTATTCAATATGACCTGTCGTGTCTTAACGAGCCCGCATTACGATATTTCAATACGATGATTCCATGCAGGTAATTCGATAATTGTCTTAACGCGTTACGCGTTTCGACGCGTAACGCGTCTTGCCTATAACAATGCTTTACCGCATAGGTTACATCCACAAAGAACATAGCCAACACGGCACTGCATTGCGCCCGTAAACTTGAGGTGTTAAGCCTCGTTTTCCCGTAATTTCACCGGCAACCATACCCTTCAAACCGGAACACAGCAATGCTGCTTGGCGGTCGAAATAGGTATGGTGGTAGTAATTCGCCGGACGAGCCATTTCACAAGGGGTTTCTACTACTCTTTTAGAGGTAAGATAGCCAGTTCCTCAGTTAGTTGAGGATTCCGGGTGAAGTGCGCCTCCGCCTTCAGCCTTATCTCAGCTTGTAACCAGGTGAGATGAAGACCAAGCGCATCGCCGAAGTACAATAAAATACAAATGCTCTGAATAATAAATTACAAAGACGAATAGTCGTGAGATAGTCGTCCCACACTAAGATACGAAAACCAAATTATGGCACTATATATAACACAAGGTTTTTGTTGGCTTTGATAAATGTGTACCAACTTTTCTCTACAAATTCTTTATTGTACACTAAAATAATAGTTGTACACTAGAATAATAAATAGTTAATAAATAAAAATAAAGCTTATAGCACAATGGGCGTTCTTATCGCTCAATTCGATGGGTGCATTCTAAAACACTCACGGTCTGTTTTACATGGAGAATGGGACGCGCAGCACCCAACGAGTTAGTGCGATCTCTTCCAGACATCCTTAGGATGGAGAGATAGTAAAAGTTTTGTTGATGGTACATACTAGGGCGCACATAATGATAAGATATATGATTATAAATAATATATCAATTTACAAAACATGATAATATATGTACACAATAATAAAACATGATAATATATGTGAATAGTCTTTACTAAAATATATAAACCTAGCTATAAAATATAAATAAATGTATTACCTTACATTCATTTCGAACGAAAGTTTGGACTTGCCTCTGACTACCCACTAGTAGGTGATCCTCATAAGAAGGGTAAAAAAGTCTTGAGTCTGTCGTTACTTATTTTGATTACGGATACGGATTGCGGATATAATAATACTTGTATCTTTTTTTTTTGTAAATTCATACTTATACATATATCATAATACATCTATTCTATCTATTTTCAGGGGCGGCGCTCTTGTCACCGGAAGCCTCATGCTGTACATCGTCAATAGAAAGATAAGATCGTAGGAGCAAAACTGCTCCCTCACTCAAGCTTATGGTTGTGTATGATACTGTAAGTCGTTGCTTATATCTGTTTTAAATCAGGCCGTTTGGCATTAACATCGATGTTGTTATTTTGTATAGTTTGCACAAAGTTGTTGACGACAAATGTTTTTTCGTTAGCGAAGCGAAGAAATGATAAGATAGGTATAAAAGTAACTTTACTATGTTTACTATCAGGCCTTATCATCCCATTGTTGGGCAAAGGCCTGCTCTATTTCTTTTTTGACATATTATTATATATTTGTTTAATATATAATAATATGTCGGTAATTTTTTTATTCTTTTTTTTTTGTTTCGGGACATAGCTCTTTTAACCCTCTAAATTGTAACAAAATGTTTTGTTATTGGTGCCAATCGCTCGAATATAGTGTATTTCAGGTTAAAACGTTCTATTTTTGCAAAAGTTTTTGGTTTTGGAGAAATATTGACTTTCTATAGTCAAACGATGACCATTAAAAGTCAATATTTCTCTCCATTTCTCCAGTGCAAAAACAGGACTGGTTAAGATGCTTGTACCTATAAAGCTATTAAAAAAAACTGGCAAAAGTAATACGTTTAAAACTAGGCATTAATGTGTTTATTACATTAAAAATTACCGAAATCGGACAATATTAAGCGGTAGAAAAGAGCTTTGTTTTTTTGTATGGACAGGTGTCGTATGATCCTCTTAAGTCCCTAGATACTATAGACTTCATCGCCCTTTGGAAAAACCTTGGGTAGACATAAGCATTGCATTTTTATTGATTTTTACATAATATAAGTATTCGGTAATAATCTACCTCACTAAGTACCTTTTCTGTAGTCGTAAGCTTACGTAAGAATATTATAAATTTATACTCATGGTGTGTTTTATTTGAAACCTAGAATTAGTTGTCCAAATGCTTTGCTGGTATATCTCAGACCAGTATTGCTATGCTGAAACATTCGTGAAGCCTTATCGTATCGAATTCGGAAACATCCGACGGAGATTCCGACAATGCTATTCTTAACTCCGAAATCTAAAAATGTTGACATTCGAGACTTCCACAGAAGACTTTCATAAAATTGTTTGAGATAAGTGTCTATTGGATTTTTAGTCGAATCCGACAGAAAGTGGTGTTTCCGATTCGAAAATTTTCCGTGTGTGAGAGAGAATCGGTACACAGTATTAGCTTCTCGAGTGAGAAGCCTTATAGTAACGAATTCGGAAACGCAATATACATATTTTGACATTACTGTATTCGAGATTTCCACAGAAGATTTTCAGAAGTAGTTTGAGGATAGCGTTAAAATCTATCGGATACCAAGTCGAATCCGAAATAAAGCGATGTTTCCGATCCTAAAACTCTCCGTGTGTTTGAGAATCGCTACAGAGAACATCGTCCTTTGACATTGTAGCAACATTGCCAACTTCTTAAAAATGGCGGATCAACAATATGAACATCCTTAAACATGATGTCGATAATGGTCACGACATAAAATCAAGAGCTCACAAAAGGTTTATTAAGGTTGCGTACCCAAAGGATGCCAACGGGACCGTATGCCTGGCCACCCGCCTGTCTGTTAGCGGATTGTATCTCATAAACTTTAGGTTGTTGAAATCTTCAATGTGTAGCTAATGCCGCTATACAAGCGATACAAGAAACTTACTTTTTACCGCCTCTGTGGTCTAATGGTTCAACCCACCGATTTCAGATCCAGAGGTCCCGGGTTCGATCCCCAAGGGGAGCAATATTGTGCTTGGTTTGGTTGGTGGTAGGACTTTGTTTGAGTCAGCCTGGCTAGCAACCACCATCTTACCTAATTCTGTCGCCATAACATCAATTCTTAAAAAAAATTGTGTTCCGGCATTTAGAGGTAAGATAGCCAGTTCCTCAGTTTGTTGAGGGTTCCGGGTGAAGTGCGTCTCCACCTTCGGCCTTATCTCAACTTGTAACCGGGTGAGATGAAGGCCAAGCGCATTCCCGTCGTACAAAAAAAACCGGGTGGCCGGTTTTTTTTTCAAAACAACATATGTAATATTATTTTGAGGTTATATCTCACCCAGGAAAACGAATTAGTCTAGTACATTATTTGCACCTATATTGAAGGCTTTTACAGACTGAAAAGTCAAACGCTCTGCATTCTTGTCTGCAAGGTATTATTTTCAAATTCTTGAAGATTTTATTGGTCCGGAAATAAAATGCGCTCTTATGGCTTTCCGCATACCTACGTAATGCCACAGTGTGGAATAATACTATTACATTAACGAGTTTCACTCGTTATGAAAATCACAGCTCAATAAACGAAAACTACAGTAGGAACCTACGTTAGGCGGACCACTAGACCACAGAGGCGGTTCTACCAGTGACAGGATTATTCAGCCGTAGCAGTTGAATTAAGGTTATGATTTCGTAGTCCGGGGTAGACCACTAGGAGGTGATCCCACCCACTCAAATTGTAACATTGGGTGGTCTTATGTGTATTATGTATAAGAGCTATCTCTACCAGACAACCGCCTCTGTGGTCTAGTGGTTCGACAACAAGTATCAGATCCAGAGATCCCGGGTTCGTACAGGGGGTATAATATTGTGCTTGGTTTGGTAAACAAAGTCCTACCAGACTTTGTTTAAGTTCGCCTTGGCTAGCGTACCACGATTTTACCGAAATCTGCTTCTGAATAATGCTTAAAAACATCATTTTGGATGTGTTCGTTTCGTATAATAATAAAAAATGGGCTGTTTGATTTAAAGCTAAAATCAAATAGACAACCTATCCTGTATCTGGAGAGATGAATAAAAAAAAATTGGGAAACTTTTGCCCAGCAGCGAGAACAGTAGGTAATATGAAGATGAAATTGTGAGTAAAACCTAGTGGGGGATAACTGTAGTAGGTTACGTTTTAGGTACTTGTGTGTAGTAGTTGTAGATACATGTTGTATTTTTTATTTGTTTATTTGTAATTATAATTATACCGCTTGTATAATGGGTTGTGTTCTGAGGAATTGTTTGATATGGTGCCTGCAGCCTCTTTTTACCATCGCACCGCTCGCCATCGACAGAGATTTCATCCACACACTTTGAATACAATGCAGTCGCGCACCGTGAGGTTCAAGAAGAACTTCCTCCCACGAACTATTCAATTGTGGAATGATCTTCCTGCAGAGGTTTTCCCTACTAGCTACAGTATGGGGTTTTTCAATAAAGGCGTTTTAAAATTTTGAAACGTTAGGCAATGCGCAAGTAATGCTTCTGGTGTTGCAAGCGTCCATAGGCGACGGTAACCGCTTTCCATCAGGTGAGCCGTATGCCTGTTTGTCACCTTAGTGGTATAAAAAAAAAAACTTTCATTGTACCGAAAACATCGATTCGCCTTTGCCTTTACCATTCGTACTGGTAAGGAATGGAACTCGTTGCCCTCGTCTGTTTCTGCACCAGTAGGTACCTTTCTTGGATTGGAATATAGTCCAAAGTGAATAGGTTCCTTTTTGACAAGCGTGCTCCATCTTATGCCACGTTTTTACCGGTTTTTCAAGTGAGCTGGTTGTCAAACGCTTGTGTGGGTATAGGTACAAAAAAAGGGGATTTACGTTTGGTTGATTACTTCCTAGGCAAAATGCGTACCTACATTCCTTATTGGATTTTATCTCGTCGTAATACAACTCAGTTTGATATACATCTAGATATGAACTGAAACGGCCGTAGAAATAACGACGTCTAATAAAATTTATTTCAGAAACGACCTCGTCTTTTTCTGGGCTCTCAGTAATAAAGAATATTAGATAATAGAGTTGTAATCCGACAGCCTTATGCCTTAGTTAGTAGATAAATAATGTTAAGGAACATGAAGGTAGGTATACCTAGAATTCCATTCTTCTCGCGGACAACCAGACGCTCGGCGATGTGCCACCGGTTTATGGTGGATATACCTTCCTCGCGCACTGAGCGGTTTTCTTCCTCATTTATAATGCGCACCGCCAAGGAATGAAACGCTTTACCTGAGTCTTTGTTTGCCGAACACTAAAGATGAATAAAAAAAAAATTGGGAAACTTTTGCTCAGCAGCGAGAACAGTAGGTAATATGAAGATGGAATTGTGAGTAAAACCAAGTGGGGGATAACTTTAGTAGGTTACGTTCGGTAGGTACTTGTGTGTTGAAGGTGTAGATACATGTTGTAAGATCTTCCTTACTTCCTTTACTTATTTAAACTTCCATTATACCAAAACATAGATTCGCCTTTGCCTTTATCATTCGTACTGGCAAGGAATGGAACTCGTTGCCCTCGTCTGTTTCTGCACCAGTAGGTACCTTTCTTGGATTGGAATATAGTCTAATGTCAATAGGATCCTTATGGGCAAGCGTGCTCCATCGTAGGTAGGCTGCATCAATATAATGATCCTCCGGTCCCACATAAAGTGAGTTTGGTACATACAATTCATTTTCTTATACCATTCACTCTATCGGAGTTGGTTTTATTTCTATGATATTGTCTTGTGTGTGTGTGTGTGTTTATCGTGACATAAGAATCGACCCCTCCAACTTAGCCCGCTGATGTCGTAGAGCCGACTAAGGGACCTCACCGGAAGAAGGGCAGCAGCTTACTTCAGTGTATTGTAACTCTGCAATCACGAATCCGCCTGCTAAGCGTGGTGATTATGGCACAGCCTTCCAGTTTTGGAGGAGGCTTTGTCCAGCAGTGGACACTAAATATTTCTAGAGATTATCTAGTAACAGGGCGAATAGTTCTAGATTCGGCGGTTCCCGGGTTTTTAGGGGAGTACAATATTGTGCTAGGATTGTTTGAGGGTAGTAGGACGTCATAACACTTTATTCATTAGGATTTTTTAGGATCATTTTGTAACGTCAAATCTACCGCCTGTTCGGAATCGCGACCAGCACACGGAGAAAGGGAAGGGGAGAAACTCGGGTTAGTTATTTTTATATATTTTTTCACTAATGGGCTGTTGAAGTTAATTCATATGATTTCGTTTAATATAATTTTAACGAGTCTCATAGCTCAGTTTGTAGTAGTTCTGCCTTCTGCGCTGTAGGCTGTGGATTCGATTCCCACCCAGGACAACCATTTGTGTGATGAATATAGATGTTTCTTCTGTGTTTGGGTGTTGTATCATGTGAATTTACAAAAAGTATTTAAGTATTCTATCCGTAATCTAGTTCCCATATTACAAGCTAGTTTAGTTTGGGGCTAGATGGCGCTGTGTAAAATTATTATCCTGTAATATTTATTATTATTTATATAATTTTCGTTTATAGCGCCTGCTGACTGACAATCAACGCACAACCCAAACTCAGGTCCTCTAGAATCATATTCAGGATAGCTTCCTTTTGTAGTGTAGGGGCGCACTATTAGTGAACCAAAGGGGATTTTAGTTATTCCCACGGGATGACGAGAATGAAGTCCTGGGCTTATCGCTAGCTTATAAGCTAATGTCATAATTTATTTGTTTATTTATTTCATAAGACACAAAACAAAATACAATAAAGTAAAAACAAGACATAGGGTAGACTGGGCATGGTTGAAACAATTTAACTTCATTAAACTTTCGCGATTAGAACACATTATTTTAATTCGAGAAACGGGTATTTATCGCGTATTTTACCTATATTTATATTTATCCCGACGTTTCGGCAGGGTTGCACCAGCCGTGGTCGCGGGCAGACTGGAACTTTGGAGCCACCGTCGAGAAGTGAAGGCGTTTTTATCAACTACCCTCAGCTTGGTCTTGATTATTAGAATAGGCCACATTCACACTAGCACGACAAACAACACTGACAGTATCAACACAATTTTTCTAAGGATCACACCTAGTGCACCGTGCTACCACTGGATTCCAAGATGCAGATAGATTGAAACCGTCTTCGCGATTAAAATTAGGATATTTTTTAATCTCAATCGCATCCCGAACCATCCTCTTATTTTAATGCCGTTCATTGGAAATCACTTTCGGGTTATGCAGCTCTATCCAGTGATTAGGACCTGAGTGCACTAAGTGCTCCGCGATAGCTGACTTGTTGACCTGGCGATTTTTCATAGCGGCTATGTGTTCCTTCACGCGTTCAGCTATAGTACGCTTCGTTTATCCTATATAAGACCGACCACAGCTACAATCGATCTTATACACACCAGGTACTTGCAAGGGCATAACATCCTTCGGTGTCCTTAGCTGCTTAGCAACCGTCTTTCGTCTTCTTTTTGGTATTTTAGATCCAGTACCAGTCTTTGTCTTAGTTTTCTTAGTACCAATGCCTACTTTCCGGGGACGGTTGAAACACAGGGACGATTGAAACATTTCAACGGTCCCTTGAAAAGTTGTTTCTAATGTCCCCATATGAAGCTATCAGCTTTAAGGTCAAAAATGTAGGCTTTATATTGGCATTAGCGCCAGTCAAATGTATTTGAAACATAATTCAATAGTTTAACAACATAATTGCACAAAAAAACTTATTAAAACATAATAAAAAGTGTTAGCGAAAAAATAAAAATCTGGTGAAAACTTACTTTTTCAAAAATGAAAAAGGCCTCGTGCAAGTCTGCGTTGTTCGCTAGGGTCCAACTGTGCTGGTCATAGATTCGAACTTGGCCGACAGAGTGGCGAGTGTTATGTCACGCGCCTAGGTATCACGCTTTCTGAGATAAATGCGATGTTTCAACCATGACTGGATTCTATTGACCCCAGTCTACCCTACTTAGATTATTACATTATTAGAACTAGATTGTATCTCGATTTTTTATTAAAGATCCACAGTTCCGTGTGTAAAAAAAGTGAAAAAAAATCATTAAAATGAATTGATTTCCAGAAACACGAATGGTGAAATTTTTCTGCATCGCAAAATTTGTGCACACATTTCCAAATGGCGCAATTTGAATAATTTTTGAATTTTTTATATCTCTCTTAGCTATCACGTAATTATTATTATTACACTTTAAACTACTCAAGCATTGCTCTTACCAGAGCGGTACCATACTATACTCAAGCTGAGTCTAGTCTCAAGTGTACGATCAGATTATAATGTCATGCATGTTTATTTCCACACGTGTACCTCCGCAAATACAACAAGGGCATCTAATTCTGGGTTTCCAGTTATATGGTAAGGCGCCCTTAGCCTCTAATACCGTGGCCGAACGTTTATAGCTCGTTTGATATATGGTCATTTACAATTTACCTACTACTTATTACAAAGTAAAATATTTATTTATTGCAAATCCAACAGTTTACATGTGACACTAGAAATTTGCTAATAAAAGTAACAAGGAAAATTATTAAGGGAGGCTTTTGCCCTAAAGTCGGCCACCTCGGGCTAATCATATTAATTTGATTTCATACGTTACATACGTTTTCTGTACATATGAAAACGTATGTAACGCCAGCGTGTATTTCCTTGTGTTTTTTTTTTAAGCTTGGCCTTCAAAATCAAATATCGAACTCACCTGGTGTCAAGTTATGATAAGGCCAAAGGTGGAAACGCACTTCTTCCGGTATCTTCAACAATCTGAGGAACTGACTACCTTACTTCTTAATTCCGGACGACTGGAGGAAGCTTACCTACAGATAAACCGGCCAAGTGCGGACAACCCACCAATTTCAGATCCAGAGGTCCCGGGTTCGATCCCCATGGGGAGTACAATATATTGTACTTGGTTTGGTTGGTGGTAGGACTTTGTTTAAGTTCACCTGGCTAGCTACCACCATCTTACCTAATTCTGTCGCCATAACAACAATTCTAAAATTGTTGTGTTCCATTATTTAGGGGTAAGATAGCCAGTTCCTCAGTTTGTTGAGGGTTCCGGGTGAAGTGCGTCTCCACCTTCGGCCTTATCTTAACTTGTTACCAGGTGAGATGAAGGACAAGCGCTTCCCCGTCGTACAATAAAAAAAAGGACACGCACAGCCAGGGACTGATATTACAAGACAAAAAGACGTTCATTTTAAGGTAGTAGCGGCAATAGAAATAGGTAGGTGACTACTGTGAAATGTTCACCTGTCTACCTACCCATATACCTACGGTTCGTGAGATTAAATCCGCTAACAGACAAACGTCGTAACAGACAGACGGACGGTCGGACAGCGGAGGCATAGTATTATAGCATAGCATAGGGCCCCGTTCGCACCCTTTGGTTACGGAACCCTAAAATAAAATCATTAGCTTTGTATTGAATGGTCTAGTGGTAGTATGTTCAGCTATTGATGGATCCTAGATTCGATTACCGAATGTGGCTTCTTTGTGAGGTAGGTACCTATGTTCGCAGTGGTAACCTTGTGGCTTGAGTCTCCTGATTGTCTGGTAAGATGATTCCGTTCTTCGGATAGCACGTTAGGCTTTCGTTCGCGGGTAGGAACTGCCATTGGTGCAGTCGCCAATGAGCCATTGTCTGAAGCCTATGGCAGCGGCTCGTTAAGTTTTACGCAAGTGAAGTTTAAAAAAATAACATAGCCCACGTGAAAAGAAAGAATAAATATTGCATACCTTATATTATTATCTCCGGTCTAGTAACTCATAACAAATAATCTTCCGATAAGGTTATATACTTCTTCCTTCGTTAAAAAACTTGGATAAGTGAACATAAATACTGAATAAGATAGGTACCTAACTTAACTGCACAAGAGTCCTGCCTACCCAAAAACGTGGATAAGTGGAAATAAATACAGAATAATATAGGTAGGTATTTTCCTATCTAAACTGTATTGCCAGTTAGATTATTCCTTCAATACCGCGATCAATTGCTAGCATAATCCTTCTTATTTGGAGAAGTTTCATCCCATTAGTGGACTATTCATGGATGTGAACGTACTCGTAGAATTGCTGTTTTTTTTAATGAAAAATGAAGATAAGTTTCTTCAAGATAAAACACCGTTTGTGCGCACCGGAATACGACGGCCAAACATTATGACATGCCTGATTTATATTTACAAATCATTTTGTGTTACGTGTCTCACTGATCTGTTTTACAGATAAACTTCCTGGAACGCTGTTTATTATTGACTGGTGTTTGCCCTCGGAATGTGGCTGTTTTTTATATCATTTACCTAGTTTTGGCGGTGATCTAATATGCAGGACACGACTAGATTGTCTAGTGATTGGCGAGTAGCTCTTCTTTTCGGAGATTCGGCGGTCTTGGGTTTCCGGGTTTTTAGGGAAGTACAATATTGTGCTAGGATTGGTTGGGGGTAGGATAGTAGGACGCTATAATAATAATTATTTTTTTTGTGTTTCGGCTTTTGAGGAGAGGTGAGATAGCCAGTCTCTCAGTCTGTTGAGGATTCCGGGTGAAGTGCGCTTCCACCTTCGGCCTTACCATAACTTGAAACCAGGTGAGATGATGGTAAGTGCTTATACCCGTCGTACAAAAAAAATTGAAGGTTTTGGTGGTTATGATTTATGTTTAGTTGAACATCCTTGAAACACTCGCAATATGAAAGAATTTTATGAAACGCAGTACCATTTTTTGGTAAATAATTGTTTAAGATAATGTTGGTCCCATACCCATTTACGGATCCGAGACGTGGTCGCTATATTAGCTTATTAATAAGTACAAAGTCGCACAGCAAGCTTTGGAGAGAGCTATTCTTGTAATTTAAATACGTACTTGCACGGTGATCTGAACATGTACAGTTTTCGTTCAAAGTGGTTATTGAAAATAGACCGACTAATGAATGTACTGTAATGTAAATTATGTAATGTAATGTGTCATATAAATTATAATCAAGGGACTGCAATAATTACCGAAACACAAGCTAATCTTAGCTTACATAGTAATTAGGGCTAAACTTAAGTTGTGAGTTCAAATAAATAATTGTCATTCAATTTTCATTTACCTTTAAATTTTAATATTTATCTTTATAGGTTTTTAGTTTTCCTGGAAAATGAAAAAAAAACAAGAGAGTACCATGCATTTTGGACCGCTGATTGGTCAGCCACTTAAGATTATGAATATTGTGATTAAATCGTATCTAGGCATATTCGGCCATAAAACTTTCACGCAAGATATTTAATATGCAATACGTTATAGATAAACACAAATCATATTTTACTGCGCTTTGGGCTCTTACGTTTTACGACACACTTCCTATTGGCCAAATCACATGAACCAGAATACATAAACAAATTATTATGTGCACCGCACCACAACATTATAATATTAGGGTTGACAGAAGAGTCAAGAGTCTTCCAAAAGTCGGAACTTTCGCGTGTTTCTTGATTGATGAGGATTCTCATATTTTTTTTATTAAATACGATTTGAATCTTAGATAGCCGACGAACATTTCTACCTGTTACAAATGTTACTATTGGTGCCTACTTTGTTGCTTTCATTTCGCATACATTTTAAAGTGTCTTGACGGCCTCTGTGGTCTAATGGTTTACCCACCGTTCCCTAAGGGAACCTATACAAATGTATGCTTGGTTTGGTTGGCAGCAGGACTTTGTTTATGTTATCTGACGCCATAACAACAATTTAGAATTGTTGTTAAGGGACAGACTTTTTTTTTATTAGTGATAGCTAAGCGTTTGACCGCCTGCTCACTTATAAAACAAGAAAAGATGTGGCCTACTCTAGACTCAAATAGTCCAAGACTGTACCTACCCGTGCGGAAAAACAGACGAGGGCAAGGAGTTCCATTCCTTGGTAGAGGCGAAACGATAAATTCGGCACAATGGAACATTTAGAGGAATTTAGAGGTAAGATAACCAGTTCCTCAGACTGTTGAGGACTCCGGGTGATGTGAGCTTCCGACGGCCTTATCATAACATGAAACCAGGTGAGATGAAGACCTTCCTCATTGTACCTTAAAAAATGGTCTTATACTTCTAACACTTCAAAAGTGTTACGTACACATTTCATAATTTTAGGCAGCTATATTTTTAGTCATACCACCAGCTCGATTAGGTTTGATACTTTTGTAATTGACTTGACGAATCTCCTTATTTTGCATATTATATGGGAACAATACATGCACCAAAAACCAATATTACTACCGCTTAGTAAAGAAGTTAATATATTTCGAAGTTAAAGAAGAACGTCTTTCGGAAGTTATTAACTAGTTTGTGTCGTTTATAACATTGTAGACTGTAAAATAACTTCATAATAAGGTGGTTTAAATAATTGTGGCGCTGTAATGAAACCATTGGCCCGTATTATATTTCGATAAACAACGAGTAAAGATTTGGAGAGTATATTCATAATACCTATATTTGTTTATTTGTTGATTTAAAAAGGCTGGGCCTAATCGCTCTTTCATAGGTACAACCGTAATTGGTCGTGGATTTCAAAATGGCAAGTTCGATTCAGATGTTTTTTGCTGGTATAATTGGATAGTTATACCTAATATTGATCCGCAGCGCTTTATGTTTTCTGAAAACACATTTTAATCAAAAGATAAGATCTTTTTCAAATTTCATTGTGTTTTAACCTACGGCTATCTCGAAATCCATTTTGGCGTGAGAAATAAACAAAAATGTTTATAATAACTACATGTAGGAAGTCGGCTATTTTTCTGACTCTTCACTATCCTTACCAGATTAAGCAAGACAAGCCATGTAAGATTGAAATTTATTTGACGAATAAAATCGTTGTACGGGTTTTATTCTTCTTCGCGTAGATATAACCCTAGCCAAAAGCTGGGAGATTAAAGAAGCAATACGTCAGATTTTCAGGAATGCTTAGTATGAGTACTTATAAAACGCTCCTGCGATACTCACTTACAAAAGCCAGAGCAACCTTACGCCTCTAACGTAGAAAAAAAAATGTTTATTTGCATTAATACCTACTCGTACCAAAAGGTACTGTTGAATTAATAAATTAAAGGAATAAAGTGTCTTGCGTACGCTTCCTCCGTCTGGTACTGATCTGGAACAGTTGAGTTACCTATATTCCGTTTTTAACGGTCCTTAGGTAATACAACTGATTTCTTTGTAGGTACATAGTTAGTTAAAATGTATTTATTTTTAAAAAATTAGAAAAAAAAAAATACTTAACATTTTACACCTAGCCCCAAACTAGAAGAAGAAGAAGGGACTTCTCATACAGTCATAACATTCTAACTCTATATTAATCACACAAACATTTGTTTGCTGAAGACAGAGCTACTTTCATCTGAGCTGTGAGGCCTGATATAGGCACATCGATACTCATCATTCCATTTTGAATATGCTGTATTTAACCGTAGCACTATAGCTATAAATATGCCACATTGAAACTGTTTTGAACCGTTTGGCTTCTGAAAAGAACACTCTAAAACCGTTAGACTTCGTTTTCGTTCACAAGTGCCTGCGGTGCGCAAATAAACTCAGGCTAGGGCCTCGGTACGTGGAAGTCAACGTGCTCCGCTGTGACCTAGATACTGGACACTGCAAACGTTCATTTACCGGTTGAATTCAACACCTGGTTGCAAGTCAGTTAAATATATTTTAGGACAAAAGAGTATAGTGTGCAGTGACAGATATTTGTCTCTCATGCTTATAACGCGTGTCAATAAATGGTAGAGCCCCATGCGAAAGTTCGACTACCATACCTATTTCAGCCTCCAAGCATTTCTGTGTACCGGTTTGAAGGGTATGGTTGACACTGTGTGGCTTAGCACCTTTAAACCTCAAATTGACGGGCGCAATGCAGTGCCGTATAGGCTATGTTCTTTGTGGATGTGACCTGCGCAGTAAGGCATTGTTATAGACAAGAGATGCACTTAAAATCATGTGGGCTACTTGCTAACTCCGTCCCCTAGTTGTAAAAAAAAAAGGATACAGAAAATGTTTTGCATTTGATTCTTTTATTTATCCGCACGCGTTTCTTTTACTTACTCAATTGATTCTCATTGTTACTGCATAACAAGGAAGAGTAATAACAGACTGCTGAATTATCCCCTTCAAAGCATTCTGCAATGAAATTCGTAGGAAATCTCCGTTTGATATCAAAAATATTTTATCTGAGCAATTTCTGTGATTGTGTTATTTTCAGGGATCGTAAAAGAACAGTAAACAGACACTATATCTGAAAAGTAGTATATTGTTCGTCATCACATCAGCTTTGGACCTTGGATTAACACGTTTAAAACCATTGGAGACGGAATAAATTTTCGATAATTAGAGGAAAAGAGTTACATTTGAGTTGTTGATAGGTTGTAGAGAATAAACATTGGAGAACATCGCTAAGTGGCCGCCCGCTGATTGTTTTTATCAAGGGTGACGGTATTAGCTGCGAGGCGCGTCACTCCTGGCCTTGCCTTGGTCCGCGACCATTGTTCACTTCACGTCTGTCCCGTTGAAAAATCTCCTCTATTAAATTTCTTTGGCAGGCGCGTCGTAGAGTATATTTTCATTTGGCCGCCACGTCGCGTGGGCTGCTATACTCAAATACAGCAGGTGACTGACGATCATTTTTATTACGTTCGATGCATTATTTTATCGACGTTAGGAAATGTCGGCTATTGCTGACGTATGAGAAAGGCTATTCTCGTTTGCATAAGTACGGTACGATAGTAATAAATATTATTTCGACTCATAACTTTGAGTTTTAGCCTATGGATGACTCACAGCTCACAAGATGCCAGGTACTGTTTTATTCGTGGCATCGCCTTGATCTATTGAATCTAGCGAAAGGCCTACTTCTGAATTGGATTCTGTTCATATCTGATCTTGTTATATGGCTCTCAGGCTCAACTTGAATTCACCTAGAACATAGATAGTAGGTTTGCATTGTACCTAACTTCTTACGTGTACAGTTAACCTTGTAAATCGTACCGTTAAATGACATTTGTATTTTTTTTACGCACATAAAATTCAGCGTAGGAAGATGACAAAATCTAAAACTGTGATAAGGTCAGCGCCTTACGGATGTCCGGACACTTAGCGGAGAAGGTTCTGCTTACGTAAATGATTAAATCTAATTGCATGAAGCCGTAGAAGTCTGGCTAAACGGCATGATCGACACGAAACGTAAAAGGTTAGTACCTACCTAACAAACTATCTTAGGGAACAAACCTAGCAAGAATCCGCGTAGGTACCTAGTAAATAAACAGGCCTTACAGGCTCACAACTCATTTAGTAGTATCTCTGACTTCGGTGCAAGAGTTCGATTCTCACACTTACACACGTACTTTGGTATCGTGTGAGAATGTTTGCATTTGTGTGATACACTTTACATTTCGTAGTTACATGTTTCGTCTGTGTTTTGGTGTAATATTTTATAATAAGTAAAAAAGTATAAAAAAACCGTAATCCAGTTCCTATATTACGAGCTTAGCTTAGTTTGGGGCTAGATGGCGCTGATGACATTTATGATGACATTCGTACCTCAAAAGGGAAAGACGGAACCCTTATAGGATCAAGACCCTTTTTATCAGGAACAATTTTATTATTATATTTTACTGTGTTTGTTGGCTTAGAATTTTGATATTTTCATAGCTCCAAGCTATGAAAATATCAAAATACTAAGCCAACGCAATCAAAAGATACAGCCGTTTATGCTGCAAATTTTGAACACTCGCAAGGGAATCAAAATCTACAGGAATCTCATCCCGTGAACTCGAAGCAACGTTTTATATCACAGATAAAGGAAAAATGGCGAAAAGCTTTTTAGTTTCATAATACAATCAAAATATTTTTTTTTAAACTTACTACCCCTTTCCTCATGAATGCGTAGTGGTATTGTATTGAAATTCATACCAAATACTCAAGTTTATAACACCTTTAAGCTGTAACAAAACCAAACTTGTAGCCAGGTGAGATGAAGGCCAAGTACAGTAAAAAAAAAACTTCTATGTCAACGCAATCATAAGAAACAGCAATTTAAGCGGCATATTTTGAAACTAGCTTCTACTCGCAAGGTATTCTAACCTAAAGGATACTTCCAGTCGACCTGGAATCTTTAAATTTGGCATGAAACAACTTTTTATAGCACACATAAAGAAAAATTCCGAAAACCTTACATTTTTGGTTACACATTTTTTTTTATAATTAGAAACGTTGAAGAGACCTTTGTCTTAAATGGCATACCTTTAAGTCCTTTAAGTAAGGTCGTTCTCCAGCTGTCCACGTTGTAATGTTATGGATTTCATTTAGCAATAAAAATACCATAAATTTACTTATATACGTGCGCGTCCGATTCCTACTTGGCCGGTTTTTCTATATTAGAAATAGTTCATACCAATAATTATTTTTCTGTTTGAAAAAAAAAAATCTCAAAAGCGGCCGAATAGATTTTCTATATTGTAACTAAACTACAATAAAAATAAGCTGCTCGTATACGACACACTGTAACATATCCCTGCTAACCTACTGTTTTGTCCAACACCTTTGAGCCAAAACCCTGTCGTGTCTGCGACTCTCACGTCTATGCCTAGTATTATTTTTTGGACGACGGTCATGGCAAGGCTACTTACGTACCAACACGCTGTATTTTTGTTAAGATCACGCACTGTTCGGCTGACGACGTCTACGCACTTCCAGTTCTCGACTCGACCTAACTACCTACATTTTTGCTGTACATTGTTATGCTATAGTCCTCATTAGTGTCTGTCTTCTGACGATTAAAAGCATTTCCGAGAATGCGCTGCTGGGTTATACTTTTTGACAGAGATAAATAATAGGGGCTTTTACTAATAATATGTAGGTATTACTATTTTTCATATGATCCCAGTTAGTACTTGGATCAAAGGATTTCGAACCATCACCGTCCCGAATGTTTTTACCTAAAACTACCGGCTACTCGTCGGTCAAAGTAGTAACTAACAAGTAGCTTTATAGTTTGTAGTCCGATTTGCAATTTGTTTGAAAAGCAGTGATGATTTTGCATTTTGCTATACACATATTTTACTAGCATCGCATGACAAAATATGTCATTATTTTCGCAGTACAGTAAGTACAGCACAGTACAGTAAGGCGCGCGATATCTTTTGCTTTTGTTGTCTAAATTGACGAAGACCGTTTACTTCGCTGTCTGTGTACTGCCAAATTTAATAACTTTGGTATTCTAAACTCAAGAAGCGCTGTATAAGATTTCATACATGTTCTGTACTGTCCTCGCAGGTAATTGCTGGCAAAGGCCTGCGATAGCCACACTTATGAAAGCCAGTATTGTACAGTGTTGGTTTTACCAATAGACTGAGTAGGCTAGAGCCTATAGGGTGGCAAATTGGGGTCAAAAATGTAAAAAATATAGTTAAAACATTCTAATAATAAAATTTTAACATTTTAACCGACATAAAAAAATATTTCTTGACCGTCAAATTCTAAATCTTCACCTCTGTTTTAATTTATATATATCCTCTCGTCTTTACAAGTGCCTATTCTCTGAACTGCGATATTGCAACACATTCACGCTTCATGGTTTCTTCCACACATTACATTTACGCGGCAGTTACAATCAGCGTACGGCGCCGGCGCGCGGCGCTCCATTCCTTGCCACAAACCCCACGTGCCGAATAGGTGTTTCAAATCTCAAAATCTTCCATAACCAGATCTCCTAAGTCTGGCAACTAAAGCCAGCAATCTCAAAACCCATCAATTCAGGGTGTTGGCGTGTTTTCCGCGTAGAGTTGCTGCCAAACAATGAGAGCATATTTCTCGATCTCGGATGGTAACATGCTCGCGCGGTAGGTATACGACAGTCTACCGCAGACACGTGTAAAGAAGCGATCAAACTGAAGTTATTTTTTTATACAACTAGGAAGCAAGTAGCTCAGTGCATCTCTTACCTATAACCATTCCTTATTGCGTTGGTCACATCCACAAAGAACTTGAGGCACAAAAGGTTTTAAGTCTCGCGTGCCCGTAATTTCACCGGCAACCATACCCTTCAAACCAAAACACAGCAATGCTGCTTGGCGGCTGAAATAGGTATGGTGGTAGTACTTCCCGAGCCCTTTCACAAGGGACTCTAGTACTCTTAAAGTCAACCAACGTTTATTTTATACGCGTCTATAGAGCTGCAGAAGTAGCAACTGCAATAAAGGAATTTAAAAAAAGATTTGCTTGTGTTTCGGTTATTGGTGAATTGTTCAGTCATACGAATAAATAATATAAAATAAAATGAGCTTTATCTCCTTACAACTCCTAAAATTGTTTGTTACGCTTTTTAATGATTTACTATATTCTTACATTTCTATTTTAAGTTTAGATTTAATAAGCTCTTATGTCGTTAGCCTTTGGCGGTAAAAGCCTCCTCCAAGTCTTGCCATTGGACCCCTGCTTTTCCCGGCCAGGTATGTCCGGCTATTTCGCTCACTCCATCTCTTATACTTAGCCTTTTACTCTTCTACGTTTCTTATCCCGGGGATCCACATTGTGACTATTTGGGACCACCGGTTCGGCTCTATCTTTGCAAGTGTCCTGCCCAATTCCATTTAATTTACAAAATCTTCTGAACTGCATCTCTGGCTTTAGTCTTTTTCAAATGCAAACTTTTATTTTCTCTTAGTTTCACTCCTGATAAAATTATTTCCATAGACCTCTGTCAAACTTTTCATTTTTCAAGATGTTTCATTTAGTGGCCAGGTCTGGCAAGCATAAGTACCATGCCTTACTTACGCTATGTAAATGTTCATTGCTTTAGATGGCACTTATTAATATTTATTTCATAGCCCAGTATTTCTTCCATGTGCTTTTTATTGTGCGATTTATTCTCTGTGAATTAAATGGTTTGCGTATAAATAAAATATTTGACATATTTTAAAGCTAAGCGCGTTTATTATAGGTAATTGATATTTTACTCTTGTTTGTCATGATTTTGGTTTTTCTCTGTTTACTTCTAAAGTACAGTCCAACCAGATTATTTTTTATAGTACGTCAAAAGCGCTTGGCATTCATCTCACCTGGTTTAAAGTTATGATAAGGTAAAAGGTGGAAACGCACTTCACCCGGAATCCTTAACAGACTGAGGAACTGGCTGTATGACCTCTAAATGCCGGGTCGATGGTTAAAATGGTTTTAGCCTGTCAGGCAGACTTAAAAAAGCCACCAACCAAACCATGCACAATATTGTTCTGCCCTGGGGATATGAGGCTCTATAAGCTTTAATTGCGTTGATGACTATATCTGATCTAGATTTACGTATATCTTTTCTAATTCGCTTAAATGTAAGGTAGCAAAGTGAAAGTAGGTACATTGTCAGGGCGTTGCAAATCACATGTTAATATCTGAAACATATTGAATAAATTGATGTTAAATCATTAAAATTAAGTCAGAATGGATGAAATTAAATTATATAAACTTGTCAGATAAAAATTCGTCAATAGTTTAATAGCCTTTTATAATAATTCGATTTGATACTGATGATCTACAATAAGTCTTACTCTTCAACTTTTATTCTGTTGCGTACATGGTGGATTGTATATTTTTACGAGTCTGTATTCTGGCTTATTATGAACTGTTTGCAAGGTAGTCGTGGGTAGTGTTAGTTTGTTTTATGTTGGATTTCTTTATTCGATTTTTACACATTCTATTATGTTATATTGTGTCTTATAAACCAACACGCTTGTAAAATGTAAAGTGATAGCAATATCAGTATTTCAATAAAATAAAGTTTGCAACTAACTCGGCGTCCTGTGATAAATAAAATTCTGATACATATTTTCTGTAAAATAAATAGTTGAAGGTCACTCCAAATTTCAGGTGCATAGTTTATCCATGCATATGCATACGCGTAATATACTGACAGCGCAGTTTCAAAGTTTGTGTTAGCTTTTAAAATGCCTAGAGTGTAAACAAAACGTGATAACTTAGTTTTTTTATTTTTATTTGAGGTTCCATTCCACGACAGATCCTCATGGAAACATCTTTTTTAATTTCTCTATTTATTTTATCTATATCTTTCTTATTCTTTTCACAAAGCATTTATATATTTGATTTATTAGATGTAAAGTTTCCTGCGATAGTTTCCTATTTTCCCAGAGATAGTAGTAGAGGGTAGTAGAGTGCACTAAGAAATTATTTTATAAAATACCCTCCAAATGATAGGATTGAAATCGCGGGCGTTTTATAATGCTTCCTAAACACAGCCGCATGACATTCGTTGATATATATGAGAAGCAGGTGGCATCTACTCGAACTTGTCTCAAACGTCTGCGGTACGAAGCGAACGTAAATTTAAAATTAAATGTTTGGCATCTAATAACGTTGAGACACTTTCATTGGGCACAGGTTTTGAATCCGTGCATTGAAATATTAACCCGTCGCAGCGCCGGCAAAGAATATCCTACCGTGCATATCTTAACAGGCAACTGAATAATTACACCAGGATAGGCAGCAGCATCTACCTAAGTATTAAAACATCAACACTAATCACCAATCCGCACAACATGCGTGGTGATTTAACTGTATGATGCTTGTAAGTATGGGCTATTAAATGTACCATTTCCTCCGACTTACGGTGTCGTAAAAGTCGCCTTTTAAGTTCTTTGTTGTATGAAAAAGGTGCGTTTCCTGTTGTTTATTTCCGATGTATCGTGAGTGTTTGGCATCTTGGGTGTTTGTTAAGCACATTATCGAGAAATCTTCTTGTCTTGAAAGAGGCTGTTTAATAGAGGTTTACAAGCCGCTGGTGTGTTAAATACAGTTTTTGAAAATTTAAATAGGGTTTCATTTGATTTCTTTTATTTTTAGACTTTTAGGAAAACAGCATATAAAAATATATAAATAAGTACTAGTTAACTCAGAGAAAAATTTAAGTTTCCACATATAGAAGAATGAAGAAAAAATTGTAAACAGTAATTGTAGGTAGACGGCAATTAAATTACTATACAAAAAACTATTATGCTACTTACAAAACAAAAGAATCTATTGCTATACTAACATATGAGTTGCTCAAAGTTTAATATAATCTTCGTGTGATGCGACCAGAAGTAGTTTCCAAACCTCACAACATCGCTCGCCGCTCGGCTAATGACATATTCCGGGCTGCGAGAGCGACCAAGGACACGTCACTTGCTCTATTTCCACCACGGCTATTCCTGAGAGCTTACATTGTTTTATTTTAGTCGAGAACACTGTCCGCTGCCCATTAGGCTCACATTTTTCCCTCTAAAGACATGATCAAGTTCAAAACCGTTCAGAAATAACTTGTGCGCATAGGTTCCGGCCGCGGCAAAATAACACGATAATAACTTTGATTTGCAATACAAGTATAGATTCAAAATAAGACAGTAAATGGTAAAATGACAAAAATTAAATTCACATTAGCAATATACACATGTTATCGTTAAAAATACTGAATTCGATCTTTACTTTAAGGTGATTTTTCTGGGTTGTGTACGCGAGACAGATTTTGGTAAATTAAAGCTTCTGTTTTGATTTACCAAAAGTCCAACCAACAGTTTACCAAAAAACAGTCTCATGCGTGTCTACTCTTCTGATCTGTTGGGATAAAAAATAAGACTAGATAGGTTAGAAACCAAAACTTTGATCGAAAGATTGAAAAACCTACATAAAATATCAATCATTTTTCACATTTGAAAAAGTTTGGCAAAACCACAGTTCTTCTCAACTTTTAGCTTACATTATGAATTACTACTCCTTTGATCAGTTCACACGTCGCGTATCTCTTTCACTACGTATATCGCTATGACGTCTGTAAGACGTCATTACTATAAAAGCACGAGAATTGAACCGAACTGAATCCAGCCCAAATCGTGAAGGAAGTACGAATATGTGAAGCCATTTGTGCCGATAATTCAAGAACAAAGCAGATCAAACGGCTCAGTTGGTGGAAACTCTGGTTCAGAGATCGGTTACCACCATATAAATTCGAATTCCACATACATAGATGTTTATTTCTGTTTTTTTGTAACTTTTTTGGATGATATGTTATATCATAAGTATGTATTTACACAAAAAAAATAAACGTTAGTTTAAATTCACCGTAACCTAGTTCCCATATTACAAGATTTGCTTAGTTTGGGCTAGATGACGTTGTATAAAATGTACACAACACACATGACAGAATATTAATTAATTTACTAGTAGTTCGCCCCGAACTGAGATCTCGTGATGTCTGGTTTTCTAAACTTGTCTGGTTTGACTTAAATTTTATTTACTCTTTGCAACCTTTCATTTAAATAAAGGGGTGGTTTTAGCCAATCAAAAGAAAGTTAAATGTAAAGTCAACCCCTTTATCAGTCTATCTAACAAGATATACCAAGCGTTTTAACACCTTTGTCATAAAAACCATCCTTATTTTAAAGTAAATTATATATTTGATGAATGTGCAGCCGATACTTATTCAAATGACATCCCACTAGCCAAAAATCTTCTTGTCTCACTTAACACCCTTTTTTCTCAAAAACTAACAAGGGTTGGTCACAAAAATCCTTGTAACGATTGATGAGTATTATTATAATCTCTGCATTTTAAAATTTTGAATTGATCAGATCAGCCATTCAAAAGATATGGGCGAAAAATTGTATTTCATTTCACCCCACTACCTCAAAAACTACCCCACTTATCAAAAATCCCCCGCGACAATCAAATTATATTTACGTTATCTCTATTCAGTTTAAATTACATGGAAATCGGATAATCTGTGCGAGAATTATGCCGTCACAAACATTGCCACATACATACATACATTCAGTGCTGGATTTCCCAACATAACTCAGAGATCTCGTTCGCTTCGCTCACTCGCTCAATTATTATCAGTTTGTCAATTCAAACGTGCTAGTAATCGCGGTCAATCACACCGAGGGTTTCGACGCTCATTTCAAGCCAAAAAAAGCACTGTTTTTTTTTTATTTCATTTCAGTACGGTACGGCTATAGATCAACTTGGTGTAGACGGACTCTCATGCAATAGGTTTGATTTCCGGCAAGATTTCCCGTCACACAAGCCTTGGGCAGGCCTTTGGTGTGGGACCTGCATTGACACCCTTGCAATCTCATCTGCCTGGGACATCAGTTAGGGCTGGTGCGGCGCCTGGTTCGGCGGATCACAAAAGGCGCTGTGCTTCTGGCTTTATATCAATATCTGGCCGGAATCATTACGGATACGCTACCCCGTACTGATATAGCTACTAGTGGCACACTTACCACTCTTCCGATACATTTTTACCCTCATCCATATCATTATATCCTCATCCCTCCATATCCACTTAATTTACTTAATCATTATCCTCTCTTCCTACACAACCGAGTATTACAAGGAGGGTTGACATCAGGCCGGCGTAACATTTTAGGAATACAACTATCTGCAGATTCAAGTCTTTGCAATATCAACATTTTAGATATTCAACTTTTTGTTCCTAATGGTTAAATTTCAGCTAAAACTCCAACACAAAAATTGGTTCTAGGCAAAATAAAGCATCATTGCTTTGGTCATTAAAACAACTACAAATTTACAAACTGCAGGTTATTTGAATAACAACCTAGGATCAATACTACTCACTTCTTCCTAGCCTATTGCAATTAGTCGCGTCGGAATATCAACAGTTCTGTTTGTTTGTGAATGTTTGTACGCTCAATTTCAGTTAACTGCAGTCAACAACAAAGTCAAAGCACAGCTGGCCCAGTCCTCAGAATAAGAGCTTGCTTTTTAGCAGAGACGAAATCAAAAAAGAATTTGAAATTCGCTGCCCGCGTCCATTTTTCCATTTTTACGTAAGACCCAAGATCTTCAACAAGAGAGTTAGTTAAAGGCATTATTTTGGGCTGGCAAGCTCCATCGCAGATCTCATTCTTGCTCAGAAAAGTTTCGAAGTAAAGAGCTGACTCATCAAAAACGATAAGAACAGTACGCAAATTCAAGCAAGTTTAGTGGCAAAATAAAAGAGTTTCCAAATACCAAGTAATCAGACTTTCAGAAGTGCGTAGAGGGTCTACGGCGTCGTAGACCCTCTACGCACTTCTACGACTACCTTAAGTTTTAACAGATAGCATACAACAGTATTATAATTTTTCATGCATCAAATTATCGCGTCGCATTCGTAGACGGACTACGGTGGTCCGTAGACCCTATTCAAATACCTACCCCAAATTCTAATTAGGTTCTATTTTATTGTATGTATGGATGAATTAATGAACATACTTTATTGCACACCTTAAAAAAACAAGATTAGTTTTAAAAAAAAGTATTTCCAATGGGCGGTCTTATCGCATAGAAGCAATTTCTTCCAGAATACCTTTGTGTGGAGTGTAGTATGTTTATTTTAATAATTTTAGGCTTGTGTTTGGGGCACCAACACAAAGGTCCTTTCTGGCTCAGACTGCAAAACCAGCGCTGGACGCCTAGCCTATTGCGTGCCAGCATTTAGCTGAGTCAGGGCCCATTTGGCTGTGCTGCTATTTTTAATAAATGTAAATAAATAAAAAAAATGTAACAAATCTACAAAATTTATTAAATCGACACGTGTTTTGCCAATTACAACAAGTCTTTGTCAAGGCACAATATAATAACAAGATTTGAAAAGGAGCAATTAAAGTTATGTCCATAAGTTTGTATCGTTAAGTTAAGACGACGTAGCATAATACGCCTTGCCACACAATCTACGAAAGGCTTACCTATCTATAGTACAATACATAAAAATATACCAAAAAAACTATGTAAATTATCCACTATAGCCCCACATACGCTCTTCTGTGATAGCCCCTGTACCTACTTATAGCGCCCTCGATACTTTTACTTTGAAAAAGATTGTAAGTTGCAATTCAAATAGAGATCATAGGAAAAGAGGAGAATGTCTAAGTATTTTATGCCTGAATTGTCTGCGGTTCACAGAATCATGTATCCAGATTGGAGGTAATTCGGTAATGATGCCATAAATCCCCGCATTGAGCGCACATGAAGTATTAATACTTGTTTATTATTAGACGCGGCGGTCACCTGAGACCTTGGCGTGTGCCAGCTTGCTTTACACCCTCCGACTTTTAATTATGAACGATAAATAGGGTCGCCTGCACCAATATGTACCTATACATTTCATAATTTTCATGGTTTTGAATACACATCTATAGATGATATTAATTTGTCATGCAAGTGGCAAATATCTATCACTACAACAGTAATAACAGACGTAAAATCAAATGGACTAAATGACTTTATTTAAAAAAATATGAAGTTTATACAAATAAATGCAATCTTTAAATTTAATAAAAAAATCGTGATAAAACTTCCAAAATACTAGTTTTTTACTTTATCTTTCTCTTCCAAGGTTGTCTGAAAGAAATAGTAAAGAATTTATTTTTTGTAAAAAGGCCACCCATTATACACATACACTATGTCACCTAATGTTTGTAGTGTTCGATGGTATTTCTGGGTTCAGGAGAGACTCTTTTTTTTTGCGGTTTCAATACGAACCTCGCAAATCCTTTATCGATGTTTAATTCGCCTTAGATCCTTAGGTAGGTTCCTTACCGTTTTGATTTGTGAAAATATAAATATGAACATAAATAACTTATGCATATCACTGTTTTTTTTTTGGTCATCAGACATAATTTTATGTGAATAATGATGGAATAATGTCAATTGCAGACGTTCCGCGATTATTTTGAATAGTCATATATGGTAAGGAATTTGAAAAAATAAAACAAAAAAGTTAGATTAAAAAACAGACGAGGGCAATGGTCCTTGTCTGTTAGTCTGTACAATATTCGAATCTAATCAAGTCCAGAGTGAATAGATTCCTTTCAGACAAACGTGCTCCTTCTTTAATTGTTTTTCAATTGAACTTGTGGTCAAACGACTAACACTATTAAAAACACTGTTTGGTTGAGCATCAGCAAATTGACAGGTAAATAGAGGTAATGACCGATTTCTCATTTGATTATGCTTATTTGAATCGAATGTATTATTTCATACGGTTAGTGACGCAGAACTTAGCGTTTTAGGGTTTGATGGTGAAATAAGGTGCTTATAGCTAGTAGAATAGCTAGTTAACAAACGGTTCGCTCATCAATAATTAAAACTTGTTATTTTTTTAACTAAGCTGAAGTTTGTCTGTAAAAAAAAATATGTAGAACCGTCTTTACTGTTAGTATATTTTTCAGTTATTTAAAGGAATTTTTTGAATATGAATGTGGCTTATGAGTAGAGGTAGACTGGAAAGGGAAAAGATGGATTTCGTAGTAAAAGACGGCTGTTAGGAGTGAAGAGATGTTGTACCGGCCCTGCCTTGAGCGGGATAATGACAGAGCAAGATGATGATATTTTTCAGTTATCTGTACCAATTGCAGAACGCAATTAGTTTATTAGCCCTGACGATCTATATTAAAGCATCGTATTCGTTTGATGTAAATGAATTTTAATATTAATGAGTCTGAATACTAGGACGACATAAGCAAACTGCAACATCAAGATATGTCAATACGATGATTCCATGCAGATATCGTAACGCGGGCACGTTAAGACACGTTTGGTCATACTTAATAAGGGCTCTGTAGTACTTACAGAAGACCAACTTACAGGTTCTTCAATAAAATATCGAAAAACACTACAAACATATTGCCGTTTTACGACCAAAATGTTATGTGAATTCGGAAATCATTTAACATGTACAGTAGGGATAAGATTATTATTGAACTAGCACAACGCTCTGGACCTCATTCCTATCATCCCGTGGGAATTTCTTAATGCTTAAGGAAGCTACTCTGTAAATGGCAAGTCTCTAGATTTTATTATTTAAAACTGTGGTAGTCGCCGCGGCATAAATTTACCCCTCCAACTCAGTCCATGGATGTCATCGCTGACTAAGGGATCTCACCAGAAGAAGAACAGAAGCTTCCTACTGCGTATTATCTACACCTTTTCTGCGATCACCTCTTCGCCTGCTAAGCGTGGTGGCAAAACCCTTAAGCTTTTGAGAAGTTTTGTCACTACACTAACTTGACACTAACGGGTTGTTGATGTGTGATGTGATTATAATAATTAAGATATGTTTGTATGAACTAAACATCTAGAAATAATAATAAATTTATTCAATAAAAAGTACAATTAAACTAACTAAAAGAAGGCTTGAAAAGTGAAGCCTTTGTTTCAGTCAGCCTGGCTAGCTATCATCATCTTACCTAAGTCTGTCGCTATAGCAACAGTTCTACATTTTGTATTCCGGCAGTCTGTTGAGGATTCCGGATGAAGTTCGCTTCCACCTTCGGCCTTATCATAGCTTGAAACCAGGTGAGATGAAGGCCAAGCGATTCTCCTTCATACAAAAAAAGGTAAGCGTAGGCATGCGTAGTGTGGTTATGCTATGCAGAGAGACGAAAGGCATGTTACGAGGAAAATGTTGAGAATTATGTGAAATTGTGAAAGGAGTGGATGATATTTATCAGCCTATCAGCCATCAAGCTGATAGAAGTGAAAGGAATATTGTGGCGACCCTGCCTAAAGAGGAATAAATGATGAGTAAGCGCAGTTTCAATATAACATTGTTGTTTTGAATTACTCATCCAAATAGCATAGTAACATTTAAAACGACTTCATAAAGTAAAACCATATCTCATCTAACACCATAACTGCCATAACTGCGGCCAGAAAACATAACGCCGATTTATTTTAGCTCATAATCCGCAGGCTCAAAAACCAACCAGTCGGTAATTGATCGCCTTGTAATCTGATGAATTGAGCCACAAAGATTAAGGTCTTACTGCATGTGCTGGGCAAAGCTCTATCGCAATAATTTCCACTCTTCAATTAAGTAATTGTTTTATGATATTGTTTTCTTTGAAATGTAAGATTATTACTTATTCTGCGGTTTTACTTTGATTATATAAACAGTATAGTCAAAGAATGCAATTTCAATTGCCGGTAGTTACAAATATACAAACTCAGTTATTTGAATATAACACGATCGTTGTAAAAGTTATTTTTGGGTTACAAAATAGTACCAACTCATAGCAGTTGATAATCTTCATCAATGTTACAAACAGTGGTAAATCAAATAGGGTAATACAAGTAGGGTTTATCCGCCTCTGGTCTAGTGCTTCGCCAACTGATGTCAGATCCAGAGGTCCCAGATTCGTTCCCCAGAGCAGTACAATATTGTTTGGTTTGGTTGGTGGTAGGACTTTATGTAAGTCCTTACATCTTATCTTTTGCCATAACAACAATTCTAATTGGTGGTGTTCCGGCATTTATAGGTAGCATAGCCAGTTCCTCAGTCGTGTTGAGTATTCGGGGTGAAGAGCGCTTCCACCTTCGGCCTGATCAAAACTTAACACTAGTAGCGCTAGCATGAGCAGCGTGAGAGAACGAGACTACGAGATGTCTTCATTTAGACATGAAGAATCGCTACTGGTGTGATAAAGTATAAGCGCTTCCCCACCGTGCAATAAAAAAAAACACCTACCAGCGGTCATTATTTCAATGCATCATCTCAATTGTATTTTCCTAGCATACAAATGGCATACAAAATGAAGCTGATGAGATAATGATAACCGTATATTGATTGCGCTTTGCGATGAATGTCAGTCAGTCGAGTTATAGGTACAACGTTTTTTATTTAAAACCTAAAAGTTTTAATAAAAATACACAAAACAATCTAAATCAAATCAAATCGATCCCGATCAATTTGAGTTCACTTCCTGAAAACATGGTAATTCACTGTATCTTCCCACTCAATTGATGATTTCCAAACGATTTCTGTAACGTTTATGTACCGTTAATCTTTAAATAAGTAAACCGCTTACTAAAAACTGATATATTTACGATACCAAACGGTGCGTTTATTTGACGACAGATAGCATGCTACTTGATTTGCTGTTAGAATTTCAAACAAATATCTTCAAAATTCAAAAGCTAATATAAATTTACTCAGTTACATTTTTTGGGATCATTTTGACACATAAAATCTACTGCGCGTCAAGCATACATGAAAAAAGGCAAGACCTTGGTGGTGAGATCCTGCTCTACTCCATCCAGTCATATCCAGCCAAAGCTCTGGCTGGTCTTCCAGGGGGCCTGCGGCTTTCAGTTTTGCCATAATACACAAAAATAAATCACACGTCACACATCAACAGCCCATAAGTGTCAACGGCTGGTAGGTTGATTGGTGAAAGCAGTAAAATTATAGACAATATACAGCAGATGAGAAGAAGAGATCCCTTAGTCGGCTTTTACGACATCCATGGGCTGAGTCGGTGGATGGGTCGATTCTTAAACCGTGACCGCCACGACAAAAATAAATGTTGCTTCCTAGTTCCTAACATAGTTTTCCTAACATGCATTAAATGGACAAAGGTATATGGCTATTAATTATATGGAAGGGCTTATATATTTTATATCAATTTGTTTTATTTATCGTTCATACATTTGAGACGAACAAGCAAACAAAAGCTAAGCTTACGTCATATAGGACTCAAGCTTTTTTCCGTGGATTCGGATAAAAAGTACCCTTAATCACGCCTAATTTTATTGATTTCCGTTCAGCTGATTATTATCGAATATGTTACAAGCTTCTTTAAAATTATGTATTGGTATGAAGGATAACGTGCTTGTTATTTAACCGGGAACCTTTGAACTTTGTGTTTTTAATTGTTAACTTTTTCTGTAAACACGTCCAAATGTCGTGATATGTGTTCTCAAAAACGCCAACGGAAGACTAGAGAGGTTACTAGAGAGACTACACAGCTTGCTTTATACTCAGTTGAGACTGAGGACCTTTTTGGGTGCACACCTCTTATTGTTGTGTGTGTACTCCCAATTTTTGTTGGTATTGTATAGGATTTTACCGTATTTAATTGTATTGTATACATACTTTGCAACACTCAAAAATATTCTAAAAAAATATCCTGTTATGGTATTTTATTGTATTGTTTAATGTATACTGCACTTCCACGGACGATTCCTAAGTAATCAAAATGCAACATTTAACAACATTCCAATGTATAATTTTATCAATTCAAGGAATGCCGCATACCAAAATACACGGAATATTATGTAGTGAGATATTATTGAGTGAGTTTACCTTGGAAGTAAAATTAGACAGTTTTACGTGAGAGCTAGTAGGTGTTGCTCGTTCTTGTATCTAGGGCCCACTTGCAGTTTTTCTTGCGTAAATTAGTAAAAGGCATAGTGTCAAAGTCAAAGTCAAAGTCAAAGTCAAAATTTCTTTATTCATTAAGATTTTTTAGGATCATTTTGAATCGTCAAATTTACCGCCTGTTCGGAATCGCGACCAGCACACAAGGAGAAAGGCAAGAACCTCGGGCCGGTTAATTTTTTGATGATCCTTTCAACATTTAGATACACAATTTGTAATTATATTCTAAGTAGATACAACAAAAACCTAAATACTTAATCTTAAAACATTTGTTATTACCTATCTACCTATGGGCAATTTGTTAACATTGAGAAATCACCATTTTGCTGTCAACTGGTATAGCAACATCGGGCCACACGTTCTTATCGTCGATATAATCACTAATTTTGTAGTAGGCACTTTTAATTAAATTATTCTTTATATACAATTTGAATTTACGAGTAGAGAGTTTGGTGGCGCTTTGAGGAAGCTTATTATAAAATCTCACACAGTTTCCTAAGAATGAATTAT
The DNA here is from genome assembly GCA_951394065.1 of Venusia cambrica. Classification (NCBI taxonomy): domain Eukaryota; kingdom Metazoa; phylum Arthropoda; class Insecta; order Lepidoptera; family Geometridae; genus Venusia; species Venusia cambrica. The sequence goes on along the minus strand of OX596060.1, from coordinate 4,582,278 downwards.
TTACTTTTCCTAAGCGAAACTTAGGTATCTCAAGTTTATTTTTATTTCTAGTATTAACACGGTGTACATCACTTCTTTTACTAAACTCATCAATGTTTCTGTGAGCGTGCATTAGGTTTTCATAAATGTATTGGGAGCTGACTGTAAGAATACCAATCTCTTTAAAACGTTCCCTAAGAGAGTCACGAGTTTTCATTTTATAAATTGCCCGTATAGCTCTTTTCTGTAGAATAAAAATGCTATCAATATCAGCTGCATTTCCCCATAAAAGTATGCCATAAGACATAATACTATGAAAGTAACTAAAATAAACTAACCTCGCCGTAGCTTCATCAGTAAGATGCCTTATTGTACGTACAGCGTATGCAGCCGAGCTTAATCTGCTAGCTAATGACTCAATATGAATACCCCATTGCAACTTAGCATCAATATTTAAACCTAAGAAAGTAGTTGCTTCAATAAAGTTAAGTATTTCCCCATTTAAGATAATGTTAGCATTGCTGACTTGAACATTAGGCAAGGTGAATCGGATGCATTTTGTTTTTTTCTCATTTAGTAGGAGGTTGTTAACTGTAAACCAATCAAGAACTTTAGCTAGAGAAGCATTTACACAATCATAGTTATCTTTAGCCCTATCGACTCTAAATATTAATGAAGTATCGTCAGCAAACAATACAATGTCACATAGGTAGTGGGCACTCTTACCCTGACTCTTCTCCACTATACTGGCTTAACAGCACGGTTGGTAGTATTTTTTTATTGTATGACGGGGAAGCGCTTGGCCTTCATCTCATCTAGTTTCAACTTATGATAAGGCGATGGTGGAAGCGCACATCATCCGGAATCCTCAACAGTATGAGATACTAAAGAAACTCTGCCCTCTGCGTTGTAGGTTGTGGAATCGATTCCCACCTAGGGAAAATATTTATATGTTGATCACAGATAGACATCTGTGTATAGTTTTTGGGATGGGATGCTAACACAAAAAAAAGAAAAAACGCAAACTTTCTTTACGATGGGTTAGGGGCGTGTTTTAGCTCTTGACCTTGAGGCGAGGAATTTAATGCATCTCGAAATAAATAGTACATTATCAACATTTGTATTGCATGTACCTTCACAGGGTAACTTGTGTTGCAATGTGGCATAATGCTGAGTTGTGGCCCATTTAATGCTGTAGCAAACACCACAAACGGTACCTTTATTATTGCATTCGTGTTTTACTACAATTTGTAAATTTGTTTCGTATTGGTTGCTTTATAATTTTATTATATTCTCTTTAGTTTATTTATTTTCCGTTTTGTAACGTTTGTGTGTTATAAACGTAAATAAATATATGACTATGTGTATCTTCACCTACCAACCTACGTTGGGTGTCTCGCAACACCACTAGAAATATTTTAAATTAGCCAGTAAGTAAATTAGGAACCTATATATACCTAAAGCGGCGTGGGGTAATCTAGTAATGAAATAAGACTAGCTCAACGCTATATTCTGCCGCATATTATACCGAAATAAACTGCTGAACCGGTAAAAGCTACGTTTTGTTTTTTTTTTTCATTTAATAGTACGTTGACGCACGTGAAACAAATCCACTGCACTGTCTTCTTTGACTGATTTACGATTTGCTTATTTAAATAAATCATCCGTAATCGTAGTCTTTAATTTTAAATATTTATCTAGTAATTAAATGTGCTGGTTTATTGTATTTTTTTAACGATGGCTGCATTTTAATCTTATGAAAATTTTAGTAAATTACTGAACTGGGTTTAATTCTTTTATTATGGCACCTCCATTTTCAGTCTTATCATTACTTGGTACCAGTATGGTAAAACATAAAAAGTGGTCTAAATGAAGGAACACAACAATTTATAATTATTGTTACGGCGACAGACTTAGGAAAGATGGTGGTAGCTAGCCAGGTGGAACAAAGTCCTACCACTAACCAAACCAAGCCTGATAATAACCTTTTTAATGCGTAACCAACGAAACCGGCAGTACAAAAATACAAGTCCATCTACTGATCCCGGTCAAAAAGTGATCATATGTCTGTGCGGACGACTGAGACGACACCAACCAGGAATTCAAAATGGCCGGCTGCCAGCACTGCTCTTTTTAAATTAATTATTGTTATACCAGTCTCTAAAGCATTCTAATATTACAAAACTCATATTGATAGTGGGTGGCAGCGCTTGCGGAAGTTTACGATCGTTTGATTTGTCCTCAAATTGAATAGAGAAACTTTTCCGTCACCTTTTTATGGTTCCATACCCAAAGAGGCTAAGGGACTCTAGTACTTAAACTTTTGGTCTGCCTGTCTGTCTGTCCGTCCGACCATTGGAACGTTGTATATTTTTAGCTCGTAGTTGTTTACGTAATTCCTTTTATACTGTAAACAAACCCTAGAACAATATGTTTCAAAATTTGACTGCAAACGTGCAATAAATAAAATCGATTAAATTTTTGAATAAAAAGTTAGTTTAAAAACTGACGTAAAAATGCAAACAAATATTTATCCATGTGGCAGTTAAAATCTAATTGCATAATGCTTGGTAGTTCTGTCATCACAGATAATTATATCAAATTACATTATACATTACATCTAAATTTTGTCTGGTATACAGATCGCTTTTTAGGCGATAAGGTTCTCTTTTTTTGTATATATTTGTTATATTGGTGGGCAATAAATAATTGATTCTACCTAATTGAATCTACTTATCGTTGAGCAAATCAATATCTCACAAGGGAGGTAAAGTTCTATGAAACTTCGTTCTTCTTCGTTCGAATTCGTATGGAAACTCGTGGAAAACTCTAAGGAAAAAAAAAATGGCATTGTAAAATGGGCTATGGGGGCCATACTATGGCTATAAAGGAATGCCGCACCCGTGAATCGGACCTAGGACTACTAGACAGGTCGGCGAGTCTCTTGAGATTTTTTTGGAGACTATTTTCTACTTTTGTTTTTGAAATTCAATGATACTTGAAAAAAAAAATGAAAAATGAAAAAATATTTATTACCAAAGAAGAATATTTAGGTGAAAATATAACACAAGTCAAATAGAAAAGAGATACCAAATACTAGAGGATTACCAATGAGACCCAAACTAAGCGAAAAGCTTGTATCTTGGGTGTCATGAGAGCACTTAACAAAGAGGGTTGAGTTGTAGTACCTATACAGGGATGTGTTGCTTGTGATCTTTAACTTAAACTTATGTAGGTATAATACTTTAAAACTTAGATAAAAAGTATTAGGTGTGAATATCGAGTGAGGTAGAAATATGGAATTCTTTATGTAAGGGAGTGGGATTGTTGGGTGTGGTAAAGTTTTGTGGCAGGGAAAGTCTGTGTGTAGGTGTGTTGGTGTGTGTGTGTTGGTGTGTGTGTGTTGGTGTGTGTGTGTTGGTATGTGTGTGTGCAGGTGTGCGTGTGTGTGGGAGCGCGTGAGTCGTGCGTGTGTGTGGGAGCGCGTGAGCCGTGAGTGTGCGAGATTGTGTGTTTTTATGTGGGAGATTTATATAAGGTGTTCAGTGTCATCGTATGACAGGGTCAACAGCCAGTTTTTGGTGATCCTTTTGAAAGAGAAGGTCTGTGCCTTTTAAGTGATTCATCTTACTACAAAGGATGTTGTAAGTATGTGGCAGGGAAAAGGCCGGGCTACGTTTTGCTAACAGTGATTTTGTAAGGGGTATAGGAAGTCTATATACCCGCCGATTTACTATCATGTCGTAGTCAGGTCGCGATTTGACGCTTCGATGGGTCTTAATTCCAGCGGTGTGGACAAAGAGTTAAATTCTTGATACAGCGCATCAGTAGGAAACCGATAGGGCTTGTTCAGAGTAACCTTGATAAGAGACCGTTGCGCTCTCTCCAACTTCATGAAGTGTGTCTTTCCCGCACTCCCCCAGACTGATATGCAGTACTGAATTATGGATTGACAAAGTGAAATATACACCATTTTCAGTACATCGGGAGAGCTACAATCGCGTAACCTTTTCATAATGTAAATTAATTTCCTGACGCGCCCAGATAGTGTTGAAACGTGGTTTTTGTAGGACAGGTGATCGTCAAGGGTTATACCTAGGTATTTTATTGTACGAGTGCGCTCTATGGAGTTGCAATCACATGAGCTCTGAGAGTAAGTGGCATTGTTTTTGATGCATGAATGTAGTTTAAGTGTCAGCGAAGCAGAAGGACTCCCAACTAAGGTCTTCGAAAAAGCAAGATGTTTTGTTTTGTTGACGTTTACTGACAGCAAGTTCCAGTTAAGAGCTTCACCTACAGCTGCCAGACCCTGCTCTGCGAGAGCGTAGGTGCTGTCCCATTTATCACCATGAAATATAATTGCAGTGTCATCCGCGTACGCTACAAACTCAGCATTATTCAGTGGTAGTTGCAAAATATCATTGATGTATAAGATGAATAGTGTTGGGCCTAAAACACTACCTTGGGGCACGCCAAAATTGATGGGGAGTTGTGCACTTTTCTCATTTCCAACTTTAACATATTGGTTACGGTTTGTTAGGTAGCTCCTAAACCAATCGTGGGCAACACCTCGAATACCAGCTGATTCTAGTTTCTTTAAGAGCAAACCGACCGAAACCGTGTCAAATGCCTTTGCCAAGTCAAGGAACACACCCAGGCAGCATTTCCCGCTTTCTACATGCTTTATATTATACATTGCATTGATACTTGATTGGCAAGAAGAGTGACCGCATCTTCAGTCGATTTGCCCCTTCTGAAACCAAATTGCCTATCTGATATGACATTGTGCTTTTCTAAAAATTGCACAAGGCGGATATTCACAACTTTTTCCAACATTTTAGACACGATGCTAAGTAAGGCAATTGGTCTATAGTTGTCTGGAAGGCATTTGGCTCCACATTTGAAAATGGGTGATATGGCAGCTACTTTCCAGTAGTCAGGAAAAAATCCGGATTTCAAGCTTAGATTGAAGAGGTAAACTAGAGGAGCAACAATGGACGAGAAAGATTTCCTTAGAAGAGGAACTGTAAGACTATCCAAACCTGGAGAGCTTTCTAGTTTTAAATTGAGAAGTATGCTGAGTATCTCATTGGGATCTTATGCCTTATGCCTATACTTATGCCTACTGACAACCAAATAAGCACCAGGTTCTCTTTCTTCTATATTTTATACAAAATAGTATAACCCTGTCGTTCAGTACAGGCTGTATACAAGGTATCTACAGCCATTCTTAATTTCTTATTTCACCGTAGCGAAGCACGGGTACTTTCAGCTACTTGTTAATAACCTACTACCAGAAAAGTCAAAACACAGATACGAAAATTCCTATGACTACTTTGTTCAATGGAGCACAACAAGAAGCTGTGTCGGTCTTTTTTGTTTATTTCCAACATCAATATTAACTTTTTAGTTATATTATCGTATTGTCTCGCAGGTGCAAAAAGTAGAGGCAAAAAGTAGAGTATGCACCTCTGGAATAAATCCTGACTTCGTCTTGGGCAGTTTTAACCCTTGCTTCACTCAGGACTCTACATAAGTCCCGTTAACTCCAGAATCCCTCGTTACACTCAGGGTTCAATATGCCGCCCGTGACATAAACTTTGTTTTATCCCCTTGGTGCATAATCTACTTACATCTATTATACAGGTAAATTCTACCCGTAGGTACTCTAGTTCCCCAAATTATAAATCTCTGCTCTGCTTGATGGCACACAATAATAGGCTGCTGATGAGATCGAGTCAGCCGTCTACTAATAGAATAATAGAAAATGCTAATAACTAAATAATAAGTAAAACAATAACTACTCCCTTCTTGTGGATATTGCATCCACAAGAACAGCGAAGCGAACAAACAATCACAAAATCAGACTAAACAAAAGCTCTCTAGCCACTTTAACCGTAGCCTATAATCACCTATTTCAGGAAGGTCGCTTGATCTGCTATAAATCATTTTTTTATAAACCGTCAATCGCTATTAGAAGCTCGTAAACTGTTGGGCTATCTTTCGTTCATAATTACATTTATTATTACCACAGGATAAATAAACACTGTATTTTATTAGATGTCGGCTGGCCCGTGGACGATTTGAATCCTGAAATATATTCACGTGTTTAATTCAACTAAATATTCTGCCACAATTCCGACCTTGAGTCCGTATCAGCGTAGATTTTAGACCACTTTTTATTTGATGTAAGTTTGGATCTACTAGTAATCTACCAGTAATCTAGCTGAAGACCGTAAAGATCCGCATGGGTTTGTCTCGGTTCAAAGACGTGAGAATTTTCGACGATCCCATACTCACAAGTGGTATTAAACCATCAAGTCTCAGGAATAACCGTTCCTTCTTTTGTGTGTCCTACCGCTTGTATAATGGATTGTGTTCTGAGGAATTGTTTGATATGGTGCCTGCACCCTTATTTCACCATCGCACCGCTTGCGGTTCAAGAGGAATTTCCTCTATTTCTATAAATTGTGGAAGAATCGCCCTGGCGAGGTTTTTCTACTAGTTACAGTCACAGAGGTTTATTTTCAAAAAATGGCGTTTTAAAATTTTTAAATGATCGGTAACACGCGAGTAATGCTTCTGGTGTTATTAGCGATATAGAAGACGGTAACCGCTTTCCATCAGGTGGATCATATGCTTGTTTTTTTTTATTGTACAACGGGGAAGCGCTTGGCCTTCATCTCACCTAGTTACAAGTTAAGATAAGGCCGAAGGTGGAGGCGCACTTCACAAGGAATCCTCAACAAACTGAGGAACTGGCTATCTTACCTCTAAATAACGGAACACAACACTTTAATAATGGTTGTTATGGCGACAGAATTAGGTAAGATGGTGTTAGCTAGCCAGGCGGACTTAACAAAGTCCTACCACCAACCAAACCAAGCAAAATATTTTACTCCCTCTGGGGATCGAACCTCTGGATCTGAAATCGGTGGGTTAAACCACTATACCACAGAGGTGGTTGTTTGCCACCTTAGTGGTATAACGAAAATACTAAACAAGGTAAACAATTTAAAAAGTTGCTCATGATCTACTTATGTTCTTCGTAGAGACGTAGATCAGACGTAGTGTCTTGAATTATGACCTGAATTTAAAGGAGCATATAAAAACAATGAAATCAAGGTATTTCGAAACAAGATTGGAATATTTTAAATTTATATATTTTCACCATCCACGCCGATCATGTCGGCGATTTTTACGTCAGACGCCGCCGCCGATCAAAATGAGACCGGCGCACTCCTGTAAACCTACCAAAAAATCTTGTAATACACTGCCGGGTCAGACGCACGTCTAAACATTTTGTTCGTAATGGACAAGACAAACAAATTGCCACTTGGCGAAATACTACCAGCGTAGCCTCTAACGGTGTGGCTCGTTGACGCAGCTATAAAATTCTTGGTGGGTCTCTGTTTATTGCATATTTATGCATGAAATCTATAATTTACCATATTAGCTAGCAACATTATTTTTGTCAAATATCGAACTATATCGTTTTAGTTTTTATTAAAATCGATAGCTTTAGATTTGGCCATCCACGCAATTGAAAACTTCAAGTAGGTACCTATATCGGACGTTTTGTTTCTGTAAAACTTTGTTACTAGTTTAAGTAGCATGTATATGCTACTTAAAAGTTAACTTCAAAAGTCAATTAATCAGAGAAAAATAAAAACGACAAAACTCTTTTTGGTTTCTAAAATAAATCATGTAGGTACACCTCGACAACGTTTTAATATCGCAGACGAAACCAAGGCATGTGAAATATTGAAGTGTAAAATAATTGTGTTGGTACTAACTGTCAAAACCTGCAAGAGATGGGCGCCGTGACCGTAATCTCATCTGCGATTCACACTCACCCTAAGGGTTCACCTGTTGAATTAAAACTGTTGGTGCCTACATACATCAAGATAATCGTATACTTGAGTAAAACGCGTGTTTTTTCAATGTGTATTATCAATGGTGTGACAAATTATTCCTCGATTATTTCACAATCCAATCGGACAGGTTTATTAAAATAAAGGTATTTTTACTATGTTTTAATCAACATATTGAAACAACGATGCGGTCTGATAAACGTTACAAATAAAAGTGTCGAATTGGAACACGTCTCTTGGGCTGCCTAGCGTGACGGACGGCGTCTGGTAATGCGAACGCAGCTCTGATATGCGTCAACTGTGAAGAAATCTTCGACAACATCTTAAAAAAATAATCTACAACGATGTATTTATATATTCTGCTATTTATTATATCTATTGTAACTTTATAATTATATCTACACAAACACGGGGTCATCCATCTTCCATATCACTCCTTTCAAAGCAATGTCAACACTCAACCCTCCGTGATTTATTGACGGACGTGGCTTAAGACGATGGCCCTGCGATAAACGCGATTTAATAAAAATACATAGCTCAAGGCAGATGCCTCTAGAGATTTGGACATCAATTTCAAGATTTGATACATCCGCATGGGAAATCCAGCTCTGAATTCGCCACCATAGGTCTGAAAATCAAATACGTTAGAAGCGTGTGGTAGGCGAGCTATGTGCGTGGGCTCTTGGCTACGCTCCAGGAATCACCTGACGACCCTTGTATACAGATAAAGCCAAACATTATTTACAGCGGTATCTAACGCACTTATTGTTGAAGAAGGCGTTATTGTACTATCGACTACGGATCGAATATAAATAAACATTTAGGTTAATAAATTTCGCAATACAAAGCTGCATCATCCAATGGGAAGTTTTATATTCAAAGTCGAGGCTACTAAACGTATGTATTTGTTTATGCCAGGGATATGATAGACTTGCTAATTTGCAGACACATTACAGAGGGTGATTTTGAATCATGTTTTACTGTAAAACAAGTTGTAAAACAAACGCAGTGAAACTGATGATACTGGCTATCGAAAGATGGATAAAATATTGACAGACGAGCGACAGACACACAGTACGGATTGATAGACCGACTTGATTTATTTCACCAATACACAGTATATGAGCATAGTAACGAATCAATTATATATTGATAATTGATTTATATAGTTTAAAGAGTTTTTAATCTATAATTGATGATTTTTTTTCGTTAACGTTTGAGCCCAGAGTTTCTTCCAACGGTCAAGAGACCTCTTCATTTTTTCCTTTTGAGTTAACATCTTGGTCAATTTTTAGGTACGCAAGTTTTTCTTGCCCGCCTCTGTGGTCTAATGGTTTATCCACTGGTGTCAGATGTATAGGTCGCGGGTTCGATACCCAGGGTAGCTAACAATATTGTGCTTGGATTGGTTTGTGATAGGACTTTGTTTATGGCTGTCTGGCTAGCTACCACCATCTTACCTAAGTCTGTCGCCATAACTGCAATCATAAATTATTTGTTCCGGCATTTACAGGTAAATATAGTCATTTATACTGTTGAGGATTCCGGGCGAAGAGGGCTCTCACCTTCGTCCTTATCATAACTTGAAACCTGGTGAGATTTAGGACAAGCGCTACCCCGACGTACAATAAACAAAAAATTTACAGGACATTAATATGCATGGTACCTACAGCAAAAAGTAGTACGAATGCAGTATTTTATGCATCTTCAGCTTCCATCACGAATCATCCAAAAATATGATAGTGTAAGTGTGAGTAAAACCTACGAGTTGTAGAAATATTTATTTGATATACCCCATCAGAATATGATGAACTACAAAAACGCTTTTTGTGAGTTGTGAAGATTAATAGTAATAGTGACAGACGTGTGCGCAAGTGTCTGTTGTACCTAGGAGTAATGCTGCCAGCTATGCAGTCTGCTGCCAAGCAAGAGCTCTAGATCTATGGTCTGATACTACTGCCAAAAATACACCGTAACAGATGAAATTGGCTACTGTTGTACACGGAAACAATTAGCGAATGCAAAATGGTAAAGATAAATAATGGAATTGCGTTTGATAACAGAAATAGGTACATTTTACTCATATTCGAAGTCTACTCGCTTTGTAATTGACTGTTAGCTAATTATATTATTAATTATAGGCCGTTTGTAACGGTCCTTAGGTAATCTGACTGATTCCTTTGTACATAGTTAGGTTAATTGTACTTTTTATTAAATAAAGAGTTGAAAAAAAAAAGATACGATGATTTAAATCAATCAATCATTCAATCATAGGTATCACCGATCACTTACCTGTGATCGCAATAAATAATTGATGTTTAAATAAATTATACGATCTGCCGTGATTTGCTATGAAGCATTCAAATAAGTTTTTTTTTATTTGATACTAATCAAAGTGGCATTCATTATCATTAGGTACCACCTACCAAAAAAAATGGAATCATGATAAATTTGGACTCCTGTTATTAAACGATTAGTTCTGATTTCTCATTTTCATTCTCATGCTGCCACTATTTGTACCTACATATTTTAAGAGTAGTAGAGCCCCTTGTGAAAGGGCTCGTCCTATCACCATACCGATATCAGCCGCCAAGCAGCATTGCTGTGTTCCGGTTTGAAGGGTGTGGTTGCCGGTGAAAACACGGGCACGTGAGGCGAGAGGAACTGGCTATAATCACCTCTATAATGTAGGAAAACGATAATTTAGAATTGTTGCTAGGGCGACATAATTAGGTAAGATGGTGTTAGCAAGCCAGGCGGACTTGATCAAAGTCCTACTACCAACCAAACCAAAATATTGTACCTGTAAACATTGTATTGTACCTGGTGATCAAACCTTGGATCTTACAACAGTGAACGAAACACTAAACCACAGGTAATTTGAGAAAGTACCCGAGGCTACTCTTATCCTGTTACTATCAAACGCATATAAAGACAAGTAATCGATTCAAATCGTAGTAATTCAGATCGTAGGTACTCTATTTCAATTACCGACTTCTAAAAAAGGAGGAGTTTCTCAATTCTTCGGAATCTTTTTTTTATGTATGCTTCCCAATTACTCGAAGACGCCTGGACCGATTTGGAAGATTCTTTTTTGTTTATAAGGGTACACTTCACAAGTTGTCCCATCGTCATCAAGTCAGGATCTGATGATGGGATCCTGGAGAAATCGAGAGAACTCTTCAAATATTCTAGGCACACTTGAAGCTATTTGGGTATTTTTAAGGTGTATTATAACCTCAAAAGTAAGGAAAAAACGGATCCCTGTCATCAAGTCAGGATCTGATGATTATATCCTGGAGAAATCGAGGGAACTCTTCAAATATTCTAGGCACACTTGAAGCTATTTGGGTATTTTTAAGGTGTTTTACCTCAAAAGTAAGGAAAAAACGGAACGCTAATAAGATCACGCGTCTGTCTGTCTGTCATACATGTACATGTGTACATACATGTACATATATCTGTCATTAAAATAATTGGTAAAAATACATCATCCAGGTAAACGAAATTGTATCATATTCTTTATTGAGGTCGGTTTTTTTTTTAGTTTTTAAAATGTTGTTCACACAATTTATTTCCATGGAATTGTGAAATACATACACACAACCTTGTTTGGAAGTTACTGATAACCTAAATACCTAGTACACTTTTTTTCCTATACTCAGTATGTTGATGATTCACGAGCATTGCATTCATGTTTGTCACCTAGAAGATGTTGATGGATATGTACTTCTGTAATTACACGGAGACAGATGTATTGAAATAGATTATCGTCGTTAGGAAATGGGTCAAGATACAACTGTAATTACCTTACTATAATGCATTTACTGACGTAAAACAAGTTTGATTTGTTTTCTAGTGCTTCACCTATCGGTATCAGACCCAGAGATCCCGGGTTCGGTCCCCAGGAGGGTACAGGATATTATACAGTTATTTTAAGTCCGCCTGGCTAGCTACCAACATCTTAACTAAGTATGACGCTATAACAACAACTCCAATTGTTGTCTTGCGGCATTTATAGGTAAGAGTTCACCAGACTATTGAGGATTCCGGGAGAAGCGCTTCCTACCTTCTACCTTCAGTCCCCCATCACCTTTCACCTTCTCACCCTTACACCAGGTGACACCAGGTGAAATGAAAGCCAAGCGCTTTCTCGTTGTAAAATTTAATAATAAAGAAAGCTCGATAACCTATTTGGTGAATTATGCCCGAGAAGTCTTTCAAACTGGAGTACTAAGTCGATTAATATCAACATAGAACCATTTCGGACTACCGCGAAAAGAATCGCATTGAAATCGGATCTCTACTTGCATATGCGATGAAAGACAAGGCCCCAAACTTATACCTATTCTTAGTCGTGGTTAAATAAATATGAATTTCATGTATTGTTGTTTTTTACCACATGCGATTTTATCAGTGTACTTCATGTTTTACATTATGTAAAGGATACTAGAATTGTTTTTTTACTCGATTCTCACTTGACAAAAAAAATTTAGCCTAAGGTTTAGTCTATGGACATTCAAAAGCTCCAAAACAAAATTATGCGCAGTTTTCTTCTGGCACCCTCAAAAATGACTACGGCGTAGCACCTGTGCTACGCTTCGTAGCGGGTTTGCATGGTGATTGGTCAAAAGAGGTACAGCCGTTTGGACCTTGATCTGCTGCATTCTATCAATTTTGAACCCGAATTTTGAACTTCCATTATACATATAAATACAATCGTAAATTCTGAAAAAACTTTAAACTACATAGATACTTACTTCTTATTTTAACAAAGGTTTGATTGTACATATCATATTACAATGATAATAAGCTGTGTGTTCAAGTGGGTATGGGTCCGCCTTCCAATACGGAGGTTGGACTGGGTTCAGACCCAGTCGTGCACCCATGAACTTTTAGATTTTTCGGAAGTTTATATGCGCATTTGACACATGTACATGCTCTCATGCGGTACTCATACTCACATCTTGAAGAAACCTAGGACTAAAAATCCAAATAGTGTCACTGCCTACAATGTTACTTTACACGCAAACTGTCACTTTTTGAATGTTAGCAACTTGCAAACTGTGGGCATGTGCCGAACGTAAGTTTGAAGTGCCTCCGACTACTTCCTAGTCCCTAGATCCTTATAAGATCCACGCTCTGAGTAATAATCAGAGCTAAATCCTCAAAGGGGAAAAAGCCGTCTGTTACTTTTAATTAAATTTTTATCTTCGTGGTATTAAGAGGTAAGAGGAGACTAAGCGATGGGCAGCAGCATCCACCTGAGTACCTACTACACAACAACACTAAAACCACCAGTTTTTTTGTACGACGGGGAAGCGCTTGGCCTTTATCTCACCTGGTTACAAAGGCCGAAGGTGGAGGCGCACTTCACCCGGAATCCTCAACAAACTGAGGAACTGGCCATCTTACCTCTCTATGCCGGAACACAACAATTTAAGAATTTTGTTGTTATGGCGACAGAATTAGTGAATTCGAGCTAGCCAGGCGGACTTAAAAAGAGTCCTACCACCAACCAAACCAAGCTCAATATTGAACTCCCCCTTGGGATCGATCTGAAATCGGTGGGTTGAACCACTAGAACACAGAGGTGATTAAAAATTTCCACCAGTTCACCTGCCAAGCGTGGTGTTCTTTGTGGTTATTTTTTGAATTCCAGTATAACATTTTGTTAGATGCTGCACCGTTTACTAGACATATTTTTCATACACAAAAACAATCAAAATGTCAAAGTCATAGAAATCCGATTGACAGCAACATTGTCAGACTGCGACATGCAATAGCAACACTTTCGACCGAAGCTGTGATCATTTGAATTTGAACTTTATACTCTTAGCTTTAGATTACATGAGACAGATCGTCAGGTGTGTTTAAGAGAGAGAGTGTGCAAGTAGCCTAGCTGTATCTGGCAACCGTCCCGAAACCCACGACAAAGCTTATAAAAGAGGGCAGCGATCTAATCCTACGCCCGGCGCGCCATTCTTCCGACGCACTCCTCATGGGGCGCGCAAACCTCATTCGATAGTATTTAATCAACAAAATATACTTTTATGTATATTGTTTAAAACAGGGACCAAGTGAAATAAGTGATACGGTAAGTTGGTTTTTAGTGACGGTGTTACCAGCTGGACTGTGTTGTGCAAGTGACTAAAGTGTTGCCAGATTTGGAGCTATGGACATGGATTTCGGAATGTGGACCATAAAAGTGCTGTAGTAATAGTGTGATAAACATAAGAAGCGAAATCACTCATACTAAACCTTGGAAAGTGACTTTACAACAGGAATCAGTGTTGCCATCAGACTAAATTAAAAATAAATAAGTGGATTTATTGATTTGATATAGACAGATTTTCTTTGGTTACTTACTATTTCATTTCAAAAAAATGTTTGACCATCAAAAAACGTCTGAAATCTGTTGCAAAGTCTCTAGGATTTTATTTTAATTACTAAATCTAACACAATGTTTTTTTATTTAACATCAGTCATTGACTTCTAAGACAGGTCGTAAAAAATAGAAAGCTGTAGCAGCGCCATCTTTACCGTATCAAATTACATCAATTACAATAACTATATATAAAAATATACTTTATTTCTATAACTTCAGCAATACAGCATACTAAACCAATGTATAGAGCACGTTTATCTACGCGCAATGTTAATCATAAAATGTTTGTACAATTATTGCTTACTCAAAACCGTTAGGTAAATAGATACATAAAATTAGATTAATTAGGCAGGAAATTTATTATGACAGTATTGGAGTTATGATGCCTACGATAAACTTCTAAAGAAGCTTGTCAATATATCTCCACCGTGGGTGGAATTGGCATAGAGCATCGCCATTTGACTTTGAGCATTTTAATCCACTGTAGGTAGGCATCTGCCTTTTAAATATAGACCCAGTGGTCGCCAACTATCTAACTGTCACGGCCGTTTGAAATAACAAGCAATGGCTATCGACGTCACTAAGGACAGCTGTCGAGTTGTAATCGCTAACGCAGGCATATATCATAAACGAATATTTGATGTATTCGAGAGAAACTATAAAAAAATGTATAAAATCCTTGGCAGCTGTAAAAATACTCTACGTTTCACATTATAAAACCGCGAGGAAACGAAAAAGAATAAGCAGATTCTTGATGTATTGACGTCAAAGAATATTATTGTATTGTAACCTTAAATCTTTATTTGCGAGTCTACTAGCTGTTTCAAACATTCATGGAAAAAAGTAAAGAAAAGCTTTTAAAATATTACGAGCATGTGCGTCATGTTTAAAAAGCTTTACAATCTACACGATACGACATTAATGATCTACCTAGTGGTTTTCTTCTTGATAGTAAATAGCATACCAAAGTTAAAACTCGTCATTATTCTCAAACAAACCTGGGTAGTTATTCGTCAAAGTGAATTACTATTGCAGTTTTATATGGCCCATACAGATTCAGCTATACCTACCGTTGCGGGCTTGTACAGAAATGAGCGGATTAAAGAAAATAAGCTATTTTTATACCCAAGAACAAGTCTGAATAGTGTAGTTATATAAAATTCGGTCGGACTAACACTTCAACACACAACAACTAACATATCTCATAGGTCACTTAATCATTGAAATATACATAATAATGTATTCATCATCATCATCAACCTATCCCTGCTGCCGCCACTAAAGCCCGATCTTCAGCCTTTCGCATACATTCTCTGCCCGCAACTGCACGGAGGTCTTCGCTCCATCTAGCCGGAGGGCGTCCTACACTACTCTTACCTGGACGTGGTTTCCATTGAATAATATTCCTAGAAAACTTCCTAGGTTCACTATAAATAGAGCTAACCTTCCCATCCTAGCTCAAAGGGATTTGGAGCGGTTTGTTCAAGTCCTTAGCCTGCCAACTGCCAGATCTGGCAGCTCTAGTGGTTACGCCACAGGCCAGCTCAATAATTCTATTTCGATGATTACCTTCGCATGTTTATTTGTAGCTTATTTATGCCTCTTATATAAAATTGTTCCTTACTGCAACGAGGTTCATCAACGTAACTTTATTTATAGATATAGCATATATAGGAGGTAATCGAAGAAAGATAATGTTTGTTATTCTTTATTGTACAAATAATTCATCATCATATTCCTGTCCCGCTCTGGGAAGGGTCGGCACAGCATATTCTTCTCTTCCATTCAATTATATCCGCCGTCCAGCTTATCATCCAATCCTTAATTGTTCAAATAAATAAAAGAAGAAAAGGGGACATCGCATGCGACGCGAGCTAAACCCTGTAAAGAGTTTTCATCCAAAAAACCTGAGAGAGGCGATACACGGATCAGGATAAAGTGTACATTGGTTCTTCTTCCGGTTGTACGATCTCGTACCGTCGTGGAATACTGGATTTTCCTAAACATTGATAAAAAACATCAGAAAACATATTCAAATCAAAAGTAATTAAATTAAAAAGTCATTCGGTGAGCTTTTTGGGATCATCTACGGTCAACTGCGGGGCGTTTTACTACAGAAGTAAATAGTTATTTCTCCAATAAAATATGCATATTTATTCTTGCATATTAGTAAATATGTTTAACATCTAACTAAAGTTGGTTATATTAACGTTAGCTAATAAGCTAACGCACACCTTACTCACTTAAAATGTTGATATAATATACCCAATAAAAAGGATATATGTATTCGTTCCGTAATCTAGTTCTCATATTCCAATCAATACTAAGTTTGGGGCTAGATGGTGCTGTGTAAATGTCCAGTAATAAAAAGAAAACACACAACACTAGTGTTAGAATCTGTAAAGGTACACGGCTAGTGACCTGCCAAAGTGCGACACCAAACGAATTTTCGTGTTCTGTCGGAATGCCAGTACCTTTTAGAAAAACGCGCTCCATTGCAGACATCATCTTTGCATTAGCATAGAGCTAGACCAACCTTGAGGTCAAGAGCTAATCCGTCAATAATAAAATAAGATATATATCTTATTTAAATAATATATAAAATAAGATATATATCTTATATCTTATAAAATAAGATATATATCTTATTTTATTATTAGTAAGTATATGTGTACGTATGTGTACACGAGTAAGTATATATACTTACTCGTGATGATAAACTTTCACTAATGCTCGCAAGGGGTCAATCTTACCCCAATTTTCAATCGTCAATAAAACAATGACTAAATGATCCCGCCAGTTTCAACTGTAACAACATTTTTTTGCATCACTACATTATAATAACTCATTCACCAATAAATCATGGTAATCCTGTAATTGACGTGGCAGACGCAGCTTTACAATCGACCCCTCCAAATCAGCTCATAGATGGTCTTGAAAGCCGAAAGCTTCCTTTTATGTATTATCTATACCGTTATCGTAGTCACCAACCCGCCTGTTATTCGTGGTGATTATAAAAACCCTCCAGCATTGGAGAAGGCTCTGTCCAGCGGTGGACACTAATTACGCTGTTGATGTTATGTCCTGTAAAATTATAACTAATATTATCATGTTACAACAGCCTGAAATATCGCAACTTAAAATATTCTTATTAATTAAGAATGCAATATGTATGCTACTACTATTCTGATATTATGTAAGTAACTATATAATGTTGCTGACTGTTATTGTAGTTACCTTTATTAAAACGCAACTTACCGTTTATCATTATAATGCGTTCCGGATAAACTTAAATGTAGTTAAAAAGATTGTGTAGCTTTCATTATAATTAAAAATAACCATTATTTAGCCTCGTTAAATAGTAATTGCATGACAACGACGTGATGTCTTAATCTAAATATATAAAATCATCGTTTCGCTGACTGACTAACTGACAATCAACGCAAAGCCCAAACTAGAGGTCATAAAGACTTTAAATTTACTACCCATACACAGCCTAAGGGTAGCTTCTTTTAGTAGTAACACACACTAGTGCACACTTTTTTTTTAAGCAATCCCCATGGTTTAACACGATCAAAATCCTGGGCGTTTCACTAGTAATATGCAATGTTACCAATAAGCTCGGTAGTAATTTCTGTTCGTTCTGGTTGAAACCTATTTGAAGTAAAAGGTGTTATTTTGTGTTGTTTAGAGCGATGGCACTTTAGGTCAAAAAAGTAATTAACGTGCCTTACTATGTCGTGGAGCATCCTCCAGTTTTTGAGGAGGCTCTATTTAGCAGTGGAGACTAACGGGCTTTTGATGTACTATGCGAAAATACAGGCATGCGATGCTAGTAAAAGATATAAATACTGGTTTTTTAAAAATTAGCAACGCCAACATAAAAAAAATAGCCTTAATATGTAACCTACTGTTCATTACGACCTTGACAGATAGCGAGTAACTGAATGATATCTGCTGCTCCGATGCGTTTTGGTGGAGTTTTAGATAAGACACTTTGTTTAAGTCCGCCTGACTATCTACCACCATCTTACCTAATTTTGTCGCTATAACAACAATTATGAAATTGTTGTGTTCCGGCAATTAGTGGTAAGATAGTTCCTCAGTTAGTTGAGGATTCCACGTGATGTGCGCCTCCACCTTCGGCCTTATCTCAACTTCTAACCAGGTGAGATGAAGGCCAAATAAATAGCAAACCATTTGGTGGATTTCAGCAGGAGGGTGATGGCTAGCCAGGTGGATCTGCTACCTGTCCTACCACCAGTGTTGCTATCAAATATCCAGAAAAATATTAATGAAATATGTGCGTGTTACGCCTAAAAGTCAAAAAAATAAAAGTGTTTCTTTGAGATTCTGTAATAATAAACATCAGACAAACAAAGAGAGATTTTATTGGAATTGCACTTTAGTGTTAAAATCGAAACCCAATATCAACTTTACAAATAAAGGTATGAGGTAATGTTTTTCTGAAGATGGCAACACTTCTATCGTTTTGTTAGATTAATATGAAGTAGTAACAGCGCGCTCTATTTTTTTTTTTCGGTGGACTTACGAAGTCTTATATTACGATGAGTTGATTGACAAGCCTCATAGCTCAGTTGGTAGTAACTCTGCCTTCGGCGCTGTAGGCTGTGGGTTCGATTCCCACCCAGGACAAACATTTGTGTGATGAACATAGATGTTTGTTCTGTGTTTGGGTGTTGTATCATATAGTACGTATGTATTTACAAAAAGTATTTAAGTATTTTATCCGTAATCTAGTTCCCATATTACAAGCTATGCTTAGTTTGGGGCTAGATGGCGCTGTGTAAAATGAATGTCCTGTCCTGAATGTCCTGATGAGTCAATCTTGACTGCGAAGCTTGCCTGGGCAAGGACGAAGTCTTCAATGGATCTCTCTTTTCGAAGGTGTTGGTGTGTACGTTATTAAAAAGCGGACGCTGGTAACTGTTTTTTTTTTGCAGTAACCAAAATGATATTTGGTAGCGTTTATTCCTAATAAATGGAATATCAACCAAATGTGGATGATAATTGACACATTTTTAGTTTTGAATACGCTACGCATTCGTACAATATCTATTCACCGACCACCGGAGCTAGATCATAACGCTTTTTTCTCGTAAGCGTATGTATAATACTCTCGAGTGAATCCGCGGTAAAAACCTATTGTATATACGTATTAATTGATAGTCCATAAAATATCGCAAATAGTGCGCTAGTAGAGTTGGAGTGATTTTAAATCGCTCGTTAAACCTGTTACGTGCTTTATTGCTAATGTCGAATGCTGCCAATTGAAGCTGAGTCGGTTTTATTGTAAACTTCCAAGACGGAAAATCTTTATGGTTACCGGCTCCCTAAATACTCTGATGTAATTGTTATGAATGTTTAGGTATTGTTGAATTTAGTCAAAGCATTGGTAGTAGTTCAGTAAACCATCCAAGTGTGAGACACTGACCGCGAGATTTGGTGTATTATTCGGTGTAGAGGACCTACGGCGTAGAGGGTCTACAGTATACAACAAATCTATTAGTAATTGCAGTGTATGCGGGTTTTGCTAGAAATACCCGCCTCTGTGGTCTTGTGGTTCAAGCCACCGATTTCAGATCCAGAGGTCCCGGGTTCGATCCCCATGGGCAGTACAATATATTGTGCTTGGTTTGATTGGTGGTAGGACTTTATTCAAGTCCGCCTGGCTAGCTACCACCATCTTACCTAATTCTGTCGCCATAATGACAATTCTTAAATTGTTGTGTTCCGGCATTTAGAGGTAAGATTTGAGGATTCCGGGTGAAGTGTGCCTCCACCTTCGGCCTTATCTCAACTTGTAACCAGGTGAGATGAAGGCCAAGTGCTTACCCGTCGTACAAAAAAGTAAAAAAATCATGGCTCATCTTATACAAAAGTATTATAATTTCTAACCAAATAACAAAAACAAACTAAGTCACAACTGCAATATTTCTCCTATAGGATGGTAAAAGTAACGTCATACACATTTTCGTACAACGAAAAGAGTATAGTGCAGTCAAATCTCGCTACCAGGTTGCAATAACCCGAGCGTCGCTCGACATTGGCTGACCTAACAAGGCCAACTTATTGTTACATACCCAGAAAGTTGATGAAACATTTTTCGGTTGTAAAAATACGTAAAATATAGCCACAACTACAAGCTACTGTTTTTAGGTATTTTTACAACCGAAAAATGTTTTCAAGAAATCATCAATCAAAACACTTTTTAAATAATACGCTGACTTCATCATGACACAATTTCTCATATATAAAACATATTACAAGCTTTGTTTAGTTCAGGGCTATAAGGCGGTAATGTGAAACAAATGTCCTGTAATATTTATTACATAATTAATATAATTACTTTCAGTATCAAATCTTGGCATCTGTCATGAATGTCCTAAAATCATTTGCCCTCAACAAAAGGAAGCTACCCTGAAATTTAAAAAGTGGTTGGAGGTTGGACTTGTTCCAAATCCATCTGACTAGCCACCACTATCTTACATAATTCTGTAGCCATAAAAACAATTTTTAATTATTGTGTTCCGGGTATTTAGAGGTATAAGATAGCCAGTTCCTCAAACTGTTGAAGATTTCGGGTGAGTTGCGCTTCCACCTTTGGCTTTATCATAACTTGGCACCAAGTGACATGAAGGCCAAGAGCTTCGTACGATAAAAACCCCTCTTGCTTGGCTTGGACTGTGCGTTGATTCAGTCAGTCAGCTACACGAATATTTTACATATTGAAATTAGAAAAATATAAATGCAAATTAAAAAAAAAAAGCTGATTTCCAATGTAAAGACTGCTTACTTTGTTTTAGTGGTTAAATTTGTAAAATTTACGTCTATGTTTATAAAGGTGCCTAAGCTAAGCTCGCTCGATCCTAGACCTCATATATATACGCTAGTATATATATGATATACGCTCATACGTATACGCTAGTATCGAGGTCATTCTACATATTTTCGAATTATTGCGCATGCTCTAACGGTGAAGGTCATATTATGAGGAAACCGGTATCCGGCATCCCTAGGATCAAAAGTCTGAATGGCATGTGTCACTGGCTAGAGCCTATTCCACTGAGCGGCGATGGGCTTGCAACCTATCACTTATTGAATACTAACTACTTGCAAACCGTGGACATGTGCCTTTTTTATTGGTGATAGCCAAGCGTTTGACCACTTGAAAAAAACAAGTAAAGATGTGGCTTCAGATCGAGAAAGTCTGAATGTCTGAAAGCAACCTATTTACTCTAGACAAGAAAAGTACAAGAACCGGTGAAAAAACAGACGAGAGCAACGAGTTCCAATCTTTACCAGTGTAGTAATGAAGGTAGAGATGAATCGATGTGTCAGATATCTACATTTTAGGGTTTCGTATCCAAAGGGACCAACGAGACTTCATTGTTAAAACTGAATCATTTTCAGACAATACATACGTGTCATGACGGTAGATTTATTGACAAATAATAAAAAATCGAAATTATAGATTAAACCAGAGGAAACTCAGATAAAAACCTGTTTTGAAACGATTTTTATGACAGGTCTGTCTTAAAAACGGTGATATCCGCAAGGTTCAAACTTAACGTGATTATAGTCCTTACCCTAATTAACGTGAGTCGGATCCACACGAATGCTCCAGAACGAAGGGTAAATTCGCTCAATGAGATGTTACGAAAATGACGGTAGCCCCAAACAAAGCAAAGCAGTAATATGGGATTTCGATTACGGATAGAATACTACTAACATATTTAATTGTTTTTGTGAATAAATAAATATTACAGGACATTAACTTCACACAGCCCCAAACTAAGCATAGCTGTACCTAATATGGGAACTAAATTACAGATAGAAGACTTAAATACATGTTTTTTTTTGTAAACACACACATACTTTACAACACCAAAACACGGAACAAACATCTATAGGTATTCATGACACAAATGTTTGTGCTAAGTGGGAATCGAACCCGCAATCTACAATGCAGAAGGCATATTAGCTACCTACTACTAACTGAGCTGTGAGGCTTATAAAGCTTAGGCTATTTTCAAAATAAATCTGAAAACAGAAAAAAAAATTAGTAACTTATTCATTTAATTTCAAACATTTATTTTTTAAAAAAGCTTACTCACCTTCGACGGGATCTACAGTTCAGTTAAAGGATTCTCTTAACTCAACTAATTGATATAGGCGTTATTTTGCGGAGATCCACTCCGCAAAATAATGAGTGAATCAATTAGCTGAATAAGGCTTTGTATAGGATGAACGGCAGCAAGCCACCTATCCGCCTAATAAGCAACTCTGTTAGTGGTTTTCAATGCAGGGTTCAATACCTAGCGGGTACAAATTTGTGCTCGGTTTGGTTTGTGTTAGGGCGCGTTTTCATGTTCGAAAGCTAGCTACCATCATCTTACCTATGTATGACGCCATAACACCAATTCTAATAATAATTGTTGTGTTCCGGCATTTAGAGGTAAGATAGAGGTAAGAAGGTAGGTAAGTGCGCCTCCACCATCAGTCATATACTTGATGCCAGGTGAGATGAAAGCTTACCCGCGAATAAAAAAAAATAGATGATTGAAATCCTTCTTATTTGTTAAGAATGGGAGCTTTTTCTTTAAATGCCTATTTATCTTATAATTTCAAGTAAAAACATCTGCACTGCATCTCTCGTTCATCGTGACCTATTTTTCTGGTTCCTCTGCCACAAAAAAATCTCCGCAACAGCTACTGCAGCGAAACCTTACTAATAAATAACGAATATTAATTTGTTTATGTAGAACATGTAACGTTTGTGTTTGAAAGAAGATAAACATGGACGCATAAATATTGTAAAATTAGTTTATTTTGTGGACTTTACTGGCATTGTTTCGTAGTCTGTCGAAAGAAACGTGACATAATGATAAAACAAAAGTAACATTGTAAATTGTAAACAATAGCAACAAAAACCAACTAAGATAGATCATTATTTAGTGCACATCGGAAAAAGTACATTTAAGCGAACTTAATAGAAAGCATTTCCTTTTGGATAACCCTTTTTTATTGATGATAGCCAAGCCAAGCTTGTCTAAAAGGAATCTATTCACTTTGGACTTGAATAACCCAAGATTGTAGTATAAAATGGGAGGTAGTGCCAATACAGACCCCGGGGAGTGAAATCCACACAGCCAGTCCAACTTTGTGACCCAAAATACCAACCAAATAATTAATAGACATGTTTTTAGGGCTTCTAGTTTATTGAACCCTGGTGTCGCCTAGCCAAGCCACTACCTCACCATTTTACGGTAAAGCCTACTTTCGGTAAGTGTGGGTACCTACTAGCTAGACCAAGGTACCGGTGTTTTCTCCGAACATATTCTTGGTGCCCCATTCCGTCACATATGTTATACTTTATAAATATTAGCACTTCCGGCTTCTTAATCTCTAGAGTAGATCGTATATATTTAATGCCATTCTTTGTTTATTGTCCTTGACCTGGCTGGACCAGAAAATAATAAATGACAACAAAAAGGTACCTACTTTACACTACAGGACTCTACAATTATAAGGTTACCTACTTCCTATAGTGTAGCTACAGTATATTGCGCTCGATTAAAGTCCTAACAGGCGAAAATTCTAAACTAAGCTTCATGACGTAAAAATCTTGTAAGTTGATTTCAAATCTCTAAAACATCAAAATACTTAGGTACCATAAAAATCACAACCTTTTTAAAAGTCGTAAAGAGAAGTGATCGCAAATCAGCGCCGGGAGCTCGAGCCGGGCAGCGCCCGCTATAAAAAGATCATCTTAGGACGACCGGCGACTGCCGCCGCCATGCGACATGCAACCCTGGAAAGCGACTCGGCGGCTGTGCCATCGAGTACTGTTGCCAAAATAATTAAAGAAATCTTCAACGGTGTCTCTCCACCGCGCCCGCGCCGCTCTAAAATCGTCGCTCTTGGCCCGGGAGTCGAGACTCGGGGCGCGGCGGGAAAACATCTCCCGCGCCACTTTTATTTCTTCTTTCCTTCCCGACGCTGTCGAAAAAATATTTCAGTAAGTTCTAAATTACCATAAAATAAACGGCTGTGAGTGTAACATCATATGTGCAAATATAGTGCGTGTCTTATTTGCTGTAAAATAATGGTGCTTTGCACTCAAAGTGATTTGTGTGTTACATCATACAAAAGCAAATATTCAAATTTTTAAAAATACCGCATTTTGTAAGCGCCTTTCGCACCGAAATAGCTTCGCGTCACGTGGTACACAATTGACCTATAGCGTGGCTCCACATTTTCTTTATTATTGCAGTAAAAAAAATATGCGGAATGTAGGAATATATTATTATTCTGGTGTTATTATTAACTAGGGTCTAAACTACAGTTACAGAACATTAAATTAATGTTTGTTTTAGAATTTCATTATTAAATTAAAGTTTTGTTAAGCTAAAATAGTTCGTAAAAATTATAAAAGGTGGCGCTGCTATCGATCTATCACTCCAATTTTATGGAAGAAGTCGAGAACGACGAACGGAACGGAGAAAATTTTACGTCAGTCTGTGAAAAAATGATGGCTGGATTAGATACGTGTTCTTTTCATCTATGATATTTACGAGCAAAAGTATTAAATTTAGTACAAAGTATAGTTAGACATTTTAGTTATAAGAATCTAAATAATTATCAAGTTTTGTGAAGGTTCAGAAAAGTTAAATCTCATGCAATTCAAAACTTTTGGTGAGTGGTTCTATTAACGATGAGGATACTACTGTTCATAAAAGTAGTTATTTATTTGTGTATCTGTTAGATGTGATGATAATTCAATTAATTGACAAATATTAAGATCATCAAAATCACAAAGGCGTCCCACTTGAAATAAATTGGGTTACCTACCGATACCTACCTTACCTGTCAAACTTTGGACAATATCCTCGTTTTTACTCACTCAAAGGAATTAAGACTGAGCTGAACTTGAAGAGCAGTTCGCATTTTACTTCATTGAATGGATGATTATCACCATAACCTCAAAATAAGTAGTAAATGATGACTCGTCATTTCTAACCTATATTGTTTCTTCGTTTTAGAACTGACGGCAACGTAGTAATTCCACCATGGAGGACGCTTTCACCAAATCCGTGGACGAAGTCCTAGGATATTTCGGCACAGACCAAGATAAAGGTCTCAGCTTAGACCAAATCAAAAGAAACCAGGACAAATATGGGCCTAATGGTAAGTTATTTACATTTTGTATATTACATTCAAGCATACCTATAATTTTGAACATATCATTAGATTATACTAGAACTTTTCATAACTATGAACTGGTCAGAATGATTTTATCTACTCAAATAAGACGGCAAGGTCAGCTGTTATTTATTATTATCAATGGAACTATGGAAACGTGTATAGAATATCTATACATATAAATAATTTAGAAAAAGTTTTCTTGGTCAACAAATGAAAAAGTTAAGAATTATTTTGAGTTTCCATGTTTTTCTATTTATCGGGTTGTAACACAGTTGAAACTGTTGTGATCATTAAGAACCAATGAACCCTTGGTTCTAGTTGATAATTATGTGTGTACACTTACATTGAAAATATTCCAACTGTACCCACATTAAATAACCTATTGTCTAACAGTGATTTTTTGAATCAAAATAATGCTGTTCTGAATGCTAGTCTTCTACTTTGGTTGGGTTATTCACAACAGTTGATCTTGGAAACAATGTTGGTGCTGTTGGGACACTGATTTGTAACTATCAATCTTGTGTGTATGTAATAATCTAAAAAAAATTAAACTTTTAGTTTGTTATATTTCCTGTTTAAATATATTTGCATAGATGCAAGTCCCTTGTCGGCATCATTGTGTATCCTGAGCTTCCTGAAGTTCTAATCTAATGAAATGAATCACTGCTATCTGTGTTATCTATTTCATAATCTATTGGGTTGTAAGTGTTCAATATGAATAGATGATTTATTATTATCATGTGTAAGGAAATCCATAAAACACTAGACTTTCTACCAACAGATTTGTTTTTTTTTTTAGTCCGTAAATATTAATATAATTAGCAGTGTTGCATAGCTACTTGTATTAAAATAAGCAACAATGCAAACCTGTCTACTACCAATGTTTTAGGTGTAGCTAAGAATAATTTAGAGAAATTCCCACAGGTCTCACAAATAAAATTAAATTGGTAATTAATTAAATAGTGTATGTATTTCATCGCCTATTTGAACCTTAGCCAGTCTGTACCTATTGTATAGTTGGACTAGATTTGGTTTAAAACAAAGGCAAACAAATGCATAAAATCAGAACAGCTAAGACTTACTAAAATAAATATACTCAAACATTTCTGATCGGATACTGAGATTAAGTTTTTTTTTTTGGGACCTCGTAATCACTTAGAATGTGGACCTTTTGGGTAAAACAAGTGAAAATTACTCCTCAAAAAAAAGTTGGTTTGGTGCACATCAAATATCAGGAGGCGGCTGTCAACCCCCATGGCCCACACAGCTCTTAATCTACAAAAAAGAGAACCTACCCAGAAGATGCCTTGTCATTCAAATCTTTTCCTGTCAAAATTAGGGTAGTATGTCATTAGACATGCAGAAGCTGGTAGAATTTTCATCTTATAAGGTTCTTCATGTTCATTAAGTAAATTTGAATATCATTATGCTACCATTATGCATTATGCATATGAGTACCTTCCCCAGCCAAAGTTATTTAAACCATTGCCAGTAAATCAATCACTTGCTAAAATGCTATTGTATCCGTTTCCAGCTATCATTTTATTATGACACCAATTGATTTTGATTAAATATGTTGACAAGATTTTGTAGAGATTACCACCAAACACTCATTATCAAATAGACTACAATGAAGTTTAACAATAATTTTGTACCTAGATATCTAGCTATCATGCTATGAACTTTCCCTGACAAATTGATATGGCCTTGCCTATGGAGCTTAGGATATCTCTGGTTTTTATACCTACTAGGCATCATTTATTCCTAAGGTGAAGTTTTTCACCTTTCAGTAACATTTGTGTCTAAATTCTATTGACACAAAGATGTATTCAAACATTTTTATCACATTAAAGCAGTACAACATTTGATAAGAACTGAAGATTAAGCAGGATACCTAACTACGTTGTTGTTTGTAGTAAATAGGTGTATGTGTGACCTCATTGTCTGTAGGTTGTTGTGACAAAGAACAAGGTGATATCAATATTTTCTTAAGGAAACACCAATTACCCTTGCAAATTAGAATACTAACAGTGTAAAAACTAACTATATACATTGTTTCAAATACCTATCTGCAGTACAATCCTTGATACTCTTTAGTGTGTGAATCTCTGTATAAGGTATTTATTTTAGGAGGAAGGTTGACCATCTGAAAATAATGCAGGAAGTGTTGTATTTACGGTGCCAAAGATTTTACATAACTATAATTCATAGCTCTGGGTTTAGTTTCATAATAATTTCAGGATCTCAACAGACTAAAGCAAAGTTGATGGCAGTTAATTTTTAATTCATTGCAAGCCGGTACCTATATTACCAGCTGGTTACACCTTAATATTCGTTCTGTAAAATGGTACCTTAAGAGGTTCACCTAAGATTGCCAAGAATGTGATTTAAATTTAACCAAACCGCTTATATCAGGCACATTGCACCATTCTACTACAAAATTAGGTAGGTATATTGTAATCCATATAGTCCAGAGATTAAATCTGTAAAGCACACACGTGCGCATCAATAAAATTACGCATTCCTTTCAAGTTGTATCGATATATTGATGTAGGTGCACATAAATAGTACAGAGATGTGTTTGATGTAAAATGTACAGAGATTGATTGGTACTGGTTGAAGCTTTCCAGTTTGAGAACCATGCCTGTAGGTAGCTTTGTTCCTTTTCTATGGCTTCGGCGTTGTTTTTATAAAAAGTAGGTTAGGTACAAGAGTGGTCACCGTCAGAGTAAGGCGAATGGCAAGTGGTGCGTGTGCATAATCACAGGCCGGCGAATGGAGCTCTTCAGGCGTGACGAGCGCCGTTGCGTACGAGCCTCGGTCCAACCTCACACACCCTTCACTATGAATAAATATAGAAAAATACAGAAAATAAAGATGCAGGGACGTAAACATAAAATCCTGATACAATACCTCGTTCTGCGATAAAATTTGCAATAAATCAAAACTCTGGTAATTGACAGAAAAAATAATTCTGTTTATATTATATATTGTTTGATCTATGATTTGCTGCTGTCCATTGATGAGTATTGGTATCCAGGTTTAAAGATCTTCATCAAATTGGTGAAGTACCAATTTCAAACCTAACTTAATCGATCAAAAAAATAATTTCACAAATCGGTTTAGAACTCGCTGAGAAATCGGTGAACATCAATAGAATTCCGAAATGAGTACCTCCTCCTGTTTTCGGGCTCAAAACTTGAACGGCCTGTGGGATGACTTCACTATGAAGACGCAAAAACATGCGGCTCACACAATATCTAGCTGGTATTTGTTTATATTTTCGGCGTCGTACATCCCATGGTTGTTTCAAGAAACATGTCTCATAAACTCGCCATTCTTGCAAACCTTGGTCACAACAAGGTAAACCTCAAACTAGAAATACACAATTTATCTCTGCAGCTTATGATCTGTGTAAACCTGATAGGTAAGTTATACAAATGTATCTGTTCACGCGTCTCATTATCATATAAGTAAACAACTGACCATCTAAGTTCTGCACTCGCGTGTCGTGGACGGTGACACTCAATTTAAAAGGCCCGTAGTACCGCTATTCTATACTATATTTTTTTGGTCATTTAGAAATGGCAAGTCCGATTCGTTTGAAAATTTGCCGGTATAATCGGATATTAATAATCTGGGACTGTGGAAACGCACCACAGACTTCTTCTAAAAATTTAATGCCGAATTTCAATTGAATCGGACGTGCCACTTGGAATTTTTACTTTAGTACTGAGAGCGAAAATTTGCTATACGTTATGGTACTTTCGTCACACAGCACAGGCCTACGCGAGTTGGTAGATAGTTGGTTGGTAGTGACACGACACAGGTAAACTCGACTCGGTAGAATCGATGGGCTTCATCAACTGTGTTTATCGTAACAAATACAACCTTTGAGGGGTGGCCAATTGATGTTTCTTACTGTGCCATATTTATATACGTGGAGCCTACAAACTTACACCCACTTGGTAAATATTAGCATCAGTTTAAGTGTGTTACAAACCAGAACATATTGAGTGCGATAAGGCATAAGGTATTTTACTCTGAACCACGTTAGACTTTGTAAAATGTTATACTTGCCGTTAAATGTTACACGCATGTTCGAATTTCCAATAACATACTCTACGAGAGTATGTCAACTCAGGAAATCACGCAGATATACGATACATATACATCGATTACCTGGTATTCATAATAAAATAATACAATGGCTATCGATAAGATGAGGTAGCGACCTAATCAAAAATCATGACACTACTTGCAACCTAACAAGCATTCTGCTCGAAACCTATGAACGCGACTATCTATGAGCTTATACTACGTTATAACGATATGTTATTCCAGATAACACGACGATATTTGCTCTGTATTAGCAGGGCAAACATTTGGAGTTATTTAGCCGAAGCTGTAACCTGTTAACTCAAGCAGTACTGCCAACGGAAGTAGCTTAATTCAGACGGAATTCTCTGTTACCGGAGTTGATTGCCGTGGTCGAGTCCATTAGGGAGAGAGAATATTGAGTTGAAAACGCTGCTACGGCGAGCTCGGTCGAGAGCCTAATGAAATATTATAGGTACCAAGGTTATTTTAGAACTACGTTGGCGGGTTACGTCTACGAAAGCGACTGACGCTACATTCTCAAAGCACGTACCATCTCACGTGCGAATCTTCTATCTAGATCTGCACAAAAGTACGCTCAAGTCTATTAAAAGACATTCTAAAAGACACGAAACTTTCCCCGCGACCGCGACGGCAACTGTCTACTTTACCTGTTACAAAAATTGGAACATGAAATTGATTGGTCCCGCTCTCCCCGCTTGATTGAATCATATGATCTTACAAATACATAACAGATTTATCAATCAGTAAGACGTTACATTTATAGTGGATTAAAAATATTTTTTACCATGTTATGTACGAATTACTACAGCATTAGCTATTAAACAGCCTGTCTTGTTTGCGCAAAATGCTTGTCCCACAAAATGTCTGCTAATGTTTTATGCTTTACTTTCGTATCGTGTTTTCTAAACTTTCTAATAGAGCACAAAAAAGGAACCAATCTCTTCAAAACGTTAGCTATCCTTATCGTACTTTCACCTTTACCTGCGCCTTTACCACCCGTAAGTTACGGGCCGTAACTGTAAGTTATTTCAATTACTTTGATACCTAAACCAGCAATGATTTATTAAGTTTACTCTGATGTGTTGTATATTTAAAACTAATATATTATGGTTGCAAAGGCCATATACCCAACAGGTTATATGCAAAATTACCTGTGGAAGGTATTCCAGTAGATTCGCAAGCTTTCCAACAGATTGTTACGTAGCGTTAAAATATATTCATTCGTCGAGGAACGTTATAAAGATCTAATTTTACTCTGCGAAGTCATAAATCGATCGTGAGCTCGGCGCTCGGCCTAAAACATAATCAAATATTGTCTATTGTGTTATTTTATTGACATTCGCACCACGCATATGATGATAGTGACGTGCGATCACCAAGGTGGTAGGTACCTCTCCGTGCGCAATGGTTCTTGTGATATTTTATAATGCTGACTTGCCGACGGACGTTTTATTGATCGGTTGTGCACTGTGCACAGATGCTGACACCGCGTTCTCGATGCGTTGTCTAATCGCTTACATTAGTCACGGCTGGCAGTCGGACTGAATACGCAAATAGAGTACATACTACGATTGACTTACTGCACGTTGCCCTGTTACACTGGTTGTCTTACTTACAGCTATTTATTTTAACGCGCGTTGCCCTGTTACACTGGATGGCTTACTTACAGCAATTTATTTTAATACCCGATCCATTTTTGAATCAATAGCCTAGGACCTGCTTAGGATTTTATCCACTTACCGCCAATACTAATAACCATTTCAATATCTTACCTAGCATTCACATTTACATGACGAACAACTAGACAAGAATCGCATAAGTAATGGTAGTACTTTTACTATTAATATTAATTATTCCGTGGTAGTGCGCAATGCAACAATTAAGTCGTACCTTGCTATTGATAAATATTAATCGATATGCGGATAAAAAGACCATTGTGTCCAACGTCATAAACTGTGACGTAGACTTATTGCGTCTGTGGTGAGGTCAGTGTGAGGGTCGCGCGATCGCAGGCTCACGTCGTGGTCCATGAACATATCCACTGTTATCTAGAACATTTTGCATGATTATGTTATTATTTTTATCACCACAACCTTTCGATGTCACTAAATCATGCTATTTGCATGTTGCATATTTGTCTAGTAACGATAAAAAAGATAAAAGGTTTGGTGTTTATCATGTTGATTACTCAGGTCGCGTGATTTTTTTTTAGGTAGCTCAGGTAATTTTCATTATTCATTTTTTTTGTTATATTTTAAGCTTAACGGACAGTTGTAAAGTTTTTGGAAATATTAATATAGATTTCCTCAATATAGGCTTGGCCTACTGAGGATATAACTGGAATTTGTATTTGTAATAATGCCTGTAAAACTACAGTGAACCCGAGTTAATGCATGTTGACACTAAGTATAGATTGTATATCTAATTATGTTTTACTGTAAAAATATTGTTTAATCTTTTTTTACGTGTAAGTTTATCTATATGTTAAATAAGTTATACTCTCTATCGACGTACTACGCACGGAAAATAATTGCAAAGTATAACATGCTATTAACTATTTGGGAAAATTAGAATCAAAGAACATTTGCTTTATAAAATTAAATAAATAAATGTTACAGGACAATAATTTTACCCAGCGCCATCTAGCCCCAAACTAAGCATAGCTTGTAATATGGTAACTAGATTACGGATAAAATACTTTTTGTAAATATATACGTACAACACCCAAACACAAATAAAAATCTATATTCATCACACAAATGTTTGCCCTGGGTGGGAATTGAACCCACAGTATACAGCGCAGAAGGCAGAGTTACTACCAACTGAGCTATGAGGCTTGTTATAGTAATCTTGATCCACTTTTTTCAGAATTTGCGATAACTTAAGTTTAAAGCATGTAAAGTTTTGTACAATTTAATGATAATCGTAAAAAAATGAGGAAACTTTTTTAGAAGGGCATCGATTTAATCAAGATAGTGTAAACTAAATACACTAGATTTTTGTCACAACGATTAATATTTACGTAGTTCGTTCACAAATGGAATCCAGTTTACGTGTTTATTGATATCGTATGCTCGTACGTAGATCAAGAATACTGTCTGAATCGTGGAAATAAAAGTGCTGGCCTTTGTATGTAGGTACCTAACTAGTGTGACGTCACACCTTCTTCCATACCGTACCTATATACTGCATATATACTGGTACAAGTGCATGATCAAGAAGTTAGCACACCGATTCTCTTCATTTAAGCCGTGGCTCTGCCGGGCCTAGTGTATTTGTGTACGACCGTAACTGCTGAGGTAGATAGCACGTCTGTTCTGACCAGTTTATAGCTGTATAAATTAACTCCTTTGATGTTTTATTCTGAATTCTTATCGCTGCACTTTTCTTTTCAGAACTGCCTACTGAGGAAGGTAAGCATCTATCTACGACAAGAGTAAGGCCTCTTCGCTCCATAAATAAAAATAAATACGAATACTCCAGCTTGGATATATAACATTGAAAACAAATTTGTCTTGTTATGTTGAAATACGTCAAGGTCATGATGTGTTAGTCACAAGTACCTATTTGTTTCATAAAAGCCTTGAGTCTAAGATTGCCAATGACCGTAGGGCCGTTCTTTTTAAATTTTAATAGAATTCCATGTGCCCTCTCGTTCCGTGTAAATCACTTTGTCTGAACTGAAATTGAGGAAAACAACGTTTAACAAACTCTTTTTCCGGAGTCACATCATGATAATGTTTTCCACGTATTAAAATCCAATACCACATTTTATTTCGATGTCATAGCTTAAACTTTAAAAAAAGGCCTCACAACATCTTGACCTGGTTCCTTTCGAGAGTTCCGAACTGTATAATATTCACAACTCAAGCCCACTCAAATCACTCTATTGTTCTCGATAAAAGGTATTCTTCGGCCGAATTTCTATACATGTTTGTCATTTGTCTTTTCATTTTAGGTAAAAGTTTATGGCAGTTAGTACTGGAACAGTTTGATGACCTCCTAGTCAAGATTTTGCTATTAGCCGCTATTATCTCATTCGTAAGTATCTGTAAAAAAAATCTGCAATAAATGTACAAACCTATCAAGTCTTCAAGGAAAATATGCTGATTCGACTTGTTTTATTTCCAGGTTTTAGCTTTATTTGAAGAACATGAAGACGCATTCTCAGCCTTCGTAGAACCCTTCGTTATTTTACTTATTCTTATCGCTAACGCCGTAGTAGGAGTATGGCAGGTAAGATTACCTACGCAACGAAATTATTAAATGAGCTAGTCACTTCAGATCAATTTTTGATGTAAATTTTAATACATGTTTTCAGGAAAGAAATGCCGAATCTGCCATCGAAGCCTTAAAAGAATACGAGCCCGAAATGGGTAAAGTAATGAGAGGCGACAAATCAGGCGTACAAAAAGTCAGAGCGAAAGAAATCGTTCCCGGTGACGTGGTAGAGGTGTCTGTCGGAGACAAGATCCCCGCTGACATCCGCCTCATCAAGATCTTCTCGACTACGATCCGCATTGACCAGTCCATCCTGACCGGTGAATCCGTCTCCGTAATCAAACACACCGACGCCATTCCAGACCCCCGCGCCGTCAACCAAGACAAGAAAAACATCCTCTTCTCCGGAACCAACGTCGCCGCCGGCAAGGCGCGCGGCATCGTCATCGGCACCGGCCTCAACACCGCTATCGGTAAGATCCGTACTGAGATGTCCGAGACCGAGGAGATCAAGACCCCCCTGCAGCAGAAACTCGACGAGTTCGGTGAACAGCTCTCCAAGGTTATCTCCGTCATCTGCGTCGCCGTCTGGGCCATCAACATCGGGCACTTCAACGACCCCGCGCACGGAGGCAGCTGGATCAAGGGCGCCGTCTACTACTTCAAGATCGCCGTCGCTCTCGCCGTCGCCGCTATCCCCGAGGGTCTACCCGCCGTCATCACCACTTGTCTCGCCCTCGGCACCAGGCGCATGGCCAAGAAGAACGCCATCGTCAGGTCTCTGCCCTCCGTAGAAACCCTCGGCTGCACCTCCGTCATCTGCTCCGACAAGACCGGCACGCTCACCACAAACCAGATGTCCGTCTCGCGCATGTTCGTATTCGAGAAGGTCGAAGGCAACGACAGCAGCTTCCTCGAGTTCGAGATCACCGGCTCCACGTACGAGCCCATCGGCGACGTGTACCTGAAGGGACAGAAGGTGAAGGCGGCTGAGTTCGACGCGCTCCACGAGCTGGGAACCATTTGCATCATGTGCAACGACTCTGCCATCGACTTCAACGAGTTCAAGCAGGCCTTCGAGAAGGTCGGAGAGGCCACCGAGACCGCGCTCATCGTGCTCGCTGAGAAGATGAACCCCTTCAACGTGCCTAAAACCGGACTCGACCGCCGCTCCTCCGCCATCATCGTCCGCCAGGAGATTGAGACCAAGTGGAAGAAGGAGTTCACTCTCGAGTTCTCCCGCGACAGGAAATCCATGTCCTCTTACTGTACTCCTCTGAAGCCTTCCCGCCTCGGAAACGGACCTAAGCTCTTCGTGAAGGGTGCGCCCGAAGGTGTGCTCGACCGTTGTAGCCACGCGCGTGTCGGAACCAGCAAGGTGCCTCTGTCCTCCACCCTGAAGAACCGCATCCTTGAACTGACCAGGCAGTACGGTACCGGCCGCGACACGCTCCGTTGCCTTGCCCTCGCTACCGCTGACAACCCCCTGAAGCCCGAAGAAATGGACCTCGGAGACTCCAACAAGTTCTTCACATATGAGGTCAACCTTACCTTCATCGGAGTCGTGGGCATGTTGGACCCTCCCCGTAAGGAAGTGTTCGACTCGATCGTCCGCTGCCGCGCCGCTGGTATCCGCGTCATCGTCATTACTGGAGACAACAAGGCCACCGCTGAAGCCATCTGCAGGTAACATAACAATTTATACATATTATTCTTTGTGAAAGAGCTTCCTACCTATGATACCATTTCTGTTGTCAGGCTTGTTCCGTCTCCACGTTTATTATGTTTTAATCAAGCGGTCAATTCCAGGCGTATCGGAGTATTCACCGAAGAAGAGGACACCACCGGCAAATCATACTCTGGTCGCGAGTTTGACGACCTGTCCATCTCGGACCAACGCGCCGCTTGCGCGCGCGCCCGTCTCTTCTCGCGCGTCGAGCCTCAGCACAAGTCTAAGATCGTCGAGTACCTGCAGAGCATGAACGAAATCTCCGCTATGGTGAGTACTAAAACCCCTCAACCCATCGATTCAACCGCCTCTTTGGTCTAGTGGCTTGCACACCGGTATCAGACCCAGAGGTCCCGAGTTCGATACACAGGGTACACACATTTGTGCTTGGTGTGGTTGGTGCTAGGACTTGTTTTAAGTCCACCTGCCTAGCTACTACTACTATCTTATCTAAGTCTGTCGAAATTGTTGTGTTCTGGCATTTAGAGGTACGATAGCCAGATCCTCAGTGTTGAGGCTTCCCTTCATACATAACTTCCAGGGTCTGTATTTCTGTTGTGTTACGACCCGATGTCTTGCGATGCCTTCAAGTTAATAGACTCCTGGGGAGGCTTGCTCCATCATTAGACCTCACATATAAGCATAGGCGAAACCTATGCTTGTTTCGAAATCTCTCCAAATTAAAAATGAGCAAGCCAGATATTGGTTCCTTGGCCTGAGGTTCATACATCCTACAAACATTTCTGATAAGGTTTAAAGTTTTGAATTTTGGTCGGTTTAAAGATTATAGTTAAATTTATGGGATATATATTATATTCATATTCCTCTTCAATTATTTTTCCCAGTTTCTAATTCACCATTTTTTCCTCCCTTTCTTTGCTACGAAGTAATTGGATATAACGCGGTAGCTAAGACATGATTTAATAAACTTGTAAAACAATGGACTGATGTTTGAGTTAGGGAAATAACTCAGTCAAAAGCGCATTTTATTGGCTATAAATAACACCACAAGGGAGTACGGCTTCTTTCGCATAGATATGAATAAATAATCCTATTATGTGTAGACTTATGTTGATACGTGCAAACATCGTCTACCAATGAATGATACATTACAAAGGAAGGCTGCCAGACTATCGGAAATAACAAACTTACTTTAATAGCCTAACAATGTCTTCATAATTTTAGGCCAATACTGTTGTGTATTTGTTTACATTCGCTACATCGCTGGAAGTGCCTGTTTACGTTAAGGAATTGTTTATAAACGACTGTAGTATGCGAAAGTTAACATCAGAACATCTGTAGTGATGTACAAGGTCCATTAGAGAGCAGTATTCGCACTTTATATACTGAATTTAAACAACATTGTGTTTATACTGCACTTAGCTTTGATAAGTACGATTAAATACGGTTATTGTGTAGCTGACTGGATTGATTGGCGCGGCGAATTTCAACGCGCAGTCTACATCCGAATTCTTAGATACATTACTTTTGAGGGTGGGCAGCAGCATCAACTTGTGTACTTATCAAAAATACTGCTATCACCAACCGGCCTGCCATGCGTGGCAAATCTTTCCATTGCACTATGACTACTGGCATGCTTAGATGCTTGTGCTAGAAGGTCGGCTTCCCGTTAATGGAAGGTTTTACAA
Organism: Venusia cambrica; assembly: GCA_951394065.1. Lineage (NCBI taxonomy): Eukaryota > Metazoa > Arthropoda > Insecta > Lepidoptera > Geometridae > Venusia > Venusia cambrica. The sequence goes on along the minus strand of OX596060.1, from coordinate 4,545,087 downwards.
TGTTAGAAACATTGCTCAAGGCGGTCATAAACAAACTAGTGGACGCCCGGTGCTGCAGTACAAAAGAATGCTACCCATTTCAAGTCCCTAGGATTTCTTGGTTAAGCTGTGCATTGACTGTCGGCCATTCAATCATCTATTGCCTTCGGTGTTTTCAAAACTCTTGCGGGGCTTTTGATTGAAGCGACACGCATCATACATCATCTATACATTTATAGAGAGATCTACTGAGTAAAACATGTTCGTTGTATCAACAGACTGGTGACGGTGTGAATGACGCCCCCGCTCTGAAGAAGGCTGAGATCGGTATCGCCATGGGTTCCGGAACCGCCGTCGCCAAGTCCGCCGCTGAGATGGTTCTCGCTGACGACAACTTCTCATCCATCGTCGCTGCCGTTGAAGAAGGTTTGTCCTTACTTTTGTCAAGCCACTAAATTGCCAAACAAGCATATGGCCCCAACAGATGATAAGTTGTTACCGTAGCCTATGAACGATCCTATACTGTAGTATAAAGATCCTAAACTGTAGTGTCTAGGGAATACGTCATCAAGAAAACCATACCACATCTTGAGCTTTTGCGGAAGGAAATTTCTCTCGAACCTCATTATGCGAGACCGTAATGGCTCTAATGTGTGATTTGATATTTTCATATCTAAAAATAGCTACACCACTATTATTAATTACATACTTCACATAACAACTCGCACATGTATATCATAAGATCTTATATCTGATTCTTAGTGATCCCAACATATGGAGTCGGTATGCATAAACCTGATATTTGCAAGCCTGACGACGTTCCAATGCAGTTCATTGGAATTGCACGCTTGTCCCTTGGTGAATGTTGTTGGTTCTTTAGAAAACATAATTATATTGCATAAGCAATTATCAAGTTCTGAGTGAAAGTGACCTGCTCATTTATGTGTTGGGGTGAAGTGCTAACCTAACATAACAACAGGAGGCCTGCTTGCTTCTTATTCATCATGGCAGAAAAACGATCTGGGGATATGATTTTCGTTTGTCACTTGTGACGAAAATCTAAGTAGGTTTCCGGGCTTCCTATAAAAAATACTGTCAAAAACCTATGAAACTATGTTTACTTTTTCAAAATCGATTGCAATTCCCAGGTCGTGCCATCTACAACAACATGAAACAGTTCATCCGTTACCTGATCTCGTCAAACATCGGTGAAGTGGTGTGCATCTTCCTCACCGCCGCGCTGGGTCTCCCCGAGGCTTTGATCCCCGTTCAACTGCTGTGGGTGAACCTGGTGACGGACGGTCTGCCCGCCACCGCGCTCGGATTCAACTCTCCCGACCTCGACATCATGGACAAACCCCCCCGCAGGGCTGACGAGGGACTCATCTCTGGATGGCTGTTCTTCAGGTAACACATAGAGGTCATAGACATGTCTGGGTAGGATCTCTGGGACTTATTCTGAAAATCATAGATGGATTTCTGGATGGCTGTTCTTCATGTATCATTGAAGCACACCTTTATCATACAAAGTTATTTATTTTATGTGTCCTCGTATATGAAAAGCTAAAAAAGACTGCTTCGAGTCATAAACGTCATGTCACCTTACTACAATGGGAGTTGAAGCCAACTGCCTCCAAGGTCTTTAGAGGATCTTTGGCTCATTATCTGGAAATCCTAGGATTATCCTTCGTGAGGTTGATCATCCTAGCCTAGATGGCTGTTTTCAGGAAATATTGGCTTACTAGAAATTGATTGTATCTGGATCTGGGGGTATTGCAGTCGGGTTTCGATCTCTGTGTGAAGTTTGTTTCAGTTTGCTGTCCAGCCTGCAACATACATATTACATTATTTGGTTTTTAACCTTTACCTAACAACATTCAAATTATCAGTCACCTGTGATAATTGAAAGTGCCCTCTGTATCACAAACAATTCATTCAAGACAAAAATAACACAAAATGTAAATAGCGCGTTACGTGTTCAATTTACACTAGGCTTAATTCACATTGAGTACTACTTGCAAACCGTGGGCCTGTGCCGAACGCAAGTTTGGACGTGCTTTCTAGTTGGTGATCCTCAAAATATCCACACCTTGATTGTAACAGAGGGATGTTGAAGGGGAAAAAGTAGTTTGTGTTTATTTTTTATTCACAATGTATAGTTATCTAGCTATGTTATTGTTGCTTTTTAGAGGACCGCTCCGGTTCTGAGAATCTAGATTATTCGTATCCAATTATACGTTTAAATGTCAAGAGAATCGGACAAGCCATTTCGAAATGGACGACAACTACGTTTATACTGAAGAGCAAAAATCAGCGGTACTTTGGGGGCCCTCTTAAAGAACTATAAGGGCCTAACATCAGGAAATTGTGTAATTAGGCTTCTTGACGTCAAGACACTATAAAATGAACATATTAGTTCACAGCAAACATATAATTAAATTACAATAAACAATGTGTGTTTTAAAGCGAATAATTTGTTGTTCTTCCGGCCAGGCCGACTCATTCATTTCTAATTTCAACTTTAGCCTTTTCTACAGGAATAAAAGCGTAGTTTTATTAAGTGTCTCGACTGGGATAAATAATCTGGGGTATAATAAATCTGAAAATGATTCATTGACCAAAAATATTCCCAGCTCTTCTGGGAATATTGCTCCAGACTTCATTGTGACTGCTTAATCGATTAGATCTGGCAAGAGTGCCTTCTGGGATAGCTTATCCTTGCTAACCCATCATTTATATAAAAAAGAGTAAGGTAGCAGTTGCATAATTCATATGATAAAGAGTAAGATAGCAGTCTAACATTTGCCTATATTCAATCTACTAAAGCCCAGTAGTACCGCTCTCCCATGCAATCGTAGTTTGTCGTTCATTTCTAAATGGCACGTCTGATTTAAATTAAATGAAATAACTATGGATGTAAACATAAAAAAAACTACTTCTTAAAATACTTTCTTCTTGAAAAACTAACGCGACACAGATTATGAAATATAATTTTAATCAGATTTGCCATTGCAGTATATATAAAGCACAGGAAATACACGTGAATTTATACAGTGGCGAAAATGGTGCAATTCAAAGTCAACTCGCTCGTTTTGTCAATTAATTTATTCACTAACATTTTTTAATCAGTTTTAATGATCAACCGTCTATTAGTGCTGTGCTAAAAATACCAGGAAATTCCCTCGGGAATGAATTGCTTTCTCAATTATTACTCTTAAACTTTCGCGATAAGAACACATTATTTTAATTCGAGAAACGGGTTATTATCGCGTATTTTACCTTCATTCATCCCGACGTTTCGGCGCGGTTGCACAAGACTCTTCACAACGATTGTCGTAACATTAAGTATGATTGTTACAGATACATGGCTATCGGTGGATACGTCGGCGCTGCCACCGTCGGAGCTGCCTCCTGGTGGTTCATGTACTCGCCATACGGACCTCAGATGACTTACTGGCAACTCACCCACCACTTGCAGTGCATCGGAGGTGGAGATGACTTCAAGGTAGGGTGTCTTTTTAATACTTCATCTCACCCGGTTTCAAGTTATGATAAGACCGAAGGTGGAAGCACACTTCACTCGGAATCGTCAACAGGCTAAGGAACTGGCTAACTTTTTTTTTTATTGAACTACGGGGAAACGATTGGCCTTCGTCTCACCTGGTTAGAAGTTAAGATGGCCGAAAGTGGAGGCGCACTTCACCCGGAATCCTCAACAAACCGAGGAACTGGCTATCTTACCTAAATTTAAAATTATACTGTCCAGGCGGACTTAAACAAAGTCCTACCAACCAAAACTTAAAAAACTCTAAATGTCGGAACACAACAATTTTGAATTGTTGTTCTCTCTAACTGTTCTATCTAACTGTGAAATACTAATGAACAAAATAGAACATGCTATTTCAACATACCCCATTGGCTTTTTCCAGGGAGTCGACTGCAAGATCTTCACTGACCCCCACCCCATGACGATGGCTCTCTCCGTGCTGGTCACCATTGAGATGTTGAATGCCATGAACTCGCTGTCCGAGAACCAGTCGCTGGTGGCCATGCCGCCGTGGTCCAACATGTGGCTCATCGGATCCATGGCTCTCTCGTTCACTCTCCACTTCGTCATCCTATACGTTGAGGTCCTCTCGGTAAGTCAACTTATCATTTTATTCATTTTTGGTAATTTTTTACTTATCTGATAACAAGTCGCTGGCCGCCATGTTCCAACATGACTGTGTGTATGCACAGTTGGCTAGAAAGTTTGCATGTGTGTCATCGCAGTATCAAGCCTCATAGCTCAGTAGGTAGTAACTATGCCTCCTGCGCCATAGGCTGTGGGTTCGATTCCCACTCAGCAACAAACATTTGTGTGATGAATATAGATAAAATACAAAATATTACAGGAAATTAATTTCACACAGCGCCATCTAGCCTCAAATTAAGCATAGCTTATAATATGGGAACTAGATTACATATCATATTGATAGCAAACAGGCAGTAGATTTGACGAGTCAAAATGATCTTAAGTGTTAATGGATAAATAATAATTGATTTGTAAGATCGCAATGTAGTGTTCAGTTGACTAGACGTGTGCGTGTGTCCGCAGGCCGTGTTCCAAGTGACGCCGCTGTCGGTCGACGAATGGGTGACCGTGATGAAGTTCTCGGTCCCCGTGGTCCTACTGGACGAGGTGCTCAAGTTCGTCGCCCGCAAGATCTCGGACGGTGAGACGCGCACGCCAGCCGACTGGCTCCACGGCATGCAGTACATTGTGCTGATGTGGGCCGTCTTCTTCGGCATTATCATCTACGGACCCCTATAAACCGGACCCACCCGCACCTAACCACCCCATCTGTGGCAAAACGAGACTATGAGCCCGGCTCACCACAGTACCTAACCGTTTGGAATGCTAATCGCACTCCGTGTTCCGTGTGAAGTGATCTGTGCACCCGGTGATGGAACGACTGAACAGTGCCCGGTGTAGCCTGGCCAGTGGACTGGCCGCGTGTTTGATGCATTTCATATACATTATATACATTACATAGTAACGTGTGCGAGACAATAACTCGGGAGCTCATTTTTTACAGGAGTTTCGCTTCCCTTACCGATATTTATCTATCTTTATACAATTAATTGTACGATTTCGCGTGAAGTGGCTGTGAAGACCTTCAATGCTAACACGAAACACCAAAAATTGGGTTATTTGAGAGGTAATGTGTAAGTTAGATTTATTGCATTCGGTGATTCGTTGTATAGAATTAGCTCCGTATCAAATGATTATTCTCGCACATCGCATAGTACCTCGTTGGACGTCCTTGTGGACACTTGTTTTACATACTACTGGTAGTAATATGCATTGTTAGCATAGCTTAATTTATCATAAGTGTATGAAAGGACGTGGTAATAGTTAACTTTCTCAAATGCTATAAAGTGTAGAATGTATCTGTCTCCTATCACCTGTGGTTGCTTCCTAACATTCCTAAAATGCGTTTCAGTTTTCTTATACTGCGTATGATTTGATTTTCGAGCACTTGTGATGTGACCTTTTTCTAACATTATGCGTGAGTGGTTCCTTGCAATGAACAACAAACGCGGTAGCTTTTGTATAGTAACCTATAATTACCGAAGCTACCGCCCGCCTTGTTGTGCATATTAACTTGTATTATCCTATACAGATTACTTCAAGCTAATATTGGAACAAGCGATAGCAACATGTATGTACGAACACTAGGTAAACATAATAATGACTACTATTTGGGTATTTGGTGTACAACTTTATTTATTATGTATTTTTGTGGTTTTAATTTTAAGTTTTCGTCTCTTATTGATAAGACATCAAATATTTTATGAATGAGACATAATATTATTTTAAGTTTAATATCTGAATCTAAATTGGTCCATTTTTTAAATGTAAAGGTACAACAGGTCCGTACGTACATAAGTTTTGATTTGATTTATAGCGTGATAGTGTATTGCATGTGTGCATTGATAGCATGAAACTATCGATTAATTGAGTGTAGTTTGATGTGATTTGATAACATAGACTTATGATCTAACGTTTTACTTGATAACTTTGTCCTTCAGAGCACTATTCGAGATCATAAATCGGCCACATAACAAGGTGCTAAATATACACGGTATCAAAGTTATTGAGTGAAATGTCTATACAATATGTAATGTAAAGTATATATCGCCTTATGATATGTTAATATATATTGAAAGGTCGTCAGCCTAATGTCCAACCAATAGATAAAAAACTATATACACTGCACAATTTCTGGGCATGCTCAAAACCTTATGATCCTTGTCCCCCATATAACGTTGATTTTACATAACTTATTTAAATGTACAGTTGTTTATACATTACTATTTTACAGTTAATTAAAATAGTCAACCAACAATAATGTTTGCATTTGATTCCATTTATTTCCTGATACTTTTACTTATAAATCTGCACTATCCCCACATTTGCACTGTCTACCCACAAGCAGTCTACCAGCACACAATGTGATGTTGTCTGTATAGATGTTTGTCTCCCTCCGGTTTGCAAGCACTATGTCTATAGGAACATAGAGAGAGAGAGACAGAGAGATACGATCCGCTTGCAAGCGTCCGGTCCGCATGCACTAACGCCCCGTTCTGTCCTCAGCCCAACCGTCGTGGCACCTGTAAGCGCCGCCGAGCCCGCCGCCGCTGCACGCACATATTCCATGAACACTCATTGTTTGTTGTGATCCCGCAGTGAAACTACACATTTAGTAACTACGACACGGTTGTGATATCTGCATAAGACCCAGTAAGTTCGGACGGCACCCTCCGTTCGGACGCACACGACACTAACGCTCTGGTTGTTTTGCAGTGAACGAGCAAGTCATTGACAAGTGGTAGACGCCATCGATACATAGTTCCTCACCCGCTTCCGTTGCTACTTCCGCTGTCGTCTCCGATTGCGATGTTGTGGTCGATTGGCTTTAGATGTGTACGATTCGAGTGATAGCCTCTTGCGGCGCGGCGGCGGCGGCGTGCGGCATGGAGCGGGTCGCCATCAGCTCATCTGCACCACCAGAGGACTTATGTTGTTCATAATGTGTATATAATACAGTATGCTTAGGAGGTTTAATCGATTTGTTATAATATTACGTTGTTCTAATTAAAGACTACATGGTGCCCGTCGACAAGTGCGATAGACGATGTACTTAAGTTGAGAGCACTTTAATTTATTGTTATATTTTTATTCTCGTTTAATCTAGTTTGCTTATCTAGAGCCGAGTCTGTTTCTATTAGTGCTGGCTGACGCCTCGACGAGCAATATGGTGTCTGTAAGGGAAGGATAATTCATGATTGTCCAGTGTTTGGGACCTGAGTCCACAAATTTAAACATACCTGTACATTTTAATGTATTATTGTTTTTTACAATAAATCGTTATAAAACGACAAGTGTTTAATTTCAGTGTTGTGCGGATTTGCCTTCCTCTGGAAAAAGAGGGTTAGTTTAGCATGAAAGGTATAACAACGTGGTGTCAGCGATGAGTTCCAAGGTAGGTACCGAGGTACCTACGTGATCTTATTTTTATAAATGTGGGCGGAGAGATTTATCTTCGTCCTATGAACGTAAGTACTCGTAGGTATCTTCGAGGGGGAGATCTCTTGCAAAATACCCCATGAGGTTGTCGGGACTCGGACGACTCACTTGCTAGTAGCACTTCCCTGGGTAGGCTAGCTTCCCCCGCCCCATCTGCTCGCGGTTCGCGACAGCACATGTCACCGTGCGCCGTCACCCATCTCGGCATCTGCATGTCTAACTGACCACGGATTCGCAAGGCTCCTACTCCTTGGGAGGAAGGCGGCATAAGACGGCTTATTACAAACCGACCTATTGCCTTCCCGTCTGAGCAGGTACGTAAGATAACGTACCCGCCCCAGTTGCCGTTTCCACCATAGAATACTATTAAAAGGATTCCACTCCCCTACCTACATCCCTTTGCGGTCCCGGTCGACTGAGCGTATTGTGTTTGTATACGCACAGTAGAAGGTAATCGCGAGCTACCGCCCAGCCAAAGGCTTACCTCCGAATAGGGAGATTTCCTACCCGCTACGACACCCAGAGCATGACCGTTGGAATCCAATCACGATCAGATAAATTTTATGAAAATTCGATTGAATTTTCAAGTTTTGATAAGGCTGAAGGTGGAATCAATATGCTGAGGAACTGGCTACCTTATCTCTTAATGCCAGAACACAACTGTTTTGGCGACATACTTCGGTAAGATGGTGGAAGCTACCCAGAGGGACTTAAAAAAGTCCTACCACCAAATATTGAACTCCCTCGGCAGTTCCATATATCCCTACTGGTAGGATCATGGTAGATCCTGGGGATCGAACCCGGGATGTCCTGATTGACTCCGGTGTGCGAACCACTAGACCACATACACATGCGGATTAAATTGGTTTGATCGAGCCGATTATGACGGCAAGGCCATTTTATGGTGCCTGGACAGTAAGAAAACATATTTGAATTGTTACCGTCTGCCCCCACGAACGACCCCCACTTGGGTTCGACTTGACACGCGACACATCCGTCGTCGCCGGTGCCGCGCCGTCACACTCACAGCAAACTGATTTAGCATCTGCATTTAGGAAAGTACGTATAACTAGTAGTTCGCTCCGAACTGAGATCTCGTGATGTCAGGTATTTAGCCACGGAGATTATTTCTCAAATAGAACTTACTTAGTTAACAAACGATCAAAGTGTGCTTTCATTACACCTTACTTAGCACTCTTTTTCTCAATCTCTCTTTATTCACCTGAGTATCCGAGAAACTATAAAATCTACCCTTAATAATCTAATTCATGACATCCGTGGGCTGGAGCCTACGGATGTCGTAAAGTCAACCAAGGGGCTTCAACAAAAGGAAACAGCTTTTTTCTAGGATTTATACTAAATTTAACTGTGTGCACCAAACTGTCTGCCAAGCGTGGTGTTAATGGCCAAATCTCATACAATATTCTTTATTGAACACCAAATGTAAATAAAATTATGAACTAATTCATCTTACAAAAAAAAATGCACAATGGGCGGTCTTATCGCTAAAAGCGATCTCTTCCAGACAACCTTTGCATGTTATATACTTATAGTTTTAGACGAATAATTTGCTGTTGATGTGAGATATGCGCAGTCAAACCCTTTACATGACATCCTATAAGTAATTCTTGGATTTTTTTGACGCCCTTGGTTGACTACCCCCTATTTAGTGAATTACAAAAAAATAGAAATAGACCAGTTTTCATGAGATTTCGAATAGGTACCCTCTCTTATCTTACAAGACCTGATGATCATCTTTTGCCCCTTCATCTTTAAAAACCACCCCTATTAAGGGCAAAAATAAACTAATTATTTTAAATCTGCAGTCTCAACCCCCATTTCAAATGATATTTCAAGTTTTCACACATTTTCAAGACTTCAATCTTATTCACCCCTTTTGCAACGCTTAATTTAAATACAGGGGTGGTTTCAGAAAATAATAAAACCAAGTTAGGTAACCCTTTTTAACAGTATATCCTACAAGACATTATTAAGCGTTTTACCTTAATAAACCGCCCCTTTCTTAAAAAAACCACCCCTTTTAAAAAGTTAAATCTATATTTTATGAATGTGCAGCCGATACTCTTTCAAATGATACTCCACATGCCAAAAAAATGTCTCACTTAACACCCCTATTTATCAAAAACTACCCTTGTGTCAAAAAAATCCCCATACATATTGATGAGTATTAATATAATCTCCGCATATTCAAAATTATGAATTCATCGGATCAGCTATTCAAAAGATATGGGCGAAAAATTGTATTTCTTTTCACCCCAATAACTCAAAAACTACCCCACTTTTCGAAAATCACCCGCGACAAACAAATTCTATTTACGTTGTCTCTTTACAGTTTAAATTTCATGAAAATCGGATAACCCTTTCGAGAGTTTTGCCGTCACAAACATTGCAACATACATACATACAGTGCCGGAAGTTTTGTTGATTTGTGTACCTACGGTACCTATGTAATTTTCATCCACCAAATGAACCAGTCCTCAGTTTGTTGAGGATTCCGGGTGAAGTGCGCCTCCACCTTCGACCTAATCTCAACTTGTAACCAGGTGGGATGAAGGCCAAGCGCTTCTCCATCGTACAATAAAAAAAAAGTATTTATCTACTGAGCGAAACGTGTAGGTTCATTTTAATTACAACTTGTTGTAATATTTTCTTGTTGAGTAATCATGCAGTTATTTGTTGGATTCACTAGGATCATTTTTGAACAGCGGCAGCACTATTTTCGTTTGGATATTGCATTTTCGGGCGAGATGCTTTGTTAGTTTTACGAATAGAATTGCGTTTCATTATTCCTAGATCTTGAGTGTCATTACGAAATTTTGTATAGCTCAAGCAGTATTTGTGCTCTATTTTTGTGTGTAAATTTCGTTGCTATGGTATAAGCCGTTTTCGAGTAGGTACGATCATGTGTACGCTAGCTTGGTCGTTATGCTGGCGTTCACACTAAGAATGGTCATTATTTCTTAAACCAAAGAAGCGCTAATTTACAAATTGTATTATATTTTATGTCGTTACTACTGGTTTCTTTCTGATTTCACGTTCTGTGGGACGTCGAAATAGCTTTTGTTGTACTCTTTGGTCGTGGTCGATGGTCGATTCGTTAGTTCTTAGTTACGAAACGAAGAGCTTTGGTTGGTGGTTTGGTTTGATTACTTTGATAGATTTCTTTCAACGGCAGGTTTTTTGTAATATTGATTTCAGTGAGAGAAGTTTTTAGGTAAAATGGTCGATTTCGCTTGAACATTCAACGATGGAAGTGTCAAGGTAAGCTTACTACATTAGTATATTTGTGTTTAACAATGATAAAATGAAAGTAAACACATGTAGTATGTTTTACAGAGTTGATGCAGAATTACCGAATCAAATGGCACATTTAGATCTGATGGAAATAGATGAGATTAAAGACAAGACCTCGGCTGATAAAAGTTATGTTGCTGACACAAATTCAAGGACTTTGAGAAAAAGAAAGTCATTATCACCTGAAATATCTCAACGTACAAATCGTAGAGTGAGTATGAAACCTCGCAAACATATCAATACAGAAAACGCAAATCCTAAACAATTAGAGGCGTTGTATCTAAACAAGAAACAGAGCTCTACATCACAAACATTGGAGACAATATTTGAAGAACCCAAGAAGACTAATACCACCGAGACACTTATTGGTGGAAGAAAAATAAAAAGACTGTTAACATTCCCCTTAGGAAGCCAGTATACAAAAGAGAAAATAAAGAAGCGTAGGGCTAAGATCAAGAAACTATTAGGTAACAAGTCTTTTTTAAATAGAAAGAAAATACCAATGCCAGTATTCCTAAAGACAATTGAATGTTTAGAGCTGGATGAACCAGCGGTAATTGATAAAGATTTCCAAAAGAGTAATAAGTCTGCTTGATTGATGGATGATACTTACCCTAATGGTATCTTACTTGTACTGTGCCTGGCTGTAATGGGCTTTTAATAAATCATTCAAATAAGGTGCAGTGCATCAATTTTTTATTTATGAAAATACTTGACATATAATAGTGATCAGTTCAATAAACATGACTTTTTCTACTTAATACCTAACTTTTTTTTCATCCTACCTATACAATATAGGAGAAGAGATTCATAAATTATTTAGCTTTATTATTACTAACACTGCTGAGCAAACAATGATTTATAACTAATAGTTCACCTGAACATATCTTGTTATATCAGGTTTGTGTTAGATATTTACCTAACACATTTTAATGTCAATACAGGGGTGGTTTCAGTAAATAAAAAAACAATATAAATTGTGAAGTCAACCCCCTATAAATTTTATCCTACTATCCCCATTTTACAAAAAACCACCCCTAATATAAAGTTCAATAACTTTTATTTTTTAAAATGAAATATGCAGTCAATAATCTTTCAAATGACATGTCACAAGACTTGAAGCTTCGTCTACCCCTATTCCTCAAAAACTACCCTAGATATCTTTATTAAATTTAATTACCGATTTGATGAGATATGAAATAAATTTCATTGATAGAATCAATCATCCAAAAGAAATGGTATAAATATTGTATTTCTTTTTATCTAATATAAAAAAAACCGAACTCACTCAGTGTTTGGTAAGTATCCCTTACAACAATCATTTTATATTCATGTTATCTCTTTACAGATTAAATATCATAAAATTTGATAACACATTCGAGATTTATGTTATACCAAACATTGCCACATACATACAAAGCTGGATTTTCCAACTAAGAGATCTCATTCCCTTTGCTCATTCAGACAAATAAAATATACATAAAATACTGTTATCATAATCACCTTAGCTTACTAACAAACAAACAACCTTATGCTAACTTGTATCAACAGTGCAGGTAGGAGATGTTCTTGGGCAGTTATCATATGCTTTGAAATGTCCAATAGATGTCTCTGTATTAAGATTTACACAAACACATTGAGGCTTCTCTTGTCCAGGAGTAAATAGCTGACGGGGCACTCCAACCCAATCTCTTGAAATACCACCACTAAAAATAAAAAATAATTATTATGTCTGTATAACATGGAATAGTATTGATTTGTGACTAAAGACCTGATGATGTCAATGATAAAATATTTATATACTAAATACATGATACCAAGAGAAATACAATCCAAAAAAATCTGCAATATGCTCAAGAGACAAGAGTTTTTTCTGAACTATGTATAAGTAGGTTGACTCATAACTACCTAGTTTTAGTGCACCATACTTTGGAGCCTTCATCAGCATTCCATGCTATGTTGCAAGGAGGGTATTTGCGTTCCTGCTCTTTGCTAGCTCTCTTGTTGTCCTCACACTGGTTTATTCTATTGTGAAGCTCTTTATTGTATTCAGTCTTTTGGCCATTCTTGTCATAGTATCTTCCATTCATGACTCCTGAAAGTGTAATGGTTTATTATAGATACACGAAGTACAAGCTTGAATCGACTACAAATAAAAAAAAATTTTGAATGTCTTATATCTCAGCCTCAGAGGATGTTAGAGATTCGTTTGTATTCATTGTTACCACATTGAAGTGTGAAAACTCGGTGACTTGCTGGGGAGTAAACATTTTCAAATAGAGGCTGAAATGATGATGTCACTCAGTGTTAGTGCCAGATGCTATGAAGTGATAACATACCAACAAGATCATACTTGTTTTGAAAAGTATGCTGCCAATTTAGCAAATTGAAGATATCTGTACATGACAAATCAATGACATTGTCCTTATCATCACTCTCATCATTGAAATCTCCTGTGATTAGAGCTCGTGAACCATCTTTACCTGTAAACAACAAATTCAATATAGTAAATAAAAAAAACTATGAATAGCTCAAGACCATTCAGAGTGGCACTTACATAAATGATTGACAACAAACTTACCTACAAAGTAATGATAAGATCCACCTTTTTCATAATATTTGGCACCCTTTGAAACATCAAAAACAGATCCCAACACAGCAAGATAAAGTTTTTTCTTAATTATCCCATTATAGTTAGCTAGTCTTGCTTCAGAAAACACAGACACTGCTGGATCTTCATACTGATTATCTAAAGATTCATCTAAGCTAGGTGATTCGAAATCATTCAAAATATATTCAAGAACTTTCTCTTTGTATATTATACTGAATCCAATGATAGATAGCAAGGTCAGTACCAATGACAAATCTCTGCGTTTGATAAAATTACAGAGCTTGGTATACAAACTCATCTTCATTCGCTTGCTGTTACGCTTTTTGTATACTTTTATATAGGTAATTCTTTTCACTATCAAGTTTACGAAGTAGATCAATAGTTACAATTACAATGACTATAGCCATAGAATACTTTATACCTACGTTATTTATATAGATAGGATAAATAACCAGAAGGAGAATAATCAAACCAGATAATATTTACTGGTTTTATTAGATTTGCTTACAAAATACAAATTGTTTTCGACGAGACGTTGTTTTGATTTGAATTGATTGAATGAATGAAGACCAATAATTATAGTACCAGTAGTCTGTCATGAAGACAGACATATACAATATACATGCTTTATTTAAACCCAATAAGGGAAACAGACACATGCATCATCATCATCACTGGCTTCAACACCTCTACCGTTTCACAAAGGTGCGGGTAAGAAACAAGCCTTAGGCTTTTATCTCTGTCATAAATTTCAGCAGCGTCGACCGCTCAGTCACTTGGTTTTGCTTCGAAAGACTTTATCTTTATCATTAAATGCTGGCCTTTACGTTAGCCTTGGTGGCTTTTATACGTTGGTTTCTTGTGTGGTGTGTGCCTCCTAATAATTGTAGTGTTAGTAGGTTATACGCTAAAACATGACTTAAATTAGGTACATCAACTGCAGGAACTAGTTACGAATTATACAAGAAATTTTAATGTTACACGGTGATATAAGAATAATTAAGTATCTTAACGCTAGTTTAAAGTTAATCTAAAGAACTGGCCTCAAGTGGGTTAGGACAACGTAAGAGCTCTCGAGGTAATGGCCGCCAGAGCTGCCAGAGTCCGGTTGTCTAACGTAGAGGGGCGATTCTGTACGTGACTGCAGTTGTCTGCGCGATCGAACAAACTTCGCGCTAACTTCACCACGAACTAGAGGTAGGTATGTGATTGGCACAGACTTTTGATATGTTTGCAATTGGCCGTTCGATTGTTTTGTGTCAATCTGAGTAGTGGCATTTGGTGGGTTTGTAGAATAACCACCGCCACCATCCGCCATGGTTGTAAAACTTTAAGGCGTTGAAAACCCCACCAAATGTGGTGCATTTAAGGATTCCACTATGATTCAAACAAACTAATCGAAAGGCCAATTGAGAACTATATCTCAGAAGTCTATGCCATTAACATACCTCTATTTATGTGAACAATGTAGTCAAAAAAGAAACGGGTTTTATCGCGTATTTAACCTACCTACCTATATTGATCACGAAGTTTTTGCGGTGTTGCACTGCACCAGCCATGGTAGCGGGTCGCGGGCAGAACAAAGTAATCGATTTGCATGCAATATTATGGTTATTTACCTCATGGTGTATGTATCTTTGATCCTATTAACCGGCCGAGTCAGCAAATTTTGTGAAAGCGACATTGCAGCTAATTTGCATTGATGAAATTCCGCCAATCTGTAGTCCATACATACTACAATTGTACGGTATGGCACCTGCTGATGTCCTTCAGAATAACAATAACAAACCAAGAACACCTGATTAGTTCACGTTATAATGTTCGCATAGGTCTTCAATCAAAACATTTCGCCAAGGAAATAAAAGAGTGGTTTGCGATGATATGAAATGATATAAGTGTTCTGTGGGATTGGCTTGGGATTGGGAGGGGGAGGTTAAGTAAGTTTGTTGTTTGTTTTGTTTATTTATTTATTTGTACCTGATGTTTAGCATTGTATAGGTACTTGTGATTAACTAATAGTATTCCATGGATGATTGTGTAACCCTAAAATACATACTGAAGGGAGCTGGTCTAGGCTTGTGAGTAATCGTATTACAAGGGCCTGACTATCCTAAAACGAAAAGTAATTTAAAAAGCGCCGCGTTTTATTTTTCAAGTAATAATCGCGATAAAATGACTAATACTACTCTTCGGCATCTCAAATTATTTTCTAATTATCCTTCTCGTCGAAGAGTGGTAGTTACCGGATTAGGAGTGGTATCACCACTTGGTACGGGCACTGAGGTGGTCTGGAAAAATCTGTTAAAAGGTCATTGCGGTATAGTCTCTCTAGTAGGTGATGAGTATTCCAAGCTACCGTGTAGAATTGCTGGGATAGTTCCTACAGAAAAAGATGATAAAGTTGCAAAAGCATTGTCTAAATCAAACTTGAAATCAATGGCCCCAGCAACATGCCTTGCACTAGTAGCTACAGAAGAGGCATTATCAGATGCCAACTGGTTCCCTGACACTGGAGTGGATAAAGAAGCGACTGGCGTAGCTATTGGGATGGGAATGATTGACCTAAAGGATGTGTGTAATACAAATGATGCTTTAAAGCTAGGTTACAACAAAGTAAGTCCTTTTTTTGTACCCAGAATATTACCTAATATGGCAGCCGGGCAAATCAGTATCAAGTATGGTTTCAGAGGTCCAAATCATGCAGTTTCTACAGCTTGTGCTACAGGAGCGCACTCAGTTGGTGATGCTTCAAGATTCATTAGGAATGGTGATGCAGATATTATGGTTTGTGGTGGTGCCGAGTCTTGCATCAGCCCTCTGGCCATTGCAGGTTTTTGTAGACTGAGAGCTCTGAGCACTTCCTTTAATGATCACCCAACAAAAGCTTCCAGACCATTTGACAAGAAAAGAGATGGCTTTGTGATGGGCGAAGGAGCAGCTGTTTTAGTTTTAGAAGAATATGAACATGCACTCAGGAGGAATGCAAAAATATATGGGGAAATTCTTGGCTATGGATTATCAGGGGATGCATCACATATAACTGCACCTAGAGAGGATGGCAGTGGAGCCATTCTTTCCATGAGCAGAGCACTAAGGGACAGTGGTGTTGATATAGAACAAGTTACACATATCAATGCTCATGCCACATCTACGCCTATAGGTGATGGGATTGAGTCAACAGCCATAAAAAGCCTTTTTGGCAACCATGCCAGGAATATTGACATTTGTTCAACAAAAGGTGCGCATGGCCATCTCCTGGGAGCTGCAGGAAACTTAGAAACAATATTTGCCATCCTATCATGTTACCATGGCATCATACCACCCACTATAAATTTGGAAGAACCAGTGGATGATCTCAACTATGTAGCTAAAGATCCCAAAAAATGGGAAGCAGAGCGAAGGATAGCTTTGAAGAACTCATTTGGATTTGGAGGCACCAATGCCACACTTTGTGTAGCTCAAGTAAATAATAAATGATAAGCAAAATCTATGTATTTTCTTATGTGATCTCTTCAAAATGTTTACTTTTTAAAGGTTATTCTGGAATTGCCTCATGAAATATTCAAGATGATGCAATGCATCAGTTGTTGGTGTCTGGCTTGTCTAGCTCTTAGTAAGTTAGGAATGGCTTTAGACATTCTATGGTTAGGAATATCTGATTGCCATCATCTAAGGCACTTAATAGTATTTTTGACAATAATTTAAATACCAACTGTTCTTATTTTTTTTTTATTGAAAATAGTCAAGCGTTTGACCACCAGCTTACATGTAAAACAAGTAAAGATGTGGCCTAAGATGGAGCACGCTTGCCTAAAAGGAACCTATTTACTCTGGACTTGAAGACTCCAAGATTGTACTCGTGCGGAAAAACAGATGAAGGCAAGGAATTCCATTCTTTACCAGTATTAATGATAAAGGTAGAGGCGAAACAATGTGTTCGGCACAATGGAACATTTACAAGGTACGGGCTGTAGCCAGCCCTACGTCTGCTAGTCCGGTGGTGGAAAGGAGATGGGAGAGATTAGGTCAAAGATATCGTGCGCACACTCGCCGAAGTGGAATTTATAGAACCCATCGTCTTTGTTCTAGGCTCTGCAAATTAGCCTTAACAAATCATCACCTATGAGCCTAGCAGCACGACGGTCAATCGAATCCAGGGCTTCGAGCTGATACTTGGCTGAGCCATCCCAGAGATGACAGCAATACTCCATACTAGATCGAACCTGAGCTTTGTACAAACTTAAAAGCTGTCCCGGTGTGAAGTACCGCCGAACCTTAGCAAGAATACCCAGCTTCATAGCAGCGAATTTGGCCTTAGACTCGATATGGGACCCAAAGTACAAATCAAATCATAATCTAGTTCCCATACTACAAGTTATGCTTGGATTAGGGCTAGATGTTGCTGTGTGAAATTAATGTCCTGTATATATTAGTTCATCTGACTTTCTCCTGGTTGTACAGCCAGTGGTATGAGAAGGATTTATAAATTTTTCTATGTACCTATGTGGCATTGATCAAAATGTAATTTCCAATCCCCAACCTGCAGAGATCCTGGGTTCACACCCAGGATCTCTGGATTCTTGATACCCGTGGGCGAACCATTAGATCACAGATGTTTGATATAGGTGTATGGGAGTAGGTTTAATAATAAAACTTAAACCTCACTGTAATAGTATATTTTTAAATTGAGTTACAAATTTTTCAAAATTAACAACGGCTATACAGCCAAGGTAACTCCAGACCTTTTTCAAGCTTTTTGAAAACAAGCAATAATTTATCATGAACCACAATATTGAGTCACATAAAGCAATAAAATAATTTGATCAAAAAATTGCTACATTAAATATTTGATACTAAGCTTTCTAACATTTTATAGTATATTTTAAATGCTGGGTTATATCCAGTCAATGAAATGTTATTAATAACAATAATGGATTGGAATAGTAGGACTCATTCAAACAAGCACTTCAATCAAATAAATTTCATCAAACAACAATTAGGAAATAACAGACTGATCTCATCGCAATATAATTAAATATAAATTTACATAAGAAAAATGATTTCAAAGTGCATTGGCAAGCATGCATGTTACTACTGTTGGCTTTATGGTATGTTTATTCACTAAAATTTCTAGCAACCCACAAGCCAAAATAACAGTTTGCCAAGTGACACTCAATAATGTCAAGAAAAGTTGGTAAAAAAATTCAAGTGAAATGAATCCAAAACTCCACTAATATTCCACCTCCATCCATACTACTGATAAATACAGAAAGTCTAGGCTATTTTTTTAGGATTAACATTGAGTATTGTTTAAGAACTTAGCCTGGTTACTACTTAACTTACAGCAAATCTATTGGAGATGGTACTGCAAATAAACTATTTGCTATTTTATCCATCACTATTTTTGTATTTTCTGTTCTACTGAGAATAAGAGTATACTCATTGAAGCTGATTTGTGCTAGCGTTAGCTCACAGAGTGTAATGTTGGCCTTTCTTACTTTTTATGCAGTGTTTATTTTAAAACTCTAGATAAAACTGAACCAAGTTCTAGGAAAATGTTAAAATACACACAAGTATTGATTTCACTATTACGAATTAGAGTAGGTAGCCTGTTTGCAAGGGGCCGAAAACAAGATAAAAAACATAAATTATATTAACTACACAATCTACTTTTGAAGGAAATTATCGAGGGTGTATATTTGTCCAATAATGTATATATGAAAGCGATAAATACCCGTTTTCGTTTAAAATTATAAAGTAAGAATGGTCAGCATATCACCACAGTAGCAAACGGACTAACAAGATAGTTAAGTGCAGTTGAATGAATGACCAAGCACCTACGCCTCTTTCCTCCCTTTAGCTGGAACAGGCATGTTTACGCATAACTGTGCAAACTTCTGCCTGAGGTTCTCACGCAGTTCTTCCCGTTTTTCAGTAATATTCCGCCTGGCTTTAAACTCCAATACCTCCTCCATTGGAATATAACTGGTGTCCTGTTCTTCGTCAGACGAACATGTGTCCTACAAAAATGAGAAATAACAATAACCGTGAGATAATGAAACCTGATCATCGTGAAGATCTATGATTCTATGGGTACAGTAGTGGTCTGGTGGATTAGGGCTATAGCCAGATTTTCGTAGTAAGGGGCGCAATGCAGTGCAGCGTAGGTCATGGATCATATCCACAACGATCATGACCTACACTGCACTGCCTACACAGTAAAGCTTTTACAAGAGCTTCACTTATCATCAGGTGGGCCGTTTCCTTGTTGTCTCCATGTTGTATAAAAAAAAACGTAGTAGTGACCGCTGCAGCTACGTTAGTATTTTATTATCTGTGCCGCTGCGCACTGATAGCATTTATTTTTATTTATGGAATACTTGTACGTACCATTAACATTTCCTGTAGAGAAAGCGTGAAGTCCGTACATAGCGTCTTGTCGCTTTTGACGATGTCGGAGCAGTCGCCTCGTTCGTGGTTGCAGAATCCCTCGGAGCACGCCACCTCCGACCCCTCCGGTGACGACATGAGACTCGACGACCCTGACATAGTGTCGCAGCACCCTCCGCCGTTACCTGCAAATAACAAATTATCTTTACATTTTTTTTTTTTTAAGTATATATTACATTTATTCAATAAAAAGTACAATTAAACTAACTATGTACAAAGGAATTTACATTTTGAACTAGCTTTTGCCACAACTTTACCGCCTGTGGCCAATCGGTTCGCCCACCGATATCAGATCCAGAGGTCCAATATTGTACTTGGTGGTAGGACTTTGTTTAATTCCACCTTGCCATGACAACAATTCTAAATTGTTGTATTCCAGCACTGTTGAGTGTTCCGGGTGAAGTGCGCCTCCACCTTCGGCCTTATTTTAACTTGAAACCAGATGAGATGAGATTTAACAGCCTCTGTGGTCTAGTGGGTCAAACCACCGATTTCAGATCCAGAGGTCCAGGTTCGATCCCCAGGAGCAGTACAATATTGTGCTCTGCTTGGTTGGTGGTAGTTTAAGACCGCCTGGCTAGATACCACCATCTTACCTAATTCTGTCGCCATAATAACAATTCTATAATGGTTGTGTTCCGGTATTTAGAGGAAAGATAGCCAGTTCCTCAGTTTGTAACCACGTGAGATGAAGGCAATAAAAATAAAAAAAACACAAGCGCTTGCCCCTCTGACAATTAAAAAAAGAGCTGCTCTTTCGAGGTACGTACACAAATAAAATGTAGCTCAGTGAGTGCCATTAGAAAAAAAAACATCCTAAAGGTGTTCACTAGGTAAATCCATGCCAAATTTCAATGAGATCTGTTTGGTTGTTTAGTCGTGAAAACGGGGAACGCTTGATGGACTTACTGACGGGGAGAGCTGTGTCAGAGTACACTTACAGTAGACCAAACCTGAGGAGTATCCGCAATCTTGCGAGTGTATGGGCGACTGGGTTCCGGACTGGTTGCTGACAGGTCGTTGTTTGCCGGGAGACTGTGGTTCGAGACAGGAGGAGCAGGCGTCGCCACCGCCCTGGTACAGTGTCAGTAGATCCGTGGGTGTGTCTCGTTCTTCCTCTTGGCATTCAACGCATGGGCACTTTTCGTCTGGCTCTTCCGAGTCTGCTTCCTGTAAACCAACGGCAAATAATATTATTACAAACATTTGCAAGAGCACATATGGAGCTTGCGGCTCATCAAGTCGCAAAAAGATGACGACCGGCGGTTTTTTTTTACATGTTTTCGGCATCGCCCAGCGCTATGGCTTAAACAGGTCAACATAATAAGGTTCACTTAAACACGTTGACTGCTGAAAACACATCGTATGTGTTATTTCGCGAGTGACGCCAGTGTGGGTGGACGCTCAAGTGCGTTTTGCGCCGCCAGCGAACTAAAACGATACAGCTATGCGGGAAATCGCGTTTGTTTGCGAGACGAGAACCGGCCGTGTTCACTATTGTAGTATGTAGTATTCTGTAGACGCGGTCCAGCTCGCTGTGAGGTAAACACTGGGTATGTGTTTCATTCTCGCAATAAGCAAGAGATGCTTCTAATCAGTAGAAAACATGTGAAAAATGTATGGTGTTTATTTTTTTATTGAATAATTGTTGGTACATTAGTAAGAGCTCGCTATAAGAGCAATAAATATACTACCCAAGAATTATCCATGCTTTTGTATGAAGATAAAACCTTAGGGATAGGTGATAAGTATTCAATAGAAATGAGTTTCGAAACGACAATCTAAACTGTTCTGATGTTGAACTGTTGGAATTTTTAATTTTGTATTGGTGGATCCATTGAAACAGTTGCGGAACCTCACGCATTCCTAGAACACCGGAATGTCAAGTCTGCGGGAAGCGTCACAGATCGCATACCTTGCATTTCTCCTCAGCAACCTGCCTCTCCTTCTTCTTGCGTTTTTTTAGTTTCTTCTGCTCTTTCCGCTGTTGCCGGCTCTGTTCCTCCTGCGTGAGCTCTTCGTACAACAGCTGCAGTTTGGAGACTCCGCTTTTCTTCTCGACGGCGGTCTCGAACTTGCGGTACAACGCTTCGACGGCCACCGCGGTCAGCGTCTGGCACGTGGCCTCCTCCTCACGGAGACGGAGCGATATGCGCTGCAGCCGCTCGTATATGCAAATGCCGAGACATATCAGGACCTGGAAGTCATTGAAAACAGTCATACAAAGCCACGTTTATATAATACAAGCTGTGGGTGTGTGTGCTGAAATAGTCATCATTTCACTACTGCTAAATACAAAACCATTTTCTATTCTTCTTCGATTGCAACACATCATTTTACCAAGCTGAGGGTAGCTGTTAAAAGCGCCTTCACTTCTCGATGGTAGGTAGCTCCCAAGATTCAGTTTCCCCGCAACCACGGCTAGTGTAACCCCGCCAAAAACCGTTGTTTCGTAACAAAATAACAATACCATATAAACATATACATACTTATTTAATTCGAAGTAGCATACTTCGAATTATATACTAAGTAGCATAGTAAGGTCTGGGTTTCATCTGATATAATCCATACGTCATCAAGTCTAACAACATCGATTTGAGATGTTGTAAGACTTGATGAGGCTATAAAGAGGTATATAACCTGCTATGGATGATCAATGTTATTATAAAATATGTGTCATGTTTTTTTTAGCAAAATGATTAAAACTTCATTTGATCTCACTATTAGAACGAAATATGGCTATTTTAGAGTTTCAAAATAGCCATTTTTTTATGTTGGATTAGAGCCTCGATACTACGGAAAAAAAAAGAAATTAAAATGATGGTAAAATAAATCTCGTGGACCTTACTTTGGCCTATCAGGTCCACGAGGGTATTTTATCTCTTCGTTCGACAGTAGCCATAACTAACAATTTTTTTTGTTTTGTTTGACGGGAATTTGTTGGGCTTCATCTCCCCTGGTCTCAAGTTATGATAGGCCAAAGGTGGAAGAACACTTCATCCGGAAAACTCAACTGAGGAACTGGCTATCTTACCATTAAATCCCGGAACACAACAATGTAGAATACTATTCTAATATCATGAAGCTTCATAGCTCAGTTGGTAGTTACTCTGCCTTCTGCGCTGTAGGCTTTGGGTTCGATTTCCACACAGGATATTTTTTCCGTGTGTTGTATCATATGTATGTATTTAAGTATTCTATCCGTAATCTAGTTCCCATAGCTTAACTGATTGAGATTAGGGCTGTGTAAAATTAATGTACTGTAATATTTATGAATACATTTGTTTTTTTTTATTTGTGACCCTGTCATGGCTGCACGGATAGTAATGAATTGACGTATATATAAAGTGTATGCCGTGGAGGCCATTGGCTACTTTTGCAGGCGAAGCAGTAACATACCTCTTCTTGTGCGATTTCTAGTGTCTTTGCATGCCTTTCTCTGTGGTTTCCAAGGAGTTCCGGTTCCGCCCTAGCTATCAGATGCGCAATATATTCAGTCTTGGCTTGTAGGTGTAAATGTTTATCCAGTAGACATCTCTTAATGCCTCCGTACAGTGAACCAACATAGCCCATCTCTTTCTGCGGTTCCTTTTCTTCTACTAACAGTTGATATGCCCTTAACACCTGTAAACACAAATAATGATAAGTAATCAGTGATGTATGTTTACTTAAAGACAACTTATCCATTTGATTTTTCTCTGAGATATGGTATCAGAAATGTGTAGTACTTTATTCAGCTTGTTGACTTTAGTTTACTTCAGACCTTGCTATTATATTTAGTCCAAGGCGAAACGATAATATGGCAATTATGTTCAAGTTTGGCCAAAATAATATTTCCTGATCTGATTCATTTAGAATACTCATATTAAATATCATGTGGTCATCCAATCTTGAACTGAATAACATATTTGAAATCGAAAACCTACATAAACTTTTCACCTAGATTTAAAATGTGATCCAGGTAATAAGCTGGTGTTTTTTTTTGTATATGGCAACGTAAGGTCAAAGCGACATCTATGGTCAGACAATAGTCAGTGTAATTTTTGTGAACATTGACAAAAAAGAATAGGTTTGCTCTTGCATGCTAAAAAATAATCTTATCAGCCCCTCCCCCTTTCATCTTGCACTGAATAACATTTTTGAAATAGAAAACCTAGGTACCTACATATTCTTTTCGTTTAGGTTTCAAATGTGATCCAGATCATAAACTGGTAAAAAGGGTTGGGTATGGCTACTTATGTAATAACGCAACAACATTTTTGGTCATTTTGGCTCTTCCATATTAAAATACAAATATAAAAACCTAATGACAAATCATATATGAAAAGTGTTTCATATATGCTTTGTCCTTTTGTCCATAGATCAATGAAAAATGTTGCTATTTGTATGCAGTTACCTTAGTTTTGCAGTCGGCGCAGAACCTGTGCTTCTTCAGATAGTTATGCAGCGTGTCATGTAGCGTGTTGAAATGCACGAGTGTGACGTGTTCCCTCGCGGAGGCTCGCATCGCGTCCCACGCGGTGCGCCAGGCCGCGCGACCTGCCCAGCCCCACGCGCCCCACCACGCCGGGGGCGTCGTGCCTGCCGTGGGTGTGGAGGCCTGGCCCCAACCCCGCGCGGTCCCCGCTTCTAGGGAGTGCAGTGTGCAGCGTTGTGACTTCTTCCACCGCGGCTGGCTTAGTATTAAACAGTCTAAGCCAGAACTAGAAACAACAACTTACACTCAACATTACACTGTCAAGATAGGGATGATATACTTATTATATGTTATCATCATCATCAGCCTTTCGCAGTCCACAGCTGGACGTAGGTATCCCCCAAGGTGCGCCACTGAGCCCGATCTTTGGCCTTTCTCATCCACTCTCTGCCCGCCACTGTACGGAGGTCGTCGCTCTATCTAGCCCGAGAACGTCCTACACTAAGTTTGCCTAGACGTGGTCTCCACTGAAGGACTCGTTGAACCCACCAGTTATCGGTCCTTCGACAAATATGGCCAGCCCACTGCCACTTCAGCCTGCTAACTCTTTGAGCTAAGTCGACCACCTTCGTTCTCTGTCGGATAACCTCATTTCTGATTTTATCCTTCAGAGAAACGCCAAGCATAGCTCTTTAGCACGCTGAGTGATTTTCAATTTGTGGACTAGCCCTACTGTCAGTAAGATTTTTTAGGATCACTTTGAAACGTCAAATCTACCGCCTGTTCGGAATCGAGACTAGCACACAAGGAGAAATGCAAGAACCTCGAGCTAGTTTTTCTTTTTATGATCCATTACAATAGCTTAAAATTATCTAATACTAATTACAATTTATTCACTGGAGCAAATTCATTTTTTTAATGCCAGGCTTTCTTATCTTCTAGGTAATCTGAAATTTTACTACCGAGGCTGGAGCAACTGGCTATCTTTCCTCAAAATAATTGAACACAACAATTTGTAATTATTGTTATGGCAACAGACTTAGATACGATGGTGGCAGCCAGGTGGAAATCAAAGTCCTACCATCAACCAAACCAAGCACAAATTTGTACCCCCCTGGAGATTGAACCACTAGAACACAGAGGTGGTTTGGATGTTTGTGATTTAATCATGCCAAAACTTGGCAATGAAGATCTTATTAATCCTGTTACCACAATGATATAGCCACTTTCTGTTTTATATTGATACACTGTAAACATATATTTAGCAGAAAGAAATTAAAACTAACACCATACCTGTGTCCAGTGAGCAGTGTAGCGAGTGACTGTGGATGTACAATTTTCTCTTCTCTTATAGTCATGGTTACATTTGGCGATAGAATTAATGGATCTAGTGTAGGGTGTCCTGATTTACAAAGTTGATAAAAGAGGCGTTCCACACTGAAAATTCAAACAAGCACCAAATGTCATTCACAGCCAATGGAAAAGAGGCTTTTCATTGTAATATTACAACATTTATTCTGTACCTGTGTGTCAATAAATATGCATAGAATTGCATTTATATTTCAGTTGACCTAAAATTCAAGGGCAAATTTGCCAAGCAAATGTTTGCCTTGCAAATATTTTAATGAATTCTTTAGTTATTTAAAATGATAATGTTACTTATCAAGGTTGTTTGTTAAATAAAACATAATTTGCTCTACAGCAATTAGTTTTGTACCAATGTCTGTCCTCATATTTTTTTTCAATAGTAACATATAAAGTATATGTATTTATAATATACATACCAGTCAGAAACAACCATGTCATAACCATGACAATACCAATAATAAATTAGATAGTAATTTGTTTGCTTATTACATTTTTATGGCTGCATGGATTTTAATAAAAATTTGACAATGAGATAGATTGTACTCATGGAAAGAAACCACAGTACGAAGAGGTGGCAAAAGTTGTTTGGTGCTAGTTTAATATTTTATTTTTATAATGGATTCTCTCATTGATTAACTCTGAACTTCTTGTTTCTAATTCACCATCTACTAACTTCTACAATAAGAAACAGACAATGCGTAGATATGTGTTATCTGTTTCACAAGTAGTAACATAAATCTAATCTAAAAACATAATTTTTGGCCAAAAATAATATAAAATAAACTGAATTGATGTTTACTAGGCCCCTTTTATTAAATTGTTATAATCACTGGATACAAAATTAAAGTCTCTGCGTTTTAAGGTCATGCTTGTCAGGTCTTGCCAAAAAGGTCATTGAAAGCTTAGATATTATAAATAATGTAAAATTTTAACATTTAAAACTATCCCAGCGATTCAAAATTATAGGTACCCTATAAGTTGGATGATAGTTGCCACATATCGCAATTAAATTCAGTTCGCGTGCAAACGCAGTGATATAAAGACGTACTTTGTGCATTGGGCTTTATATAATGTTAATATATAATGTTAATGTATGTCATTTCTGAGAAAAATCTTTCAGAAATCATAAAGATTTACATAAAACTGAAGTCAACATGTTGAACAAACTTATTGGTAGCAAACATGAGCAACGGAGCCACTTACTCTGTCACTCATGTTTGCTACCGATGGTTACCAAGGTTGTTTTACATTCTTTGATGTTGGAGCTGTTTGAGCTCACATAATAATAGAAGAAGAGAAGTCCAGATAACCAAATGAAGTGAAAGTATTTTTTAAAACACTGGCATTGGAATTGTGTCTTTCACAATTGCCATTGCGAGCTTCCACTGTCTCAACTTTGCCCCGAGAATTGAAACAGACTATGAGATGATTCATACTTCCTCTTCAGGATATTCAACCCAATGAAAATAATTTTGTTCCTATAAGAAAGTGTTGCATTCATTGTCCAAAACAAATCAATTAAAAAATCAAATGTGTCTACCCCATTTTCGAAGGTAAAATTAGTATGTAATCGGTTTTTACTGATATACAACTACAAATACAACTGGTAAAAGTTTTTAACTGTTAAAATTCGCATGGGTTCTCCTGCTTAAACAGAAAATGTGTGACTGACTGAAGGTTAATAGGATGCCATTTGGAAATGCTTGGTCTGGATATTGATTTTATGTACATAGAAGTATATATATGGATTAACATATTTGGATAATAATAGACACTATTGGAAGCCCATTCCTACAAATTTTACAGTATATATTTCAAAAAAAGATTTTCAGTTTCTAAAACTTGTTTGGTGCATAGCCAGCTGTCTATGAAAAACACATTGTTAGTGTTTTACAGCACCCATCTAGTTAAATGTTAACCATGTATGCAGTTTGCTTCCTGGCTCCAAAGTAATTATATACATATATGAATAAAATTGTACATTATACTTAGATAGTCTCAATCCATGGAGGGAGCAACCTACATGAAACTTTGATTCAATGTTTGCCAGTTTTATACCTTCTTCGACAGCCAACACACGGAATGCTTTGATTTAATACTTCAAAAATATCATTAGCATCTACATTGAGTGCAGCTTTTAGCTCATCTGTTGATAAAATCCTATATTTGCGCATGAAATCATCGTATTCACGGCCTTTAACTTGAGGATTATCGCATATAAGACCCATTGTGTTCAAATCCATAATCATCTGCAAACACAACACACGCAAATTCATAAACAAAGGAAAAAAACATTAAATAAGGTCAATCAAAAGATGTCTATCGAGTGAAAGAAATCAATGAACTCGTGACCAATTCAGCCGACTCACGAAGTTCGGCTGAGTTACAAACGCATGGGATTAACATGATTTTATGGAAGAATTGTCAAAAGCTTATATCCAAATATGCCTGCAAATAAAGTGCAAATATGATATTCGCTTGAGGTACCTAATGTCACAGTACAGACAGAGATCTACTTACAGTAAGATTTTCGTAGATAGTTAACGGTAATTGTCGCCGTTTTATAACAGGTTCTTTTTCGCTGTTAAATATATCAACTAATTTCGCCATGACAATGGATAATCAGTAGGTACCTAATCACATAAAATCGCAGACAAATACACAAAAATATCAAAATGACGACCAATTTCTCGAGAAATACACGTCGTGGGTTGCGTTGCGTTTGACGGTTTGATTGACATTGACAATGGTTCAGTTCACAATGATTTGACATTGGACTTATTGATGTTTTAAGAAGACAGCTTAGTTTTGATTTTGACTGAACTTAAGCAGACTGTACCAATCCACCGGTGTAACCGGTACCTACCTACGGTACACCGCTACTTGTACCTGGCATTAGGATTAGGACAGAATGGATTGTATTTGAGAGGCAATTGGAAGACCTGGCTGTTCGAAGGCTATCCTCAGAATATGACATGAGAGCAACGGAGGTGGCACGGCGGAGCGCGGCGTGCACCACCGAAGCTACAACTACGTGCTGACCTTCCGTTACAGACTAAAGCCCTGAACACGACTTATAGAGCCAAGCTCTTTGGGCCTTATGCACTTTGATCGGTATGTAACTTGATTCATGATCAACCAATAGGTTCATCATGAATCAAGTACATAGTAATTACAATAGAATGCGAGATAATGTTATGGCATACCTCCGAAGCGTGTAGACCTGCAGGCCTATTACCTAACTCTGTTTCATTTGGGTTTCAATGGGTTTCAATTAAAATGCCTGCATTTCTGATTGAAACCGATTGAAACCCAAATGAAACAGAGTTACGTAATAGGCCTGCTGATGCGACAACCTTAGTCCAGGATGTCGCATCAGGAATACGTAAAAAGCAAGTCTGGTAATTAAAGAATGAGGATATTGAGCTGGAATGTAGGTACGATGAGTGGAAAAGGAGCTCTCTCTCTGTGCTTAGCTCGTACCTACTTTTTTGGAAACTTTAATTATTATCATCAGGAACGGCTTTCCATGCTGGGAGAGATGCAACTCGGGTGTCTGATGTTGATGACCATTTCGCAAATTGCCTTGCTACAATGATATTAATTACAGGATATTAATTTCACACAGTGCCATCTAGTTCATTCTGATTCGGTTTCATCACCACTCAGAGGTCCTACTATTGTCCCGCGGGCATAGAAGTACAATTTCCTCCCCCTTTGGTCTACGGAAATTTCAGATAAAAGATAGATGGAAATGGCAGACTTTGTTTTTCAACAAGTTGTTACATGGAGACGCGATCCCGGACGAGTACCTACCTACTGCAGTAGTTCACTGGTGTGGTTCCCATCTTTAAAATAAGGTTGATGTACAAGAATGTATTAGCTATTTAGCAAGTAACACACAGTTACTTACACAGTATGTAAGTTTGAGATAATGTAGGTACCTACAATAGATAAAAGAATAAAAGTGTAATGTGAGATAGCCCAAAACTAGTTTGGTTTCATGCCGGCACGGGGAAAAACGCAGCAGCGAAAAGTACCGCCATGTACACAACAACCTGTACGAGTTCTCGGGGACGTTCTGAGGTGGGTTTTGAATGGAATGAACGTAGACCGCACGTTCATGCACGCTCCTGCTTACATGGTTTAACAAGCATACTTGCATTTTTCCATTCAAAACCCACCTCAGAACTTCCCCGGGAACTCGTGCAGGTTGTTGTGTACATGGCGGTACTTTTCGCTGCTGCGTTTTTCCCTGTAAGCAGGAGCGCGCATGAACGTAGACCACACGTTCATGCACGCTCCTGCTTACATTGTTTAACAAGAAGCAGGCGTCACTGACGAGTTTCATGTGACAGTAGGTTTGCACCAGGGATCGGCCCTTGACTGATTTTCCTGCTAAGGATGCTCTTACATCTGATCAGATACATACAAGAGATACAGGAGGTTAACTGTATACTCGTATAAGAGCATAAATACAGACCATTTTAGCTTGCCAAAAATCGCTGTAGTATCGTATGGTAACATTATGTATTTTAGATAAATTAGAAGATGTGTTCTGTTGTAGGTAGGTACTTAATCTTATCTTATCTCTTCTCTAAATATATATAACTTAAAGGTGACTGACTGACTGACATAGTGATCTATCAACGCACAGCCCAAACCACTGCACTGGACGGATCGGGCTGAAATTTGGCATGCAGGTAGATGTTATGACGTAGGCATCCGCTAAGAAAGGATTTTGATTAATTCTACCCCAAAGAGGATAAAATAGGGGATGAAAGTTTGAATGAAACTTTGTCAATTTTAAACCGATCGGGCTGAGACTTTGCATGCATAAAGCTACTATGACGTAGGCATCCCCTAAGAAAGGATTTTGAGATTTTGCATTTGTTTTGTTTCGGTTTAGTAGTTTTGGTTATGGACTCTGCCTTGTATTTGGCATTTGTTTTGTTTTCGTATGGTTTAAGTATAGGTTTTGTCGGTTAGACTTTTTTAAAATGGCTAAAGAAAATCTGAACGTTAATGGAGAAGTTGAAGAATGTCGTTTTTAAGTTTTGTAGGCCCTATTTTTTTACACACGCTAAACAAAAGTAAAGCCGCAAAAACAATACCTAATTAATAATAATACTTCTTAACGCGAGCGAAGCCACGGGCCAAAGCTAGTACTAATATAAAATGCTAACTGACTCACCGATAACAACGCACAGCCTAAACGGCTAATCGTAGAGACATGAAATTTGGAGAGTATGTTTGTCTTGATGCAAAAATGAGTGCTAAGAAGGGGATTTTGAAAAATCGTATCCTAAGGGGTTCAAAAAGGGGTTGAAAGTTTTCATTAACAGTATGCCCTAACTCTGAAACCGTGCACGATAAAAGGTCAAAATTATCATTATAGATTCCTCATATAAAATAGATAAGAACATAATTCATGGTTTTTTGTTTTTTTAATAATTGAAGCGCAGGGGTCCTTTTATTAGAAAAAAAATCAAAGAACATTGTTATTTAACAGAAAAAAAACGCGATGTACTCGTGGTTTCTATAATAAACTGGTGTATTTTGAGTGCTCTTTATGCAATGGATGAATGTCAAAACTACCAAGGTCTGATGATGGAGTGGAATCAATTTAAAGGGTTTTTTTTCCACTAAATAACAGTAATACATATTAAGAGCGTTGCGCATTTTAAATGATTGTGTGTGTGATACTCTTCTACGAACCATTTAACCAGGATCTTACGATGATGCCAGCGGAACTCCTGAATAATGCATGGTATAATAGTTGTACTTAAACTTTTAAAAATCGGTATAGCGAGGCATTTAACGACACTTTTTTTTTTATTTACCCGGCCGTAGCAGTCGCGGCTTAAGAATCGACCCCCTACAACTCAGCCCGCGGATGACGTAAAAGTTGATTTCAGGGATCTCACCAGAGGAAACGGCAGCTTCCTGCTGTATCTCCGACCCGCCTGCCAAGTGTGGTGATTATGGAAAACCCTCCCGTTTTTGGAGGAGGCTCTGTCCAATATCCAATTAACCACTACATAAATTGGCTGTTGACGTGACTGTATTTACGACCCTTGACTAATGTAACTTGACTACTTGATACACAGTAATCTTCTAATGCATAAAAGGACAAGTCCTGAGTGACTGACTGACTGATTCAACTAGATACAACACACAGCCTAAGCCGCTGGGCGTACAGTCTTGAAATTTCAAGGGCATGTTTGTCTTGGTGTGTAAACACCTGCTAAGAAAGGAATTTTGAAAATTCGCACCCTTAGGTTCAAAATGGGGTTCAAAGTTCGGAAAATGTTGCATATCCCTGAAACCACAAATGATAGGCACTTGAAAATTAGTATGTTGATTGCCCATAAGGAATAAGTTATGGCATATTTTCGGTTTTTAATAATTTTCAGAAATAAAGGGTTGGGTGTCCTATATTCAGACCTGACATGAAACGTTTTTATAAATTCTTATTTTCGACCTGTATAATAACAAAGTTGGTGTGAGTATATAGTGCTTACTTTGTGGTAAATAAATAAATGAATAATAAAATCTGGCCCAACGTAAGTCGGACCGGCACTAAGCCTTCTTGCATTTTTTGTCTGGGAATGTGCGTCAGAACCTCGGTGTGCGTGTCTGCACACCATGTAGGAGCTAATTGGTCAAATTTATCCAGATATCCAACAATTATTTATATTTATAATATATTACTTGCAACTATTTCATAAAACGAATACGCGGACGAAGTTGCGAGTAAAAGCTAGTATAATATAAAACGAGTACGATGTTTTTCGAAAAAGTAGGTACTTAGGTACCTATCTCAGCTGCTGGTAAAGATGTCAACTTACATCATGGGATACTGGTGATATGAAAAGAATTGCTTCAGTTATATACATCAACTACTATTAATTTGCGGAGGCAGCATTCTAGTCATTCTAGTATTCATTGATTTCTTTGGACAATTTCTCCTCTTATCACGTAGGTACCTACTGAGCCAGCCCCTTTTAGATATTGTCACTTATGTAAAGAATGCCAAGAAAAAATAATACTTCACCCACCAGCTTCAGAAATAGACGTCCAGGGTTCGATCGCCACGGGGGGTAAGTACAAATATATACCTGGTTTGGCTGCTGGGAGGACTTTGTTTCAGTCTGCCCGGCTAGCTAGGTACCTACCACTTTCATGCCTTAGTCTGTCGCCATAACAACAATTCAAAATTTTTGTGTTCCGGCATTCATGCGTGAGATAGCCATTTCTTTCGGCCTTATCATAATTTGAAACCCGGTGAGATGAAGGTCAAGCGCTTCCCCGTCGTACAATAAACTGGTGGTTCTGTAAGAACTGTAGACCATGCAACTTTTTTTGAAAGCTGAATCAGTTGACAAAATTATTAAATACATTTTAATATCTAGTTAGTCAACTCACACCGTGGGATAAGCTTAGAGCGGGATCAGCTGACTAACGAGCTCAATAACCGATACTTTCCTCTTTCACTTTTCCTTTTAGACTTTTGAGCAAATAGAGGTATTAGTTTTAGCAATGCCTCGCGTTCCGTAGTCACCAGGTTCTATCTCCTCAGACTCCTCAGTCTGAGGAGATAGAACCTGGTGACTACGTTTTTGTCTTGCAAAGGCGGAGAAGACTGCGTACTTAAGTAGCCTGATTAGTAAACGTAGGTTTAAATTTTCCGAAAAAAAACAAAAAATTAATCCTACATCTCTCTTTCCCCCCCACTCAACCTTTTGTTTATTTTTTTCCAACATCTTGTGGAAATTAAATCCTTAGTGTGTTTTTTTTTATTTAATTGAAATGCGTTGATAAGTAACGCTACAGAAAACTTCTCCCTTTTCCCACCAATCAAAAGTTGCGATCGACTAAAAAAAAATATTAAATCAAGGATCATGTGTGCCAATTTTAATCGAAATTGGTTGAAAAATGCGACCTGTAGGCGAGAACAAACCGACAGCGGATAAAAGCATTTTTGGCCAATTTCGAAACTGAGACGCTTCGCTCGCTCGGTCAATTAAAAATATGGTATCAAGTCTGATAGATACTAGTGTTTACTGTTTTTTTAGCAATCAAATGCTGCCCTTGCTAAAAATAACAGTACACATACCTTTTACAAATAATTAAATGAAACAAAAACTATGACCAATAAACCTGTAAAACCAATACCAATAAAACTCTTTGCTCCATGGTACGTGCGAGTATAAATTAATATTCTCTTTAGTTTTGTTTGTTAATTTTGATGTATTTATTAGACTGTGGCAAAAAGTATAACAGTAAGTCTATGGTTCCATTGTCACAGATGACTTATAGTCACTCATTCTTTGACATAATCTTTGGTTAAAACGAAGAGTAACATTATTAGGACAAAAATAATCAATAAAACAAATATCATCCTTTTGTTTTGGTTCTGATCTGATCTGATGTTGATGTCATCTTCCCGACTGATTCTGTCTGTCTGCCTGCTCACTGAAAAAAAATATTAGATTCTGGTCTGTTGCAAAAACATGTCGAAAATATTTACACCGACCAATCAAATTCGCCTCACTAATGTTGCGATTGTAAGGTTAAAGAAAGGTGGAAAAAGGTTTGAAATAGCTTGCTACAGGAATAAAGTCATCTCTTGGAGAAACAAGGTGTAAGTTTAATTTTGATGTGTAGTGTAGTGTCCTTGCGAATCAAAGTAAAGTTACAGTTTTTCCCTTCGAGGATTCACCTCTAACACTACTCAAGAGAGTGGAACTTATGGGAATCACTTATGTACTGTAAAAGCTCTCATTTTATTTCTATTTTTTTCAGAGAGCAAGATATAGATGAAGTGTTACAAACACACACAGTTTTCACCAATGTTTCCAAAGGGCAGGTGGCTAAAAAAGAAGACCTTACAAAAATATTTGGTAAAGAAGATCAGACAGAAATATGCAAAGATATTCTAGATAAGGGAGAACTGCAAGTTTCAGACAAAGAGCGGCATTCACAAATTGACTCTTTATTCAAAGATATTGCAACAACAGTAGCGGACAAGTGTGTCAACCCTGAGACAAAGAGACCTTATCCAGTCTCAATCATAGAAAAAGCTATGAAAGACTTACATTTTTCAGTAAATGTGAACAAAAGTGCAAAACAACAGGCACTTGATGTTATACATCTATTGAAAAATGAAATACCACTAGAGCGAGCCCAGATGCGAGTAAGGATCTTGTTAGCTGGAAAAGAAGCCAGGAAAACTAAGGACAAGGTAGTTAAGCTGGCTATGAGTGTTGAAGAAGAAAACTGGGATTCTGGCACAGCTAATCTAATTTGCCTGATTGATCCCGGAAACTTCAGAGTTCTAGATGAACTAGTAAGGACAGAGACAAAGGGTACAGGTCAATTTGAGCTGCTTAATTTGAAAGATATAGTTGAAGGTGAACAGGCTTTGTAAGATAAAATAAAATAATAAACATTTTGTTACTTTGTCATTATTTGTTTCAATAAACTAGTTGTGTCAGTGTCAATATTCAGTGTATTTATTGAATATTGATGTTAAAAAATATTTTGCTTATGGGCGCACAGGTAGCCTTGTGGGGTGTGAAATGCAAAAATAAGACCACCCAGCATCACCACTCTATATAGCTAAAGTGTGGGAGGCTACATAGTTGCATTTATAATGATGATTTGCATAATCAATTCAGTATGATTTGGTAGGTATACAATTATTGTTATTAAGCAAAATGTATTTGAAAGATTTAGAATTGGATGATTGATTGTGAATAACTAGGTAGGTACTTTAAATCCTTTGGGAATTTATTACCTATTTATTATATTCTTTTTACCATAACTTGTTCTTGGTGTAGGTATGTAAAATTATATTTTGCTTGCATGTATTTCTCATATTTGTTAGAAGGTATATCTACTTACTGTTTTCTAAGAAAAGTATTCTGTGTCTTTTCGAGACATGTTTAATAAATGTAGGTTTAGAGAATGTTCATTATCTTGTTTCATTGTATCTATATATTTATTAAATATTTTAATTTTAAGATGCTCAAGTATTTTTTAAGATTAGGTAGTTAGAATTAAAAGTATTTTTTCCCTTAATATTATATGTAGGTACCTTAGACTTAGGTGAGTACCTATAGTTTTATTATACCTCCCTATTTGATCAAATAGCTGACCTCCCGCAGTTACACTTGCGCCAAGAATCTATGTTCATCACTATAATTTCAGCCCATACAAGCCCTGCCTGGTAAGGCTTGCTTCATAGTACCTAAATCTATTTTTTGTACCACGTCGAATAGCTTGTCCTTCATCAGTTATGATAAGGCCGAAGGTGAAAGCGTACTATACCCGGATTCCTCAACATACAAAGAAATTGGCTATTTTACCTATAGAAATGCTGGAACACGAACATTAGAATCGTTGTAATGGCGACCTAGCCAGGCGGGTTCTACCACCAATCCAATATTGTGCTCCCTGGGGACCTCTAGATCTGATACCGGTGGGCTAACCACTAGATTACAGCGAGGCTTTTAAATAGATCCAGGACTCATCCTACGTATATATCTGGGCTTCTCCAGGGATTATGATATGAGCCGCCTCTACTATCCATAAACTCCACGAGATCGCCGGCCAAAACCAAGCGGGTGACAGGTCGATCCCAGTGGAATTTGAGCTGCTGTTCCGTTGAAACACCATCAGTCTTTCAGAACTGCTCTTTAGAGCATAACATATCCCATACATGTTCAAAGGGATTCAAGTCAAGTCAGGCAACTTAGTTGGCCACGGTAAAACGCGAATATTTGCATTTTTTCTATATATTATAATTCCAAAGCAAGGTAGGTACCATAAAACTGTTTTTTTTATTTTGGAGTGATTTTCGGAAAGTTATCGGTTACAGCCCTAGCATTGTATAGGCAAAGCTCAGTGGTATTGGTACATTGTAAAAAACCGGTAAGGATAGACGCGTGGAACGAAACGTCAAAGTGAATGTACTATCAAATCAAAATGACAAATTAAAAAGTTAGTTTTTATTTTTCTCATATTGGTACGAGATTTTATTGATTGTTTTCTTTCTAAAGATTTTCGGCCAGACGGCGACTGAAATTGCAAGTTACTGTGATATATTTATTTTCGTTATTTATCTATTCTTATCAACCAATTAAATGAGCAGGGATATCGAGTTATGTATATAAGTAATGGAAGGTACAGAACTGGGTGGCGACCAGCAATTTTGTTTGAGATGGAACAATTTTCAAGCGAATATTACTTCTCAATTCGAGGCACTGCGCGATGATGAGGACTTCGTGGATGTCACCCTGGCATGCGAGGGACACAGGCTGGAGGCCCACAAAGTGGTTCTCTCTGCTTGTAGTCCATATTTCAAGGAACTGTTCAAAGTAAGTCCATCTTTCACTCCCCACACTTTGATGTGTCACCATTACAATGACTGTAGTGAAAGTTGTTATGTATAAAACACTTGATCTACTTACAAATGCCATGTCTCGCGTTCCGGTTAAGTACTCGTGATTTCATTTATTTGTACCTACTTTAAAATTCTGTTTCACAATTTCTAATTAATTAACTCATTACCATTGGGGGCTATGGATTACAAATATGTCTTTGAAGCATTCAATGGATGCCTTTTACATCATAATGCAATAGTTACAATACATGATAAATGCTAGTTATGTCTCTGGATTCTCCATTTCCAAATCATTTGTAATATGTCTGACCTATGTTTCAAGTTCTTACATAGTTCATAATTGGCTCTGTAAGAACTTCAAAAATAGTTTTGTGTATAAGCGGGAAACTGAATAATAAATAAGTAATTCAG
Organism: Venusia cambrica; assembly: GCA_951394065.1. Taxonomy (NCBI): domain Eukaryota; kingdom Metazoa; phylum Arthropoda; class Insecta; order Lepidoptera; family Geometridae; genus Venusia; species Venusia cambrica. The sequence continues at coordinate 4,507,553 of OX596060.1, read as the reverse complement.
TACATAAGTATTTATGATGGCAAATTAAAATAAATTTGAATTAGGTACACATGTAAACTTTCATCAATACATTCTCGGTGTTACTCACACAATAGAATGGAACTGTATATATGTATAATTGTCTGTAAATAAATTCTTTGTTTGTTCACTTAAACCATTCTAAATTCTCACATCCCCTGTACTTGTACCTTGTTATCTATTCATAAACAATGTGATAACAAGAGAGTAGCTACCTCTACCTAGCAAATGAAAGAATGTTGAATTTACATACAAAAATATGCATCCAACATTCCATAGATGTCTTTGAGTGATAGTAGCATTGTGATTATACTAATTGCTATTATAAATAAATAGTCATTTGTTTGGTAAATGACATTGCTGCAGAGGTAACCCTGATTAAATGAAACCCATAATAAAACATTGTGATTATTTCCTTTCCTTAGCACTAAATGTTTATTTGGCCAATACATGTTAAGAAATTTGGTAGATCAATACAAAAGAAACTGATACCAAATTGTATTGTACTTAATTTATGAAAAATACCATGTCACAACATTTAAATTTATCAATCATGTAAACTATAACAAGAAGAATAATTAATGAAAATGAAGGATATCTATAAATTATCAGCCTCAGCAGATCTTAGTGTGTGACTGACTTTTCTGACATTTGAGCAGAGCAGAGACAAGCACTGCTTGAATTAATTTTTGCTTGCTGCTGCCCAAATCCCACTTTGTCTGGGCAAATGAAAATGCCTTGAATATTCTACTCATGAGAGAGCATGACTTTTCTCACCGAGAATGAAAAAAAACTTGTCTATTAAATTGTATCCATAATCAGCTAACATCTAAATCAGCTAAGCACTAAAAATGGAGTTGGTAGGTAGAAAATATTCATGTTTAATACTAATTTATGCATATTTTTCGCAAGCTGACCATGGAGTCTTGAATAATTGCAGACATCATGGTCAGTTGACTTATTCATGCAAAATAAACGCTATAATGCCGCTTTAAAACTGTAGATAATTTAATTAGCTTATTTACCAGATGCTGTAGGTACTTGCTAGTGGAACGCACACGACTTTATCTGCGTATTTTGAACCAACTGACCGACAAACTACATGTAGGCCAGCTATTTTAGCTAATAAAATTTGGTAGATTTTACAATCATATTTCATCAGAAATGTATTCAAGGATGAAGATGAACATTTCTGACTTTTCATGTCAATTTCGCGTCATTTTGCTTAATCATATATTTAAGATTTTCAAAATTGACACTCAATACAACAATGATCAGTAACACATTGTTCTTTATTATATATATGTACGGAATTAGATAATATATAGCTACCTACCTACTTATTTTGTATAATTATGTAAATGTCTTAACTGGACTTTGTTCTTTCAAACCCATAGCTGTAGAATCCACAATGATAAGAGAAGTACATAGTAACTATGTATGTAATCATTGTGTTGTTATTGCACTCCATACATTGCTAAATATGGTTGCTTGCCATCTTAAATGCTATAAAGTATGTTAAAACGTACATGATTTTGATTGAGTAACCAATTTGGAAAAAGAAAACACAATACGAGCAGTTTTTTCTGCCATCATTATCATAAGGGCATAAAAGTAAAGGGCCCGTTTTATGGTAAGCGGTTGTTGCAACCTACGAATGCTTGAAACTTCAAGCCTGTCAACCTTTTCAAAAATGTAAGGTAGGTAAGTATTACTAGTCTCTGGACTCGGCGTTGTCCGCATTGTACCGTATACATCGGACAGCGCACGAAGTTACTAGTAGGGTCTCCTTGGTAACCAATTGGATGCATGGAACCCTGAACAATAAAATAAAAAGTCGTGTACACAGTTTTTAACCATAATTATAACTTTTAACCGCCTCTGTGGTCTAGTGGTTCGCCTACCAGTGTCAGATCCAGAGGTCCCGGTTTCGATCCCCAGGGGAATACAATATGTGCTAGGTTGGTGGTAGGACTTTGTTTAAGCCTGGCTAGCTTAATAATTCTCTCGCTATAGCAACAATTCTTAAATTGTTATGTTCCGGCATTTAAACGTATGATTTCCAGTTCTACAGTCTGTTGAGGATTCCGGGTGAAGTGCGCTTCCACCATCATCCTTATCATAACTTGACACTAAAAACGTGAAGGCCGAGGGTGCTTGCCCGTCATATAATAATATATATATATATATATATATTAGGCCACATTCGCCATATTACTTATTTGTCAGATAACTTGAATATAAGAATGATGTTTTGAGTAAGCTAAATATTGTAATACAACAAACACACAGGAGGTTTATTAACAACAACCGCAAATAAAATAATAACAATGAACACACTGTAAAACACCAAGACAAGATGGCGTTATCATATATTCATTAAATAACCTACCACAAAACATACAAGTGGAGTTAAAACCGTCTATATAAGCTTCTTAAATAAATGCCTTACTTTATTCCCTTAGTCTTCTTTTACGGAATTGGTGTAAACCACTTTCCTCTTTTACGATATTCATTGGTGGATATTCTTTCTAGGGCTGCTATAGTCCATACCAGTATTTACTGTTATTAAGCCGTAAATAATGCATATTAAGTGTATCTACTGCAAGTTACGGCTTTGTGGTCGCCTTTGTCATTATAAGATTGAGAACAAAAGGATTGATTCCTAACACTAACACATAGTACTTACTTAATACAATAACTCGAATTCTCATATCTGAAATTCAGTTCAATACAGTTGAGAGCATCTTGTGTAAAGAGGACAGGTTTTTCTAAGTAGTAGGTAGGCCTATGTCATAAATGACCTATGTCAATTATGGATACCTTAGCGTAGGTGCATAAGTATGCAGTAGTCGCTTCTGTATGTCTGTTATCATTTTTTTTTAGAGACTTAACGCAATGGCGTCTAGTCTCAAACGAATCAAAGCTTAATTGAAATATGGGGAGAAGATTGCGGTGGAGAATTAGATCCTTTTTTGTGAATACATACTTATTATATATACAATACAACGCAAAGCAAACATCTAAATTCATCACATCTACAGCGCAGAATGCAGGGATACTACCAATACCAACTGAGCCGGGAGGGCAGTTTAATCTACCTATTTTATTAATACGCTAAGATAAATCATCGAAATATTGCGCGTTCGGACAATTGAGATTCGTCATATATTTTCATTTTTTATTATCTACAGGAAGGTGCTAAAATAAAAAAATACACGGAAGAAGAGTACAGAATGCATTTTATTATGGCCGCTGCCTGGTTTCTAATTTTAATTGTGACATAGCTTAAGCCCACAATATTACTGTATACATTTATCTGTATTGTATACTTGCAAACCGTGATCATGCAGAGTAAGTTTGGATATGCCTCTGAGTACCCCCTTTTTTATACTATTAGGAGACGGTACAAGCAAGTAGCGCACTTGGTGTTAAGTGTACTCTTGTCTATAACAAAGCCTTCACATCACTGCATTGCACCCGTCAACTTGAGGCATAAAGGTGTTAAAGCCTCACGTACCCGTAATTTCACCGGCATCATACCCTTCAAACCGAAACACAGCAATACTGCTTGGCGGCTGAAATAAGTGTGGTGGTAGTAATTCTCCGGACGAGCCCTTTCACTAGGGGCTTCTACTACTCTTACTAGTATGTTACTTTACCTTATTTTAGTAATTTATCTCTACTACACACATTGACAAAGCTATGGCGCGTCTGTTTGTATGTTCTTACATATTCGAATCTTGTAAGTAGGTACTGATATCCTTTAATCCATATTTTGCCCGTTAGGGATGGGGCGGATCAACTAGATTACTCCAAATAATTGAAATTGGTTTAAGCGTTAAGGTGCGATTGTGTTTGGGTGCAAAAACATTCTGCTATACAATAGTAGGTGTTTATATTTGACTTGAGCCACCGTTGTAATCTGAATTTTACCTTGAGCCAAAGCAATTCTTAGTCATGATCTTTTTTGTAAAAAACTACAGACTAAATTGGAATGGTGAAGCCATTGCCACTTCGCAATCTTTTTGTTCAAGGCCGATTTTATGGCTTGTTGCGTCTTGGAATCTCGCCTGTAATTTTTTATTGCAAATGTGCAACTATCACTCACGAAAACACAAGAATTCCTTGCAACAGCGTCACAAAGTAATAAATAGCCAGTGTCTTGGTACATGGTGATGTGTTGTTCGGTAAATTAAGGCTATATTAAAACGGTCAGCTAATTAGGTTTATGTTTTGTCAGCAAACAAAGTGAATGAAAGAACATGGTGTTTCTGGGTGTAAAAATGAAAACCTACAACGCACTGATGTACCTACTCCGCCACAATTATGTTCAAATGATTTGCGTCAAAATAACTTTATAGCTGATTTTTCTTTCTGACCATATATTTAATAAAAATATCGTATTACTTGCCGTACATTTTAACGTAAACCTTTCGTAGGTTAACCAAATAATCTATCTAATAAGTTGTTTGCATTTTATTCGTTTTTGTCTAGCGTTGTTAACAGAATAGATATAAGTAAGTTTAAAATTAATGATGAAAATCCAGTAGCTATAGCTGAAAATTTCGTTCTGAAATAACGCTTCGTGTTTGATAAACAAAGGATGCCGGTCGCGTACCTACTAATGACGCGTTTTCCGCTCATTCGGTTACGACTATTTCTTAGTTCGCGAGTCTTTTATTTTGGTCTAAGATTTTGGCGAAAAACAAATCATGAGTAGGACAGCTCTTGGCGAAGAAGCAGTACATTAAAAGTAGAAATAAATAAATGAATGAATATTGCTAGACATATTACATAACGCAATCTAGCCCCGAACTAAGCAAAGCTTGTAATATAGGAACTAGTTACTTTTTACTATTACTTTTTTGTTAACACATACTTATCATACAACAACTCCCAATTACAAACATTTTTATTAATAAAGCATTTTTTTTTCCGGATGGGAATCGAACTCACGGCCTACAGCGCGGAGGCCAGTGAGACAAATAAATTACATCCACCACCAATTTGTTTATTTGATATTAGGAATGTTTAGGTGTTTGTGTAACGAAATTAGGGAGTTGCAAATAGTAGACTGTATTGGGAAACATATTCAAAGTGATAAATAAATAGCATGCACTAGTAGAAGCTACTGTATTGGGAAACATATTCAAAGTGATAAATAAATAGCATGCACCATCGTAGTTTAATAAAATGAAGGAACCATTGGGAAGTTAAGGTGTTATGGCATTTAGGTTTTACCCATATTCGTAGAAGCTGTATAATTGGAAACACCCGTCTCAAGGTGACAACGCATCGGGTGACTGCGTTTAACCAGATTATTAGGTCATTCGCTGTGAAAAGTCGTCATCAATGACCTATGTTTTTTTTGTAATTTAACTTGGTACAATCACTCGTTGTATTTTCAATTCCTTAACTTTTGTCGAAGGTGATAAACAGAAATTGCAAATGACAAACCCGATTAGTATTGTCACTTTTCATTCAATATGTATAACACTTATTAACGAGTTATATCATCCGACAGCTTCTTTCAAATAAAGGAATCACGATTCCTCGTATGCTGATTAATTTATTTTATCATCCACTCCACGTATTTTATAAGAATTAACGAATTTTTCAATACAAATTACAATGCAGAGTGGTTGGTGGTTTCGACATATTTTTGGAATAAAACAGCTATGAAGCTGGTTTTAGATCCTCAACGAAGATAAGTGGTTCGGTTTTGGCTTCGTAACTTACAAACGGATTGTTTTATTTTTTTATTGGACAAGCGTTGTTGAACCACCAGCTCACTGGAAAAACAAGTAAATATGAGTAAGCTTGTCTCAAAGGAACTTCACTCTGAACTTCAGAGTGAATAGGCTCCAAATTTTGTGACTCCAAGATAGTACTGGTGCGGAAAGATAGACAAGGAGTTCCATTCCTTGCAAGTACTATTGATATAGGTAGAGGCGAATCGAATGTTCGGCACAACGAATTACGAATCGACCCTTGTAACTCTGCCCGCCTAAGTCGACTAAGGGATCCTACAAGGTTTCCATCTGAGTACCAACTTACACCATTACTGCTCTCACCAATCTGCATACTGCGTGATGATGATGATGAGGGGGGGGACCCATGTCCTGCAGTGAACTATTTAGAGCTGTACTGATGATACGGTGCTATAACTAGGTATTTGTTTGCAGAACAACCCATGTCCCCATCCAATAATATTCATGCGCGACTGCGAGGTGTCGCACGTGCGCGCGCTGCTGCAGTTCATGTACGTGGGGCAGGTGAACATTGCGCAGGCGCAACTCAGCGCCTTCCTGCGTACAGCGGACGCGCTGCAGATCCGAGGCCTCACGGACTGTTCGCAACACAACGATAAGGTACGCATGGTCATTAGCTTCAAGGAGGAGTGTGGCTTCTCGGGACTCGCTTCTGGATCTTCAAGTAATAACTTCTCCTGAAACTTAAACTTGTCTTGACAAAACTGTCAATGGTGTGATGAAAACTTTGCTTGCAGAAAACCAACAGAAAGTCGCCCCCTTCCCAACTCCGTAATCTGCTCAGCGCCAAGCCGCCCCAGTCCCAATCTCAGTCACAGTCTACCTCCTCCTCCAAAGCCGCGAGCCAAACCATCGAGACGGCAGCCGACGAGCCCGAACCTAGTGGGAGTCGCCGCTCCACAAGAAATTCTCCCGATGTTGCCAGAAACAATCTCAACGATGAAGCTCCCTTCCAAACTTCTAGTCAAACGAGGCCTAATAACGACGACTATAGTGAAATATCCTACCCGTCCCTGAGGGTGAAAACTGATCTCGAAGCGCCGGAGGTGAAAAACGAGGAGAACGACATTCTGATGGACCCCGGGGACGTGGAGAGAGACAAAAGTCAGGATTTTAACGCGTCTGATCTCCTAGAACCAAAAATGGAAGTTATGGAACAAGAGGCGAGTGATGAGGAGCGTTCCAATTTTCCGCACATTTACTTCGGCGAGAACAATACACTGGCTAATCCTTTCGCCGCGCTGCAAGGTAACTTTGTTCCACGTTGTCTCATCCACCATTCGTCTCGATCCACGTCTCACCAGTTGTCTCTGTTATCAGGTAACGTGGATCTCATGGCGGGCATGGCGGGAGACCTGCGCGACGAGAATGCCGATGGTAAGTGCTAATGTCACTTTCACGTCATTTCACACGCACACGTCGACTCGGACAGCCGCGCCCCCGGCGAACCTCCGGTTTATTCACATTCGGTCGTAGAGCGCGCGGTCTATCGGTTGAGGACGCACTAGGCAAACCGTTTGCGGCTAAGCTGACTGCTTCTTTTCAATCAGACACCATTGAGCGACTACAGCATTGTAAACCAATTTTGACAGTGATACTTGAGGCAAACAGTCAGCCGCAAACTGTTGACTTATGCGTCCGCGGAAGGTGGCTAGGCGCGCGGGTGTCGGGCGATGGCCTCGCCACTTCACGCTACCCCGCCCGCTCCCTCGCACTCGCCTGGTGTCGGGCACTGCCCTTATAAGCAACTCTCGTTTGATGACTGTTCCATTCAAATGCTAATACTAAAACTTTCCTTAGACTCCAATGGCGCCAAAATACCTGCATCCCAAACTAACCAGTGGCAGAATATGGTGGTGCCATATGGGCTTTTACTTTTTTAAAAGGGTTCGTGGTAGATCCTTGGTAGAAAAAAAATGTGGGAGTAACCTTATCAATCTTAACAGTACTAACCCCACATTTTCATCAACTAACTATCTACGGTATTTTCAGCTTTGAATTGGTTTTCCATATTACTACTTACTTCCGTTTCTTCTTTGGTGGTGGTTTTCGATCTGTAAAAAAATTCCTCCGGGTTTAGGGGTTCTTGTAATGGACATATCTCTGATAGAATGCATATTTCTGGCTTGATTAACCTTAGGAAATAAACGTGAAAGAATACCAGTCTGTTTAAAGTTATCATTTGTAACGACTGCAACATTTTAATGGTGGCTTCTATTAGTAATTGACATGGAAAAAAGTTTTAAGTTAAAAACGCTCGTTGAGAACGTAAGCGAAGATGATTTATTCGGAATTATTAAGTATTCGGGTATATTATTATCTCATCATTGACGTAATGCTGAGGCGATTTATTTCTGGTAGAAAGGTTAGGATCCTAGTATAGATTTCTTCACGTATAGCGACGTTATCGCGGTATTAGCGTTTGAATGCAACGATGTTTCGGTGTCTGTGAGAGTGGTGCGGTGCGTCGGTACCGGTGTAGCGCGACGCGAGAGCGGTAGCGGGGCGCGTGCGGTGTCGAGGCTTGCGTGCGATCGTGGTGTTGTTGGCAGCGCTGGCGGCGCCGCCGGGCGTGCAGTGCGCCGTGTGCGGGCGGCGGTACTCCAACGCGTCCAACCTGCGCCAGCACGTGCGTCTGATCCACGAGGCGCAGCCCGTCGCGTGCGCCACCTGCGGCCGCAGCTTCAAGACCCCGCTCTACCTCCGGCGGCACACGCTCGCGCAGCACGCCAAGCCGTCCGGCCCGCAGCTGCCGAGGCTCTGCCTCAAGCCGGACCTGACCCCGCCGCCGCCGCCGCTCGCCCATAACTTCCAGTAGCCCGCGCGCTCGAGGCCCCTTCCCATGCTAATACCGATGCCGATTCGTTTTCGCCGACCTTACAGACCCTATGTCGCGGACACTTTTCCCTAGCATGTCGGCTGCCTCGTGGTGCGACCGAGTGAGCTGATAGCTGGTGACGAAAGTGTTTGCGGCCGGATCATACTATGGTCATTGGTACGGTCGAGACTGCTGAACATAAGTACTTACCCATAACTCCGTTCTGATATCTAAGTTCCCCGACAGATATTTCAATTGCAACAGTAGTAGTAGGCTTTGAACACGAACAATAACCATCAATTCTATTCCAGAACGGTGAATGTATTTTAGTGAAGTCTGTTGGACAAATCTATAAACCGTTTTGATTCGACCCACTGGTCCATTCCAGAAAGGTATACGTATTTTAGGCATGAATAAAGGCTAACGAAGTCTGGTGGACAAATCTATATACTGTTTCGATTCGACCCACATTTCAGTTCTAGAATACATTTTCATTGTATTTTAATGGGATATTCCCATCCGAGATGATCCAATTGTACAGCGAGGCAATAACGAATCGGTGCTTGGCGTTGCGTCATACATGGGAGGAGGTACTCGCGCGAGAGTGATGCGATGATGCGACTTATAAAGTCGCATAGAAGACTGTCTGTAGATGTATCTATATCTAGTCTGTGATCGAAGTGTAGCCGGGGGCCTGAAGTCACACCTCTCCGCTTATTGTGTGCCTTTCTACGATAGACCGAGTGCCATCTGTGCGTTGTCAACGAACTCCCATTGGCTAATTCATAGATATCTATACATTATTGTTTTTTCACCCTGACCTACAGACTGATAGCGTATCGCAAGACTATTGTTTATAATTCGTATACGTTTTGTTCGCGTCTTATGAGAGGTATGGGGAAACACAAAGACGCATGAAACCCATGTCTTTGAGTCGGTGAACGGTTGAATCACATTAAGGATAAGCGATCCCTTGACTAATGGGAGTTTGTTTGGCGAGTCACAGCACCTTCCTTTCTGACAATAGACTGATCGTTGATATACCTAGCATTTGTTGCAACCGGTGCTGATTTAACATAGGCATATGTAATACATAGTGTAGGTTATTTAATGGTTACATATTTATTATACACAATACATTATACACATAGACCGTACAATGTCCGGCGCTTTCCATCGCCCCAATAAGGATGTAATATAAAGGTATTTTCTTATAGAGTTATAATATTTTGTACTGGAAACGCGAGGGAAAGCGTCGGCCGCGTCTGTTTAATTTGTCCTACACTCGAGCTTGTGCAGGGCGAATGCATGGGTTCGTTGTGAATTGCAATAGTGATATTTTTATACGGAATAGTTTTTATCTTTACACGTGTGTTATTATTGAGTGATACAAAGGCTCCCGGTCAATAGTTTGTACAAAATCTCAGATGTATCGAAAAGTAATAAGTATGTGGTGGTATACCTACTAATGGTCACGTGTAACTTATTATAATAGCTTATGCTCATTTTCTTTTTACGAGGAAAGGTTGCGTTGGTCTTTGTCATCGACAGGTGAATTTATATACCTACTGCTTTTACCGTAATCAAACTTATTAATGTACTATGATTTATACATAGTACTAACGCGACGTTAAATCGATGATGGTTATGTAAGAAAACCGATCGATTAAACTTTGATATTACGACGCTAATCATAATAATAATTATAATACTACTTGCCGTTATTATCCCGTGAACCCAGTGGCATAAATTACGTTAATTTTTATTTCTAAGAAAAAGGTGTAGGTAGGCTTACTACGCAATTCATGTTTTAGAATTTATATTTAAATCGGATTATTTTGTTACGATAGGTTTATACATTTTTTTTGCCATGAAAATATGAAACATCTAGTCACTTTTAAAAAAAAGCATGTAGAAATGATTTTATGGAGGTACGATTAGGGTTGTGAATTACAATATTTCGACATAATGAAAGGTGTTGTAAAACGTATCAATATGAAGTGCTATGATCTCAAGGGACTTGCTTTCAATGATCTCAAAATTTTGACCTTGCATTTATTTAAACAATGATTAATCTTAACATGAAAAATATAATTAAATGCAATAATAAATTATTTAATTAATATTAAAAATTAATCGCTTGTACGTACATTAGGAATTGTAAAATAAAGGCACTTTTTAATCATTTTAATCCCAATTATTAACATAAGGCGCAGCTTATATTGAAAATAAAAAGTATTGTAAAAAGAATCTCTTCTCACGGCTATATAGAAGTATAGATAGAGCATACAATAATGTGTAATTCAATCTCAAAATAACAAACGTTATGAACTTTTCATAATTATTCCAAGTTATTTTTAACCGCCTAAAACAGACTAATTATATAATAAAATAACCATGCAATATATAGATTACATATTACACTGTTGAATTTAAACTGCCAGATATTCAATGTTGATTATTATACAGATAAATATAATAACAGTTATTGTTACAATAATACATTTTAACATATCCAAATCCTTCGAAAGTCATTTGGTTGCCGCCATAGTTTTTAGTTTCTACTTGGTTTCTGTCATAGGGTTAAAACTTTGTAACAGACTGTAATACACTTCCATTTAACTATAGTTAAACTATGGTCTTATGGTCAAGAGTATCATATTTAATGATTTGTTAAATGAAATATATCTGCGTTTCAATATTGTCTATAGGTCGGTTATCCAAAGCGGTCCAGCTTCGTTCAAAGTACTTACACCAATGCAATTTTATTATACAGTGGGTTTCAAATATATTATTTGATTTCACCTTTTAATAACCAATACAAATGGCAATAGTTTTGATAATCACATGACGCGCGGCTATTTATAGAGACCACAATAGCGCAGTGTATAAATGTGTTGGATTGTACGTGCTAGCTCCCCGTAATGCACCTATGTTCATGTTTGAAGGAAGAAATTCCCCCGAGCTAGTCTGAACATTTCGCAGTTATTTCACAATGTGCTACGGATACAACCAAACGAATTTCGAAAGATATCTTTCAGGTGTTAACAGGTTTCCTATTACTGTTTTTTGTTTACATTAATAATGTCCGTTACAAACACATTGGTTATAACCACGACTGTGCAATGCTTGTGCAGTATCTTTTAATTATGTAGAAATATGCATTCTGCGACCAAACGACTTTGACAAAAAAATATAAAACTGCCAAAAGTAGTTTCTATTCTGCAATATACTAAAAGCAGCTGCCGGCATGGCAGTGTGAAAGAATCGAGTGAAAGTTTAAAATTAAAATAAGACAATGCAAAATTAAAACACTAGAAATTTTTTTTATTGTACGGTAATTTGACCACAAAGCCGTGCTGTTAGGACTGTTACTAATTATTTGGCCGAAGAATGCATTGAGTAATGTTTTTTAAAATAATCAATGAAAATAAAGTATTGCGAACAAGATGTGATTTTCAATTTGTAATTATATCGAACTGAGCCATTATCATAGGTTACATTTATATTTTGTTGAGAGCTTTCAAATAAAAACTCGTGTGGATAATATCGTCGTGTTACTGACTGACTGACTGACTGACTGACAACAACACACATACAAAGCTTTTAGAGAAGAGAATAGAGTTTAGAGACTTGGTACATTTAAGGGTACATAGGTAGCTTACTTTTGTAGTGTAGGGGATCACACAGAAAGTGGTACGGCACTCCGTGCGTTTCACTATTTTATTTTAATTGTTTGTGGACTTTCAATAACTAGGTAAGAGGTATACAAGTATTCACGTATACAATTGATTTTAATGCCGATTTCTTAACAGTGTTTCACTTAACAATTACGTAAGTTTGCCGGGGACTACTTTTAAAATATTTTTAATAAAAGTACCTACGCTGTTTGATTATGTTGTCAATGTTACTTTTGAAAGGCAAAACATTAACTTGATTTGAACACATAAAATGCCCTTATCAGATACATTCTATACACATTTTATTGGTATATCGATTAGAGACCAAAACATTAATGCACAACATAACACAACACATCAAATAATTGGTAAATTAGTCCCATATTTTATGAGATTTTGATTGGGGCATGAACATTGTCGACGTAAAGACTGAAAATCTAAATTAGGTTTTGTTTTAGTTATTATACCACTATTCTCGCGAGTTTGTCTTTTTTTTTATAATGTAGGCAAAAGCCGAGCAATGCTTTTTTAGTATAGTTGTATCGTTGTTGACAGTTTTTACGCATCAACAATTATCACAAAAAGACGATGTAAATTCGCTTTCAATTTTAACACAGAAGATCTCTTGCCAACTGAGCGACTAGTTAACTACTAACTACTTGTCTTTGCCAATGTAGACTAAGTACTATGCTTTCAGCTGTGTAAAGGTAGGACTTTGTTAAGTTCGCTTGACTAGCTACCACCATCTTGCCTAAGTGTGTCGCCATAACAAAAAATATTTATTTATTTTGTTCCGGCATTTAGAGGGAAGATAGCTACTTCCTCAGACTGTTGAGGATTCCGGGTGAAATACGCTTCCATTTTTGGCCTTATCATAACTTGAAAGGTGAGATGAAGGCAAGCTTATCAATATATTGAAAGATTAATTCGAAATTACGAGGGGTCGTGTAGCGCAGTTGACGTACACTATCCTGTTCCCATATTGATGGGACTGTCCCTGTATCAAACCTTGTAAAGCGAGGTTTTTATTTTTGTAATCCTATAAAATCATATAAAAAATAAATCCTGTTCCCATATTGATGGGACTGTCTCTGGATCAAACCTTATAAAGCGAGGTTTTTATTTTTTCATTTTTGCAATCCTACAAAATCATATAAAAAATAAATCCTGTTCCCATATTGATGGGACTAATCTCTGGATCAAACCTTATAAAGCGAGGTTTTTATTTTTTCATTTTTGTAATCCTACAAAATTATATAAACAATAAATTTACTAATTGTTTTTTTTTTTTTTAAACAAATCCAAATATGAATGTTTTATTGAGTCGTGTGTTGTACAATAACTAGAGTTGTGTGCAGCTGTGGGCAGATGGGACGGGCGCCGGAACCGTCCGGTGCCGGACGCTGTGTGGCTCGAGCAGCATCGACGGGCCCTGCCGTTTGTACTGAAGCGAGAGAACGAGCGGGGCGCCACGGTCGCACCTAGACTTGTGAGTATACCTTCTATCTTCAAGGGACTGGCATATTCGTCTGAAGAAAAATGTAAAAAAAAACTTTTACCTTATGACCTTAGGGCATCTGTCTAGCGATGCCTCTTTATAGGACCTTTCTTTGAGCTGAACTTGATGGTCCCCTAAACGAGGGCAATAGAGATAGAAGAATCGCGTTGGCGGCAGATTGAAAAGCGTGCCACTAAACCGTAAATCCTGAATGTTGATCACGACCACTCCGCCAAGAGTGATAACGACTGAGAATTTAAATGTATGTGCATTTGTTCAGCAAGAATATGCCACCAATAGTAATCTACATGTTAGCTTCAAGCTTAAGATTATATCAAGTTTTCTGCTTTGGGAAATACATTATATATAAACGTCTCTTATTTGTATGTGGGTTTCGGGAACGGTTCTATATCCACACAGTTGTTGTTCGGTTTTACTAGATGACGCATATAAATAAGTCATCATTATGTCTCTGTCCTTTACTAGGTCAATATCGTTTCTTCTTCCATTTTTACCGTCTTTCAATATACAGGAAGAATTTAAATGAAATTAAAAGTTGGTAATTGGATTTTATAAAGGAAGGACAAGTCCTTACTTGCCCGTATTAACCTTTACACGATCCATCTAACTTTTCATTTCTTCCTCCATTCTCGGTCATCATTCTTATTATCACTTATCCCTTACTTGCCCGTATTAACCTTTGCACGATACATCTAACTTTTCATTTCTTCCTCCATTCTCGGTCATCATTCTTATCATCACTTATTCCTTACTTGCCCATATTAACCTTTACACAATCCATCGAACATTTAATTTCTTCCTCCATTCTCGGTCATCATTCATATCATCACTTATTCCTTACTTGCCCGTATTTAACCTTTACAGGATCCATCTAACTTTTCATTTCTTCCTCCATTCTCGGTCATCATTCTTATCATCACTTATTACTTACTTTCCCTTATTAACCTTTACACGATCCATCTAACTTTTCATTTCTTCCTCCATTCTCGGTCATCATTCATATCATCACTTATTCCTTACTTGCCCTTATTAACCTTTACACGATCCATTGAACTTTTTATTTCTTCCTCCATTCTCGGTCATCATTCTTATCATCACTTATTTCATAATTGACCGTATTAACGTTTACACAATCTATCTATCTTATAATTTATTCCTCTATTCTAGGTCATGATAAGAAATCATCACTAATTCCTCACTTGCCCGAATTAACCTTCACAATCCATCAAACTCATTCATTCACCACCTCAACTTATTATCATCTATCCAAATTTTGTTGTCAATTTAAAAAATATTTTCTCTGGTAATTTTCCATGACTAATACTTACAGTTTATTTCTGAAGGTTTTCCTTTTATCATTATTATCACTGGCATGGGTTATCTATGTTTCAACGAATTGTAAAAACGTAATATTTCCGTGTCCATGGATATTAGGGATCCTTCTGCAACAGCCCGATAAAGTCAACTACTGGGCAGAGCTGCCTCTGAAATGGGATTGCTTTTCCATAACCACAACGCTTGGTAGGCGGATTGGTGATCGAAGTAAAGGTGATATGGTAATAACACAGAATTCATCTGGTGAGATCCCTTAGTCGGCTTTTACAATTATATATAGAGTATAATGTTGAAAAAATCAGGGATTTATCTTATCGTGTAGAATGAAGAAAAGTTTTTGTAACAGGATCAAACGTTTTAGAAAAGGAACAGGCCTTCTATATTCAAATTATAAATCTTATCAAATTTTAAAAATAATTGCTTGTCATTCAACAACATTGTGTTACATGGTTGGTGTAAATATTATTATTGCATTCTGCTGTATGGAGAGCTTCTTTGTACAATTCAGTAGCGTGATTGTTTTAGCGATTAATCGAGGCGTTATTCGTTTTCTTTTTTTTTTAATAAATAGCCAGTGACTTTGTAAATAGCAGAAGAAAGTTTGTAAACAAAAGAGTTGAATAACGCATTATTGTACACAAAATACATCAAATAATAGAAAAAATAGTAGGTAACATGGTGTATAGATAGAATTGGCGGCCTTATCGCTGAAACGATTTCATCCAGGTAACCTTAGTGGCTAAAACAGAAAGTTAAAACATTACAGATGTGTACCGTCGGTCATGGGTCATAAAATGAGATAAATAGTAAACTTAACAATTTACTAAATTTACAATAACATAAATTATAAATCCATAATCGAATTAATAAACGTCTTATTCTGTCGCCATAACAACAATTCTTAAATTGTAGTGTTCCCGACATTTAGAGGTAAGATAGCCAGTTCCTCCGTTTGTTGAGGATTCAGGGTGAAGTGCGCTTCCACCTACGGCATAATCATCACATCCTCGACGTAAAAGAAAAAGTATGAAGTGACGGAGCTAATCTGATTTCAGTAGGCAAGGTGTTTCAAAGACGAACCACCAAAACGCTGAAATAAATCTATGATTTTAGAAAGCATCCCTGTAAAACGAGGTTTCATGCGAACATAACTGAATAAGAAACAAGTGCCATTTATCATTGTGTCGCAAAATACCCGCGACGCGACGGGCGGTGTGCGAACAATATCGATGCCCGATGCCCTTGTAAAACGGGCAAGGGCAAAGTGCGTTGAAACTTTCAAAACAATGGATAGACGTACGTACGGGGTAGCTGACTTCCAAGTGACATGTTAGGGCATTTGATTTGGTAGTGCATTATTCAAGGGGTTTTAAATTGAGTCGGGTTTATTTTTTTTATACAGTTTCTTAGTTAGTTGAGTATTCCGGGTGAAGTGCGCCTCCACCTTCGGCCTTCTCTCAACTTGTAACCAGGTGTGATGAAGGTGTGCTTACACGTCGTACAATAAAAAAAAACCGGGTTAGATTTTGACCTATGGGGTTGTAAAGCTCAAAGCCAGAGCAAGGATGAGGCTACGATGTAAAGCTCTGCTCTCCGCGCACGAACACAGCCAACGGTTCGGACTCCGGACTTCGGCAGGTTTTTTTTAAATCCTATTTGCAATATTACTTATTTTTCTTGCGTTATTCGTTTTCTCAATAAATTATGTGGGAAATGATTGAAGGAAAACAATAGTTGTTTGGATAAGCGTTTAATATATCGTATATATTGGTTTTACTTCAGATCGTCCAATTATTCAGGGCTCATTAAACGTCTTTACTCAAGCGTCACCGGACGGATATCTTGGGATATCGACCATTACCTTCATCACGTGACTTAATATTATATTTATTTTCTTACAGAAGTTACTAAAATATACATATGAACTATGGAGTACAGACATATTTAGGTAGGTACTTGCATTGTGAGACAGGTGCCTGAAGTAGGTTGTCTCTTATGAAGCTTATTTAATTTCAATATGATGTTATTTGTATCGTGTATCGAAACTGAATTGTTTTAAGTACTAGCTTTTGCTCGCAGCTTCGCCCGCGTGGTACCCCCGTACCTACAAAAGGTAGTCAATATTATGCTAATCGTTTATTAGAAAATAATATATTTTCAAAATGTTAGCTCAATCCGTTCTATATTTTTTGCGCGAAGAAGGAACTTTTGCTTAAGAAGGACGAAGAAGAAGTACCTACCAAACATCCAAACAAACTTTCGCCTTTATAATATTAGTATGATATGCCTTTATGTGATGATGATGATGATCTACGGATCCGAAAAGTGGTCTTTGACTAAAGGCCTTGTTAATAAGTTCAAAGCCGCCCAGCGAGCTGTAGGTGACAGCTATACATGTTGACACTTCGTTCCGGGCCCACGGCATTGAGGCGGTCGATAGATGGAGGCGTCTCCTTTATTGTCAATTGTTTTGTGATATACTTTTATTTGAATAACTATGTATTAAAGCAAAATAAATATTTTCTTTCTTTCTTTCTTTCTTTCTTTCTTTCTTTCTTTCTTTCTTTCTTTCTTTAGTCTCTTCTCGTTGCTATTTGTGGCGTCGGTTAGGGGTGGCCCGAGTTCAGCAGTGCCCGTTGTTGGCTGAATTGATGATGTTGATGTTGATACCATTATGAGCCAATGCATATGAATTAAAGGATCTCGTTTAATAATGACCGGAGAAAATGTCAAACTTCTAGATAAAACTCGGCGAAGGCGTCGAGATCCGCGAGGAGTTACTTCGCGGCGTGAAATGGGGAGACTATCGCAAGGTGACGCGAGGCTTGGCGGCTGCGCTGTTCTCGCCTATAGAGCTAGCCACGTGCTCCGTCACGGGCCAGCGGTGGTCGCGCGCGGGGCAGGAGTCCCGCCCCACGAAGCCGCCTTTGGACCGCCGCAGAGTTCACGCCCTCATATCGTACGTCAGCAGGCATTTCCCCGATGTCGAAGTCAGCCGGATCAA
This sequence comes from Venusia cambrica, assembly GCA_951394065.1. Taxonomy (NCBI): domain Eukaryota; kingdom Metazoa; phylum Arthropoda; class Insecta; order Lepidoptera; family Geometridae; genus Venusia; species Venusia cambrica. The sequence goes on along the minus strand of OX596060.1, from coordinate 4,489,405 downwards.
GCAGGTTCTCGCGTACAAGTGCAAGGAAAACTGCGCCGCGCTTCGGATGAGGACGGCTAGGTAAGTTCTGTTATCACTCTGACCCTATTGACTCCCTAATGTTCATGTCCCTGTGGTGAAACATGTTTTTTCATTTACCAGCAGGGAAGAATTTGAAATGGAATCAAATAATATCTAGAATTTAGCTAAGACGTAAGTTCTCCTTTCTGAGATTGGAGGACGCGATCTCGCTTGGCAGAATTGGAGACCGTTGTGTTGTCATTACATAAACAAATCTACTAGTCGCCTTAAGGGATCAGTTTGTGCAATTCCACTCCGCTCGCTGATCACCCAGTAGTGCTGGATGATCCCAGCAGGGCTGGGTGATCCCGCTGCTGATCCCGGTGATCTCTGCTGGCCCAGCACATGGACATGTGCTGGGAAAGAATTTAAAATGGAAAAACCGAATGTAAGACTTTACTTCTTCCCTCTGTGGTGATGAGGGATGAGGATTCTGCCAAGCGTAGCGATTGTGTCTACGCTTGGCAGAATTGGAGGGCGTTGTGAGGTTTAGGTCATGTTTCAGTCACATCACGATGTGTCTGTGATGTGAATATGACCAGACGTTCGAAGACGCTTCGTTGTCTTGAATGAGCTTTTACATTTGATTGCCTCATTTCAATAAATTACGCTTATTGTTATTTGCGTGGGTCTCGGTTTTCTTCCCATATCGTTTGGATCATTGAATTTTCATACAATATAATACAAGCACGAGAAAGTTGCGGAACGGATATCGTTAATTGCCAAAGCTTGAACCAATAACCAGTATTTTATCTATACCTTATGTAAACAAATTTTATCTTAATCTAGATGTCATGATCACGAATTAGAATTTTTAGAAGCGCACGGTTCTAAACTTCTAATATTATATGAATTTGCCAAGGGGGTTTTCGTATATGGTGTAACAATCGCATAGTTAATTCGATATTTTATGAGCGTTATTTCCAACGAATACTTATGAATTTCATGATTCATTTGATGAATGGTATATTTGTTATTTAGTTACCACAAGGTTCTTTGTATGTACTTTGATTAAAGACTTTAGGCTTAGTCCTATTTCGCGCGAAAATTTTGCGTACCGATAGCATGCAAACAGGGATATTATTATGAAAATTCTAGCGAGAATCGAATATATGTAAGTCAATGTAGGTATGCGTGTATGTTCTCTAAGCACTCAAAAACGGCTGGACATATTTTGACGGGAGTGAACGCACAAAAAAATAAAACCCATAAAATCAGAAGTACATTCCGTTCGTTCGTTCCATTCGCGTTCCAATAATTCGTTATATTATTGCTTTGATGTTGAACCCATTCAACGTGTTTTCAATGTCCCATGATGAATATTATGAACATGAATGAACAAATGAGGAATTTGCGTTTCGTGAATTATATTTCAGCACATTACCAGAAAACTAGACCAAAAATATAGAAAACTCTTCCATCCGATATCAGGTCTAGTCTCTCGTTATTTTAATTATTGTATTAAACATACAGGGTCAGTAAAATAAACATCCCTTAATATAATGGAAATTGAAGAAATAAAGATTATAAATAAAATAATTTAGCACGGATTTGATCGAGCTTGACTCTTAGTGCCTTCATAGCAACGGTACGCTATAGAGATAAGTAAAGTAACATGGATAAGGTATCTTATCATTATCGTGCATTATTTCATACTTTGACCACTGTGATGGGCCAAAAGTCCTAATAAACCATCAAACTTGGATGATAACATTTATATTAATCATCTACCAACGTTTTTACAGCTCTATTTTTAAGTTATACTTCTTTTGGCACTGTTTGTTTGTTTGTTGATCGCGTGTAGTTTTTACGATGAAGCGACACCATGAAGTTGGTTGGTGATTGTTTCTTAAGTTATCTTGAGAACTGATAACTATATAGTTCAAGGTAATTTAAAGAGTGGTTACGCTAAAGAAGTATAACTTCTTACGTGCGTACATATAAGTACTCACACAAGTTTTTTTTATAGGTTTTAGTTACCCATCAACATATATAATGCTATTGTATAACAAGCCTCACAGCTCAGTTGGTAGTAGCACTGCCTTCTGCGCTGTAGGTTGTGGGTTCGATTCCCAACCAGGACAAACATTTATGTGATGAATATAGATGTTTCTTCTGTGTTTGGGTGTATTGTATGATAAGTATGTAGTTACAAAAAAAAAGTATTCATGTATTCTATCCGTAATCTAGTTCCCATATTATGCAAAGCCCAAGCTATGCTTAGTTTGGGACTAGATGGCGCTGTGTGAAATTAATGTCCTGTAATTTATTTATTTATTTATTTTTGTTCATAACTTTGTTCATGGTTCTCTTGTAACTATGGGTATAGTGAATTGTATCAATTTATACCTACGAGCAAAAAATATTCTCAAAGAACTAAGTACCCATTCCTTTTCTTGGATGGTCCCTTTGTTTTCAACTATATTAAAGTATCCCGTTACTTCCGGTCACTTTTGTTGCCAACTATGCTATACTGGTTAGTGGTAGGACTTTGTAAAGTCCGCCTGTCTAGCTAGCACCATCTTCCCCTTCACCGTCCACCTGAGTCTGTCGCCATAGCAACAATTCTCAATTGTTGTGTTCCATTGTGTTGTGCATTTAGAGGTATGGTAGCCAGTTCCTCTGACTGTTGATAGTAATGTACATTGTGGACTTATACATGTTGTTTAAATTATTTAATGGATCATTAAAAAAATAAGTAGCTTGTGTTTCTTGCCTTTCTCCTTGTGCTGGTCGCGGTATAGGCGGTAGATTTGACGATTCAAAATGATCATAAATATCTTACTGAATAAACGATATTTGATCATAACTTGAAACCTGCAGCCCCCTCAGCACGGGGAGGGGATAAAAAAAATGTCCTCTGTTTTATCCCCCATCGGGAGACAAAATGCTCTTGAAGGTGGATAAAAGCAGAGGACAAAAATTATATCCCCGCCCCGTGCTGAGGGGGCTGGTCTCAGTTCATTGGGGTGTCAATTACCTTATTGTATTTCATTGGGGTGTCAATCGGTTTCTAGAAAAATGGCGGCTTTTCTTTGACTTCTCAATGTATCCGACAAATTGTTCAGAAGGAAAGGCGCCATTTTGATTGAAACCAAGCTGTAATCGACTTAGGGAATAGGCCAGCTGGTGAGATAAAGGCCAAGAGCTTCCCCGTTGCACAACAACAAAATATAGTATCCCGTTGCGCAGTTCCATTAATTTATTGTAAGGTCAGGCAGACAGACAGACATTCTCTATGTAGTCGTGATAATAGCAAGGCGATTGATCGCCATTTCCACGGACACCCTGAATGTCACAGACAATAATAGATTTGTTGATGCTCATTAACATCTATGTATATTGTACATAGTCACCAAGACCTAAGGTCAAAAAAATACTTGCATATATACGATTATGCCAGAAATGTAACGTGCAAGCTGCTGCGCGCTTCTTTGCACGCGCTGTACTTTTATAAAAAGTAAGAGGTTATTCCATATATTTTATATATGTACGACATGGAGAAGGAAAAAGCAAGCAACCCACCTGATGTTAACTGGAACTCTTGTCTATAACGAAGCCTGCGTAGGTTATCCACAAAGTAAATTACCTCCGCTGCACTGCTTGCGTCCGTCAACTTGAGGCATAAAGGTGATAAGCCCCGTGTGCCCGTAATTTCACCGGTATCTCAATAAAATATTTAATCAAAAACAAAATCGGTTCAATCCGTCAGTTCAGCAGTTTTGTCGTGACGGAGATACAAGTGCCCGTTATTCCGTTGGACATACACACATCCAGTTCGTAATCATCCACTGTGGACTTATGCTTTGTCTAAAAAGTTTTATCATTATCTCCACGCTTGGCAGGTATGTCGTTGTTTCAATAAAACCGGGTGGCTTTCTGAACGTTTTTGCCGTCAGGTAATAGGTTCAGTAAAACAACTTTAACAAAGATTACCTGAAAAACAAAGAGACCCTGCAGAAATAGTAAGTCTTCGCCCACGGATATTCCAAGACGTCTAGGAATGAAATCTGTGACGCCTTGTCAGACTTTATTTATTTGACTAGTTTTTGCCCTTGTACCTGGATAAAAAGTGTTAGTTCACAAATTCTTGTTACAATCGATCTCCTCCACCAAATTTCATCAAAGGCCGTTCAGTCTTTTAGCCGTGAAAACGTAACAAACGAAACACTTTGGAATCCAAATATATAAATCGTCGAGCCAGAGCTCCTAGAGACTTTCACAATTTTCAGGGTTTTTTATTTTTTCCTGTTGCAGTGTAGGGAAGCAATAAAAATATAAATTCTCATGGGATAGTGGGAATGTCGTTCCGGGCGTTTTGCTTCTTTATAATAATGAGTAATTATTATAAAGAAGAAGAAAATTGGTATGGATGCCTCTTAGCGTACCCCTAAATTATCTTAGTGATTGTGTTAAACTAGCAGCTTGAGTCTCCCAGCAATTGTTCTCAACAATTTTAAACATATCTATACAATAACTGGAGTATAAATTGTTGAAATAGAATATTGTTGTGACGAGAATTACCTAACTTTAGTGAGCGTAGCGCAATCTAAGTATATTTGTGCGCTTATGGGTTATCGCAGACTCAAAACATGAGAGGTTATCAGCTAAATTATACCATGTGTTTGTGTTGCCCTCGCATATTTTTTCCCGTGAAAATCGATAAGGCAAAGCGCTTCCCCGTCGTACATTAAAAAAAAAACAGAGTTCGTGCATGTTTCTTATAATGTAAGGGAACATTTAATGTAAAATTTTTAGTAATTGATAATTATTATTCATTAAAAAAAAATTGGAAATTTTAGTCAGTGTGTTCACAATATAAACTGCAAGTATAATAGCATTTTTAACAGTAGTAGAGCGCCTTGTGAAAGGGCTCGTCCGGGGAAGTACTACCACCATACCTATTAAGCCGCCAAGCAGTATTGCTGTGTTCCGGTTTGTAGGGTATGGTTGCCGGTGAAATTACGGGCACGCAAGGCTTAACACCTTTATGCCTCAAGTTGACGGGCGCAATGCAGTGCCGTGTAGGCTATGTTCTTTGTGGATGTGACCTACGCAGTAAGGCATTGTTATAGGCAAGAGATGCACTTAACATCAGGTGGGCTAATTGCTTGTTCCGTCTCCTAGTTGTATAAAAAAAAACAGTATTCATGTTTTATTCTAAAGAGTCTCTGTGTTTGTTGCCTTTTTTTTGTTTTCTTTTCTTTGGCATGCTGTGGGGATGAACATAGGCTGCTTTTCCGGATAAGTATATATTTCTGTCAGTTAGCTTGTCAACTATACTGGATGACTGACAGAATGCTAAGTACGAACATAAAGGGCTCTCGTGGCAGTCAGCGTTGCCTTAACTATATAGCAAAATACTATCTAGAATTACCCTGATCCTATTTATCTTATGCTGGTCAGTCCCAGGGACCATAGATTCCTGAAGTTAATAAACCTTAAATATTGGACATGTACCAAATATGTACATGTCCAATAATAAATAGGGCAATAAAGCCCGATCATTCCTCTAATACTGTGGTTCCAAACTGATTAATATAATAATAGCATTGAAACGGCTGCACCGATTTCCACCAGTCTCAGTTTTCCAACTAAGAAAAATCCAAGATTAATCAGTCTTCTCAGGGGAATCCGCATTGAAATCAGCGCTATAGCTTCAGAGCTACGAGGCCTCACACGGGCAGACTGGCAGACACAGACAGGCACACTAAAGACCCAAACTATCGCCCTTCTATTTAGGCATGGTTTAGGAATTTAGTACAGTGTTGAATTTCATGGTTATCGTCTGTGGTACAAATGACGAGGCTTATTTCGCTAACTGGTCCATGTTAACCACGACTATTGGTTGTATAGCATATATGGTTATTCATAAAGTAAGTAGCTATGGGGAGTACGTACAAATCATTAGGTCCTCTTTGTTTGTGGCGTGAGTGATGTTTTATTTACTTAGGTGTCTGTATTAACCATAACATAATGGTGCACCAAGTATTATTATTTAGTATAGCTGCTGCTCGTGACTTCGATCGCATGGTGTCCGGATTAAAAGTAGGCTGTACGTGCTATAGTACGTATCATGTTAAGGATTCCTGCCTCATCTAGGTCCATAGACATCTGTGCAAAATTTCAGTTTTATCCGCTCATCAAATCGGTTTCAAATGACTGAGTTTCTTTGGAAATAAACTTATAGCGTTCATAAAATGAGTTAATATAATTGATGTACTAAAGTAAAATAGCTTTTTACAAATCAAAGTTACATTATTTACGTAATTTGGATGAATAAAAATCAATTGTAGGTCTGGTGGTTCGTCCACCGGTATCAGACGCCATGACAACAATTATTAAATTGTTCTGTCCCGGCGTTCATAGGTAAGATAGCCAGTTCCCCAAACAGTTGACGATCCCGGGTGAAGTGCGCTTCTGCCTTCGGCCTTATTATAACTTGTAAATCAGGTGAGATGATGGCCAAGCACCTCCCCGTAGATAGCCAGTTCCTCAGTATGTTGATTCCGGGTGACGTGCACTTTCACCTTCGGCTTGAAATCAGGTGAGAGGCCAAGCGTTTTCCCGTCGTAGAATTAAAAAAATTATATGTTCCCGGTTCGCGAGGTAAACATGAAAATGATGGCAACACAGGCTTGTTTTTACCATTGTTTTATCTCCATACCTTCATACGTTGATAGCGAGTCAACGGCATGGTCCATCACTACATAGACAAGCTGATATCGGCTGATTCATATTGACATACAGACGGTAGGTAGGTAGGTAAGACGTATTCGCCAACGTCAAAATCTACGACCTCATATTATTCGTTCGCTTGGTTATAATAATTGTGACTTATCTGATCTCGTGACTTAATTTTTATTACCTACATATTCAAATTATCACAAGTTTATTCAAGATTGTATTTTCTGTGATTTTACATTTGCATGTTACAATGGGTATAATTTGAGGCGCTTACACTACACAGCCCAATCCGCGCGTGAGCGAATGAAATGACGCGCACTCATTCTCGAGAAAATCATTAGTTTCTTTAATTACTCTAAAATAAGACCAAGTAAAGAAACATCCTACCATCTGAAGGTATATCCCTAAATGTAAGCTTAATAAATAGGTAACCGTTTTGAACCGCCTCTGTGGTCTAGTGGTTCAACCCACCGATTTCAGATCCGGAGGTCCCGGGTTAGATCCCCAGGGGAGTACAATATATTGTGCTTGGTTTGGTTGGTGGTAGCACTTTGTTGAAGTCCGCCTGGCTAGCTACCACCATCTTACCTAATTCTGTCGCCATATTAACAATTCTAAAAAAAAAATTGTGTTCCGGCATTCAGAGGTAAGATAGCCAGTTCCTCAGTTTGTTGAGGATTCCGGGTGAAGTGCGCCACCACCTTTGGCCTTATCTTAACTTGTTACCAGGTGAGATGAAGGCCAAGCGCTTCCCCGTCGTACCATAAAAAAAAGGTAAATATTCCTAGCAATTTAGGAAATAGTAATATTTATTTTCACCTTTTTTCCCCTATTTACCAATTAAAACGCCAAAGACAGTTTTTTGTTTATTTATATTGACTAGTCTTATAAAGGAAAATACTCCAAATGTGAATATTTGACCTACGTAAGCGCCTTTCTACCATACCATAGTGTGGTGATAAAGGCAACGCCCACAAACATGATCATATGACTATCTCGAGTATTGTCTTACTTTATGAGAAAGTAAACAACATTTAATATATACGACTACCTGTACATACTACCTACCTAATACCTCCCGCTATACCTATACATTGTGATTCTGATACATCGTCATGGTACGTCTAATGGGAACTAATGATTTAAATGGGAACCTATTACAAAATATAGTATTGAGGCTTACCCAGCACCCGTATTACCTAGTACGCTTAGTCATCCTAGTAAGTCCACAGTAAACTGTTGGTTTTCTACGCATTATGAACACATGTTTGAGATGACATTTCCAAACGATACAGCGACCCATAGATGGATATAAGATAAAGCAGATTTCCTAAATGCAACTGGGGATCTTTTCAAGAGCGTGTGAAAGTTAGAAAGTGAAGTCTAGGCCTTGCTTTACATTTTATGGGGTGCTATAAGATATTCCAGACAGGCTTGAGTTAGTATTCAAGTCAGTTTGCCATAAAGTACCTATGTAATGGGTGCGTAAGTCTCATGATTTCAAATTCCCATGATAATAAGGTTGCTAATCTGAAGGACTCTCCCACTGCTAGGTAACCAATGGCCTGGCCAATGTTATGTGAACACTAACACTCGCAGGCAACGTGTTAGCGGTTTGGCTGCAAATGTGTGTTGGTACAAGCTTATAATACACTTCTTGGTTCTAAGGACTTGAGTGGAAACTAGTAAGAAAGAGTAAGGACTAGTAACAGTAAGCGCCCCAGCTAACGATGTAATATTTATTTATTTGTTTGCTTATTTTTATTTGTCAAATCTTAAGGCGCGTACTTGGGTCAAATGCTCGCATTCAGAGTCTACTTTTTGAGTCTATATAAAATAATGACGCAAGAAAATATTAATCGATTCTTTAATAAATTGTTTTTTTTTTAATCGTGTACATTTTTTCCTACTGCAAGGAAAAAAATGTACCTACACGATTTTTGAAATAAATCTTGAAGTGAACTAGTTTTCTACCTTTTTTGTTTCTATTTATTTCTATATTTTTCTATACTTATGAACTGGAATATTTACTTATGTTATAAATCGATATAATAGAGAAAGAATAGACAATTATTTAGATAATAGCTCATTTTTCACTTTCGTGTCCATCCATTTCACTCAGTCACGCACGGCTTTACATCGCGTTGTCCCTCACGCACGATTAGCCAGTGTAACTTTAACTGTTTTGCTTTGTGTCCTTGCCTACATGAACTCAAAATCTGTTTATGCAATAAAACCACTAGGCCCTCTTTTAATAATGTCGATACCAAGTAGTTTACCTTCCTTCAGGACAAATTATGTACCGGCGAAATACTCTGCCCGGTTTTTAATGATAACCTTACACAATATAGATACTTAGGTACTTACAAATAAGCTGGTGATGTGCCAAATTAATTCTACGCATACATGCTTACCATTTATTGACACCGACGACGCTGAGATTTGCGATACTGGAGGCCTACTACGAAAATTAAACGTCTTGGGATCCGAAACGATTTCCTTACAGGATCGAATTCGGAAACATCCGTTGGAAATTCAGAGAACGCTCTTCCGAAATTACAAAATTAAAAAATATTGACATTAGTAAGTATTTGAAACTCCAACAGAAGATTTTCTGAAATGGTTTGAGAATAGTGTTGCAATCTATCGTACTCTAAGTCGAATACGACAAAAAGATATGTTTCCGATCCGAAAACATTCTGTGTGTTTGAGAATTGCTGCACTGGCATTTTTGTACGAAAAAACGTGCGATTTGTTATCGGAAATGTCGTATTCCATAGTAGGCCTCCTGATGCGTTTTGATGTTTGTAATTTGTGGGGGTAAAATATCGTACAGCACCCAACGCAGATCTCAGCGTCGGTTAGTACTTAAGGCTGTTAGTTTGTAAGTGCCGCATACCGTGTGACCTGAGACAGTAATACAATTTGAAGCAGGTTGTCGAACTGTTTCAGCGACTCTACGAACTACCTGCTGACGTCGGCGGCGCGCCCCCCGCCCTGCGACGACCCCCCCCTCGCGGGAGGCAGCTCGAGACCGCCCTACGCCAATTAGTAAGTACCTCGATCAAACCAGTGACTGTATTAGGCATCAAACTAACTGACACCGCCGAACATTCTCTATTTTTTACGAAGTCAAAAGTCATTTACTCATTAAGATTTTTGAGGAAAATATTGTATTAAGAATCGAGAAAACTATGTTAAGTACCGTCTGTTTGAAATAATAGTGACAAGGAGAAAAACATGTTCCAATACCTTTATAGTCTGTGGGCTAGGCAATCTAAGCGAACCTTGCCGTCACAACTTATCAGCCTAATGAGTTGACTAGAGAGTAGTATAACGTTTCGATAATTTTTATTCTGGGCATTACCCAGAACTAACCACAGATATGGTAACATTGTCCACTGTCTCACAAGCCGAGCGAGAGTATCTTATGCTAAAAACAACAGAAAATGCTATTCGTTTTGCCCTACAAAGGTAAAACATATTCAGCCTTGCACTCACCCGTGAGTGGAAGACATGTTTGCATGTTAGTCAACTTACTAGTCTTAGTGTTAGCCGTATGTCCATCTTCAAGTCTTTATAGATGGCAACATTTTGCGTCTCAACTGATACACTCTGCTCATCAAACGGCAACATCAGAAGTACAGATGTACCGTGGTTTTCTTCAAGACTTTTTGGGACTCAACTGGCTTCAGTGATAGAATGATGTCGTTTCCCCACAGTGACATACCGAAAGGCGGCGGTTGCGAAACGCCTCGCGACGAGGAAGGCGAGGCGCCTTGAGCTGATGTCACGCCGCGCGCACATCTACGTAACCATATCCATAACTAGAGTCTGATGGCCCAAATGCAGCGACACAAACTTCCGACAGCAAAAAAACTATGGCATGACAGAAAAGTCACGTGATTTTTTTCAAGTGTCATCCCATACATTCTTTATAGTCTGAAGTTCCTGCATTCGCAGTAGCTAGGGCTAAATAGCTCTGTTCAGAAAGAGAACCGTCGCAGATATAGGGGCGCTCGTGTGCTCAAGTCAAACAAGTCTAAAATACTATGGCGATTATTTTAGTTCCCTATTTGGCCACGACGCTTCTCTTTGTGAACAGACTCCACGAACCACATATCGAGCTCTATGCACCAAGCTAGCGACTACCGTTTACGATGGCTATCTATTAGATGGCAACCTAGTCTCTAGTCGAGGTACCAACTTAGACTTGAGACTAGGTTGGGTTCGTCTTTGCGGTGACTCCCCGAGCTAGTGTATACATAGTCCTTAGGCTGTAAACGTCAACTATCAGGGATCGTTTGCTGTAGATAAAAAAACAATACCTAACATATCAAAAAAAGGTTTTTACGTAATGATAAAAATGTATATGATTTTATATAGACAAAGGCATTATTACTGCATAGTCAATTATTACTGCGCTCTTTATATCAATAATTTGTCGTTTTTGAACGAAGATTGATTTTTTTTTCTAATCAATGTTTTTAGATACATTATCTACATGATCAGTACGTGCCGTTAATTTGTAAGTACATGTATTTGTTAGTACACCTCTAGGCCAGTTACCGTGGAATTATGATACAATTACTTCTTCTATTACGTCTTTGTATTGAATGGATGATAAATGGATTGATATGATAATTATCATTTTTGATAAAGTTTTATCGTTATTTTATATTGCCATAGCCCTGAAACGTACTTTGAGGTGCTACCTCAAAGCCTCTTTGGCAATACGTAAAGTAATTTTTGAAAATATTTTAAACAGAGTTGCAAATTAATCGTCATTTAATTATTTATTAGTTTTGTCGTTTTTTTTTTGACTAATTTTCAACATACTAAATATGTTACAATAATATATGCCGATTTTATGGAACAAAATGAAGGTCGTGAATAAATCCACATGACTAATCTTCGCTGTCATCGCGAATGCATAGTTTTCGCGCACAATTGCTCAATAGGAAAGGTAAATATTGAGATAAGAGGACTCGGAGATAGGATAGGGGAGTGTCACATTCGGTAGTCGCTTGTTTGGCGATGGAACGATCGGATTGAGCGCTCGCGGCGATCGCGTCTGTAATATATTTATTTAGGTGATATTTTTCTATTGGCTACTGATAAGATTTTATCTCGTTATATGACCGCGGCGGCGGCTCATTGTCGTATGTAAGGGAAGGCCGGCCGGAGCTCTAGCAATAATTAATCTGGTTCCTAAGACATGTTTCGTAGTTATATATCTATTTGCACGAATGTTTCGCGAACACTGCCGCTTCGTTTCAAAATGTCTTATTTTCACGGATGTTATCGCTTATTTTTATGTGTTAGTGAATCGAGTCATTTGCATCGTTACGTTTAAAATTTGTATATGAGGCATTTAAGTGCTGTACGAGGGACCGTTGCAATTGCAAAGTAATATTATCAAAATGGCATAATTTTAGAGCTAAACTTTAGACGTATCGTAGTCATTTCGTTTTATAGGTGTAATGATAAAGAATTTATTTTGGAGTGTCAGGTTTGGATATTGTAAAGTCTTCGGAGAGCTGTGATCATGATGGATATAAGGCAGTCATATTTTTAAAGTATATATTTAAGAGTTATTACGTAATATTGTGAATAGTGCAGACGTACTGTAAGCGGGTGCGGTGCGCACGCGCAGTCGATGTATATAATGTACGTATTAGCACGAGTCAATTGGAGACGACGACGCCGGGCGGTCCTACTCACGACGTCTTTGCGAGGATCTAAATACCATATCAAAACAAAGCAATAACTATTATTTGATAAATAACGATATTTGATTTTTTTTAATAAATATTTTAACCACGTTGTTGTAAAAATGTAGTTAGTAAATCGGAAAGGCCTTGAGAAGTCCACGTTTGTAAAGTTCTTTTGAACGTTAATGGAAATCCTCTAATCGTAAACTCATGTTGTATGTCATATCATTATACAGTACTAGATTTTTCATACAATTTTTTACATAAAAGTACGATATCACCGGATCACATCAACTTAGGTGTTTTAAAGAGGCTACGCGTAAAACTAATAGATAAATAATTTTAAATCGAGAATGCATTATTCCGTTAGGTTTAGTGAACGCCTCCCTGTAATGATCATTTTAAATACCATATTGTTGGAAATGTCCGTTCCTGCGACAAGCCGTTGTTGGTAGGAATATCTACAGTAGATTTATTGAGTACCCATCTTTGCCGCAACTCTATGAATGTTCCTCTAGAAAAGTTTGCCATTATTTCACAGACTTACTGATTTCTGTGTTAACGCGACTTCATCAGAACTGTAAGAGATCGTGTACCTATAAATAAGTTACAGTTACCAGACTTAGGATATGTTAAGTAGTCACGCAGTTCTGCGTAGTGAAATGTTACTCGTTTGTATGTTTTACGATGCCAATCGAAAGTCTTAATGCTCAATTTTGCCAAATTTCAACTTGCCGAAAGCGCGTCTTGTCTAATAATTTAGTTCGATAGGCGGATGTCCCCGTTTGACTCCTTTCGAAATGAACAGAAGGATTGAACAGGTTGCTCAATGTTTAACATAATGTGTATTTCATTTTAGATAATACAAAATTACAAAAACCGCGGAGAAATAAACGTTTCGGCCAAACATGTTGAATGTAACATTAGTAAAATTAAAATTATGAAAAATTAATTATAAAGTTAGGAAAATTTAATTGAGAGTTAAAAGAATTTGCAAGTATAAATACTTAGTGACGAATGCTCGAGATGCAATATGTTAATTTAGTGCCAAATGATAAGTTAACTCGTAGCAATATATCTTATCCTAATGTTCTTGTGTAATTTCTCACGTAGTGTTAATGACCTATGAGGTTTCGAAATGTTTCTTTTACAAGACTCGTAATATATTTATATACAGGGAAAGTGTTAGGTGTGTATTGTTGTTGGATTTAGGGGTGTTGTCGAGGTAAAATACTCATTGCGGCAGGGTGTAAAAATAAACTTAGTCCGCGCCCTTATGAAGGCGCAGCGGATCAGCAGAGCTAAAAGCACTTTTCTTACCTAGAATAGTTCCACATTCTTCCAATTTACATATAGATTCTTCCAAAATGCCAAAACACTCGGGGACTTCGCCAACCTAACGGATGAGACTAGCAGTTATTTTTACACTCTGTTATGTAAAGCACTGAATGAGCAATGGAACAAGAGAATTTATTTAAACAAATAAGTTTTTTTATTTACTATAATTTTACACTAAAAATTAATACTATACATTATTTTGCATTTTATTATTGTAATGGCAGCTGTCCATATGTAACTGTGAGCGATTGAATCGGTCACTAGATTTTAGGGTTTCATAAATAAATTAAAAATGATACATCGAACATGACATATTGGGCACAAATATGTATTACATAATTGATATTAAAAAAATGTATGCTTTCGTTCTTTGCTTGATATTCGTTATCTATTTTGAAATGTTCCTGATTGGTTGGAAAGATGGAGAGGCTTTGTGAAACCCTATAACGATAAGGGGAAGAAAGCAGACGCACCCGGATCTATCACGCAATGTTACCAATTCGCGCAATGTTACCTACCTGCCATCTCATACAGAATTCGTAGTGAGTCCAGCGGAGCGTCCGCTTGCTTCTCCCAGCACATTCACAGAGTACTAAAACAATGTATGAAACGAACAACTTCGATCCCACTGTGCTCTGGAAGGACACAGCGTAGTGCCAAAATTACGTGCTAGTCTTAAAAGAAAATGTTGTTATCATTTTTCAGATTTTATTTAGTCCAGAATGTGTTTGTTCCGCGCTGTGACTTACTCAAACCAACTCTCTGAACGGCGCTCGTGTGAGGGGCACAATGTGGTTTTTGAGTTATATTATTGTTTATGAAAGAGTTGGAAATTTTATAGTGGTTACCTATAGAGAATAACATATCAAAATTTTTACTGAACGTTGCAGCTCTGTCTGAGCATCTCCGCTTTATTGAAGTTTATTATCTTTATTTAATAATAATATTAAAATATATTATGTTGATCGTTGTAAGTCCACGTTATCGTAAGTTTAGTCAGCTATGGTAGTCAAGTCAACCATGCGTCAGCCACATTGTGTTGAGTTGTAGATTGACAACTAGAAGCTGTCCCAGATCTCAATGCTACTATATAATACAATTTTAATACAAGACTAGGTTTCAATTTATTACATTTAAAGGCGAACCCATTTTTCGAAAAAGTTTTTATGGAGTGCTTATAGTTGTCGATTTATTTGATTGTAGGTACATGCCTACTTACTTTGTTCTTTTTTAATTTAATATATCTGTCCCAATAAATGAGTCATAAATAATAGCTGTTTGCTTTGCTTTTTAAGAATTAATGTGTTGGTTTGTTTGTAATACCTACCTACCTATAGATATTATACCATATAGATTTTTTATATACAAATGCACATATTAATTTAGTTTATTAGCTTGTGCAACATTATTCCAAATTGTTTAACAGCAATAAAATTGATCAGATATGTTTATTAATTTCTAAATTATATAGGCATATTTTATAACTTAAAAGACAAAGGCAACTAAAAATATTTTTTTGTTGTGCATTTATTATATTTTTTTTCAAACTGAAACACAAAATTTGTGGACCATTTGTCTGCATCTGTAACCTACTAATGAGGTACTACGGTAAATGTTTTTTTATACCTTTATTGCTTAATATTGTGAGTCAATTCTAGTAATGATAATGTTCCCTTTATTTAGAATAATTTACGTTAACAAATAAATCTAAGATTGCTCAACTGAGATGCAATGCTAACTGCAATGTAGACATAATTAAAATAATGTTATATGTTGTCCTTTTATATGATTATTTACCTGATGTATTCAGTTATATTCATTTTGTGAGTAAAGGCAGCGCATGTTAGTCTTATTTTATTCTAAGAGAGGCCAAATGTTGACTTGCTTATGTGAGACTGTTTTGCCAAGAATCAGAAAGTATATTATTACCTACATTGTTTTAAAATAAATGCTTTTCTATAAATTACCATTGTTTTCGTACAAAGCTCGTCAATACAAGTTTTTAGGAACAATATTAAACTAATATAAATATTAATTTACTAGGGATTGAGCAGTCGGGGTCACCTAATGACTGTTACAAACTGTCTATAGCTATAGGTTAATCAACTGATCCAGACCACTAGGTACCTACCTGTTTTGGGCAAACTTCCGTATGGTAACGGAAGCGGTTCCATAACACT
This sequence comes from Venusia cambrica, assembly GCA_951394065.1. Taxonomy (NCBI): domain Eukaryota; kingdom Metazoa; phylum Arthropoda; class Insecta; order Lepidoptera; family Geometridae; genus Venusia; species Venusia cambrica. The sequence continues at coordinate 4,473,426 of OX596060.1, read as the reverse complement.
GGCTTGCATTGCCACACTGAAAAGCAAAGCTAATTCGCTGGCCGAAAGAAGAGCCAGCCCCTTGGGACGCATATAACTAGATTGGAACTAACGTTTTAATTATTTTATGGCTATTAAAAATTAGTAGAAATCATGTAATTTATTTGTATTGTAGGTGGATTATTTTTGACCAAAGCAGCATCACGCAGGGCATTTTGAATTGGGAGCACGATGATGGAACACGAGTCTTCAAAGTTATATACTAAACCTTACCTTTATGTTGTGCAGCATAGAGTCGAAATTGCATCCTAATAAATCCTATTGTCAAAAGGGCGATGACCGTAAGCTGACGGTGCTGCTATCAAAAAAAATATTAAAGTTCAATACCAACATAACACAACGAAAACCGGTAAGAGCCGCACATCCCTATTGCATGAAGACGTTGACCCCCAATTTACGTTCCATTTCACGGTGTTGGCTGTAACCGATGATTATCTGACATTGACACCGACATATTTTTTTCTAAATTAGCCAAAGAGTATAACAGTATGATGTAGAATACACACTACGAAATGTTTTTATCATGACCTCTTTGATATTCACTTGATAAATATTCATGGAAGTACTTATAGGTATACGTCAGCGTCGCCGTTTTAGTGACTTTGTCACTAGATCTAGGGGATTTTTAACTGCCTTAGCGAGATTTTTTTCAGCAACTTTTCGAAATACTTAAATTATACTCAGGGTTACTCGGTCTTCATTCAAACTTTATCCATTTTGGTGATACTGATACAAGATAATTTACTAAAGTTTGTAAATATAAAAATGCTGCAAATATATATAGCTATAGCAGTCCTGCGGCTGCCACATACAAACGCTGAAATTCTGCGAATATTCAGTGTGATGGAAAGCGTAAAAAACAAACTAAGAAACAGATTGGCACCTGTTTCTTTGACTTCAATTATTCTCATAGGAAACCAACTAAAAAATTGACAGACTTGCCACAGCTTCGTTTTTCCTGAAGACATCCTGTCAAAAATAATTAAAAAAAAACAAACAGAACATCAATAGAAACAGAACCGGGACCATCAACTTCCAGGACCAGGACATCTATCACCAATGTTCGTGATGAGAATTATGTTTTAGATGATAAAATGTTGCAGTTCATTCAATTTTGAATATTATTTGTACCTAACTGTTACGTGCACCTGTATTTAGAAATAATGAAAACTTATAAACGGGTATTTCGTCTTTTATTCTCCATAAAAAAAAATTACGACATTTAGCTAGATTTTTCACATATCTGGCGACTTTTTGACGCTGGTCTAGCGATTTTATTTTTGTCATAGCGGCAGTCCTGTACTACGTTACGTACGTATACATATGGCTATCATACTTAACTCACAGACTACTGTATAGTACCTACCAGTCTTAACCTAATCCTATCCTTTACTCTTTGCGGCTGCCGGCTACGAATCATGAGCTGTTGATTTCGTATTTTCATTTGATTTGATTGATACATTTCCAAAGAGAATCTAACTACTAAGTTAATATTTATTTCCATGTGGCGATTCTCGTTTTTATGAGTGAAAATTGCATCCTGAAACGGAGCCTACGACCCAGCAAGGATTTTATTAGATGGCGTTTACCCAGCCTAACGCACAACGAGGTTTTACTTACGTTCTAAAAACTTTCACTTTATTATTATGATTTCTTGTAGGTACACTATCTCATAAATAAAAGACTCCTAAACCTCTTGATGTCAGTTAGATAAACAGCAAGCTTACTTATATTATTCATTGAATAGAACAGTATCAACAGCCTTTTGAACAAAACTTCATCCAGAATAATATGGTTTTGCCATTATTATGAGCTTGGGAGAATTGGAGTAGAAAATATATTAGTTAATACTGAGGTCATACGAGATATGATATGAGGATAACGCTACTGCCATTGGTGGTGGACCTGGTTTTGTTGTTTGTTTGCCAGTTGTTTATGAAATCTATTCATAAACCGAAACCACCCAGTGTCTAGCTAAAGTTTACTCATTTCAGAACTGACGAACAGAAAGATTCTTGAAGAGCTTCAACTAAAGAAACAAATGCTCCTTAAGCAAGGAGCAGTTGCCCCTCTAACTGCCTCTTCCTTGACGCAGTCAAACCCAGTCAGTCAACTGCCCATGTGCTCGATACCACCTGTATCTGCTACTGCTGTAAGTACATACAAGAACTCTTCATCCATCAATACTAATACTAAAGAAGGCAGATTATACCAAGCACAGATCTTTATTTTGAGATAAATACACATGTCTTCTATCTTACATTGTTACTAAACTATGAGTAGTGTAAGAACCATATAAGGGTATATAGGGATTTATAGACCGGGGCACGGATTTGAAATGTTACATACATTTTGTATGAAGCAGTTCATATCAAACAGTGCATGATCCGTGTCCTGTCCGGGCCTGTCTACTAGCATACAATGCTCATCTACACAACGGTTGTTGCACGGTCCCATTTAGTGAGGGATCATGCACATTTATTTTGTTTCACCAAAGCTCATTTTGGCCACAAATTTATGAAACATAAACAAAAAATGTATGCAATTTGTTGCACGACTTTGTGGATAATGGAAGATAAAATGTTTATTAAACATGTCCAAAAGTATCCTGAGCTTTATGACATGTCATATCAAAATACTTAAATAGAAAGTTCCATAAGGACTTCAATTGGAAATGAATTAAATATATAATTTAGGTATATAGAGGATGCACACTCCATTTTCGTTTAGCCTGGTTTTTCATACTCCTTGCTTCTGCTTCCTCTTCATCAATAACTTTCGCAATAGCAGCCATCTCTGGTAAAGAAAATGTATTAATTGGGAATACATCACATTCACATCACTACACTAAATTGAAGCGACTGCAGTTTATAACATATTAAACACTCAATGTAATATAATCGTCCAGCACAGACGGGCTCCGCATCGGCCTCGGCCCAGCCAGGACACGGACCGGTCTAATATAAATCTTCCCTGAGTGCTTGTTTCACAGTATACAAGTAAAGACCTGATTTATTATTTGATTAGCAACTTTAATTTTAGCAGTCAATGAATATGAGAATAATTTTATATATTGACAAGTCTTTACAAATTATCTTACTTAATATATGGGATAGTCAAAAAAGCCAATGCCTATGTTTATGTTATAAGAAGATTCTTCCAATTTATGACTATGGAGGTCTTCCTAAAAATCTTCAAGACTTACATAAGACTCCTGCTTGAATATGGTTTCCAGTTATGGAGTCCCTACTTTCAGAAGGACATAGACCTATTTGAGAGTGTGCAAAGGAAAGCTACAAAGATCCCTCAATGCCTTCGTCAAAAAACTTACCCTGAAAGACTCAACGCACTACGCCTAACTACCCTTGAAGATAGACGCATTCATGGGGACCTCATTGAGACTTTCAAGATACTTTCCCATTAATATAATCTGCCCAACATCCATTCCATATTCTCACTGAAAGAGACTCATAGATCAGCCCGAGGTCATAGCACGCGATTAAACTGTGACCCCCTCAATCGATCAAGTTGTATGAAACTGGAACCGTTTACCTGAAGAAGTTGTTACTGCCTCTACTATAAACAGCTTTAAAAACAAACTGGACAACTGGCTACAAACTAATAAACTATTTACTACAAGGAATAATCAAGTGTAGTGACTCTATTTAAAATCAACACTGTGAAATAGGCACATCAGCCCCAGTGCTGCTCGCCTATCATTAAATAATAATAATATTTTACTTGGACATACTGAAAATACTTAGAAACCATTTAACATATTATATATATATATTAAGCACCCAACAATTTTAAAAGCACACTTACTGCTTGCACTAATGATTTGATAATTAATGTAGTTGATAGATTTTTATAAAGTTAATACAACATTTTTGAACATGTTTCCAGGGTTTCCCTCAACTACCAGAAGCCAACATAATAAACACAAGTCACAGAGCAGCACTACAGCACGCCAACGCTACTTCCTGTGGCTTTTTTGTTTCTCAGGACTCTTCATTTGGTAACCAGATATTACCAGTTCTACCTCGCTTTGATAGCAAGTAAAACAAAATGGCAGCTAATATGAAATTAAAAGCACTAGAAGGTCATTTGCAACAGTTGGACGGGTTTGATAAGCCTAAGATTGAATTGGAACAGTATGTGACTCCACCACATATCGCTGCAGTAGCTCTGTATACTATCCAGGTGAATGTTTTTAAAGTAAAGAATAACTTTTTTTTATACTACTATGCTGTGCCAACCCTGCCTTAGTTTAGGATAAGGGCAGAAAAAAGAACTAAATTGGCTAATAGGCATACAGTCCATCTGATTGTAAATGGATGCTATGGATAGTCACAGCAGGATTCCAGCACTATAGGGATGTAGGCTTTGATATTCTGTATTGTCTACATCCTTAGTACTTCCCAGATGGGCTGCTCAAGTAGTAAGTAGGAAATTTAAATCCTACTATGCCCTACCTCCAGTGAAAAAGATAGCAATGAATAAGATATAACTCTAGCTACACACCAATGAGACCAGCTGCATAAAATATGCCATAAGAGTTGCTTATGCTGCATCCTGCATGTGTGCTGAGCTAAATAGACACCTGCTGATATAAAACATACAACAGCAATGATTTGATGGATGAGTTAGTGCATGCATAATATTTTCAGACACAATATGAAGACATTGAAGGTCAATACATTCTCGACGCGGGCTGTGGTCCCGGCGCTCTGGGCATCGGCGCAGCCCTTCTCGGAGCTTCTTCTGTCTTATCTATTGACATTGACAGTTCTGCCTTAGAAGTGTTCAGTGAAAATGTTGCGGAAATGGAGGTCACCAACATTGATGCTGTGCAATGCGACTTTCTTGATTCAAGCAACTGCAGGTAACTATTTCGGAATCTTGCATGAATCTTTGCGGCCAAAATCACAAAGCACTAGTCAAGCATGTCTTACATGGGGCATATAAAAGCTATATGTATTGCTTATCTATACCATTGAGACCACAGAATACATAACTTTTATAAATGATCTCAATCATTGGTTTATCTTGTTTCAGATGGCAGAATCACTTTGACACTGTGATCATGAATCCTCCCTTTGGAACAAAAAACAATGCCGGGATTGACATGAAGTTTTTGAGGATGGGAACTCTTTTCAGCAGAAACAGTGTCTACTCTCTTCACAAAAAAGCTACAAGGTAATGAATCAAATAAATAAATTTTAAATTCTTCATTATTCCAAGGGTAAAGACCCTTGGAATAATGAAGAATTTAAAATTAAAAAAATTAACTACAAATTAGACAATGACTAAATACTAATTTTATATTCTCTTGGAATGGATTTAGTGCCTTTAACATATTTTTATATTGCTTTAACTAGATCACACATCGTGAAGAAGATCCAGGAATGGGGCCTAAAAGGGGAAGTGATCGCTGAACTTCGGTACAATCTATCATCCACTTACAAGTTTCACAAACAACATTCTAAGGATATTGGTGTTGATCTGTGGAGAGTGCATCATTGCTTATGACATTTCATCCTAACTAAAGCATCTAGATTTATAATGGCGGTGATTTTGTTTTCGCGCCAAACTTCCCACTTGACAACAGAATCACCACAATTATCTAGCAATGAGGACTGAAACAAATTAACATTTATTTGATTCATAATAACAAACTGTCTTGTCTGGCAAATTGATTTAGTTACTTACATCAAAGAGTTAACAAAGGAACAGTTGCAATCAATCAATCAATGTATTGTATCAACACAATCAATCATTGTAATGAGTTCTAATTTTACGTAAAGATATTCATGAAATCAAGATATTGAAATGAAATAAAAATGTACATAATTAAATAAAATATATTTTATTTTGTAACATACTTTCAGTCTTAACTTACTGTACAATAATAATTACAAACTAGTTTTATTCTAGCCCTCAATATTAATTGGCGGCCAAGTAACAGCTAAATACAGTGCAGATCAACAGTCAAGTTTTCAAGAAGTAATCTGCATTCAATAACCAATCTATTGATTTGGCTCTCAACTCAATATAGAGATAGTACCACAGTAGTCATATAAAATATCTAACTCTAATAGTAGGACAAAAATAGATATATCGGCTATTGAAACCAGCGTTATGTGTAGATGCTATCTCGTGCCGTGAAAGCCGATACGATTTATTTGTCACATTGTGTCGTTACTGCTATAGAAATCACTCGTCCCAATAAATGATGTGACCTGAGACAATGACTTCTGCCACAGTTTTACCCTGTAGAAATTTGCTTCTGAAAAAGTATTTTTCGCGTTACTCATCGCCAAGCTTGGTGTTCTGCGCAAAATCACGCATTAGTTGGTGACTGAAGACGCTAAAAGCGCTACTGATCTCCCGACTGCCATTTTTTTTTTATTTACTCGTCGCCAAATTTAATGTTCTGCGCGAGTTTGATAGCACCGGAATAGTTGATGGTGACAGTGGACCGGCGCATGTAGTTCTTCCAGCTGTCCGATCCGCACTCGCGACCGCCACCGGTTGCCTTCTCCCCTCCGAATGCGCCGCCGACTTCTGCGCCGTTTGTCGGTATGTTGATGTTCACGATACCACAGTCTGAGCCGTGCGGGCCCATCCACTAGAAATACACATACATCAGAAAATACGGTCCCAGTTGTCTACCTCCTTTTTAGGAAGTCAGTTAAAAAGTTGGTGGGTATATCAATAACTATGTATTCTACGGTAGGTTGAGCCGATAGAAAAAAAAATCTTTGTCTGGGCGACAGAACAAGTTGAAAGCAATAAAAAAAAAACTAGTTAGCGAAATGAGGTTTTATTTTTGCGACGTTTATTTTGATCTGCGTACTTCCTTATCTATCCATAATACCACCTTCAACCTGGCAAACGATTCGACTTAGTTCCTAAATTGAGTTTCCCCTTGTCGGCAATAGATGTCTCTATCCTAGACTCACCTTGAAGATATCTCCCAGGTTCTCAGTAAAGAGACTGGAGGAAAGCCCCTGTTCCACCTCGTTGTTGTACCGAATGCCGGTGTCCAGGTCCGGTATCTCGATGCAGTAGACGATGGGAGCGAAACATTCCGTCTTGACCAGCGGCGAGTCGTGAGCCAGGCCGGTGATGATCGTCGGTTCTACGAAGTACCCTTCGCGTTCTATCACCTGGTACATGTTATAAAGCGGTCAAGTGCGAGTCGGACTCGCGTGGACATATATCTTACAAGAGCCTTAGCTGGAATTAACTAATCAGATTTCAAAAAGTGTCTTTTATCCTCTCATGACGGATTCATTTAAAATGCTACACGACACTATTGCGTATATAATTGTTTCACTTAAAACAGAAAAAAAAATAACAAACTAATTATGTAACAATGGATCTTATCGCTAAAGCTGCAGTGATATGTACCAGACCTTTGGATGCAGAGGATTACCTCTATTGACATAATGGATGTGCATTCACATTTGCTCGAAAATATGTCAGTAAAGGTGAAACCGCACTATAGCGGCGCAGCGGCGGAGAGGCGCGTCGCGGTGCGATGCGGCAAAATATTCTCCAGGAGGCAACTACGCCGCACCGCGCCGCGTCGCTCCGCTGCAGTGCTACTGTAGTGCGTCTTATTTCTTAGGAAACAGTGGAAAGAATATTTTTCTGGCCGCGCCGCTCCGCCGCCGCGACGCGCCTCTCCGCCGCTGTGCCGCTCTAGTGCGGTTTCACCTTAAAGGTAATCCTCTCTATCCAAAGATCTGTCTACTTGTGCGAATAATCACAAGTGTCAAGTTATCATAAGCAAGATGGTATTGCACGTCACCCGGAATCCCAACAGACTAAGCTCCATATTCCAGAAAGCATTTAGAGGTAAGATAGCCAGCTCCTCAGTTTGTTGAAGTTTCCGGGTGAAGTGCGCCTCCACCTTCGTCTATCTGAACTTGTTAGGTGAGATGAATGCCAAGCGCTTCCCCGTCGTACAATAAAAAAAAAGCTGCATGGAGATTCCTGTTTAAGCAGAGATTTGAACCAATCAAGCACAGTAACTGACCTTTCCTCCGAACTCGATGCGCCCTCCGGCGTTGACGGCCGCGGCTACAGTTCTCTGGTACGCGTCGACGGCGGCGGGCGTGTGCAGCGGCCCGATCAACGTCTCGCTCAGAAGCGGGTCACCGATCTTACTGACCACTCCGGAGTACGCCTTCGTCAGACGGGAGACTACTTCTCTGTACACCTGGCGATGTAATGGATGGTATTCTAAACGGGACATGGTTACTGGACAATTAAAACTCTAGGTCAAGCGTTGTCAACAAAAAAAAAGGTTTACACATTATTTTCATACGAAAAAATAGCGTATTTTGCGGTAAGTGTTTGCCCGCGACCATGGCTGGTGCAACCCGGCCAAAACGCCGGAATAAATTTAGGTAAAATACCCGTTTTTTCATATCAGAAAAAAGATCTAATAATACAACAATGTGTATATATTTTTAGGCAATGTATATACCACATACCAACAGCAGCGGCTATCACTGCTGTATTTTAATAACTCTATGAAGTCATATGCATGCAAGGCCTGATCAATGAGTTTTGTATAAGCAGTCTCCTAGCAAGTCATTGTACTTTGTGTATAAGCAGTCTCCTAGTAAGTCATTGTACCTTTTTGTGTATTAACAATCTCATAGTAAGTCAATGTACCTTTTTGCGTATAAGCAATCTCCTAGTAAGTCAATGTGCCTTTTTGTGTATAAGCAATCTCCTAGTAAGTCAATGTACCTTTTTGTGTGTAAGCAATCTCCTAGTAAGTCAATGTACCTTTTTGTGTATAAGCAATCTCCTAGTAAGTCAATGTACCTTTTTGTGTATAAGCAATCTCCTAGTAAGTCAATGTACCTTTTTGTGTATGAGCAGTCTCCTAGTAGTAGTACACCGTTGTCCGGCGGTGCCCGCGCACGCGAACAAAGCCGCGGACAGCAACAAGTCGAGGTTGGCGTCAGAGTTCACGATGATCGCATTGTTACCGCCCAACTCCAGCAGGTGGCGCCCAAATCGCCTCTGAACTTCCACACCCACCTGGAATATTATATTCATTTCAACTTGTGGTTGTAACATTCAACCTGTACTTACTCCATATAAACTTCAACTCGCTAAATATAAAGCGATCTATCATATATATGAATAATTTGTGAATGCTTCATTCTACACTTCACTTTATTCCCCTAAGCCCTATTTTCCCAAAATCCTTTCATAGTAGCTTTTTTTTTGTTGTGTAAAAGGGGACCACCCTTACTCTGAAATTTCAAAACTCTAGTCTTACCTAAAAAGTCCTCTGATCACTCTAGTAAGTGAGGTATTCAGAGGCACGTCCAAAACTTAAGTTCGGCATATGACCACGCTTTGCAAGTAGCTAGTATTCAATACGTGACAGGTTGCAAGCCCGTCGCCGCCGTTTAGAAATACTAGCCAGAGACGCATGCTATTCTATTTTTTAAACTAAGGGACATGGCCTTTTCCTCTCGACCTACACCGTTAGAGCATATGAATGTGTCAAATGCGCACATAAACTTCCAAAAAATCTAAAAGTCTATCGGACTACGACTGGTTTTGAACCCCCAACCTCCGGATCAGAAAGTTGGCCTATACAAACTTGGCCACACAGAGCAAACCTAGAGCCTAATAATCATGGTTTAGAACCGTACTTATGTCTAATATCAATTTACTCGGTAACTACTAACTCGATACTAATACATATTATGTCTGTGGTAACACAGTTTATTTAGTTTATCATAGAATGGGTACAGGCTTTATTTGAAAAGAGATATCTCGAAATAGTAGCGTTATCTGGCTGGTTTATGTAACTGTGATATGAGTAAGTATGTGTTATCACAACAATTACATGATAATAATATTAACTGGGGGTAGATTGCTTTGGTTTTGCTTCTGGCCCCGGGGTGATGCCGATTTTGCTCAAGAAAAAGTGTCTACTCGACTGATGAACTGGCTATCTTACCTCTGAATGCCGGAACACAACAATTTAAGAATGTTGTTATGGCGACAGAATTAGTTAGTTAAGATGGTGGTACCAAGCCAACCACAATATCGTACTTAAAAAATAAAAAATCTATATTTCAAAGTATTTAGTTATTCCAGTAGAAAATAGCTTTATATACAACCAGATGCATATTGCTCTGATCGCTAATAAAAATAAAAAATAACAAAACGCTTTGTCAAAATGTTAGCCACAACGTCTCCGATATGGATCGGAGACGTTCAGGCTAAAAAATGGCGGAACAAACAAAAAAAAAAGAAACCTACTTTCCATGAGGATCGAACCCGGGACCTCTGCCACTGGTGGTCGAACCACTAGACCACAGAGCCGGTAAATACCCTTTTTTTTTTTTTTTTTTTTTTCTCGGCATCAATAATCCGGGCGTAGGCGACCCTCTGGCTCAGATGCCAGAGTCATTTTCTATTCTTTTTCTTTTTAATATCGTTATATTTCGGAGTCATTATTAGCTATATACTAGAGGGATACATATTTAAATTTAAGTTTATACATTCAAGTTCTGATTTTGCACTTTTTTAGAAAAGGACAGAGTTACAGCCTGAAAACTCTTCGATTTTTTCAAGCCGCAACTCTGCTCTTTCTTGGTAAATACCCTTTGAATAGTGTACCTGTTGTCCAACCGCAGTGCTTCCAGTGAACGAGACAAGCTTGGCCCTCTCGTCTCGAACCAACTGTTGGCCGATGTCCTTCCCGCCCACACACAAGGCGGCCACTGCACCGGGAATGTTGTTCTTCTCGAGAACTCTCTCCACGATCTTGGTGACTGCAACCGCGATCAGAGGCGTCGTCTCTGAAGGCTTCCATACGCTTACGTCACCGCACACCTGACGAAAAATGTATAAGTATAACAGAGCGTATATACTAAAAAAATTGCAATAGACAGTCAAAGGAGAGAGTTAGCTGTAGTTATCAGAGATATATGAATCGATCACTGGTTTTTCAGGTTGAGAAATGTGAGAGATAGCAAAAAAGAGATACTAATTGCTCTATTAAAAGCAGCTTTCTGTATAGTCAACAAATATGATTCAAAATAATCAACACAATAGGCACGAAGAGTTTGGTAAAGTTAAACCTCACTGTCAAGTCAATTTCGGAACTCGCTCGCATATTGAGCAATATTATTATGTCTGCTTTCTAGTTCCCCTCTTTCTGTTAGGGTCGTTGAGAGTAGGTACAGTTTGCAGAAACTCGTGCACGGAAAAATGAAACTGTTAAACAAGTGATAATTTAACTTGTTTATGTATTCGGCAGTCACTCGCTTGGTCAGAAATCTTATTATGTCTGCATTCCCTTACTTTCCGCTACTATACGCTGTACGTATACAGTTTGCAAAAGCTTTTTTTTTTAATTGTATTCATCTCACCAGGTTACAAGTTGAGATAAGGCCGAAGGTGGAGGCGCACTTCACCCGGAATGCTCAACAAACTGAGGAACTGGCTATCTTACCTCTAAATGCCGGAACACATCAATTTTAGAATTGTTATTATGGCGACAGAATTAGGTAAGATGGTGGAAGCTACCCAGGCGGACTTAAACAAAATCCTACCACCAACCAAACCAAGCGCATTACTCCCGCTGGGGATCGTACCCGAGACCTCTGAATCTGAAATCGGTGGGTTGAACCACTAGACCACAGAGACTAGACGGTTAAAAAGCTCGTGGTAATCGCAGAGAACTCACCATAGCGATAGCGCTGTTCCATCCAAACACAGCGACGGGGAAGTTGAACGCCGTGATGATCCCCACCAAGCCCAGCGGGTTCCACTTCTCGATGAGCACGTGGCCGGGTCTCTCCGACGGGAAGATGGTCCCGGGGAGCGACCGGGACAGGCCGAGTGCGAGGTCACACACGTGGATGTATTCTACCACCTCGCCTATAGCTTCGGGGAGGATTTTACCTGCAAAACAGAATGTATACGTGAGTATATGGTAAGTATACGATATTAACCCCTCTGTGGTCTTGTGGCTCGCCTACTGGAGTCATATCCAGAGTCCCCGGGTTCGTTCCCCAGGGGGAGTAATATTGTGCTTGGTTTGGTTGGTGATAGGACTTTTTTTAAGTCCGCCTGGCTAGCTACCACCGTCTTACCCAATTTCTGTCGCCATAACAATAATTCTAAAATTCAATATTTATATTTCGTGATTGCACTTACATGGTCACAATATTTACAAATGTTATAATGACACAAAAATTAACAACCCGCGACGGGACTCGAATCTTTTTTTAAAGCCTGTTTATAGTTGTGCTCCGGCATTTAGAGGTGGAGATAGCCAGTTCCTCAGACTGTTGAGGATTCCGGCTAAAGTGCGCCTCTATGAGATGAGGGCCAAGCGCTTCTCCGTCGCACAATCAAAAATAAAAAGAGTTTGTTGTTATCAAAGAGTTGGTACCGTTTGATAACAAGCTCACAGCTCAGTTGGTGTAGCAGACTTAGTGTGATAAAAGGCGTGTATGCAGAGTTGACGGTTGATAGGAGTCAATGGCAGTGAAAAACATGTTGTCCCGACCCCGCATAGTGTGCGACAAAGAGAAAGATAATGTCCAAATAGTATCTCACCCATCTCCAAAGACACGAGCTGTCCCAACGGCTGCAGCTTCTCCCTCAGAGCGTCTCCGATCTGCCGGACAACCTCCCCGCGGGCCGGGGCGGGAAGCTCCGCCCACTCGTGCCAGGCCTGCTGCGCGGCCGCAGCGCACGCCTCGTAGTCCGCCGCGCTGCCCGCCTGCACCTCCGCTATCACCTTGCCGCTCGCTGGACTGTACGACTTGATGCTCTGGTGGTAATCAAGCGGTTAGCTCGTTGTGTGCTAAGAAACACTTCAAGTCCCAACCTATTTATTAAAAATGGGTACCTATACAAAATATTATGCAACAGCAGTTTTAGATTTGTTCTTACTCTAAAATATAAATATAGGTAGGTATGCTAACAAGCTTGCGTACCTTCCCTACAACAAGGTAAGTTACTATCGTTTTGAAAGTTTCCTTGGATCTCTCTTTCTCTTCTCTTTAAAATCTCTGAGAGGCTCTGGCTAACAGTTGACAGTGTCAACTCAAGCCTTCTCAAAAATTGAAAGTTTTTTATATTGTTATTGTAATAACAAAGAACTTGATAGCAAACTACTATGGAACAGGCACATTGACTACAAACTACAACGAGCTTGCGCTACTTTCTTTCAATGCAGCAGAATGCTCGGTAAAACCTGGGGTATCTCACCAAAAATAACCATGTGGCTATACACTGCCGTCATAAGGCCGACACTAGCATACGGAGCAATCGCATGGTGGCCGAGAACCGAACTAAGTACTGCCATAGCGAAACTACAGCGCTTCCAAAGACTGGCATGCTCCGCCATAACTGGCTGCATGAGGTCAACACCCAGTGCCGCTCTCGAGATTATTCTGGGTCTAGCGCCACTCGACCTATACATACAGCAAGAAGCGACAATGTCTGCAATCAGACTGAAACACTTAGGACTCTGGGGAAACACTAGCAGTCCACACGCAAAAATTCTAGACCAGGTGACAGCTTACCAGCCGCTAATAGCTGCGCCATGCGATAGAATACCTACCTTACAAATAACAAAGAAACACTACCGAATACAACTGTGGGAGGACCAGAAAGATGAATCGGGAATTCACGAAGTCCGTGTCTACACGGATGGTTCTAAGACCAACCAAGGCACAGGCGCTGGAATCCACTCTCTGGACCTCAACATTAGCATATCCATGTCACTAGGCATACACAGTTCCATCTTTCAATGCGAATGTGCAGCCATCACCGAGGCCGCAAGAGCAATATGCAGACGAGGAATCAATGACTACAGAATACGAATCCTCTCTGACAGCACGGCCACACTCAGAGCCTTGGAAAGCAAAAACTGTAATTCAAAGCTCATTCACGAATGCCACCTAGCATTGGAAAGGGCCGCCACTAAGAACAAGGTGACCCTTCAATGGATTAAGGGACACAGCGGGTCACTGGGCAATGACGCCGCCGATGAACTGGCTAGGAGAGGGTCGGAAACCACCACAGAAGGCCCGTCTCCGTCCCTCCCCCTGCCATTCTCACAGATCCGCACATGGATAAGGCTTCACACCCGGAACCTACACACCGTACGCTGGACCAACTCTACTACTGAATGTCGACAGGCCAGAGCAGCACTACCGACTTATTCAACAAAACTGACACGACGACTCCTAAACCTTAAGAGACAAGATCTCAGAATCATAGTGGGGACACTAATCATAAATCACCGGTTCTGGACCGAGGTCCAGAACCGGACGAATCCCCGCCGATCAAGGGTGTCTCAAAAAAATTGTCACCCCGTAAAAAAAAAAAAAAAAAAAAATATCGACCACGCTGAATCGATGTAGCGCATCCATTTTACGCTATTTCAACTCGTTTCGGAGATAGGAATTTATGTTTTAAGCGCCTAGTACCCCTAATTAGCTAATCAGGGATTAACTAATCACCACCAACCTCGCCACGATGCTAATCACCTTGTTGTGAAGGGAAGCAGCATAGCAATAACAACGAACTATTTTTATTATCCTTTATTTCAATTGAACAAGCATTTAAACATATAATATACCAATATATCATTATAAATACTATCGTTTTTGAATAATCCTAGAAATTCACGCAAGGATATACCCTTGAATTTGTGATATATATATACATCAAGCAGTACTCGCCACATACTGAGGTCCAATCATTTTGTACTCTCCTTCTATTGTAACACCATTGTTTTGAGTTCCTTTTTAAAAACCACAGGTCTTAGACTCTATAAGGGTATTGTAATGAATAACACATATTTCTGGTACAATCATTATTTTATTTCAACTCATTGACATTATACAAAAATAAAAAAAATATTTACACAATGAACTACAACTTTAAAATTACCTTAGCAACTAATTATACACATTTATTAAATCTTAGATACTATTTCTTATTCTAAAATGACCCCATGCTAATGTATCAATACTGTTGGGTAAAATATATCTCTTAGTATCGCTGTATGATAAACATGTTTTGTTAATTTTTTGCGTAAAAATTGTATGCTTTATCGACTTAAATCTATACATATCACAAAATTGATTTTTTTTATCAAACAGGCATGATTTGAAATTTTCTATTTTCATCTTTTTTGTAACACATTTATTGACACCTTTTGCTTTAGCTGTAATTTTATTCTCCACTTCAAACGCATACATTTTTGATCGGAGGCCTACAAATTCTTTCATAATTTTACCGTTATTTTCATCTTTGAAAAAACCTAACTTCTTTTTATTGATTCTCGGATAACCAAATATATTATCTACTGGATAATCCGATGTATCAAATCTGGAGGATAAGTCCGTTTTGATATCATCATAAAAATGATCCGCAAAAGTTTGATAGATAAAACTATCGGTGTCCGTATACAATAGTTTTGTTTTATTTGGGAATTTCTGTAACATGTAGTTGTAATGAAAATCATACATTAATGTTTTTGAAATATCTAATATACTAAACCCTAAATATATTGGTTTGTCATGGTAGAGTTTTGTTTTTTTTAATTGCACTGCGACTAAACTTTCTTTAAAAATTGATAGACTATGAAATTCTGGTTTAGCAATCAAATCTTGAGCACCTAGAGATTTTCCTATATTTTCCCAATGCGTTAGGAGTTTTACATTTACACGTTTTTCGATGTTTTCCATGGTTTTACCAAAAACAGAATTATTCATCAATTTGTAAAAATCTTTCTCAAAATCTGAAGTTGCTTTTGTCCTTAATTGTGTATTTAAATTTATGTACTTTTCCAACCAAGCACTTTGATCATATTTAAGAATTCTGTGAACTTTCGTTAGTTTCAGACCCATATCAAGACATTGTTTTAGATTTCTGTAATGGATTTTATATTTTGTTTTATTGTTGAGATTAGGAATAAGCTTTTTTTCTTTAGAACCTCCTATGCAAATATTCTCGGGACAAAGAGGTAGATCTGAATGTAGATCATGAAGATCTGTGGGGTATTCTAAGTCAACTTCTAATATGAAACCGTATTCAGAGTTATCAGGAACCATAAAGTTGGTGTCAGGACTCACCCATTCAAAGCCTCCCTTTGGAAGGTACTGAGACATAGCCCAACCATATAGATTGTTTGCATCTAAATAGGTGAGATATGATGTAGGTTGATTTTTATCAAAGTCTTCTAAAAATTCATTATTTGCCTTTGCATATCGATTACTACATTGGGACACACCACCTCGTATTCCAGCTCGAATATATGCAATTTGATCGAAATCTGATAATAATTCTAACTCTATTTTTGTATACTTTAACATAGCATCCCAGCTTAGCCCTGGTGCTGTATAATAATGAGCAGGATCTAAATCGTATGTTATCATACAAAGGTTTCTGAAGTTTTCAAAGATATCTGTCAGTAGTAGGACATCTGTTTTTAAGTATAAGTTAGAATATTCCATCATATTTTGACACTTAAAGTGTTTCCAAACATCCTGAGCACGGTTGTATTCTTCATCTGATATGCTTGAATCGGAAAGAGAACTGTAAAACTGGTTTTGGTTAGGGAGAGATGTTGATTTTAGGGATTCAAACGATGTCATGAACTCATAAGGATATATACCCTTCTTCCTTAGGCGACTGAAGTCTTCATCATTAGGAAAAAAACATTTGAGGGTGTTGAACTGATCGTTATTTAGATTTTTTGCTAGTTGATCGAGGCTACACGATAAAAATTTCATAGAATCTACAAATCTTAGTTTAATCTTTTGATTGTTTATGGTGAGGACTTTTGTAAAAGATATGTACCTTTCTTTATTTTGAGGAATAACTTCTATTTCACCCTCCACAAAATCTAACGCCTGTACGATAAAATGTGCATCGTAATGACTGAGATTGTGAAGGAAAACTGGAACGTAGTATGGTGGTCGAAAGTTTTTAATACAAATATCATGTGCAACACCTCTAAAATTACCTGTGTGCCAATCGAAATCAAGAACACGTTCTCCATTCAAATTTGTTTCACAGATGTGACAATTTTTGGTGTTTGCAATTTTATTTTCATTTTCAGGTGTTAATGGTTTAGGGCTCTTTTGAAAATTGTTTACCCTACAAATTTCCTTCAAATCGTTATATAAACGTTCCATAAATATTTGTGCACAGTTGGATCCACTGTAAGTTTCATATTTTGATAAACTATCGTTATATGAACATTTAACATAGTATCCGAAGCTATAAACTTCATGCTTTGCTACATTTGTAGTATATGGTTTAGTAGGATCATTAACACATGTTTCTATTGGATTTAATAATGCCTCAAAGTCAGCATATATAACAAATGGCATTTTCATCTTTTTTTGGAATTTGTCAAACTTTAGTTTGTCATTAGAAACCAATTCACCAAACCAATTTTTCATTATTTTTTCTTTAGTTGGAAGCTTCGTTGAAATGTGTGAACAATCATGTTGTTGATGGTTACTTAACCTTTCTTTTGAAGGGAAGTGAAGTAAACAACCATCACAAATGTAAACCGCATGCTCTTGATTAGAAAGTTGTTTGCTAACTAATCGCGACAAGTTTTTGATGTAGCAATAATGACCATTTGTACCGTTTTGAATGTATAGAAGATTTACGTGACGAGTTTTACGAGATTTGGTAAAAAACAAAGGACCTACAACAATATTTTTTTTGTTTTTTATATCAAATTCTAATCCGAAAACATTGATACTTATATCGTTTAATGCTTCAACTTTATGTATATCAGTTAGTTTTACTGGAAAAGGTACACCGTTAAATTTAAGTTTGTTTGCATGCATACTGTATGATGTTACTCGATCAGAATGCTTGTTGGCTGGGTATAGGGCTGATAGCAATGCCCATTTAAAACATAAATTATCTGCATTTTTTACGTTTATAACGGCTTTTTTTGCTCTTACATCTGCAGGTAATTCAATATATGAGGTTCCTCGCAGTGGGTTGAATTTATTTACATTCATATCTAAACAGTTTATTTTTTTGAGACTCCATCCACTATCTTTTTTCTCAAAAGAATCTATCTTATTTGTCATAGTGTCACACAAAGATGAAAAGAAAATATTCAAGTCATCCCCACGAAATATTATGTAATTACATGTTTGGAAGTCGAATGCATTTGTCATATTTTTAGACTGCTGTACAAAATCAGCATGTAAAATGAAATTAACTTTGAATACTGTATGTTGTTCGATTGATTCATCAATCAATAACATTACATCATCTTTAATTGACTTCAAAAATTGTTCGGGTGTTTCGAATACTGAGTTTGATGATGCACTATCTTTACAATTAATTTTATATGATATAATTCGTTGACCGAAAGCAGATTCTACTACAGATACATTTGACAAGGCACCATGTGATTTTAGTACATTATTTTTGTGAGTGTTGCTCTTTAAATGATTAGTGAAGAAACGCTTTTTAATTAGAAGTTGACAAATGCCACAGTTCACCTTATCGTTATCGTCAGTCCGAAGTCTCAACGACGCGGAAGATGAAGGTTCAGCATCAAGTCTTGGTATTTTTGTTGGCATGATGTTGCTTTCGTTATCACTCTCGTGATCCATAGTTATTGCACTTGTATTACTAGTAGACAATGTACTGCAATGATTTTCTGACTCAAACTGAGACCAGGAGAGGCATTTTCGATGTCCTTTATATATTAAATCCAGGTAAAATGTTATTTATCATTAAAGTAAATTGAGAACACCCACTCATTAGCTAATCTTAAAAATCTTGTAAAAAAATTAAGAGTGACATTGTTTTACTAATTATCCTTGAAGAAATATTTTTTGGAACCTTCATTGTTTGCTATGTCTTTTGTTATCTTGTAAATAAGGTTTTGTGCATGAGTATAGTTGTCATCACTATTTTTCAGATAATATTTTGTCCTTAAATCTGCGTGCTTCCAATGTTGTTCTTTAGGGATTTTTGATATCTTCTTGAGGTTATAAACCTCTATTTTTATTAAATGAGTGGCTTTACTAGCATCTTCATTATTTGTCGATATAAATGCAGTACCTCCTTCATGCGCCCGAGATATTGTTGACGACAGCTTTTTTTTATAAGATTTGCTTGGTACATTAAAAAAATCATCTATACTCTCGTATACAGATTCAGGTCTCTTTCTTTTTAAAATCGGAGGTTCAGTGATGGTTAATTTATCATTACTATCATCTGAAATTGTATTGTAATAGTACTGTTTATAAGTATTTTCTTCGTTAATATCAATGTTCTGCAACAAAAAAATGTGGCTATAAAAAAATAGAAATAGAAACAATAGCTAAAATGATTACAGAAAAATAAAAAGTAGTTTTCATACCTCCATTATGCTATAACTGCTATCAATCACTTCAAACTAAAATATATTCACTCCACTGTTCACGGTAGCAAACAACTGTGAAATTATTTTGGAGTTTCTCATTTATATATTGCTAACTATTATCACATTAACTAACTACCCTGTTATTGAAAGTAGTTTTGTGGAATTTAAAGTGGAGAATAAAATTACAGCTAAAGCAAAAGGTGTCAATAAATGTGTTACAAAAAAGATGAAAATAGAAAATTTCAAATCATGCCTGTTTGATAAAAAAAATCAATTTTGTGATATGTATAGATTTAAGTCGATAAAGCATACAATTTTTACGCAAAAAATTAACAAAACATGTTTATCATACAGCGATACTAAGAGATATATTTTACCCAACAGTATTGATACATTAGCATGGGGTCATTTTAGAATAAGAAATAGTATCTAAGATTTAATAAATGTGTATAATTAGTTGCTAAGGTAATTTTAAAGTTGTAGTTCATTGTGTAAATATTTTTTTTATTTTTGTATAATGTCAATGAGTTGAAATAAAATAATGATTGTACCAGAAATATGTGTTATTCATTACAATACCCTTATAGAGTCTAAGACCTGTGGTTTTTAAAAAGGAACTCAAAACAATGGTGTTACAATAGAAGGAGAGTACAAAATGATTGGACCTCAGTATGTGGCGAGTACTGCTTGATGTATATATATATCACAAATTCAAGGGTATATCCTTGCGTGAATTTCTAGGATTATTCAAAAACGATAGTATTTATAATGATATATTGGTATATTATATGTTTAAATGCTTGTTCAATTGAAATAAAGGATAATAAAAATAGTTCGTTGTTATTGCTATGCTGCTTCCCTTCACAACAAGGTGATTAGCATCGTGGCGAGGTTGGTGGTGATTAGTTAATCCCTGATTAGCTAATTAGGGGTACTAGGCGCTTAAAACATAAATTCCTATCTCCGAAACGAGTTGAAATAGCGTAAAATGGATGCGCTACATCGATTCAGCGTGGTCGATATACTTTTTTTTTTTTTTTTTTTTACGGGGTGACAATTTTTTTGAGACACCCTTGATCGGCGGGGATTCGTCCGGTTCTGGACCTCGGTCCAGAACCGGTGAATCCTTACTACTGGTGTCTAACCGAAGAGGAATCAGCTGCCCACGTAGTCCTGGAATGTGTGGGAGTAACAGCACAACGCAAGGAAATCCTCAACAACCCGAGGTCACTCTGTGAAGCCTGCGAAGACCCCAGGAGTATTCTGCGCTTCAGGTCGGAGTTAGGCTGGCTACACTAGCCGGACATTCCTCACGCACAATGGACCACTTAGGAGTCTAAGTGCGGAAACGGGAGTCTTTTTACATTTACATTTACATATTGTTATTGTGCGGCGGGAAAGCGCTTGGCATTCATCTCGCCTAGATACAAATTAAGATAAGGCGAAGGTGGAGGCGCACTTCACTCGGAATCCTCAACAGTCTGAGATTCTAACAACAATTTTGAATTGTTGTTATTGCGACAGATGTAAGATGATGGTAGCTATTTAAGATGGTAGTAGCTAAACCAGGCGGACTTAAACAAAGTCCTATCAACCAAAGCATATCCTTATCAGCGGGTCAAGGTTATCGGAGCAGATGGTGAAATAGAGCGGGTTTGTGATTTATGTTGCGTATAAATGGGTGGTCATAGTTTCACGTGGACATTAGGTACCTATGTTAAAAATGTGACCAAATCAATTGGTTTTTGTAGGAAATGTTGGATTTAAAAAAAATACCTAGGTACCTGGGGTACCTAAAGATAGCCAGTTCCTTAGTCATTTGAGGAATCCGGGTGAGGTATGCTTCCACCTTCGGCGTATCACAACATGATATAAGTAGACGAATTGAAGGCCGATCGCTGCTCTATTGTAGAATAAAAAACAAAGAGAAAAATAAAGGAAGTAGGTACCTACTAGGTATAATAACATACTTAGTACAGAAGTACCTACTATCAAACACAAAAAGCAAATATTTTTGCCATCTTTGGTAGCAAATACTCGGTTGTGCGCGCAGTGTTTATCAAGGTAGGCATTAAGTATAATGTACATAGAGGAAAACCTCTATGTACACATACACAAGTATGTGTGTGTTTAATAAGCAAACAGACATGTAAAATAAAATAAAATCATACAAGAGTTTACTTACCTCGCCATTAGCCTCCCACTTCCCATTATAAACTCCGACATTCTTCTCTTTCAGTCCCAACTCCTTCAAAAACGAGTACTTCGGGTCCTCAATGAGGAAACCAGACGCGTTCCGGGCCATCGGTACTCTCAAGCGCAGTGAAAGCACAGTGTTACACAATAGCCTGCTCATGAGTGGAGAATGTACTACAGCGAGAGACGGGCAGCAAATAACGTGTTTATCTTATTTGTGAACAATTAGACATCGCTATCGCCGCGATAATGTCGGTTGCTGGGTCAGGCGACGATACTGACTGAGGGCGATAAACATGCCTTTTGTTATTAACGACTCCGCGTACCTATCGGATTCATCATTTATTTGAACCGCCAACACAAGATACACATTTCAAAAAAGTATACAATAAAATCTTAAAATGTGCACTACATTTTAAGATTTTATTGCATATTTTCTTCCTCTAATCATAGGAAGTCACATTATAGGTAAAATATCATTGTTGAGATATTAACTCAACTAAATTAAAGTAAAATAAGGTATAAGCTTAAAATAAAGGTAAATTATAAACAATGAGATTTGATACCTCATCTCATCTCACATATCATCACCGTAATAATAAGCCCTAGAAGTCCTCATATGGGCCTCCCGGAAACGAAGTTCCCGTAACGAGCAGTGCTATGCTTGGGGCTAGTAGAGCCCTTGGGAAAGGGCTCGTCCGAGGAAGTACTACCACCATACCTATTTCAGCCGCCAAGCAGCATTGCTGTGTTCCAGCCAGGGTATGGTTGCCGGTGAAATTATGGACACGCGATGCCATAGGGCTATTTATCAGCTACCTTCGTAACTTATTATCCCTACTTCGTACTTATTATCCCGAAAAAGTAAAGTATTCCCGTGGGATGGCAAACATGCTTGAAAAATATTGCCAAAATTGTTGAACAGACATTGAATACTGTTGAAGCAACCGGTTATTACTCGAAACAAGACGTTAACTCAGCACCTCTCAAACACAGTACAACACTACTTAGTTATACTAACGAATTATTAAACACTGTTATTGCACTCAAATATCACTCGATGTTATATCGCTGTATCGTTATTGAATACTGTCTTGCTTCCGAGTCGCGCGGCATATTTATATCCAGTCTATCGAATGATCTAGTAAGCGCGGGAATTATCGCGGTACTAACTGTTGTGTAATCTGGGACTCTTATTGTTTTCGGTGCGGCGGCGGTCATACATCAGGATGATTTGTGTTATTTATAAACAAGTTGCTATTGTATAATTAGAACAACTTTTTGTGTTGTGTCGGTTACAAGCAACATAAAAAGCAACTATATGCAATAAACCACTACCTACCTGCGCAGACATAGACAATTTTCGTGTTCAGTAGCTTCCACTAGTAACTCACGGATTACCAATAAAAAATAGCCAGTGTCCGGTCCAGTGTCTACATTAACAAAACAAACTAGTCATTATATGTTCATTTTATTATTATTGATTAGTTTTAAAGTTGGTGCCGAATTGCCAAGCACAGCATGTTTATTGGATGGCACCGCCTTCAAATTATATGAACTTACCCTTAAGAGTTATTTTTAAGTTTTTGTGGTGAAGTCGGTTCCATTTTTATTAAAAAAAGTTTATTTTAAGCTTTTTAGTTGTAAAACCTTCGACACCACGATGTCTTCGACACCCTATTTAAGTCGTGTGAGGGTGCAATAATATGGGATTCTGGGAAATATCTACGCAATGTTGGTATGAAGATAAATACAGATGATCTAAACAAATGTTAAAAATCTGTTCCTACTAGTGCAGTGTAGGGGTGCACTATGTCAGGATAAGGGGAACGATCTTTCGTCTGATACCAGAACTGTTACAAAGTCCACACGAAGAAAGAATGAAAATATGTATTTACAAAAACAGTATATAAGTATCATTACTGCAATCACCAACACGCCTGTCAAGCGTGGTAATTATGGCAAAACACTCCATTTCTTTCTTAAGCATTGGGGGAGGCCCACGTATACTTATATGGGCTGTAATGATGATGATGATGATGCAAGTATACAGCATTTATAGCCAGAATGGATCATAAAAGACAATTCCACTTAGGCCAAACAATGCTAGGTTAAATTGTTTTCTTTACGGAGTTTCGGTGAACATCGTCATCTGATGATGAAGCCAAAGGCCTACCCTAGACCTACCGGAAAGGCAATCCAGTGGGACTGCTACATATCATCATTACTTGCGCGATCAGCAACACACCTACCCAGCGTGGTGATTATGACAAAACCCTGATGATGATGATGATACTGGAAGGTAAGCAGTTCAATAAGTCTACTCTAGTGACCGTAAACACAACAGAAAAGCAGAATACGCAATTTCGTTTACTTGGATGACTTTATTTTTTCCAGTTATCTATCTAAATATATATAACTCAAAGGTGACTGACTGACTGACATAGTGATCTATCAACGCACAGCCCAAACCACTGGATGGATCGGGCTGAAATTTGGCATGCAGGTAGATGTTATGACGTAGGCATCTCCTAATAAAGGATTTTGAGATTTTGCATTTGTTTTGTTTTCGTTTGGTTTAAGTATAAGTTTTGTCGGTTAGACTTTTTTAAAATGGCTAAAGAAAATCTGAACGTTAATGGAGAAGTTGAAGAATGTACTGTCGTTTTAAAGTTTTGTAGGCCCTAATTTTTTACACACGGTAAACAAAAGTAAAGCCGCAAAAACTATACCTAATTAATAATAATACTTCTTAACGCGAGCGAAGCCGCGAGCAAAAGCTAGTTTTGATATAAAAACTAAATTACTATACCAATGTTGATGAAATTTCTATGGGATCACCTCGGAAGTACAGCCTACAAAATATTTCGAATTGGCGGAAATCAAGTAACAAAGAAACAAAAAAAAACATACAGCCGAATTGAGAACTTCCACCTTCTTTTAAAGTCGGTTAAAAATGCAAAAGTAGCCTTAACATGACAAATAAACACCTTTTTAATAAAAAAATATGATGGCATCAGAATTATTTTATAGTTATAAAACAAAATTTACAAGTACTCACACCAAATTGATTCTTCTACTTATCTACTAAAATATGTCCATTTAGTCCACAGTTAAGGTCACATTATTACACAAAAGCTTTTACTCTCCTCTATAACTTTCCCCTCCCGGATTTCCCTTGCCTTTTCAGCGAGGTAGGTATTCTCATCTCGTTTTATTAGCCATTCGGGTAGAGGCTTGTTCCAATCATCAGGTGGTGCTTCCCGTTTCTTCCAAATGCTGTTCCGGTAATGTGGCCTGAGGCGATCCAGACGGCGAGCCTGCTCGCTTTTTATTAATGCTAGCTGAAATATTGATTGATGTATGTGAAGGCGATCCAGACGGCGAGCCTGCTCGCTTTTTATTAATGCTAGCTGAAATATTGATTGATGTATGTGAAGTCCAAGCAATGCACACAGAACTTGTTGAAATTTTGCCGGTAATCAAATAGGGATAATCTGTGTCCATGCTCACTTTTACTTTTTCTAATTAAGTGTATAATACAAATCAATGTACTGGAAAAATAGTTTTCCCACAGTCTTTTACATGTATTATTTTTTAGATTATTATTTATTAGATTTTTGTTTTAAAATGTTAGCTATAAGATTCTACAGGTAATGTAGATAACATAGCATTTTTTTATTATTTTAAACTTACCCCTGCTTTGCAATCCTGATTGGCTTCGTAATTACAGCAGTTGTTATAATCTTTTTTCCATTGATTACAATCCAATGCTTCACCAAATATGAAATACTGGTGGAACCTTCCTTTGAAACTAGTGCATTCTTTGTATTCATCATAGTATGTATCACATTCTCGTATCTGTAAATAGAAAAAAAAATTGTGCATAATCGCAACATCATTAAAATTTGGATCTTGGATTTTGGATTTTGTATCCAACCCAGTTTCGGATATCAAGGCTTGTCACTCATTAGCCATCATTTTGAGATGCAAGCAAAGCAATTTGCACACCTATGTCCTAACCTAACTTGCTCCGCACAGAATCTTCTATAGAGTACCTTTGTTAGGTATGTAAAGTAACGAACTAGAACTACAGAAGTTCTAGTTCGTTAGTCTCCTTCTACCACTGTCCCATCACCCTGGCTTGACAAATATTCTTCTTCTTAAAATTCTGCAGCTGCGGGATTCGAATTTACACATGACTTAATGCATGCCGAAATCAAAAATATTGAAATATTAGTTCTTAGTTCTTACTAGCCATTTTTCATCAGCCGGAATTTCTGACGGTTCGTCAGCATTTAAGGATTCTTCTGCTTTGGTTTTAGGCTTATCTTCAGTCATTTTTACCAAAAAATTGTGTTTACCAACTTATGTAACCATAAACCGGCACATGCATTGTTGGTCCTTCGAAATAACAATGTAAAACACAAAATATTTATTCTGTAACTCGGGTAGTCGTTTCAATCAAATAGGATGAAAACCACAATGAAAACTCAACAAATTTATCAAATCAAACGAAAAGCTATAGGTGACCAATAGGTAGTAGGTACCACTCTCTAAATTATTATACCTATACCTACGGAAGTCAGGACATCAGCTGTTTTGCAAAGAGTATTGAAGAAAATATCGAACGCTGGCTGTTTTGGTTTTTCGCAGAGACAAATTATTATTATTAATTAAAGAATTGAATTTAATTTACATCTGTATTCAGATCATAGAAGTCCAGTAGATATAAACATTTAAATGTACCATACATACACCATCATCATCATCGGACTTCAATACCTCTACTCTACCGTTTCTGAGAAGTGCGGGTAAGAAAGCTTTGTCTCTTATTTCTAGCGTAAGCGTTTGCTAACTGTTATATATACCAAAGTACGTTAACGTGTTTAAGTACTTCGGTGCAAATTACAATGTTTTAAGTGCTATACATTTTACCGTTATAGGTAGGTACTCTATGCCGAAGTGAATCTGTACTCTGATTGACGTAATTCATTCAAGTGATTCTAGACTCTTTGAAAGTGTTGGTTGATTTCCATAGATCAGATTAAATAGCTATAACTACTGATTTCTGTGGTTGGACGTATTTTTCTCGCTCAATCTCAAAACAAAATAGAAAGCAGACGTAACAGAAGAAAATTAAATTAAATGGCATGGCAGTTTTAGCCACCAAAGAGAACACAATACAGCCAAAGCATTAGCAATTTATTTATAGTACCATTGAGTACGCGTACGTGATAGATAATACTGATTGATTCCAGTGCAGCAGCTTTTCCTCACTATCATTGTCGATGTCGACCTTTGATCCTGTATCAATCTAGGCAAACTGTACAGTGAAGTGCGAGATTAAGATGTCTTTGAATAAGCTCGTCGGTGGTGACTGCGGCGGAAACAATGCCCTCGTCCAGTTTTCAAATATCGTCGGCCGAGAGGCAGCTAGGCCACAGCCTCCTACACAGGCTGAATCGTATGTCAACGAGTTCCTGGCACAGAATACCGCTCAACAGCAACAAACATTCAATATGAGTAGCTTACTAAATACTATACCTGATGCAGAAACACATCAAAGAGCTCAATTCAGACCTGGACCAATCACAGGCTCACAAATAAATGCTGCCTGGATGCCTGGACCATCATCTTCCTTTGTACCACAGCGGCCAATGATGGGGAATTTTTTCAGACCACCCCCTATGCTGTGTAAACAAGCAGGTACACAAACAAGTGTACAAAATGTTTCAATACAATATGTAAGTGAATCTGAACTGCATGATGTACACACTAAGGCTCAAGAATATATTGACACAGCACAATTAGATGATAACCTTGCTTACAACCAGTTCATGTCTTTCATGAAGAAGATCAGTGCTGGGGAGGTGAACTTTGAAGCTGCAGACCAAACTGAAGCTGAGAAAAACAGAACACAACTTCTTGATGAGATGTCTGAAAAATATAAAGAAGAATGGCAAAAACTAAGTGATGTGACTGACCTTTGGGATTCCCCAAATACTAATGGCATCACAAAGGAATATGAATTTTCTGAAGGCAATGTGATGTTGGAGAATAGAAGTGCTCTTGAAATAGGAAAAGAGAAGCTCAAAATGGGTGATGTCCCTGGTGCTGTCATATGCTTTGAAGCTGCAGCCCAGCAACAACCTGAGTCTGCTGTGGTCTGGTTTCTCCTGGGATCAACTCAGGCTGAAAATGAACAAGACCCTCTGGCCATTACAGCCCTCAAGAAATGCATTAATCTGGACCCCACTATGCAAGAAGCTTATCATATTCTAGCAGCTGCTTATGCCAATGAAAACATGCCTAAACATGCTTATTTATCTTTATTAGACTGGCTGAAATACAATCCCAAATACAGCAACATTGAAAACCTATCCTTTGAGACTAAAGGAACAGAAATGACACAATTCAAAAATCATGTAATGAACAAGTACCTGGAGGCAGCCAGGAGCAACCCAAACCAAATTGATGCTGAAGTGCAAAATGGTCTGGGAGTAATATTTAACATTAGTCAGGAATATGACAAGGCAATTGATTGCTTCAAAACAGCTCTGATGGTGCAAAATGATAATGCTAAGATATGGAACAGGCTGGGTGCTTCACTAGCTAATAGCAACAGAAGTGAAGAAGCTGTTGATGCATATCATGAAGCATTGAATCTGGAGCCTGGGTTTGTGAGAGCTCGGTTTAATGTTGGTATTACTTGTATGAACTTGAGAGCTCATAAACAAGCGGCCGAACATTTCTTAGTGTCTCTAAATCAGCAGCACAAAGCTGAAACTATGGGTCCTCAGGTAGCCAGTGCCACTTCACCAGCCATTTGGATGACATTGAGGATGGTTTGTTCATACATGGGAGAGCACAAAATGGCCGAACTGGTGGATCAAAGGAATCTGACTGAACTCAACAAGTTCTTTGGGGTTGAGGGATAAAATTTATATTAATTATTAGAAAGGGAACAAAATCCAAAAGGAAAAGTTTAAAATTCATCACAAAATTTATATTTGTCTACTTTTATTAGTTAAGAGACAAAATGGAAAACTGTTTTATCAGTCAAATTAGTAGGTACCTACTCAATAATCATCAATATATTATGATAAACATTAATAATAGTCATTATTTTAAGGGGTAATAAATATTTAATTTCATTATAACCTTTTAACTGTTTTTTCTAACAATTTTTTACATGTAGAAAGCTACATTTTGAGTCCGATAATGGACAGCCTTGTGGGTGATTGGTATAAAACCAGCAAGGTTTTTGTTGGATGGTAAAGTTTCTTGATTTTCTTTTGCTATACACTTCATCTACAGTTTGTGGATACCTCAGCTGTACCTTACCACTTTGCACTTTAAAAATACTATGATTATTCTTCAATAGGGTCTGGATACCACCACATTCTGATTTCAACTGCTTCAATTGATCTGAAGGTATTAATTCAATAACTTCACCAAGGGCTACTGTTCTACCGCAATACCAGTTTTCACCACTAGAACCTTCAAGTAAATAATTTGCAATGCATTTTACTATTGACCATATGAGATCCTTATCTATTTTTGTACAATTTCTTACTTTTTCTACATATTCTCTAGCTTTAAAATCCTTCACCCAGACTTCGTTAGAATTTGATGGTGTGTCACTTATTATGTTTTGTATTTTACCACAACATTCTTCATAGTTTTCTTTAGTATAAGTTCTGCCTGTAGAAACCAGGCATATCCTCTTGGTGCTAGGTATTTTTAGCCTGTCCATTTTAACATTGAATCCACATTCTTCTGTGAGTTCTTTAATGTGTTCCAAGAAATCTGTGTACTGGCTTTTGAATGAATTCTTCCTTTGGTACTTTGTTCCATCAAAGTTATATGCACAACATGGGAGGAGAAAGAAGTTACAGGTATAGGAGCTTTTGGCTGCAATGACAGGAATCCATGGTGTGAGCTCATCAGAGTGATTGCCTATCAGCCAGTCTGTATCAGGGAAAAGGGAAGAATCAGATGGAACAATTGTTTTTTCCTGAAACAATGATAAACAATAAATTAAGACCAAAATTTAAAGTAATCACAGATATAGATACAGCTGAGTATTTAGTCTTTTTCAGTCAGTATTAACTTACTTCTAGCTTAACATTCTTAGGGTACATGTCCCAAATGTTTCTTTTCCTCACATCAATACCAACTCCAGCATGACCTTCCAATGTGAGTATGTAAACCAGCAGACCATTGCCACATCCAAGGTCTATGAAGCTTTGCTTCCTTTTGAGACTTATTTCTTCTTCTTCCCATAGTAATAATAGGTATGTGGCAATGGCTATGTCTTCATAAACAAATTTTGAGGGGTCTGTACATTCTGGCCAAATCTAAACAATACAAAATACTTAGTAATTTAGACTAATGATACATAAGCAAATATTTTTTGTATGACTGTATAACACACTCGCCTTAACCATTTCTTTTCCATATTTGTCTTTTAACTCATTGTATTTAACATAATACTTATTCTGTGGCACTAAGGCCAGTGATTCCTTGCAAATGTTTGATCTATATGAACTGCTTGAGGTTTCCTTACACCATTTCACTACTTGAGGAAGTAAAGTGGTACACAACCATGTGTATGACTTATCTGCTTCATCTGCTAATCATAAAATATGTAAGAGACATAGACATAACAGTTTATCAAGAGTACCATAGTAGTATAAGTTTTCCTTACCACAATAAGCACTGAGCTTGATTGAATCATTATCCATTATTAATGTATAAGGAAATATTGGGCATAACTTCTGAGTACTATCTGCAGACACATCGTGGAATGTTATCGAGGATTGCTTCTTGTTAATAATTATGAGCTGGAACACTTGAACTTCGGTAAAAGTTTTGGGGTACAGTTCTACAAGGATAACCTCTATTTTACACTCCTCTATTACCGATTCTTGATATTTTTTTAATTTCACTTCTATGAGCACTTTTTTTAAATACTCTTCTACGTTATTAAAAGTATCAATGCTTCCCAATCTGCTAATTTGTACTGGCAGCTCCCATTCCAAAATGTTTACAGGCTTGCAGTCTAACCTCAACCAAATTGTACAACCCCATAGCCGTTTGTTCACAACATGAGGCTTTGTAACTAAAATATTGATAGCATGCCAGAATAAGGCAGAAGTAAGTTTATTTACTGGATTTTTACTTATTGATTTCAACATAATTTGATTTGAAAATAATCTTTATTCTAAGATATAAATCCAAATCTGATTGTTATTGTTATTGATAGAAATAAAGACTGTGTTTACATAAATAAAATAACAAAACAAGACAAGACCACAGACACACTACTTTAATTAAATAATGTATCAGAGTGTGCTGCCACCACCTGATTTAGATTTTCCCCAGACTCTTCATAAAATTTCCCTAAATTAGATACTTACCATATTATTTTCCCCTAAACATTTATTCTAAGAGTGAAAAACAAAAATGAAAATTATTATGTAGTAAACTACAATTAAAAAATCTAAAATGTAACGAATATTTCGGCTTCTAAATCTAACTCTTCAGTGTTTTTTTTTTAATCCTAATGTCGTTCGTATTTTTTATCACCATAGCGTCTTTTTTTTTAAACTACGGGGTGGTGCTTGACCTTTATCCCACCTGATTTTCAAGATATGATAAGGCCAAAGGTGGAAGCGCACATTACCCGGAATTCTCAACTAACTGAGGCACTGGCTATCTTAACTCTAAATGCCGGAACCTTTTTTAAGAATTATTGTTATAGCGACAGACTTAGGTAAGATGGTGGTAGCTAGACAGATGGACTTAAACAAAATCCTACCACCAACCAAACCAAGCACAATATTGTATTCCGCGTCTGTCGGGATAAATGGAACAGGAGACTTGTAATTCACTTTTATACTGTACTTAACCAGCATCAAATTCTGAGATTTTTCAACAGATAATCGGTTCCTCACCTTATTTTAACTAATAAAACATTTAACAATATTCCGAGAACATATTCCGATTTAAAACAAATCAGCTCGTATTTGACATCTCTCTTCCGCATAGTATTTTTTCTTAGAGATAGGCAGGCACTCCAGGCACTTGCATTTGCATGCCAACTTACTAAGAATTACATGCTCTATGGTTTGGATCTCAGAGTAGATTACCTACTTTTGTTCGGATACACGCAGTCACGCATTACATTTTGCGAACCGAAAAATATATTTTGCCCTCTAAGATACCTACTCTAACTAATATTTTTTACCCTCAATAACCCCTAAATTATTGAATACCCTTAAAATTCCCTAAATGTAAACAAATCCCCTAAATCAAGGGGAAAATACCCTAAGGTGTCTTGTCGGTGTCCCTAAGGGGACACTGCCAGAGTGGTACCAGACCACAAATTTATTTTATCACGGTATTCTATCGTCGATACTGTTTTGAAAATTAACATATAACAAAGGCATTGTTATAGGCAAGACATGCATTTAACATCAGATAGGCTACTTGCATGTCCCGTCTCCTATTGTGTAAAAAAAAACTTCGGGATAACTATAGGTTTTATAGATATAGACTACTTTGTTTACCTATATCAAGGTAAGTTATTGGCACAGACTTCTGAGATGTAGTTCGCAATTGGCCGTTCGATTAATTTGATTGAATCTTATTGGTGGCATTTGTTTGGGGTTTGTAGAATAGTCACCGCCGCGCGTCGTATTCAATGCAAGACAAGACAATCAAATCAAAAGTAACCTCGACGACAGTTATGTTCAAAACAGCTGCAGTGCAAAGACTGGTCTGACTGTTGACAGCTGACTGACATTTAATGTTTGCAAAGAGCTGTTGTTAGTTTTTAACATGGAAATGTTGGAAATGGAAGTTCTGCAACACTAAAATACAAAGAAGTTGAAGTTAAAATTAATGTTAAAGTTTCTTTGTCTACGGCAGCTACCTACTACGTAGGTACTAGGTACCTATCTACTTTGAATCCGTTACTTTGTTTGTACTGTTGCTCTTTTCTTGTCTTTTTATGTCATGCTCAAACTGCACTGCACAAGCTATAAATACGAGACGAAACGATACGATACGAGTGGCCGATTTGGATTGGAACAAATCAATTTTTGTCCAAAAACATTTTCGAACTTTGCATTTTCGTGATGATTTTCTTTTTACCTAATCAATAGCAGGCTGAAAGAAAAGCAGTAACAATAGGTGATGTCATACACAGAGCTTGAGCATGGTTATCAAGGATTGCGGCAAGCGGCTCAACCGCAGTTTTACGTCGGTGACGATGGAAATCTTGTTGCATTACGATCTTCTGTAAGTTTTCTTCTGACAATGCTTATCACGTAATGTGGTAAATATTTAACAAATAAAATGTAGCACAATAAGCAGAGGTCATTGTCCACGATAGGCGATATAGATGAACCTTCAATAGCATAAGCATGCAAGCCTGTGCGAACCTTGCACTCCACACAATCGTATTAAAATCCTAAATAAAACACCCAGTAATCTTTAACAAACAAAGTCTAAACAAATATTTGCTTCACTACTTCCTATGTATTTATGAGATACCAATGTCACACAGTTTTTAGTTGACCAGCTACTGCGGCTGTATTTCTACACTACAGTTTAATGAGATAATTGTATTAGAAGCTTGAATATTATTAATAGCAACACAACACAAGTGTTGTGTGTGATGTTCAGTGAGGTAATGTTGAATTTTAATTTATGTCAAGTTTATCTTACTTATCATGCTTGCTGGCCAATCAGTGGCAAGGTTACCTGTTGTGCCTTATCGTTGATTATAATCATTTAAAGTGATAGATTGATATTATACAGTGATGGAGTGGCAGTGGTTAAAAGACTGGTGGAGGCTCAAAAGATGGAGGAAAGTGAAGAAGGAACAAAATGATGATGAAATTTGTTATTGTGATGACTGTTTGCCCGATGTAAGATCTATTTTAAGCTAAATTTGGAAACAAACAAGACGCTAATCAATTCAAAAACACATTATGTGATAAATTTGATAATATGCTTAAATTCCTACAAAATTTATTTAGGTAATAGAAATTTAAAACCAGCTTAGATCTGCTCTTTATTCATTAGGTAAGACAGGGTATCAGCTCAGGGTATCCTTTGGTATCAGTTTTGTTATTTTCACAATATTGAAGCAAATAGTGATCTGTCTACTACAATCTCGGGTAAAACAAAAACAAATTGGAAGTTAGCCAAGGTACACTCTGCTGGAATGTGTCACTCATTGTGATGAACTAAATATGCCATTCATGTTTGTGGGCTAGGGTGCAGGGCAAGGTTATCATTCAGATGTATCTCGTACCTATAACTACATTCTGTGAGAGTTGATGAGATGCAGCATCCGTATCAAGACAAATAAATGTCACATGTAATACTGGTACTAATATATTCTATTGCAGTTAATATGTAGAAAATTGAATTGCGTAAAACCAAAAAAATATGCAGGTTAATCTTCTGTTTTATAGTAGTAGTACTTACTAGAGATTAAACTCATTTATTTTGCTCAGCTCTTGAGGATTCTGAGGATATAATTGATTAATAATAAGCACTGATCCTGCACAGTTACACTTGCAACATAGTTTTTATTTCATCACTATCATTTTGGGCCTTAAATAAGTTTACTGCTGAACATTTTCTTGGAAGGTCTTACTCTCACTCATGAAAAAATATATTTTCATACCTCATCACTGAATCTTAGGAAAGCTATACACTGAAACAACTGGGGGTATTCCCAAATTCATCTGCACTAATATTATAAGGAGAAAATATTGTATATTTGTATGTTTGTAATTAATAAACTCAAAAGCTACTGGACCAACTAAAAAAATATTTACCAGTAAAATGCCATATGCTACTGAGTAACATAGGCTATATATTTTATCAGGCTTATTCAGGGATATATAAGGGATCCTAACAATAACTCTAATAATGAAACCTAAGGTGAAAGAAGATTGCCGTTAAAATTCCTTACACTGTATGCAATACAGTATCGATAGATCAATGTTCAACATTATTTAGTTATTGGGCTACATTATTTTGATTATTTCCTAATATAACTTGATAAAAATATGGCCTATGTTTCTTAGGCTTAGGTTAGGCCTATGGCCTATGTTTCTTAGGTTTCTTAGGCTCTACTGTTGAAAGAATTTTCAAAATCCATCCAGTAGTTTTTGAGTTATTCTTAACAAACAAAAAAACAAATCTATGCTCTTTATAATGTTAGTGATAAATATATAGTTGGTATAACGCTGTTTCGCATCACAGGTTCTCATCACAGGTTCTCATCACAAAGATGCAAGTAAAAAATTGTTGTTTATTTGATTACTCACTGACTGACGATTTACGCATGCACAGCCTGTGCTGGGAGCCCTAGATAGTTTAAATTTTCATAGTTTCTTCCATTTATTTTGTAGGTGTGCACTAAGAAATTATTTTAGGATATGTATATCTACAGGATGACGGGGACAAAAAATATTACTTTACATTTGTCTTCTTTTGACTCGTCTGAATAGGTAATGTATGGTGGTAGAATTACTACCACCATACCTATTTCGGCAGCCAAGCAGTGTTGCTGTGTTCCGGTTTGAAGGGTATGGCACGCACCTTTATGCTTCAAGTTGACGGGCGCAATGCAGTGCCGTGTAGGCTATGTTCTTTGTGAATGTGACCTACGCAGTAAGGCATTGCAAGAGATGCACTCAACATCAGGTGGGCTACTTGCTTGTCCCATTTCCTAGATACTAAAAAAAAAAAAAATTGGTGGTTCCACAAGTATTGTAATATTTACCATTCTGTTTTATTCAGGGCGAGCTAGATTTATGCGAATCCCTGGACCCGCACTGCGATGGCGGCGGCAAGAAGGTGGTGGTCGGCGTGTGCGCCATGGCCAAGAAGTCGCAGTCCAAGCCTATGAAGGAGATCCTCACGAGGCTTGATGAATTCGAGTACATCAAGATGCTGGTCTTCCCTGAGGAGGTTATCCTTAAGGTTCTCGTTTCTGTCTAACATTATTGTGGAACAAAATATTATAAAAGTTGCTTAAAAATGTCACAAAATAGTCAGTGTTGATATACTTGCTGAATGTCAACTTTTTACTTGGCAGTTTTTTAAAGGTGAATATCGCAAAGTATAGCAGTTATGATTCGTGTTGCTTAGGCTACTTTTAATCGCCAGAAATAGATAGCTGTAGGCATATGCATAGATGGAATAATTTATTAGCAATAGTTGCAGTAGGTATAAATTTATCTTTCTTGACTATTGCAATAATTCAGTTTGTGTTGGTAAATTTAATAGTAGTAATATTATAAATGCGAAAGTTTCTTCCGATGGATTTTGTTTCTCCCCATACCAATATTACTGAACAGATTTAGTAGAAATTTGCACAGATAGTGTTCCAGACCAGGAAGGAGTAAAGGTTACCTTTTATGGGGTATCACGCTTTTTAATCAGGGTACCAAGCGGGCGCAGCCGCGAGCAAAAACTATTGACCCAACCTTTGTGCTGTAGGTTATGGGTTGGATTCCCACCCGGGACTAAAATTTGTTTGATGAATATAGTAGATGTTTGTTCTGTGTTTGGGTGTTGTATTATATGATAAGTATGTAGGTATTTACAAAAATGTACCTAGTACTGGGTATCAGGCGGCATATTTTTGTTTTTAAGCTTGAAAAAAAACCAGCTACCTTGCATAAAGTTTTATTTAATATGTTTTGACATAGAACGATTATGCGGATTTAATTTCTTTAAAACTATGTCAAGCATAATCTAGTTCCCATGGTATGCTTGGTTTGGGGCTAGATGGCGCTGTGTGAAATTAAAGACCTGTAATATTTATATATAAATAGTATGGGTAGGTACTATAAGCAGGAAGTGGTAGCATGACATAATTATAGTAAAGAATATAAAAATATATTTTACAAAATTCCATCATGTAGTTCTCTCTCTCTTAGTTTTGTTTATATTATTTAGCTGTTCGTTCGTAGACAGTCAAGCAAAAAAGTATCACGTAACGTTTCAGAGAACTAGAACTTGACGCATTTCGTGATGACGTTTCAGTTTTATTAAGTACATAGCTAGTTATGTATGTACCTTACATACTTAACTAACCAGTAGTATCTAGTAGTAGTAGTAGCTTGTGATGTCTTTTGGGTTTACAATGCACGCAATGCTGCTTTATTTTACTGTAAGCCGCATTAGCTCTATTTCTGCAAACTAATCACCGTAAAACAAGGTAAACGAAGAATAACTCAAGCACAGCTATTAGTAATCTTTATAGAATGATCAAATGTATTTTGTTTCACATGTTTTCGCCTTAGATAGTTTTCCCATTTCAAGTACTAACCATTGTTGTGGTTTTCTTCTTTTTTCTGTTGTCTAGTATAACAATAACTGGTTTTTGTAATTCTATCACTAAAGTCTTTTATATCTACCTATACTCTACCTTGCCTATCTACTTAAAAGTTTCTTTAAAATGTTTCCTTTATTAGAATAGAAAGTAAACAATTCTTCAGGACCTATTTTCGCTCGAGTCATTGTTTGTTTGTGTAATATCAATAGTGTTTGTATTTACCTTCCATCTGTGTATCGGATACCGATTCCACTGAATTCTTAAATAACAATACAATACAGTGGTTTGTTGACGGTTCTCGATTACATACATGTATGAATCCATAATGCCTTCAGCGTATTATATAACGCACAGTTAATGTAATCGCTATTCAGCACAGGGTCTAGAAGCATACCTTGTGTGATACCACATGCTAATATTAACTGCTCGATTTTCTAGCATTTTCTGCTCAGTTAAACTGTGAGCAGTGGAAATAAAGTTTAATATTGATTGCAGAATCCAGTGGAAGAGTGGCCTATCTGTGATTGTTTGATCTCATTTCATTCAAAAGGCTTCCCGTTAGATAAGGCCATACAGTACGAGAAACTACGGAAGCCTTATGTGATAAATAATCTCCATATGCAGTATGATATTCAAGTAAGTTTATTTGACTTCGTTCAGGGCTCCGATTCTACTAAACCAATCGCTTCACTATTACCAATGTCGGTACCGTCGCAGAATTGCCACTACAGGTACCTTTTGGTATTCTAGTGGCCGATGATACCATTGTCATTGTTGAGTATCGTAGTTGGCCTGCCGTGGTGTGAAAAATAAAGTCTGCTTTCTTCTTATTTCCGTATTTTAATTAATTACCAGGTGTTTTATGAAGTTTAAAAAATATAATTATATTCCACAAATGATTTGGTTGCAAGAGAAAGGGTGAAGGTGAAGTGACAGCACAGATCATTGGATGGTCGATTGTAGCGCAGTGTTGCAAAGAGAATGTAGATGGTAATCCATGTGCTCTGTGGTGGTTGCACAGAGCACATGAGAATACTCAACATGCTGCCGGCCTTGGAACGTCAGGTTCCAACAGGAAGAGGACAGAGCCGGTTAAAAGCTCTTCTCAGTGTTCCTGATGTGGTTTGAACGCCTGCTACTCTGTTGACTCCATCAGTGCCAGGGTGAACAGTTGTGATTCGTCCTAGCAGCCATTGTCCGGGGGGCAGGCGATCATCCTTGACCAGTACGATGTCATCGAGCTGTGGATGTTGTCCCTTCGTGCGCCATTTGCTTCTGCTCTGTAATTCTGAAACGTACTCTCTGTAAAAACGTTTCCAAAAGTGATTTTTGAGAGACTGTAGTCTCTGGTATCTGGGAAGTGTAAGCATTGGCGAGCTCTCTGGCACCTCGGGAGAAGGCAATGTTGTGAGAGTACGTCCAATCAAAAAGTGCGCAGGGGTTAATGGAATTAGATCTGAAGGATCTGATGAAAGAGAAGTGAGGGGTCTAGAGTTGAGAATGGCCTCGATCTGTATCAAAAGTGAATTCATTTCCTCATAAACTAAGTGTGCCATTCCTAAGACTCTTTTTAAGTGAAATTTAATTGACTTGACCGATGCTTCTGCTAAACCGTTGAAATGTGGGCTATAAGCTGGACTGAACTTGAATTCAATTTCATTTTCGGCTGAATAGTATGTTAACTCATTGGAATTAGAAGTGGACCTTAGAAATTTTGATAATTCGTTGCAAGCTCCAACAAAATTTGTGCCATTATCACTATAAATATTGGCTGGCTTGCCTCTGCGGGCAATGAATCTACTCAGAGCTGATAAAAAGCCTTGTGTTGATAGCTCTGTGACAAGTTCTATGTGTATTGCCCGGACTGCCAAACATACAAATACACAGATATAAGCCTTTTGTAATCTACAGCCTCTACCTTTCCTGTCCGCTATCAGTACTGGCCCGCAGTAATCCACAGCTGTGTTGATAAATGGAAACTCTGCTTGCAGTCTAGGTTTGGGTAGATTTGCCATTATTGGCTGGTAGGTTTTTCCTGAAAATCTACAACATTTTACACAATTATGTGTTGTTTTTCTTGCTAAATTTCGCCCATTGATAACCCAGAATTTATGGCGCAATGTACTCAATAACAATTGAGGCCCAGCATGCAGCATACATTTATGGTAATGTTCTACTATTAATTTTGTTATGTAGTGAGATGCATGTAGCATTATTGGGTGTTTTGTGTTATAATCTAAGTTTGAATTAGATAGCCTACCTCCAACGCGAATTAACTCTGTTGATGGTTCGAAGAATGGGTTTAAATGCAACATTTTGTCATTGGATGGCAAGGTATTTTTGCTTTTCAATTGTGTATATTGTTTGCTAAATGATTCTCTTTGAACAATTCTGCAAAGTGTGTATGTGCTAGACCTTAGTTCGGACACTGTAAGTGTACCTATCGTTTTGTTGCTTGCATTTAGACAGTTGTGTATAAAACGATTCATGTAAGCAACTATACGTTGCAGTTTGCTGTAAGTTGAATAATGATTGATGAAGTCAGGCGTATGTGATTCATTTGTGGTTATGTTGCATTGGACCTTTGTTTCTGGTAAGTCTCCTGTGTTTTGTGGTTGTATTGGCCAGTGGATTTCAGTGTGATGTAGAAAGTGTGGACCTTCCCACCACAAAGATGAGTGTTTTAGTTGAGCAGCGTTGAGTCCCCGTGATCCTATGTCCGCGGGATTAAAGTCTGTGGGAACATAATTCCATGAAGAAGGTTGAGAAACTTGTGTGATTTCGTTAATTCTATTGTATACAAATTGTTTCAGTGTATGTTTATTTGTTTTTATCCAACCTAGAACAATGGTTGAGTCGCACCAAAAGTACTGTGCATCTATCTTTGTACGTAGGGAGCTCTTTACCTTGCTTGCTAACTGGGTAGCTAGGAGAGCTCCACAGAGCTCTAATCGTGGTATGGTAAGCCTTTGCTTGAGAGGAGCTACTCTGCCTTTAGCCAATATTAAGTGAACGCTGATCTTCCCACTGCTGGCTACAGATCTTAGGAAGATGCATCCAGAATATGCCCTTAAGCTAGCGTCACTAAACGCGTGCATTTCAACCCTTACGAAATTGTCACACAAAATTCGACGTGGGATTTGAATGTTTGTGATGTCTGGCAAGTTTATAATGAAGTTATTCCATTGTGATTGGATTTCAGCAGGGAGCTCATCGTCCCACGATATGTCCTTGGCCCAAAGTGCTTGTAAAATATTTTTGGCTTGCAGCATGCAAGGGTTAATCAAGCCTAAAGGATCAAAGACTTGAGCAATGGTTGATAAGATTGAACGTTTATTTAATTTGTGGTTTTGTGTGTCTACGTTTGTTGATGAGAAGAGCAATATGTCTTGGTTACATGCCCATAGCAGTCCAAGTGTTTTTGCATATTCATCTTTGGTTAGGCTGAGTAGTTTATCGTTGCAGTTTTCATCAACAATTTGTGCAAGAATTGATGGCTTATTTGATCTCCATTTTCGTAGGTGAAAATGAGCCTCCTCTAATTCACTGATGACTCCTTTGCATGTTGAGACAAGTTCAGATTCTAGGTCGCTACCTGTAATTAAATCATCGACATACATATCGGAAAGGATTGTTTGACTGACCTTTTCGTTAGAACAATCATGACCTAGCTGTATAAGGCACCTTGTGGCGAGGTAAGGAGCAGATGCTGTGCCATACGTGACAGTATTAAGAGTGTACTGTTTAATTTCTTGATCAGGGTCAGATCGCCAAAAAATTTGTTGCAAGTTTCTAAAACCTTTGTCTACTAGAACCTGCCTGTACATTTTCTCTATATCTGATGTTACAACAAATTTGTGTTGACGGAACCTGATCAATATACTGAGTAAGTCATCTTGTAGCATGGGACCTATGTGTTGTATATTGTTGTATGATTTGCCTGAACTTGTGACAGCTGATGCGTCGAAGACAGTTCTTAATTTGGTGCTGAGGCTGTTTTCCCGTAGGACACCGTGATGAGGTAAGAAATATGATACTTCATCCTTGACTGTAGATGCAGTTTCAATCATGTGACCTAGTGAAATGTATTCATTCATGAAATTGACATATTGTGATTTGAAAGTGGGATTGCGTTTGAATTTGCGCTCTAGTGTATGAAATCGTGTGAGAGCTTGTGATTTGGAATCACCCAAATTGGTTGGTGGTTCTTTCAGTGGAATGTGTACCACAAATTTACCATCTGATTGACGGACAGTGGTGTCTGTGAATAATTTCTCGCACTCACTCTCACCTTTAGTGTGGACTTGTTGAGTGGTGGAGACTGTTTCAAATTCGAAGAATTTGTTTAGTTTCTCTTGAAGCTCAATATTACTTTGTGTTAAATGACAGTGGACTGTATTGTAGGTCTGCATGTTTTTGTGTGAACCTTGAACTGTGCCCGAGACGAGCCACCCTAATTTTGTTTCAACTAGGGTTGGCTTGCCTTTGCCTAGTGACACCGTGTTGTTTGAGAGTACCTCCCAGAACAGATCCGCTCCCAGTAATAGCTGTACCTCTGAGGGAATATGGAACGTTGGATCTGCTAGTTGTATGTATGGTGGGATAGTAAATTGTTTGCAACTTACCTTTGTTGTTGGAATTATTTGTGTGATTTGTGGCACAATGAAACAATTGATATCTGTATTGTAGTCATTTGGCATGAGTGACGATATTGTGACATCGCACCTGTTTGTGATTCGTGAGAATTGATTGTTCAATCCTTGCACTGTAGTAGTTGTGGAATAGCTTGGAATAGATAATTGAGTTTGTAAAGCTTCAGTTATGAAACTGGACGTGCTACCATTGTCTAGTAGCGCCCTGACTTTGTGTAAGTGACCATTGTGGTCTGCAATGTGTAGTATTACTGTAGATAGTAACACCTGACGTATGGCTGACAATGAGGTAATCTTGTTTTGAGGCAAATGTGCTTCAGCTGATTGTTGCACCTGTGTTTGTAATGCTGGTAATACTACGCAGTCATTGGAAGAGCCAGCCTTGGACTCTGTAGTTGTGTGTTGCTTGTGTTTGTGGCACAAAAGTGTGTTGTGACGTTGCGAGCAAAATTTGCAAGGGCCTAACTTACAATGTTGCTCACTGTGTCCTCCTTGGCGCAAACAATTTATGCACAGATTTAATTGCTTGACCCTTTCAATTCGTTTTTCAACAGGCAATAATTTGAATTTAATGCATTGATAGATTGAATGGTGATTTTTACATATAGGGCACAAAAATGCACTATTGTGTTGCGGTTGTTTTGAACTTGATTCATGTGTGATGAATGCCCTTGGTCTTGTGTGCGTGATGTCGCTGTGTCTGCGTGGTTTGTTGTGTGAATCCTCCATAGTTTCTAAAAGGTCTGCTCTGTTCTTTAAAAATAAATTGAAATCATTTAGTGATGGAAGGTCCTTTATATGGTTACGTTCCTTTTCCCATTCTCGGATTGATGTTTGATCAAGCTTACCCAAAACCATGTGGATTATGAGAATGTCCCAATGTTCTGTGGGTAAATTTAATGTTTTTAGTGCTCTGAGATTTTTATTGACGGTGTCCAGTGTTTGTCTCAGTGATTTTGATGATTCTCTATGTACTTGTTCAATGTTGAACAGTGCATTGATATGATTGTTGACTAACAGCCTATTGTTGTTGAACCTATCACACAACAACCCCCATGCGACATCATAATTGTCCGCTGAGAAGTCTAGTGAAGTAATGATGAGTGCTGCACCTTCCTTGAGAGAAGCACGCAAGTAATGGAACTTGTTAATGTTTGGAATACTAGTGTTAGTGTGTATAATTGACTTAAATGTGTCATGGTATTCGAGCCAGTCCTGATAGCGGCCAGAAAAGGTAGGCAAATTGATAATAGGAAGCTTAATGTTTGGCCCACCTGCATGTGCACAACTAGAACCTGTCACCTGGCTGTCATTGTGGTCCGCAGAAGCAGCCTGTTGCTTGCTCAGCAACTCCTGCGCAGCTGCAACTGCGCCAAAGTAACTGGTCTCGAATTCCTCTCGCTCATGGTATTCATCTCCTGGAATTTCGGACAAATTTTCTATTTCAGTTTGAATGTTATCATATTCACTATACATGTCTTGAATTTTAGTAAGACGGGTGGATAATTCACACTTTTGTAATTGGTTTAAGTCTTTGCTCAGCTCTAGTGGTTGTAGGTATGACTTAAAAATAGTGAGCTTAGCCTTGAAGGAACTTCGGTTCCTTTTTAATGATTTAAGATCCATGATCATGCCCTTGTAATAGAAAATGAAATTGAGTTGAAGATGTAATTGATGGATTTCTGAAAAGTGAAGCGGACGATCAAGTCAATGGTATGCTTC
Organism: Venusia cambrica; assembly: GCA_951394065.1. NCBI lineage: Eukaryota > Metazoa > Arthropoda > Insecta > Lepidoptera > Geometridae > Venusia > Venusia cambrica. Next base: position 4,430,009 of record OX596060.1, on the reverse strand, counting down.
AGTATAGACCCGAAGCCAACAATGGCACTGGCACGACTGTTGCCCTTACAATATTCTGGAATTGAAATTAACCAGCCAAATTAATTTGTTGACACACGCTGGATCACCTGGTAACATTAGTCGCCTTTTACGACACCCAAAGTAGACAGGGTTGGGCTATTCTACTCTGCCGGACACCACACGGCTACATGAGAAGTGATATGAATGAACCTTAGCAACTCAATTTACTAGACCCCTGAAAGTTGTGATATTACTCTTTAGTAAATTGAAGTTAATTGAATATTATTTTGGAAATTGCCTAGCTTGTGTCTAGGTGAAATAAAAATGAGGAATTGCCTGCCTAGCTTGTGTCTAGGAAAAATAAAAAATGAGGAATTGCCTGCCTAGCTTGTGTCTAGGAAAAATAAAAAATGAGGAATTGCCTGCCTAGCTTGTGTCTAGGAGACAGAAGAAATGAGAGAAGATGCCCTGCGCGATTACCCTTTGATTGGAACGAACTCACGGTTTTTGCACTTTCCCGTTCTAGGTTTCTCGTGCACAGTCCACAGCGCTGCTAGTTCACGTCACCCGTGTTGCAGATGAGTGCTGATATATTTCCCTCGGGACACTGAGCGGGAAACTGTGGAACGCTACCGTAGCGGCTTCCACGTCAGCAGGAGCTCCAGACTTCGCAGGCTGCGTTGGTCTTCCTTATTATGTGGCCAAGATTAGGCCTGTCTTGGTCGATAATAATCTTGTTGTATTGATTTCACACCATCCGGATGACAATACCGCGACTCGTGTTTGTGTCCAGATATATCTGGATCATCCGGCTCGAAAACTGTTGAGTATCGTAGTTGGCCTGCCGTGGTGTGAAAAATAAAGTCTGCTTTCTTCTTATTTCCGTATTTTAATTAATTACCAGGTGTTTTATGAAGTTTAAAAAATATAATTATATTCCACAAATGATTTGGTTGCAAGAGAAAGGGTGAAGGTGAAGTGACAGCACAGATCATTGGATGGTCGATTGTAGCGCAGTGTTGCAAAGAGAATGTAGATGGTAATCCATGTGCTCTGTGGTGGTTGCACAGAGCACATGAGAATACTCAACAGTCATAGTAAAGCGATTAGTTTAATAGAATCGGGCCTCTGTTCTTATGTACTGGCTTCCTGAACCTGAGACTTTGAGAGACGGGGAATATTTTTACAAAAATCCTGTGTAAGGAACAAAATTGGTATTTCCCGCCATGATCATAAAAAAAATGCAAATATAATGGTTATAGACATTTTTAATAGGAGTACCTAACGTACATAACTTTATAAAATTTATATTACAGGATAGAAGAAGAGTTTACGCAATATTAGAAAGTGAAGGTATAGAAATTCCTAGATACGCAGTTTTAGACAGAGATTCTCCAGATCCTAAACGTAAGTTGAAAATATTTTATCGTGAATTTCCTTCTCAAGATATTTTTAGGCAAAACTAGGCTAAGATTTACAATAATAGAGCTGTGTGGCCAAGTGGGTAAGGGCCCGCGTTCCGATCCGGAGATTGTGGGTTCAAATCTAGTCGTGCCCCAATGGGTTTGTCGGTTTTTCGGAAGTTTTTGTGCGTATTTGACACATGCAAATGCTCTAACGGTAAAGGCTACATCGTGAGGAACCAACCAGGCTGTCCACCTAGTTGGTCGGGTTGTTAATTATTTTCCTAACCGACAACCTGGTTTGTCGGTTGATATTTATTTTTTCTTAATCGACCACCTGGTTCGTTGGTTATTGATTCGTAGATTAGTTGCGGATTGCACAGTTACAATTGATTTCCCGGTCACGTGGTGTCCTTTTGAGCTAAAAGATTTGACTGACAGATTATTTAAGTGACCCGTAATAAAATACTGTATGGCTGGGACTAGCACCATCAATCCGAATGACATGTGTCACTATAGGCTAGTATATTCCGTTAAGCAGCTAGTAGTAGAATACTAGCTACATGCAAACCATGGGCTTGTACCGAAAGTAAGTTTGGACGTACCTCTAACTACACCCTAGTGGGTGATGCTGATGAGATGATGAGAAGAGATGAATCCTCGAAGAGGAAAAATGTCGTGAGTCTGTTGCTGTTAATATCATTGCCTCGTAATGCTATGAAAAAAACAGCAGACGGATTTGACAGAGAATTTTCTATAGATGTTTGTTATTTAACAGTATTTTTGTCTTCCAGACCATGAACTAGTGGAATCTGAGGATCACGTGGAGGTGAACGGAGTAGTATTCAATAAGCCTTTCGTAGAGAAGCCGGTTTCGGCCGAGGATCATAATATTTACATCTACTATCCGACGTCAGCGGGTGGGGGCAGTCAAAGACTGTTTAGAAAAGTAAGTGCTCCAAATTCACAAACAGAAATCTGATATATTTAGATATTTTTTTTTATTGTACGACGGGTAAGCACTTGGCCTTCATCTCACCTGGTAAGAAGTTGAGATAAGGCCGAAGGTGGAGGCGCACTTCACCCGGAATCCTCAACAAACTGAGGAACTGGCTATCTTTTCTCTGAATGCCGGAACACAACAATTTTTACAATTGTTATTATGGCGATAGAATTAGGTAAGATGGTGGTAGCTAGCCAGGCGGACTTAAACAAAGTCCTATCACCAACCAAACCAAGCACTATATATTGTACTCCCCATGGGGATCGAACCCGGGACCTCTGGATCTGAAATTGGTGGCTTGAACCACTAGACCGCAGAGGCGGTTAAAATTTTGTTGTATTACTGATTTGCTGTCTTACATACCAACTGGCAGTCAATACACCAAGCAGGCCTATTACCTTAGCCTGTTTCATTTTGGTTTCTCGCTATAACAACAATTCGAAATAGTTGTGTTCCGGCAATTAGAGGTAAGATAGCCATTTCCTCAGACTGTTGAGGATTCCGAAGGTGAAGTGCGGTTCCACCTTTGGCCTCATAACTTGATACCGACTAATGCCTTCTCTGTGGATGAGATAATGAGTTGAATGAGGGTTGCATAATCTCCAATCGTAGTGTTATCAAAACCGCCTCTGTGGTCTAGTGGTTCAACCCACCGATTTCAGATCCAGGGGTCCCGGGTTCGATCCCCATGGGGAGTACAATATATTGTGCTTGGTTTGGTTGGTGGTAGGACTTTATTAGAGTCCGCCTGGCTAATTACCACAATTCTAAAAATTGTTGTGTTCCGGCATTTAGAGGTAAGATAGCCAGTTCCTCAGTTTGTTGAGGATTCCGGGTGAAGTGCGCTTCCACATTCGGCCTTATCTCAACTTGTTACCAGGTGAGATGAAGGCCAAGCGCTTCCCCGTCGTACAATAAAAAAAAAACAGGGTTTTGTCTGGAAAAGGTTTATGTCCAAATGAACAGTCAACGGATGTACGGATGCAGTGAAGATAACTCTATTCAAAGCATCCTGTACATCTCTGTACACTGCGAGTCCAGTACAACACACGCAGGCTGCTGGTGAGACTACCAAGATTCTGTAATGCGTCGGGTGTGTTCGCCGAAGCGCGCATATATATAGAATGGCTCAAAAGTCGGTCTCACTTCTCAGCTGTATACGCGACAGCATCCTAAATGATAATGCTACCTAATATGATTGTTCTCTGGTACATAAGCTCATACAGAGGACAACATTTTATTATATTACTAGTAATTACCTAGTGATACACTTTCATTGTCCTCAGATATTTGATTTGATTCACAGTCACGTTATTTTATCTGGATGCAATTTAATTTTCAGATAGGAAGCAGAAGTAGTATTTACTCGCCAGAATCTAGAGTAAGGAAAACGGGATCGTTTATTTACGAAGACTTTATGCCGACTGATGGTGAGAATATTTTTGAGATTTCACCAAATATTATAAAGAGTTTTCCAAAGATCCTTGTGCTTTTTGAATCGCGTTAGACATCATCTTCCTGTCGTTATTCGGCTCTAGGCGGTCGGCACAACATGTTCTTCTCTTCCATGCTCTTCTATCAGCCGTCAGCTCATAATCAACTCATTTCACACGCACATCACATCAACATCCCATTATTGTCCACTGCTGGACAGAGCCTCCTCCAGAGTTGGAGGGTTTTACACAGAAGGAATCTGCTGCCTTTCTTCTGGTGAGATCCCTTAGTCGGCTTTTACTTCATCCATGGGCATTGGAGGCGTTGATTCTTAAGCCGCGCCTCGCATATCCTATAACCTTCCACATTCATACGCCTCATTTTCCTTAGAACATGACTTTTGTCTTTCCGCATAACATGTCCATACTATACTATTACTCCTTATCGTTTTCAGTAATTACTCTTTCTTCTACTTTCAAACTTCATCATTCATTTAATAGTATCCATCGTGTCAGACCACACATCCATCTCAACTGTCGCATCTCGGTTGCAAGCACTTTTTTTCTTACGTTGATGACAGACTTGTAGTTTTTCCCATTAGTCGCATGTTGTTTCCAGACCGCCAAATTATACGTCCCGCGTTCATTCTCTTATGCACATCTCGGAGAATGTTGCCGTCGGTCTGAAAGAGCTTACCGATTTGCATCATTCGTCCATACTTGAGCAAGATTATTCCTTCAACTAGCACAGACCTAAACCAATCGTAGTCAAAGTCAAACTTTCTTTATTCATTAAGATTTTTAGGATCATTTTGAAACGTCAAATTTACCGCCTGTTCGGAATCGCGACCAGCACACAAGGAGAAAGGCAAGAACCTCGGGCTGGTTAATTTTTTTGATGATCCATTCAACATTTAGATACACAATTTGTTATTATATTCTAAGTAGATACATCAAAAACCTGAATACTTAATCTTAAAACATTTGTTATTACCTATCTACCTAATGGGCAATTTGTTAACATTGAGAAATCACCATTTTGCTGTCAACTGGTATAGCAACATCGGGCCACGCGTTCTTATCGTCGATATAATCATAATTTTGTAGTAGGCACTTTTAATTAAATTATTCTTTATATACAATTTGAATTTACGAGCAGAGAGTTTGGTGGCGCTTTGAGGAAGCTTATTATAGAATCTCACACAGTTTCCGTTACACAGTTCACGTAAAATTGAAATGTATAGTTCAATGCATATATTTCAGCGTGTAAATGTAATATAATTTTAATTAGCAAGATCCACGTCCATATCAATTAGAAAAATAAATCGTTTGTATTTTAGGCACCGACGTAAAAGTATACACAGTAGGGCCCGACTATGCTCACGCGGAGGCGCGTAAAAGCCCAGCGCTGGACGGCAAGGTTGAACGGGACTCGGAGGGCAAGGAGATCAGATACCCGGTGATATTGTCCAATCAGGAAAAGCTCATCTCGAGGAAGGTCTGCCTGGCTTTCAAGCAGACGGTCTGTGGATTCGATTTGTTAAGGTAACAAGCCTCACAGCTCAGTTGGTAGTAGCTCTGCCTTCTGCGCTGTAGGTTGTGGGTTCGATTCCCAACCAGGACAAACATTTATGTGATGAATATAGATGTTTGTTCTGTGTTTGGGTGTTGTATTGTATGATAAGTATGTATTTACAAAAAAAAAAGTATTTATGTATTCTATCCGTAATCTAGTTCCCATATTACAAGTTATGCTTAGTTTGGGACTAGATGGCGCTGTGTGAAATTAGTGTCCTGTAATATTTTATTATTATTTATTAACTATATCGAAATATATTATATCAAATCGTCGTGTAGCTGACTGACAATCAACACGAAATCCTGGGTTTTCACTAGATTAGTTATAGTTTTATTTAGCTGGTATTTGATTCGCTACGATTTACCAGCGGTAAAGGTTTCTTACTAGAATTGATTGACTTGAGAAATTACAAAATGCTACTTCGCAACAGTCTTCATTTTTATCGGCAGTGATAAAAATGTTAGCGATGAAAAAATATTCTTACTAATGTATGCCTATTGCTGTCTAGGACTTCGCTCATTTTATTCTGTGAATTATTTGCTCACCAGAAAAAAAAACTCCTTATATACATGTATAATACCCATAGGACTTCTGATGAGACTAAATCATTTAATCAGTACTAATATTGAGCTATGATGTGATAAAAAAAAATCACATAATATTTTGCTTTTCCCACGACTCGTTGATTGATCTTTCAGAGCTAACGGCAAATCGTTTGTATGCGATGTAAACGGCTTCTCCTTCGTCAAAAACTCGAACAAATATTACGACGACTGCGCTAAAATCCTCGGCAACATGATACTAAGGGAGCTTGCGCCCACGTTGCACATTCCGTGGTCGGTGCCGTTCCAACTGGACGACCCGCCGATAGTGCCCACCACCTTCGGCAAGATGATGGAGTTGCGTTGTGTGGTGGGGGTCATCAGGCACGGGGATCGCACGCCGAAGCAGAAGATGAAGGTGGAAGTCAGGCATCCTAGGTAAGTGCTTCCACCATACCAAAATACCTGTTATTGTAACAATCACTAATTTGATTCACCCAGGATAAACATTTGTGTGATGAATATAGATGTTTGTTCTGTGTTTGGGTGTTGTATTGCATGGTAAGTATGTATTTACTAATAAAAAGTATTCAAGTAGGTATTCTATCTGTAATCTAGTTCCCATATAGCAAGCTATGCTTAGTGTGGGGCTAGATGGCCCTGTGTGAAATGAATGTCCTGTAATATTTATTTATTTATTAACTCATTTGTTATTTATGTAGGTATTCTATCCGTAATCTAGGTCCCATACAACAAGCTATGCTTAGTGTGGGGCTAGATGGCCCTGTGTGAAATGAATGTCCTGTAATATTTATTTATTTATTAACTCATTTGTTATTTATGTAGGTATTCTATCCGTAATCTAGTTCCCATACAACAAGCTATGCTTAGTGTGGGGCTAGATGGCCCTGTGTGAAATGAATGCCCTGTAATATTTATTTATTTACTTATTTGTATAGGTAGACTAGCTAGATCTTATGTTGTTTTATGAATTATGGGTTACTTTTTAACCTCAAGGCTTGTCTGGCTCTTGGCCAAGAGATAAGCCCGTGCATCCTTTATAAAATATCTGTATTGTAAGAATCACAAATGTGTACAGGTTACTACTTTCGTATATTAGCTTTTTTGTTTTTATCTATAAATTATAGGTTACCTCTTGACCTCAAGGCTCGTCTAGTTCTTTAGAGCAAACACGAGGTCTACGATGAAGCGAGCTTTCCCAGAAGGTACCGGCTCTACCGTGCACCGTGTCTGCGAATCCTATTGAAACATGAATACCTTCCAGATTCTTCGAAATATTCGAGAAGTACGACGGGTACAAACGCGGTCACGTGAAGCTAAAGAAGCCGAAGCAGCTGCAGGAGATATTGGACATCTCGCGAGCCCTGCTCTCCGACATACACACGCGACACGCGGACCCCGAGATCGAGGAGAAACAGGGCAAGCTGGAACAGCTCAAAAGTGTTCTGGAAATGTGAGTGGCACATTATTCAATCTTGAAATTCCAGAGTGAGCAGACCTTTCCTAGACAAGCCTTTAATGGGTTGGTGGGCAAACGCGTTTTTTTATAGAAATTGTTATTATGGCGACAGAATTAAGTAAGATGGTGGTAGCTAACCAGGCGGACTTAAACAAAATCCTGCCATCAACCAAACTAAGCACAATATTGCTCCCCTGGGGATCGAACCCGGGACCTCTGGATCTGAAATCCATGGGTCGAACCACTAGACCACAGAGGCGGTTTGATGTATATTCGATACATGCATAACCAGCTGTATTTCGGCATTCAGAGGTAAGATGTACTACGGTTAAGCACTTGGCCTTCATCTCACCTGGTTACAAGTTGAGATAAGGCCGAAGGTGGAGGCGCACTTCACCCGGAATCCTCAACAAACTGAGGCACTGTCTATCTTACCTCTAAATGCCGGAACACAACAATTTTTAGAATTGTTATTATGGCGACAAAACAAGGTAAGATGGTGGTAATTAGCCAGGCGGACTCTAATAAAGTCCTACCACCAACCAAACCAAGCACAATATATTGTACTCCCCATGGGGATCGAACCCGGGACCCCTGGATCTGAAATCGGTGGGCTGAACCACTAGACCACAGAGGCGGTTAAACTAAGTCTACACTGTCTGCCTGTCCTACCTTTAAAGGTTCTTATTAGGTAGCTGGTTTTCAGATAATATTTGTGTTATTATGGCGGATAGATACTCAAACTTGGTGTGATTTTAGTCCCTAAATACGTGTCAAGCGCGATTCAGACCCACAAGGATGCTTCAGAACGAAATACAAAAAAAGATTCTGATTCTAGTTGTTTAAAGATTTGGGATGAATACCTTTTCCCAAGAATGGGATGCATTTGATAGAACGGATTATCCAACAAGGTGGAAATTTAATTTATGAAATGTTTATTGCAGGTATGGTCATTTTTCTGGCATAAACCGGAAAGTCCAAATGAAGTATCAGCCAAGGGGTCGACCACGCGGCTCTAGCTCAGATGATGGTAAATAAATTTATTGTAAAGCCTATAGGTGCCTACTTTTAATACTTGACTGGGAACATATCATATAAATATAAGGTTAATATAAAAATGTAGGGTTTTTAATTTGTCCACATTGGTTTTTACGAATACTGCAGTTTCATCAATATACAAACACTAAACTAGATTAGCATAGCTATTCAGCGTGGCAATGCAGCCAGTGTCTTGGGCACGCCTCCGTCTGGTACTGGTCTGGAACGGTTGAGTTACCTATAGGCCGTTTGTAACGGTCCTTAGGTAATCTGACTGATTCCTTTGTACATAGTTAGTTTACTTGTACTTTTTATTGAATAAAAATTGTATACTAAACTAGATATACTATAAACTAGGGAGAGTCAAAATTTTGAAAGATGTTGGTCGTTGTACATGAGAATACACTTTTTCAGAGCAATCAATACATCTTGTTTTCTATCTATATATATTAACTGTCTTTCCAAAATATTAGCCAGTGTTGGCATTCTTTCTCTCTCGGTCGTGCCATCATTGTGTGATGTGAACCCATATCTTTAGCACGCATGTCTACGCTTGTGGCACGCTTGTGGGTGTACTATGTGGTTTAACTTACAACTTTTCACGCTGAAAGAACCAGAAATCCTTTGATTGTTATCTCCTTATTATTCATGTAGAATAAGTAGTAAGTATTGTATACAGTACCTAACATTTATGTTGTCTTCACAGTAGGTATCGTTACAGTGGGTGCCGAGGGTGACCCCTCCCTGGTTCTGATACTAAAGTGGGGGGGCGAGCTGACACCCGCGGGTCGAATTCAGGCGGAGGAGCTGGGACGAATGTTCCGCTGCATGTACCCGGGCGGCCAGGGGAGGCATATACCTGGTGAGTTTCTATCGGTACTTTAGATACCTAAGTGGCGGTGATTTGACTCCCGCGGGTCGAATGCAGGTGGAGGAAGCTGGGACGAATGTTCCGCTGCATGTACCCGGTCGGCCAGGGGAGGCATATACCGGGTGAGTTTCTATCGGTACTTTAGATACCTAAGTGGCGGTGATTTGACTCCCGCGGGTCGAATGCAGGTGGAGGAAGCTGGGACGAATGTTCCGCTGCATGTACCCGGGCGGCCAGGGGAGGCATATACCGGGTGAGTTTCTATCGGTACTTTAGATACTTAAGTGGCGGTGATTTGACTCCCGCGGGTCGAATGCAGGTGGAGGAAGCTGGGACGAATGTTCCGCTGCATATACCAGACAGGGAGGCGTATACACTCTGATACTAAAGGAGGATGTTGTATCCCGTAGGAAGAATACTTCCGAGGAGATAGGACTAATGTGCCGCTTCTTATAGACCTTTTTTTCGTTTTGTACATTGAATGATGTTGGTCGTTAGTGCAGTGGTGAATAGCTTGCCTCTGAATATTAACAAGCCTCACAGCTCAGTTGGTAGTAGCTCTGCCTTCTGCGCTGTAGGTTGTGGGTTCGATTCCCACCCAGGATCCATTTATGTGATGAATATAGATGTTTGTTCTGTGTTTGGTGTTGTATTGTATGATAAGTATGTATCTAGTTCCCATATTACAAGCTGTGCTTAGTTTGGGACTAGATGGCGCTGTGTGAAATTAGTATTCTGTAATATTTAATATCATCGAGAAGTCTAAAGTCGTGTATTGATTGGTCCAATCAGGCGAAGGAGGCACCCAAGGCCTCGGTCTGCTCCGCCTGCACTCCACGTTCCGCCACGACCTGAAGATCTACGCGTCGGACGAGGGTCGGGTCCAGATGACGGCTGCAGCCTTCGCCAAGGGTCTGCTCGCTTTGGAAGGCGAGCTCACTCCGATACTGGTGCAGATGGTCAAGTCGGCTAATACTAATGGGCTTTTGGACAACGACTGTGATTCTTCCAAGGTTCAAAATATGTGAGTCGCTATTTTTAGTAATAAGTAGGATACCAGAATTTTGTTTCGAATTTAAAATTTAGACGTGTTGTCTTCCAAGTTCAAAATATGTATATAAAGCATTTTATAAAGCGCCGCCCCAAACTAAGCATAGCTTCCACTTTGGGTACTTGAAATCTTTACCTGAACCTCTACCCTATCATCATCTTCGTGCCCTTTATACCCCACACTAGGTGGGGGGTGGCAGTTTTTCCTTCCTCCATTCTCCTCTAGCGGACTTCTCATCATTCACTCCTTCCTGGCCATATCGTAACCCATATTCATTTTTCCCTTGTCTTTATTGTACATAGAAAAAGTAAAAACAAGATTTTTTTTATTTCAGTAACATTTAAACTATGATTGAATAAAAAAATGTTTTTACTCCACCTCGACCCTGTACTATTCAAAAATTCCCTAACCTCCTTATGCCCCTATGTCCATTAAATTAACAACCTGCAACATAAAAAAATATGCGTCATGGGACTGCCCAGCAGAAGTAAACCTTATATGCTTGAAATAGTTCTTACACCACCGTCTGGAGTCAATGAACTAATATAAAAAAAAAAACACCTTTTTGCAACGTTCCAATGGTAAAATTGCATGATGTACTCGTATTAATAGCGTTTATATATATATTTTAACCCGTACCGCAAAACTGTCAACGAGGCTCTTTAGCCGTTTTGACATGTATGACAGTTTGACAGACAGTTTTTGAGTTGACAGTTGACAGTAGCTTGAAAATGTTTCCAGGGCCAAAGCCCGCCTCCACGAAGCGATGCAAGTGGACCGGGAGTTCACCGAGGAAGACCGCGCGCGCATCAACCCGTGCGCGTCGCTCAGCATCGCCGCCGCCATGGAGTACGTGAAGAGCCCCGTGGGGTGCTGCGCGCACGTGCACACCCTCATACAGCAGCTGGTGCATATCGTCCTTGCCAAGAAGGACGACCCTAAGACCAAAGGTGTGTCCGAAGTGCTTTTTTTTATTTGGAATTTTACAGGACAGGACAGGACATTAATTTTACACAGCGCCATCTAGCCCCAAACTAAGCATAGCTTGTAATATGGGAACTAGATTACGGATAGAATACTTAAATACTTTTTGTAAATACATACGTACTATATGATACAACACCCAAACACAGAACAAACATCTATATTCTTCACACAAATGTTTGTACTGGGTGGGAATCGAACCCACAGCCTATAGCGCCGAAGGCAGAGTTACTACCAACTGAGCTATGAGGCTTGTCAGTTTTTGAAAATTTGAAACAAATTAATGTAAATAAATTTAAATTGAATTTATTTTAAACGTTCACAAACAATAACAATATGTACACACTAAAAAAAACAATATTGGTTCATACTGAGTTGCCACTGTGACATTATTCCTTACATATTTAGATACTTATACTAATACTACTAACTTACCTTCTAGCAACGAACACATTATAACAAAAAACAAAGCTAAATAAATACATCCACAAAAAGTGAGCCAAGAGCTGTCCGCTTTGCCTTCATCTCAACTGTGTAGCGATTCTCAAACACACGGAATGTTTTCGGATCGGAAACGTCACTTTTAGTCGGATTCGACTCGGATCAGAATCCGATAGATATCAACGCTATTCTCAAACCATTTCTGAAAATCTTCTGTCGAATTCTGATATACTAATGTAATTTTGATCCCGCATGTTTGTGAATAGCTATACTGATGTCAAGTTATGATAAGGCCGAGGTTGGAAGCACACTTCACCCGGATTCCTCAACAATCTAAGGAACTGGCTATCTTACCTGTAATATGCCGCTACACAACAATTTGAGAGTTTTTGTTCAGACTTGGATAAGATGGTGGTAGCTAGCCTGGCGGATTTAAACAAAGTCTTACCACCAACCAAACCAAGCACGAATTGATACTTCCCTGGAGATCGAACCCGGGACTTCTGCATCTGATATCGTTGGGTGAACCACTAGATCACAGAGGCGGTAAAGGTAAAAAAATAAGGTATTTTTTTTTTATTAAATATAAAAGATAAGATTAAGATTTTTATTAGTTAGCCTGCGTTTCATTCCCAGTCTAGAGCAACATTGTTTTACCGGTGTCGTAAGTTTTCTTTTATCAGTATATTGTTATGTTTTTATGTAAGTGGTGAGCAATAAAGAGTTATCTATCTATCTATCTATATATGTATATATATATATGTATGCAAAGTGCAAAATCAGAGTGACATCCATCCAACAGATACAATTCTATATCACGGTGAGACTTGGGAACTAATGGGTCTACTATAACTATATATATATGTGCAAAGTGCAAAATCAGAGTGACATCCATCCAACAGATACAATTCTATATCACGGTGAGACTTGGGAACTAATGGGTCGACTATATCTATATACATATATATGTGCAAAGTGCAAAATCAGAGTGACATCCATCCAACAGATACAATTCTATATCACGGTGAGACTTGGGAACTAATGAGTCGACTATATCTATATATATATATTTGCAAAGTGCAAAATCAGAGTGACATCCATCCAACAGATACAATTCTATATCACGGTGAGACTTGGGAACTAATGGGTCGACTATATCTATATACATATATATGTGCAAAGTGCAAAATCAGAGTGACATCCATCCAACAGATACAATTCTATATCACGGTGAGACTTGGGAACTAATGGGTCGACGGTGGGGCAAGATTGAGAAGGATTTCTGCACAAAGAACAAAACGTACGACATATCAAAGATCCCGGACATCTACGACTGCATAAAGTACGATCTGCAGCACAACCAACACACACTGCAGTTCGATTTGGCTGAGGAGCTGTATGTATATGCGAAATACTTGGCTGATATTGTGATACCGCAGGTTGGTGAACGTTTTTCGATACATTCAATAAATATTACAGGACATTAATCTAGCCCCAAACTAAGCATAGCTTGTAATATGCGAACTAGATTACGGATAGAATACTTAAATAGGTACTTTTTGTAAATACATACGTAATATATGATACAAAACCCAAACACAGAACAAACATCTATATTCATCACACAAATGTTTGTCTTGGGTCGAACCCACAGCCTACAGCGCAGAAGGCAGAGTTACTACCAACTGAGCTATGAGGCTTGTCTGTTTGTTTGTGTCTCTATTAATTGCCTTTTAAATATTGATATCACATCTAATAGTCTGCAACCCTTTTTTTTTTGTATCGTACGACAAAGAAGCGCTTGGCTTTCATATCATCTGGTGTCAAGTTATGATGAGGAAGGTAGAAGCGCACTTCAACCGGAATCAAAAACAGATTAAGGAACTAATTTTATCTCTAAATTTAGGAACACAGCAATTTAGAATTGTTGTAGGTGAGATGGTGGTAGCTAGCCAGAGGCCTTAGTATGAGTTTCTGACAGCTAACTGAAACTGTTTTTGTTTTCGTATAGGGCGCTTATTTCCATACATACCGCTAACCAAATGTATGGAAGAAAATTAGCGCCCTATACGAAAACGAAAATAGTTTCAGTTAGCTGTCAGAAACTCATACTAAGGCCTCAGGTGGATTTAAACAAAGTCCTACCACAAGTTAGACCGTACATGAATGTACATCACATCTTTAAATCGCAGTCCTCATTACTGAAGGTTGTGATTTCCCTGTGAAATAACTTTGGTTCGGACAATGTGAATCCAGGTCCTTGACTGCGTAAAGAGCGAGGTGAAATTCGTAGCCAAAGAAAGTCTCACGAATCTGTAGTCCAAGTACGGATCTTACCGATCGCATAATAGCGAATCGCAACGTTCGAGAACCGTACTTGCTCCGCTGGTCTGTCTATCTGGTAGGGTCACGCCCTTTGCGTGGATTGCCATCCTTTATCGTGACCGGCTTTATGCTGTCACTGTGCGCCATATATAAATATAGCAAAAAAATATATGACCATATTCTTAACCGACGCTATGCGCCGTATACGACGCTATAAGCCATGGTACTGCCTCCGGTAGTCGGGTATTTGTTACATGAGCTATGACTATGCCCCTGTGGCGGCTTGTAAAAGGTTGACACCAAGAGAAAGGAGACTGAAACTAAGTAATCAATATTTTTATGCATACATTTAACACCATACAATGCTGTTTCAGTTTTTCAATTAAATTTTACGGAGCCTGTTTCTTTTAAAAAATATGATAGAAAATGTATTGTTTCAGGAATATGGCTTGTCAATGCAAGAGAAGATGACAATAAGTCAAGGAATCTGCACTCCACTTCTAAAGAAAATAAGGGCGGATCTGCAAAGGAATATAGAGGAATCCGGAGAAGAAACTGTCAATAGACTGAACCCAAGGTATGTATCATCCTATTGATGTTGTCCCGGCTTGAGGCTAGCTCGATATGATTTTGTATCAATTGTTCTTTGTTGTTTTTTTCAAAATAGTTAAATATTACTTACTTTGCCAGATATTTGCCTTGTCTTGCTGATTCTTTGTTTTACATATTTTTTAGAAATTGCCGCAACTTTGAGCAAATAACTAGAACTCTTTTCCGAAGACGGCTTTTTTATTAGTGGAGCTTTTAAATATTTCGTAAAAATTGTACCGCCGCATTTTCATATCATGTTCTTAATTCACAAGTTTTAAATCAATCCTCACGGAGGCTTAGGTACTTGCTTATAAATTCAATCTTACAAATTGCAAGCTTTTTTATTCCACAAGCAGTGTGTGCGCGCTTTGCAGGTACAGCCACGGAGTGTCGAGCCCGGGCCGCCACGTGCGGACGCGACTGTACTTCACCAGCGAGAGTCACGTGCACTCGCTACTCACCGTGCTGAGGTTCGGGGGACTACTCGATGTGAGTATTATTTGCATGTACAGTCACGTACTACTTCACCAGCGAGTCACGTGCACTCGCTACTCACCGTACTCTATGTGAGTTTTATTTGCATGTATAGTCACAGATTGTTTAGATCAGTGGGAGGTACGTGCGGACGCGTACCACCGTTGAGTGTCACGTGCACTAGCTTTTCACTGTACTAATATTTGGTTTTCATAGGTGATAAATACCACCCTCTCATAACAGCTCATATCATCTTTCTGGTTGGCACGAAGATAATACCACTGACATAATGCCCTCCACATGTATCACTTTTTACCTGATTATGGCAAAGCAAAAAGAGGGTTAGGATTTTGATCGATTGGTGTTTATAGATGTTCATCTGTCCCCACTTAATATACCACTTATCATAATTTGACAAATGAGCTTATTAATGTGATAGCCTTGGTCATATGCTATCTTAATATAACGCTTAAGATCGCTTACTACTGTTAGAATGTATTGTTTTGTTAAGGTAGGTGGTATACGGCCACGGCTATCCTCTGAATATCTATATTCAATACATTAAAATATTATTACGTGTTAGTTGTTTATATAGACGATAAATAATGAAAAGTTTGTGCATAACGATTTCAGATGCAAATGTTTATTTTGTTTCATACTTTAGTGCGCACACACGCGTATATAAGCATACAAACCTTCCAGCAAACCTAGATAGAGAGAGAAACAGGATTAAATAGAAGGAAAAGTGTACAACATTACTTCATAACATAGGAATAATACGATTAATTACACAACATAATAAATGTAATAAAAAATACTCATCATATTATTGTGAATATCTTAATAAACACAAATCATATTTTTAATTAATTAATATATGCCTACCTATTACTTTTTAGAGGGTGATTTTGCATTATTCTGGTTTTAGTTTTTGAACTTAGAGGTTTAGGTGTATTTATGAATAATATCATCAAAGCATAGAAACGGTTACACCAGTTTGATCCACTTCAGCAAGCTGAGTAAAGTGGTTGAAGTGTCCTCTCCACTGACGCCACACTGCCTGGGACTCTATTTGATAACACAGGCCTTCTCAGGAACCTGCGCCATCCTCTCGACCTATACTCGCAATAGTTATAGTTTTTTTTTTAATTGGTGATAGCCAAGCGTTTGACCAGCTTACTTGAAAAACAAGAAAAGATGTGGCCTAAGATGGAACACGCTTCTTCTGGACTAAAATACTTCAAGATTGTACTCGTGCGGAAAAACAGACGAGGGCAAGGAATTCCATTTCTAACCAGTATTAATGATAAAGGTAGAGGCGAAACGAGGAGTTCGGCTCAATCGAACATTTAGAAGGTACGAGCCTGCCGTACGTCTACTAGCCCGGTGATGGAAAGGGGATGGAGGGATTAGGTCAAAGATATCATGCGCACACTATATAATAATGCACGCCAAAATAACAATTCTAAAATTGTTGTGTTCTGGTTCTGCCATTTAGAGGTGAGATAGCCAGTTCCTCAGTTTATTGAGGATTCCGGGTGAAGTGCGTCTCCACCTTCGGCCTTGTCTCAGCTTGTGTAACCAGATGAGATGGAGGCCAAGTGCTTACCCGTCGTATAATTAAAAAAATAATAATCCAGTAGAATTTATAGAAATTTGTAGTTCTGAATCTTTGGTTATATTTTCAGGTTTTAAAAGACGAGCAATGGCGACGAGCCATGGAGTACGTTTCGATGGTATCCGAGCTGAACTACATGTCTCAAATAGTAGTTATGCTGTACGAAGACCCTACAAAGGACCCATGCTCGGAAGAAAGGCAAGGACATTTTTTTTTTTCCTCTTAGTATTTTTTTTACTCTACTGTCTTGATGCGTATTGGCTAGATTCGTTGTTTGTTTTCAATATTCCTAGTGTTCTAGATGTTTATTTGTGCCATGGCGGCTGTGAATGCCGTAAAAGTCGACTAAGGGAACTCAGTTAGGGCATCTTACTTCTGTGTATACAATAATGTTTACTTGAGATCTTGAATTATGCTATTACTGGGACTGAGGGGCTCTGTCCAGCTGTGGATATTAATGGGCTGTCCTACCAATCCAATAATTTCAACCAAACCAAGCACATATTGTACTCCCCTTGGGGATCGAAACCGGGATTTCTGGATCTGACACCGGCGGTCGACCCACTAGACCACAGAGGCGGTTATAGTTAAAGTCTATGACAACCACGTGAACATAAGACCGGAGAAAATAATAAAGTTTGGTTTTATTTCATGTCATTTGTGTTTCAGATTCCATGTGGAGTTACACTTCAGTCCGGGCGTGAATTGCTGTGTTCAGAAGAATCTACCGCCCGGACCGGGTTTCCGTCCACATAGCCGCAATCATTCTACCACCAACAACTCGGTAAGACTTACCATCCTTATCTTCTTGACTATGTATCTATCATTAATTAAAAATAACAAACACGACCAATATCCCTATTTATGTCCAAGCAACAAAATAGCAGTCAAGCAGTCAATTGTGTGTTCACTATGTCTATTGCAAAAATGGGCCTTTTTTTTAGTAAAAATAAATGTATTTTTCTCACAAATAGGTACTTAAGTATTACAAGATAAACAAGTTATGAAAAAGCATAGTTAGTAGCTAGTGACCTGTTTTGTGAGAGTCTGGTGCCTGAAATAGGTTTTTTTTTTTAACATATGTGTGCATGGCTATGGGGTGTAGGTACGAAAGGAAGCTTGATGTGTAGATAAGATAGAAAGTGAGTATGTGATGTAAGGAGCAGGTACTATTTGTAGTCTTATTTATTTATTTATTAAGTGGAACAATTTGTGATTATGGTAGATACTAGAAGAATACGAAATTTCTTTCCTTGAAGCTTAAGGTTCCTCGAGCCAAATGATCATATTTGGAGTCCTCCTCTTTGACGAGCCAATTATGAAATGACGAAAAAAAAAACTGATTAATTCTTCTGATTTTTTATCCCTAAATCCGGAAATTAATTATTTATGTGCTAAAGTAATAAGAAAGACTAGACCTAAAATCAATGATTTTTCTTTAATTATTTTGCTTTATTCGTTTAATTTTAAAATGGATGGTTTCCGCGAGTATTTGTGTCGTGACTAGCGTCAGTACATGAGCGAGAGAGAAAGAGAGAGAGAGACGTGCGAGGGACAGTGCTATGCTAATAGCACTGTCCCTCGCACGGTTGGGTTTTGCTCTAGCTACGGTGCTTTGGATTTGCATTAATCACTCTTGGCAGTGGGTTGGTGAGCGCAGTGTTGATGTTACGTAAACTCGGGGTGGAAGTTGCTGCCGATCTCCTGGTGAATTCCTGTGATCGCAGTATATTTACTTTATTCTCAGAGATCCCCGATTCGATCCCCAGGGTTTACAATTTGTGCTTGGTTGGTTTAGTGTCGTCTTTAGAGATATCCAAAGGAGAATAGGCAGGGACCCATATTTTTTGTTGAATTAGTTAGACACGCCCCGGTCTAAAGTAAAATTAACTTTTGTAGAGTTCACCCGAAGAAGTAAAATGCATCGCTGAAGAAGGGGAAGATGATACAATGGCGAGTCAAGAGACGTTACAGGCTGTAAGTTGGCTTTATTTTACTCTTATCTTTACGTATTATAATTCTTCTGTACGTGTGTTTGTGACTGAGCTCCTCTTAAACGGCGGGACCTATTTCGATAATCATTTTCAGGTCCGCGCAGAGCTGTCGCCCTCCCGGTTTAGAACCAGACCAGCGTATTGTCCTTTAAAAATAATGATCATTATTTTCGTGTGTGTACGGTCCCTTGATGGTTTAGATTCACAATTGGGCCCGATAAGTGGCGTTCCGAGTTATTATATGTTTATTTTGTTTCGTTAGGGAGCAGAACCCTTATAGTTACTTAATTGTAAAATTAGTAAAATTGCCGGACGTGAAAAAGACTATGGTTTTTTTTTTAGTTCACCGAAGAATACGGTGAAGTCTAGACAGATTATTCATAGGTTTTACTTAGCGTAAATGGATCAGCATTTACGCTGAATTCAGTGCTAGGTGGCGCTAAAAAACTAAAGTAGTAAAAAGTTAAGTGTCCAGAAGTATATTTTTATTTAGACCTCATCTCCACGTCTTTCCGAATGTTATATTTTTTCTTAAATACTAAGAATTCTTCACAAGGTAGCAGGTAGATAGCATTTGTAATTACGAGAACAATAACTTTTCGGTAAAAGTCCTTGATTTGTGTTAAGATTTCTCAATTCCATTTTTGTTGTTCCATTAGGTGATGTTTGACAATACCTTACAGGAGTCCGATGAAATGGATACATTCTCCCCTAAAAAGTCGAACAAACTGAGTATGCTAAGGCCTTCAGATCCCATACCGATATGGTAAGTTCTTATCTGTAGGTGATTCGCTTATACTAAGTAGAAAGGGTGAATTCCCTATAAACAACAAACATACAAGAGATATGATATGTGAAATGGCATTTACTTTGAAATTAATATATGTTATAGTTTAGGATAGATGCTAGAGCGCTTATGTTTCGAAAACACGATTACATCAAATTTTCTCGATAGAAAAAAATCCAAAGTTGACTCTATTTTGTACCAAAAATGTTTGCCGTTCAATAAATACGCCCAATTAGGGCTTGAAACTTTGTACAGTAAATAAACACAGTATACAGCAGACGGTCTGTGTTTTCGATTTGCAAAATTCATACTGGTTTTACCGTAAAAAAACAAAACGTAGAAATACGCGCATATTTCTGTCATCTGGTGGTAATAAGCGCCGTGGTTGAGCGCACAGCAATGTCACCTTTATTATTACTTCTTAGTTCGAAACTAGAATAAAGTTGCGTTGAGTTGCTAATCTGAGGTACTGTAGCCCGTTAAACCTTTATTTTGATTCGAAAAAAGGGTATTATTCGCTTATTTTACTTATATTTATCCCGACGTTTCGGCGGGTTTGCACCAGACTGGATCTTGGAAGCCATCGTCGGGAACTGAAGGCGTTTTAACAACTACCCTCAGCTAGGTCTTGATTATTAGAGTGTAACTTACAACTTGTAATCTCATTTTAGTTTATTTAGGAGAATAAATGTATTTAAACCCATTAATTTATTTTAATTTTATTTAAATAAATATATTTAATTTTAATGTATTTTTTGGGCGGCTTAGGTATACGCAAAATTTCTAGTGTTGCTTTGCCAGCGTTCTTGTCTTCCGTCTATAGTACACATTCTTTGGTTGAGAAAATTCTAACACCATCAATTTCGGCTGTTCCAGGCAATATACTCCAAATTTCTTATCTTGACGAGGCTCGAAATGCTTGGCATAGTGCTTGCCCTAATACCGATCCCCCAAAACACCTTTCGGCACAACGGCAGTGGGACGGGCCTCTGTGCGAGTTGACACGGAATTATCTATTACATACGTGCTCAACCTCCACAGATCGTGCTCGTCTCTTAGCTGTTTCAAAATGGGAATCAGGTCTTTGGCTGCAAGCACATCCATCCTACAATACCGGTACACTTATGGATCCTGTAACTTTCCGTATTGCCACTTGTCTTCGGTTGGGTGCAAGATGCTGCGCCTCTCACCAGTGCCGGTGCGGTGCGGCCGTAGATCAATTTGGTTTTCACGGACTTTCGTGCGCAAGGTCTGCGGGCAGGATTTCGCGCCACGCTAGTCTTAATGACATTATCCGTCGAGCGTTTACCAGTGTCAATGTGCCAGCCGTTCTTGAACCGAATGGTCTGTTACGTGATGATGGTAAGCGGCCCGACGGTATGACTCTTGTCCCTTGGGAAATGGGTAGGCCTTTGGTGTGGGACGCTACCTGCGTCGACACCCTAGCGCCATCTCATCTGCCTGGGACATCAGTTAGGGCTGGTGCGGCGGCTGATTCGGCCGAGGATCACAAAAGGCGCAAATATAGTGGTCTCGACAGAGCTTACCTATTTGAGCCTTTTGGGGTGGAGACCTTGGGTCCGTGGGGAGCCGGTGCCCTCCGGGTTTTCAAAAATATTGCGGGGCTTTTGATTGAGGCGACACGTGACCCAAGGGCTGGCTCTTATTTAGGCCAGCGAATTAGCATAGCTATTCAGCGTGGCAATGCAGCCAGTGTCTTGGGCACGCTTCCGTCTGGTACTGGTCTGGAACAGTTGAGTTACCTATAGGCCGTTTGTAACGGTCCTTAGGTAATCTGACTGATTCCTTTGTACTTAGTTAGTTTAATTTATTGAATAAATGTATACTTTAGTTTAAACCTAACATATTTTGAAATAAAGCTTCAGGGCATACTGAAAAGCTGGTTATCATTCAGGGCCTTCTTGTTATTTGATTTGACCGCGAATCCGGCGAATCGAATAAGCCAATAACTTTCATTTATTCAGTATAATTTCAACGATAAGAAAGTTTATAATGTTTTTTTTTATTGTACGACGTATCAAACGGGTCCTGCGCCACCTTAATTAATACATACCCAATTGTAAATAATTAATACATGACAGCGCTGATTTTCAGGCAGAGCCCTATGAAGGATGACGTCAAAACGGGGGACTAATACTTGTACATAAATTATACACACGCAAATAGTTTGAGAATCGTAAGCTCGATTTGCCATGTCTAGCGGGACTGTGTTACAGTGTATTCAATATAAGACCCATCGTTACCAAAAATGGAGCTAACATTATTACCCTAGAATTTTAGGGCACTTGATAACCCCTCGGCCACTCTAATTCAACCCGTGGATGGCGTTTACCGTTGCGGTCGCAAGAAAGGAAGCAAACTACTGTCCTACTTCATTAATAATAAACAATAACATTTCTTGGAAATTTGTCGAACAAAATAGATGAAGCTTCAAAAATGAAAACGACCTATGACATGTACAATTACGCTTATTATCTTTCTGTTCCTTTACTGCAAACTTCGATCCGCTTGTCTTGCGATCGGCTTTGAACTATGAAAAACCTTTGCTTACCGTTTTTCCCTCCATATTTGGAGGAGGTTCCGTCCAACAGTGGACATAAATGGGGTGTTGGAGTATGACCCTGATCCACGACGGTTCTCTTGCTGAAAATATAGTTAATAGTGTTGATTTTGTAGCAATCTCCACTACACGGTAAGCGGGCACGAAGCATCGACGTTGGCTGCTAGACTCAACGAAGAACTGCGCGCCAGGAGCCATGCCGTGGGCGAGATCCGGGAGAGGGCACAAGTAAACATCGTCTTAAATCCTATGTTTAGTTTAAATATATAACTATAACGATATATGAAGACATGTAAAGAACCGATAGAGCCAATAGTCTTACAATTAAAAAAAAAAAGTATTTAAGTATTCTATCCGTAATCTAGTTCCCATGTTACAAGCTATGCTTAGTTTGGAGCTAGATGGCGTTGTGTGAAATTAATGTCCTGTAATATTTATTTATTTATTTAATCATTGATAATCTGCTGGTCTGCATGTCTATAAGCAACCTATTAATTCTATTTTTGTATGACGTGGAAGTTGGCCTTCATCTCACCTGAAGTTCAAGTTATAATAAGGCGAAGGTAGAAGCGCACTTCACTCGGAATCCTCAATAGTCTGAGGAACTGGATATCTTACCTCTAAATGCTGGAACTCAACATTTTTTTGAATTGTTGTTATGACGACTTAGGGAAGTTACCTACCACCATGGTAGGTAGCCAAGCGGACTTAAACAAAGTCCTACCACCAAACCTAGACAATATTATTGGAGATCGAACCCGAGACCTCTGGACCTGACACCGGTAGGCGAACCACTAGACCACAGAGGCGGTAAAAAGACTGTGGACTCGGAAGACTCCAAAATTATAGTGGTGTTGGAAATCAAACAGGGCAACTAGTTCCAGTATCCAGGTCGTAATTAATATTATTTTACCAATTTCAGAGCGATGAAAAGGAGCCTAAAGATCCAGAAGAAGCGCCTCCACGAGCGAGGAGCTATGACCAGCACAAACAGAGCCACGATAACGGTATGTATGTACTCGCGAGAGCGGCCTGGTTTGGCTGGTTGACCCCCTTGACTAACCGATCGATATCTTGTGGCTGAAATGAGATAACTGCTCTCCAAAGACCTATTTGAGGCTGTGTGAAACGCCTGTGGAATTTATTACAACATACCGCTACAGAACTGGAGCAAACGTAGATACATGCTATGGACATTAAATCTAG
This sequence comes from Venusia cambrica, assembly GCA_951394065.1. Taxonomy (NCBI): domain Eukaryota; kingdom Metazoa; phylum Arthropoda; class Insecta; order Lepidoptera; family Geometridae; genus Venusia; species Venusia cambrica. The sequence goes on along the minus strand of OX596060.1, from coordinate 4,406,608 downwards.
CCTCCTCCCGATTTTTACTAACGCCACAATTTATTTCATACAAAATTATACACGACTGAATCTAGACTATAATAGGTTACAGGAAAGTGTGGCCAAAAGGACCAGTTTCCAGGCCGTAATATAAAAAAAAAACTTTTTATGTGTCAAATTCACTGAGTTCACTAAGTCTACGTTTGCCCAGCCCCTAGTATTTTGCGAACACAACAAAGTCATTATAGCCTTTCTTCGTGCTAGCACGAATCGATATTTATGTAAATCGATAGTTCGATACATAGATTATAGTTATTTGATTTTGATAACTCATCGGATATCTAGTGATTAAAACAAAACTTTCATTTAGGATATCTAGTTAGACAAAAGCGAACCGAGTCTCGTTAAATGTAAAGTCCAAAACAACATGTTCATTTTTAATCCTTGATGTTTCTTTCATGGCATTACGGAGATTTTATTTATTTTATTCGTTTTGTTTAAATCACAATTAATCACAGTTATTTTTTGTTTGTAACATTGTGTTCTTAATTGAGTTGGTCTGTTTTTATCAGTTGCAGTAACATACTACCTTTTTTTTATATGACAAAGATTGCAAGTAATCATTACATTTGTGTATATGCTTAATATATGATACATCGATTTTATATGGTAACGTGCTTGCATAGTTTTATAAACTATTTGATAAATGCAGCTTACCTATTATTGTTTCTGGAAACACATCCTAAATACTCACACGTTTTATTCCAAATTATAATTCTTTTTATTATTATTACCTAATTCTGTCGTCATAACAACAATTCTGAAATTGTTGTGTTCCGGCATTTAGAGGTAAGATAGCCAGTTCCTCAGTTTGTTGAGGATTCCGGGTGAAGTGCGCCTCCACCTTCGGCTTTATCTCAACTTGCTACCAGGTGAGATGAAGGCCAAGTGCTTACCCGTCGTACAATAAAAAAAAAAAAGATTTCTCATGTATATTACTGCAACGGCATACTAATGTTGTGATATAACGGAATGCGCTGACTTAATGCATTGTGCCGCGGTGTCAGAGTCGCAAGGGGGGCAGTTCTCGGACGCAGGGCTTCGCTATACGAGCTTGCAGGCCGTGGACAGGCAAGGTCAGTTCCTCACCAGAACCAATACTGACACAAAGCGATTACTTTTACTTATTAAAACATGTTTTGTTCAATGCAACACCCATACAAAACAAGATACAATACACATCTACTAAAACAGAACAAACCTAAATATAAACATCGAAGAAACACAACTGTGCAAAATTACAAAGTATTTGATGTTACAATAGAGCTAAAAGTAAGCCTCACAAAACATTAATGATCCAAGGCACAGCTGCATAAAGCGTTACGCGTATAATAATGTGTTTAAATTTACCCAATTTAAAATAACACGGTATTACCGCACTTATGGGGCAATAAGGAAAAACAAAGCATGATCCAATTATATAGTTATGTATTGTATACACTCTTTGGGAGGCCTTGGCCCGGCTGTGGTACGAAATAGGCTAAAAAAATGTTATGTATTCGACTAATTAATCAATAAGTGGGGTTTTAAATCAGCCACACAACGTAAAACACGTGTTATTAGACACCACTGATGACATTTCACAATAACATTACTAGATTACACAAAATAGGTGCTATTTAACAATTATTTGGGTACACCAGAAACTGATCAATAGCTTATTTATTCATCAAAAGTAATTTGCTTAGAACACAAGTAATTTGCTTATGACCTCTCTGTTTATTTGGTTTTAAAAAGTACAAATGATAATGGTGATTGTGGGTTCGTATTAAATTAATACTTTCCGTTCCTTTTTGCCTTCGGGAAGCCTTCGATTATCGCATACGCGAGAATATATGTATGTATTTTAGAATATAATGGTATGCTAGCTTTTTCAACATGTAGAGGTAGTTCAGTTATTGCTTGTAGGCGACCATCAATATCCTATTCTTAAACAATATGGAGTTTCGGAGGCCCATTTATATGTCTATTTTCTCGATAGGTGGCGTTTTTTTTTACACATGTTGTTTTTATTTATTTTTGGAATTCCTTTTGAAAGGACTCGTCCGGGGAGTACTACCACCATACCTATTTAGGCCGCTAAGCAGCATTGCTGTTTCGGTTTGAAGGGGGTAACCGATAAAATTACGGGCATACGGGGCCTAAGACATGTATGCCCCAAGTTGATGGGCGCAATGCAGTGCAGCGTAGGTCATGTTTTTTGTGGATATGACCTGCGCAGCAAGGCTTTGGGTTGCTTGCTTGTTCCGTCTCCATGTCGTATAAAAATAATTGTAATACATTTAAAATTTAAATAATATAATGGATTTAAATTTTTAACTACGTAAGTTGATCTTGTCGATAGCGTAAGTCTTAATATAGATAAAAAAATATATCTGAGTCTATATTTAAACAACATATCGATTTAATGTCAGAGGAGAAAAAAATGCTGTCCTTGTTACGCAACATTACATGTTTTACTTTATTACACAATATTTATTAGGCTATTGGGAACTTCGTGCCAGCTATTTGATAAGTCCCCATAGTTTCGTTTTGTGTTTTGTTGTGTGCGTCGTTTATTTGACATGATTACTGAGTCCGTAGCGAACCGGAGAACTGCGGTGATGAGCTCATACTGGCCGGCGATATTGTGTGTGTTGTTGCATCCTGCTCTGTTTGTGTGTTTGACTGTGTTCTAAAGCATGAATTAACATTAAGGCTCCTGAGATGGTCAAATTTATTGATCGAAGCGTATGCGATTTGGTTTTAAACGTTTATCATTTAAGCTACGTTACTTCTACATGCATTATGATTATGAATGTTGATTATAAATTTTCCGAGTCAAATCATATTCATCTTTTGATAATTAGAAAAAAAATCTTATAAAATATTCCTGCGACGAAATTTGTAGGTTGTATTTTGGCCGTAAGCCTGTGCCAATATAATGGTATAAAAAAAATCTTACATACTTAAATCGGAAAAATACGTCCCAACATGTTTTATTGGTATTCAATAGATATTGTGAATCGCAATCGCGCATCTCAGGGCAAATTTAATTTAAGTTCGTGCTGAAGCCACGCCACTTTCAGTTGTCACTTTCTCCCCGGAGCATAGTGCTATGGGCTGAGGAGTGAGCTGACGACGGCGAGAGTGGCTTGGCAAAGAACACCTGTCAAACTGTCATATCACTAAAGCTACTGTCATTAGTCAAAGTACCATCATTAGGCAGGAAACAGAAGAAACAGTAACGGGGTAAAAGCACATAGCCTTATTCATGTTAGCAGACATAAATTGCGCAAAATTAGACAGCCTCACTGATACCTAGGTCCGGTTTGCCTAGTTTCAAAACGATTATGTTGTTAACTGTCGGTGATCGCATGTTATCTCTTTTCCTTTGTACCCACGAGGACGAGATAGCATGTTGCGTTGGCTAAAGTCAGGGATTTCCAGGAGTAGTAGATTGATTTAAGGTTACTGCATCTTCTGACCTGAGTTTCGTTCGAATGGCTACGTGCATTGCACATCATACAGATACGGCGAAGCCGGTCGCGATAAAGTTACCATCGTCACGCTTCGACGTTTATGTTACTGTCTATTTATATATCTTACTGTTTATTTGTTTGTATTATTATTATGTATTTATATATCGATTCTAATTTATATTTTCTAATTTGTCTCCATCACCCTACCCTACCCCCGCACATCACATAACACGTAACGCACTAACTCGCCAGCCATCGAGCTGCCCGTACTAACACTGACGGCGCCGTCCGGGCGGCGCGCAAGCGTCGACCCTCTAACTCCCTTGATTAACGTGGACGGCGTCGAGTCCTCGACTAACGAGCTTCCCCTCTCGGCGATCACCTTCGGTGTGTGTCGGGGGGGGGTCGCGTCGTGGCCTGGGCCGGGGGCGGGGGCGGGCAGCTGTAGCGTGTCGCGCGCAGGGCGGCGGCAGCGGCACAGCATCGCCGGCCAGATGAGCTACCTCAAGATGCTGGGGCTGGGCGCGCGGGGGAAGCTCTCCGCGGCCGGGCTGTTCTCCACCGCCGTCATCTCGGGCTCCAGCTCCGCGCCCAATCTAAGGGTGATGATTCCTACCTCCTCCGCGACCAACGGTGAGTACTACTTACTGACAGCTTATATGTCTTGGGGAGGCTCGCGCCTTGGTAGACCTCCTGACAATGACAAGCCTCGAGGTCTCGAGCTTAACCTACTGCATTCGATTGTAGAACCAGTGTCCAAAATAGTTGAATGAAGCCGAGCTTAGATAATCTTTGTTCTTTAAGATTGACAATTTCGCCCGCCTTACAATTACTGTACAGTTACTGTAACCGTTGATTTGATTTTACGATGACAACATTGAACCTTCAGATATGGTGGTCCGGTCTTCTTGATTCGCACGCCGTCTATTATTGAGTGTCTCCCGCCAGAAACGCCACTCATTGTTGATCGCGCTTATAAGTTGTTCCTTGCATACCAGCTGATGGATTGCCCAAGCTATCGACTTTTATTGATGGTTTGTTCGGTTCTAGCGGCTCTAGAAGGTTTCGGCGGTGTGCCGGCCATTCGTCCGCTGGAGACCCTCCACAACGCGCTGTCCCTGCGACAGCTGGACGTGTTCTTGGAGCGAGTGGCCTCGGCCCCGGTACTGCTCGGGACGCCGCCGGCTAACAGCGCGCCGCCGCCGCACAAGATGCCTTCACCTACCAACAGTAAGTCCTCTGGTTACATTATTCGACCTGAAACATTAGCACAAATATCTGGTGCTGGTCTCGTTACAACTGCTGTTTAGTTACTCGTCTCTTTTGTTTTTTTTTGTTAGATAGGATTAGATATCTATTTTATACTGTGTTATAGTAATGTAAATTAATATTTATTTTCGTACTTTTGGGCTGTCTGTTCTTAGCTATCTTTTCCATGCAAAGATTGTCTGGAGAGATCGCTTTTAGCGATAAGGCCATACATTATTCCTAGTTTAGGTGTTTTTGTTTGCTTGTCTGTTTATTTTTGTTTCTTGGTGTACAATAAAGAGTTTATCTGTCTATTCTGTCGGATATCTTCATCATCATCAATGATACCACAGGTGTAGGCTGGAGCGGTCCGTCATCGCTGATGTCCTCTTCAGGTGAACTCCCAAGCGGCCTCTCGTCCGCCGGACCATCGTCTCCCAACTCCAACTACGCATCGAACTCCGAACATAAGAACCTTTGCGATAGGTATGCGTATACTTCATAAAGGACAATGCAAAACGATTGGCATGATGGAAAAAAAAACGATGTTTGTTCCACTATACTATCAAAATAAAATCTAACAGAAAAAATATTTAGTAATAAATCCGCCAAATCTCTCTGAAATAATCAAATCGACACGTGTTTCGCCTCTACACGAGGCATCCTCAGGAAATATAGTCTTGATGCTGACTGACTAGCCCTCTGTGGACGTGCTGCCGCTCCAAACTCGGAGCGTTTTTTTCTGTTTTCAGATTTTATTTTGAAATATGGATCTCCGCAAAATTACGCCTTAATCAATTAGCTACCACTATACTATTATAGTAAATCGTAAGAACGGTGGAACGGATTCAATAAGATCAAAATATTTCGTTTCCGAATAAGTTTCTTAACGTGTAAAGGGATATCCAGAGCATGTTTCACATCTCCTAATTCCTTAGATCATAAGGTGCTAATAGTGTGCGATTCATTTACGCGTTGTATTCTGTAGCCTAACATTTTTGCTATCTCTCTCATTTCTATCGAAATCCCGTCACGCTATCTCATTTGTAATAGCACACATGCTAATATTGCCTGTAACCGTTTCCTGTAACTCACCTTGACATGCTACTCTATCTAGTAACTCATCACGACTGATAGGACTGACGGACTATATTCCTAGATCTAGCTGGTGGAAAGTTGGAAAATACAGAATGCGGACTGTGATTGAATACGCAAGTAGTTTGTTCACTTGTGTCTTAAGAAACTGTTCAAAATCATGTCTAATCTAAACTTGACACGATCCCGGATTGATGTTGTTGCTAAAATTTTACGTAGGTGCAATGCAAAGATACATTGCTAAAATCACCGTGACACGTTTAAAAGTTAGGGTCTACGAGTACACTCATAGTATATTTTTAAATCAGACTTATTCTGACCAAAAAAAAAATATTTCTACACTCCAAAAGTGAGCTACACTGACAATTTCAGAGACTTTAAATTTTCAGATTTGACCTCGTTTGGGCATTTGACTATCAGTCAAGTACGTAGTCAACTATCCAAGGATTTTGTAGGGGTGCTTCCTGTTTTATCGTGGTCATATTTAGACCCGTTTTATTTAATTTTCATTAATGTTTCAACCTGATCAATTTCCGTGTAAAATTATTGTTAGACAAAAAAACCTTAGCATCCCCGAAGCAGTTTCTTCAGACACAAGTAAACCTACGCTGCCTATTTCGCGAGGAGGCAATGTGTGTTTACACGTAAGCGGAGTGTATTCTCCGAGCCGCATTCCGTATTCCCTTGGTTCCAGCAGTTGGAAGGGGCTGTGGACCGGCGAGGCGGCCACGCTGTGCGACTCCAGTATGCACCCGCTCATGCCGCACTGCAGCGTACCAGGTACCCGTCGATCTCTAAAGCCTTACGTATAGCTACTAAGAAAATCCAACTACGCCCCATCTGATATAACCATTTTGTATAAAGCCCCAATATTGTACAGTTTGTCTATCACGACACCTCTTGCCCTGTCGATTTTGAAATCCAAGATGGCGGATGTGTTTGTAGTAGTGCATGCACGTCATTGGACGATCTGACTCCGATCTTATTGAACGAGAGGGCGCCAGTGTCTACGCCAAACTGAAAAGTGACGGTTGTATGTTATTTATACCACGTTTGTTGAGCTTGGGCTCGCGCTGTATACAATGCTACAGTAGTTATTGAATACCAACAACAATAAAACACTACTTTCAGTCACTAAGTTGTCGCCTATACCTATTAGAACTCGATTTCTTTTCAAACTTGGATAAATCGCTTCAAACATTCAAAAATCACATGCTGCAATACAATGGGACTGCATGAAAACTATGTTGACTTTTGATTTCATTTGCTATTCACATAATTTGTATGTATGATATATGTTTCTTGTCAGTCTCTTTGAGAACCGCCTCTGTGGTCTAGTGGTTTAACCCACCGATTTCGGATAAAGAGGTTCCGGGTTCGGTCCCCATGGGGAGTACAATATATTGTGCTTGGTTTGGTTGGTGGTAGGATTTTGTTTAAGTCTGCCTGGCTAGCTACCACCATCTGACCTAATTCTGTCGCCATAATAACAATTCTTAAAAAAAAAGTTGTGTTCCGGCATTCAGAGGTAAGATAGCCAGTTCCTCAGTTTATTGAGGATTCCGGGCTAAGTGCACCTCCACCTTCGGCCTTATCTCAACTTGTTACCAGGTGAGATGAAGACCAAGCGCTTCCTCGTCGTACAATAAATAAAAAAAAATGTCCCTCGCTGTTCTCATTCAGAGATTTCCAACCGGACAGTACATGAGAGGTGTTGTCCGTCTTTAAACCGGTCACGTGGATTTTTGACTTGTAATAGGTTTGTGACATCTGCAGGTTCATCTATTAGCGGCGACGTGACCCCGGTGTCGATAGCTTCGGAGCTAGAGTTTGGCAGCAACGAGGCCACCGCCGGTTCAATCACCGATCATGACTTATTGGTAAGACTAAGTGGAAATGTATTTAAAATGATATAGCCTATGTCACTCCCACAATTTAGACGAACCCAATGAATTTACACGTCAAAATCCACCAACCCGTTAAGGCAATGAAATAGACATACATAATCTTGAAGGATATACCTATACTACTACCATAGGGTTGGGAACCTCCCGAGGCGGGTTAAAAGGATTTACAACGAAATGCCTATTCTGTCATGCTTTGAACACATTTATCTCATGTATCGATTTGTAATAGGCTCTTCTCACTCTTCCTCATACCCTCGCCTACGTACGAGTTGGCTACCTACATTGTACCACTGCGGGCGGAGGGGGAACCATATGCCATGTTAAAAACATAAACATGTATGAACTCGGTTACAACATCTGTTAGAACAGACGGTAGAGTTGACGATTCAAAATTGTCCTAAACATATTTTAGATAGAATAGTCCGTTTTTTTTGACGGGAAGTTCTTGGCTTTCATCTCACCTGATTGAGCAATACTTTGAAGCTGATTAGATAGATAGATGTATAGATTTATTCACTTATATTATTTTTATCTAAGTAGTGTTTTAAGCCTATTTAAGGTTTGACTATACACTAGGTTTTCATTAGCTACCACCATCCTACCTAAGTGTGTCTCCAATAAAACAATGATCATTTATTGTGTTACGGAATTTAGAGGTAAGATGCCAGTTCCTCAGATAGTTGAGAATAACGGGAGAAGTAGGCGTCTTCAGCCATAACATAACTTAAAACCAGATGAGATGAAGAGAAAGCGCTTCCCCGTCGTGCAATAATAAAAAAAAACAGTCACTAACGAATTATTTTAGATACTGCACGGCGAAAAGTTTATTAGCACACACACAAACAAAACCGACCCGTCGGGTATTTCCTAATTGAATGAGATCTCACGGCAGGTTCCTATTTCAATTTGCACCAAGAACCTGGGTATCGTTCAATTTCCACAGAAACAGTTGAACTAAGTTGCCACAGGCTGTCATATTTAGGGAAAGGAGAAGGCGATTATATGAAGGTCGTTTTCAACCCGCGCCTTCCGCCCGCCCGCATTGCACTATTCACCCTCCCGCTTGTCGGCCGGGAGTGGCTGTGCACTCGCATCATTCCCGATCTTCCCCTCCTACGGGGGGGAGTGCAGGCCCCGCTGTAAGGCGGGCGGTCGTCGGGGGGGACTGGATGTAAAGGAAAAAAAAAAGGCTATCATATTTGATTTCGTTTCAGAGTGGAGAAGGCGAAGATGACGAAGAAACATTATCAACGGACGACTGCGGCTCGCCGATGAGAATAATCCGCAACGACCTCAGCCCTTCGAGCCACTCGGTGGGGCCGCCCCTCCGTCTCAACGACGCGCAGCCGTCCACCAGCGCGGCGCCCGACTTCTACGGGCTCGACCTTCAACGCACCAAACAATCCTTCCACAAAGACGTACCCTCCACCAGCAAAAACTTCAACCTGCCGCACGACCTACCCAAGTGCAACGACCGCATCGTATCGGACATCGACTCTTTAAACTTGACTCAGAGTATCGGACGACAACGAAACGAGCTCCTCAATAATGGGAGCAGGCGGTACAGTGAGAGCAGCGCGCTGAAAGGCAACGCGCAAGGCAGCGTCGCGGGGAGGTTCAAAACGACCCCCGTGGCGGAAGACTTGCTTCGCCCGAGCACTTCCAGTGATAGCGTTAAAGGCGAAGCGGGACCTTCCGTGACCATGTCTAGGAACTCCAATAATATCAAACCTGGATTCACTATTTCCGAAACGTAGATTGTCAATACCAGCTACCACCGTCTTACATAATACTGTCGCCATAACAAAAACAATAATTGTTGTGTTCCGCAAATTGCCACTATTGGTGCCTTGTGTAAGATGGTGGTAGCTTGCCAGGCGGACTTACACAGAGTCCTAATAAGAACCAAACCAAGCACAGTATTGTACTCCCCTGGGGGTCGAACCCGGGACCTCTGGATCTGGCATCAGTGGGTGAGCCACTAGGCCACAGAGGTGGTTGAATGTTGAAACCAATGGTTATGTTGCGTCAATTGACTTTAATTATTTTGAATGCCACAGTCGCGCCGGTCGCGATTTTGATTACATGCCTGTGGTAGCGATAGCAGGGAAAAAATAAAATGGAAAATGCTAGCGAGTATTCATTAATAAGTGATTATACGCTTTTACCACTTTGATTAAGGGGCTGCAGGGGTGCTGGATGCTGAAACACATATATATATATATATTACCGTAGTATAAAACACAGATCGAGGCACTGCCTTTCTTCGATGAAGGACAGAGTTTGAGGTCGCCAAGTGGCGGTATACCAAATGGTTGTAGGCCAAATGGTAATATTGTGGTTTAATTGGTGTTTTTCATATTATACAAAATGACAATGATTTAGCAAGAAAATGTATGGATTCCATGAAATGTATGTACTAAATGAGTTACCTATGTAATTTTTATTTTAAAATTAGTAGATGTATTACAAAGCAGCAACACTGATGTACCTACATAAGTGACTTTAATAAACATAAAAATTCGTTAATAATGAATGACGTTGCTAGAATTTGTATAGATACTAATACCATAGAGGAACTTTCTAATATGCACCCATTGTGATTACCTTCTCGCCTATTTATTGTTATAATCCAGTTTTCTTGTAAGTTATAAATCGTGTAGCATAAAGTATTTGATATTAGAAACTTATATATTTCATACACAATACACGGGACTGTTTCATTTTACCTAAATGGGTTCACTCAATCTACCTCTATTCCACTAAGTTCCAACTCTAAGGGAACTTTGTAACTCCAACATTTTGTGATGTATTATGAGTATTCATCACAATCTAGTACAAGGCCTTTAAAATAGGTACTTTAAAACTCGTGTTTTTATACTCGCAAAGCCTTTTGCAGACAAGCAGTACTTTGCTAACTCCAGCTGTCAACATGTCAAAATTTTCCTTCAGGAACAGAAAGTTGCATTGTAATATACAATGTTACAATAATGATAAAATCCAACTTTTAAATAATTCAACATAGAATTTTGAATGATTTAAAAAGTGCCAATATTTTGAGAATTCAACTTTTTTCAAACTTAACATTTTAATCCAACTTTCTGTTCCTTAAGGAAAAAATAGTTATTTGTTATACAAGAAAAAAACAAGTAATACAAGAGTGCAAAGTTGCTTTTTAACCGCGTGTTCAATTTTGATGACCGAGCAAGCGAAGGAATCAAAAGAGCACGAGGTGAAAAATCTTTGCACTCGAGTGCAACACGTAACTATTCATTCCACCTCAGCGAGGAAATGACTAAATGCAAAAAAAACGTTTACAATCACAAGATAGGTACTTTTATTTCAGTTTAGGTATTAACTACTTCATTATGACAGGTAAGTATTACAGAATAATCTTTAAATTATAACAAAATAATACTAAGGTATAATTAAGAAAATTTGAAAGTAACGTTGCTACAGTTATTTAAATTGAGTGTAATATTTTTGTTTGGTACTGTAATATTGGTGTTAGTCACTTGTGTACTGTTTTTCGGTAAACTATCTGTCATACTTAATAGTTGTACCGATTCATCGGATTCCCTTGGCGTAAATGTTGGCATGAGAGGGCGATGGTTAGGTGTTTAGTAATGGCTCATTTTTGATGTAGAAGGGCCAGTCCAAGGATCTGACTGAGGCTCTTTCAGTGTAATGGCTCCTACGATGCCTTTACAAGTAATACACCAAGAAGGTTCGGATTTCGAGTTTTTAACAAATTAGAAAAGGTTGTATGATGAATTCGGCACCATGGAGGTAGAAGTAAATAGGTTTATTGATGTTTTGAATTCACAAACTTAGTGCACACGATGTTCTAAATTCAATTTTACTTTAACCTCTAGCGGATAAAAACGGCTTTTGCACTCAGATATCGAATAGTAAAAATACTCTTTCCGAGATGGTGGGATGAAAAATATATTGATGTTGCAATCCCCACTTTTGAAATTCCCTTTTTTTTTGTACGACGGGGAAGCGCACTTGGCCTTCATCTAACATAGTTACAAGTTGAGACAAGGCCGAAGGTGGAGGCGCACTTCACCCGGAATCCTCAACTAACTAAGAAACTGGCTATCTTACCTCTAAATATCGGAACACAACAATTTTAGAATTGTTGTTTTGGCGGCGACAGAATTAGGTAAGATGGTGGTCATCTTACCTATAGCTAGGCAGGCGGACTTAAACAAAGTCCTATCACCAACCAAACCAAGCACAATATATTGTACTCCCCATGGGGATTGACCCGGGACCTCTGGTCTGGATCTGAAATCGGTGAGTTGAACCACTAGACCATAGAGGCGGTTAATGAAATGCAGTCATGTTTAAATAAAATAAATAAATAAATATTACAGGACATTAATTTTACACAGCGCCATCTAGCCCCAAACTAAGCATAGCTTGTGCATTAAACAAGCGACTGTTTAATGCATCAATTTAAGATAGACCAATGCTGACAACTTCAGTTGGCTCAGTCCTTGCAAAGTAATATTTGCTGTAAGAGATAAAGTAATACATAACTTACCTTCCAGTACCATCATTAATATCAGGGTTTTGCCATTATCACCACGCTTGGCAGGCGTGTTGGTGAACGCAGTAATTATACTTTTTTTGTTAATACAGATTTTCATTCTTTCTTTCTTCGTGTGGGCTGTGTATTAGTCTGGTATCAGACTTTACGAGCCGCCGCTATATGCGTCTAACATGACACATTAACGACTACTGCATTACCTCAGAACTCCGTTAATACTTAATTGAAATGAAAAAATATTTTTTGTATCAAGATATGATTCCAGACGATTTATTGAATCGTATTTTTTTACAAAAAAATATTTTTTCATATCGGTTGAGTTGAGAGACCAATCCTATAGAAATGTTACCAAAATGCAACCTCACACGACTCTTAGTGTCCGAGACGTCGTGGTTTTACAGCGAAAAAAAGCTAAAAATAAACTATTTTTTTGATAAAATTGGAACAGACTTCACCACTAAAAACTTTAAAATAACTTAAAGGTATGTTCATATAATTTGAAGGCAGTGCCATACAATAAACATGTTGTGCTTGGTAATTCAGCACCAACTTCAAATTATTTGAACTTACCCTCAGAGTTATTTTAAAGTTTTTAGTGGTGAAGTTGGTTCCAGTTTTATCCAAAAAAAAGTTTATATTATCAATATATCTCAAAAATGGATAATTCAAACATTTTTTTTAATCAATGAAGCTTTGGCTCTTTTATTTACCACACAAACAATAATTTAACAGCATAACTCTAATTTGAAACTTAAAACTTATGACCAGACCATCACAGAATAAAACTTATATAGGTGAGATTATTTTAATCAGACTTCAGGAATGGCATTTTGGGTGCCATGATGAATAGTGAGAAGGCAGAGTCGAAGATTCCAGTGTGGGCGAGGCCTGGCCAGAGTAGCATCACGGAGGTTAGAATGTAAAGCAGAAATGTGTTGTTGACAGAAGACGCGATCCAGGTCACAGTGCAAAGCATGCTGATAGAAATTATGTAGTACTGAAACAAGAAAATATTTTAGTCATACATTCCACACAAAAGTACATTACATTTCTGTGATAACTTTATGACTAGAGTTACAACTTACCATGGTAGGTCTGGTTTCCCTCAGGGAGTAGAAAGAACGGATATTTTGAAAAGATTTGTTGTAGGTCACAACAATATTATTGCAAATATTGTTGAACATCTTTTCATGCTGGCCAGTCCAAGCAGATGGCCCAGAGATCATATTGCTTGCTATTGGGACAATGAAATCAACAAGGTTGAGAAGCAGTCCAACAAAAGCGAATGTTGCAAGTGAATTTAGATCCATAATCCAAACAATAAAGTAGAGGAAGGATACAGCACAGATTATGGCTGCCGGGTGCCATTGTTGCTCCCAAAGTAACACAGATTTCAGCGTCAATAGAGCCATCCGCCACCCTTCCAACAATCTTCTCAACTTTTTCACCTGCTCATCCTGGAATTTTTAAGTTATTTTAAAAATAATAATGTGGTTGTAGGTACCTATCATATTAATTTCATTAGCATCATTAACCCGAGGTAGGTTTACTAAAATTTTATGAAGTGATGCCAAACTGATTAGATGATCTGAGTGGAGGAGTATCTACAAAAACAAAAGTTTAGCACACTTACTTGATCTTGGGGAGCAATGTAATTAGCCATATCCAAGAAAACAATATTGTGGGCTACAACAAACAAATTAAGAGACTGATAATTATCAGTACGGCGATCTCTGTGTCTGAGTTGTTATCGGCGAACGGGCGGGTATATTTGTATTTATTTCAGTAAAGATTTTGACATCAGAAAGACATTTTTTTTCTATCGATCGCTCAACTCAACTCAACTAACATTGGTTCGTAAGTTCGTATCGTCGAATCAATAGTCTAGTCGACAGAACACTAATATCCTAACGGAACGGAGTTGAGTTGAATCATAAGTCGAAGCTGTTTTGACGACACGATGATGCATTCATCATCATCATTCATTTAATCATTATGAATGTAAACATATTCATTGTTACTGTAATTATGAGACATGTCCTAAAATAATCTAATTGCAGTTAGTTAGTACCTATGGATCAGCAAATTCTCTTTCGAAAAATGTGTCAATAAGCCGTTCAATTGGGATCTTAAAGCGCTATTAAAGTTTGCGTTGCAAACTTTGTTCGTCTTTTGAAACTTTCGCGATAGCACACATTATTTGGATACGTAAAAAAAGAAATGGGTATTTATCTCAGTCTGCCCGCAAACATATTTGTCACCCAGAGCAAACATATTTGTGTCATGAATAAAGATATTTGTTCTGTATTTGTGTGTATATCATATAATAATAATAACTCTTTATTTCCGACGAAGTCCATATCATACAATACAAATATAGTACGTATTTACAAAGTATTTATGTATACTATCCGTAATCTAGTTCCCATATTACAAGCTATGCTCAGTTTGGGGCTAGATTGCCCCAAATTTTTTATTGTGGTGTGAATGAAAATAAATGTCCTGTAACATTTTTTTATTTATATTTCTAAGTATGGGTTGACTGGCAATAGTATATGAGCGGGTGGACCGTTTCGTAGATTTTTACTTATTAATGATTCTTTGTGAAGGGAACGGTGCATCTCTGTGCAAATATTTTTGATACAGGATGTCTGCCTTTCCTGTTAGTACCTATCTCAACATCTGTAATAAAATAGCGCCAGCTAGAGTCCCTTGCCCGCAGTCAGACAAAGATAAGCTGCAGACGACCCGATTGCTTGAAGTCCCTTCACAATGAAACCTCCTTAATGCTATGGACCACCTCTACTAGAAGGCACCAAAGCAATGCCCCGCGACCTCGTGGTTTTTAGCCACAAGCGTTGATGCTAAGGTAAATAGCGCCAGCTAGAGACCCTTACCCGCAACTAGACAGGTAGTTGTAGTTGATGTACTAAATCGAAGTCATGTTTTATCGTATAACTTACTACCTATAACACTACACTTATTACGAGGCACACAAGAAACCAACATAAAGCCACTGCTTTACGTTGGCCTTGGTGGCTTTCATACGCTCTTCGAAAGAATTTAGCATTTCAGCTAAAGCAAAAACAAGCGACTCAGCGGTCGTCGCTGCTGAAGTTGATGCCAGAGATAAGAGCCCAGGGCTCGTTTCTTATTCGCACCTCCTTGAAACGGTAGAGGTGTTGAAGACCATTGATGATGAAGTAGATTTGAGATGTCACAGTCAAATATCACCTGTCAAAGTGAAATGTCAGGTGTCAAAGATCAATGTCAGATGTTAAGGTCAAATGTCAGGTGTGCGATGCGAAACCCGAATCACAGATCAATAACTATAACTATGTTTTCTAACCTGAATTATTCGGGGGCTGACTCGATGTGTACGAGTCTTCGCAGCAGCAGGAAGGAGCATTATGACCTTCCCCATTTTCCAAGGGGCAGGAAAGTGCCCAGTTCCGAGGATAGGTACCATTAAATAGCATAGTCCGCTCTGGCTACGCCTCTGCGTGGAAGGTGGAGTAGTGCAGGGTTGGGAAGTCTATCGCAGCCTGGCGCTTTACGCTTGGGAACGTGAATTCGATAATATGTACGCTACCATAACGATCACAATAGAAGATACACTACACAAAATCAGTTGTTAACTACCTATACTTATAAACTAGTAGTTCGCCCCCGAACTGAGATCTCGTGATGTCTGGTTTGTGACGGAGATTATTTCTCAAATAGAACGTAATTAACAAACGATAAAAGTATGTTTTCAATACCCACCTTACTTACCTTAAGTGTTTCGAGGCTCTCTCTTGTTGTTAACTTCTTATAATATCCTTACTAACATGAAACAAAGGTTGACGACGTTTTTTGATGGTGCTCTCAAAACCGTTGCCTTTGTAGTCTTAGTTTAAAAACCTACCCCGCCTACGGATGTCGTAAAGTCAACCAAAAAGCTTCGTTCTGTGTGTTAACAAAACAATAACTGTAAGCACCAATCTGTCTGCCAAGCGTTATGATTATGGCGAAACCTTACAGTTATAGATGAAGTTCTTGTCACATTGTGGTAAACAATTATTTACTATTGATATAGAATGGAATATGCACAGTCAAAACACTTGCATGACACCCACAAACGTAATTCTTGGATTTTATCGACGCCCATTCCTATAGAGTGAACAACAAAAAATAAATAGACCAGTCTATTTATTGTTTGTTGTTCACACACTTTAACTGAGATTCGAATACCTTTTCTTATCTAAGAAGACCTTATGATCGTCCTTTGCCCCCTTTATCTTAAATACCCCTTATAAGGGCAAAAATAAACTTATTTTGAAATCTGCAGTCTCAACCCCTATAACATATTATATTTCATGTATTTACACATTTTCAAGACTTCAATCTTATTTACAACTTTTGCAACCCTTAATTAAATACAGGGGGTGGTTTCAGCAAATTAATTGTGAAGTCAACCCCCTTTAACAGTTTATCTTACAAGACATACCAAGCGTTTGCAACGAAATTTCGAGTAGTCATTAGTGGCTGTTCTTCTGATCTATTGGATATCAATGCCGGGGTACCTCAAGGAAGAACAGACGTTCTATCAGCAACTCTATTCCTGCTTCATATTAATGATCTGCTAATACCCGGTATCTATGGGTACGCAGATGACAGCACAGTTGTTACTAGATATTTTTCCAGTCCACGTGCTAGAGCGGACGAAATTTTCAGCCTCCGTAGGGAGATGGTGGAGCGTTTGAACCTCAAGCTTAACTTTGTGTCTGAATGGGGGGACGCAAATCTTGTACGGTTTAATGCTTTCAAAACTCAGGCCTGTGTGTTCTCTACTAAAAAAGCCAATTTCATCCCGTACCTATTTTAAACGGCACTTCGCTCCAGTTTAATGATAGTTTGACCCTTTTAGTCGTTGAACTTTCACCGAACTTGAACTTTGGGTCCCATATCGAGTCTAAGGCCAAATTCGCTGCTATGAAGCTGGGTATTCTTGCTAAGGTTCGGCGGTACTTCACACCGGGACAGCTTTTAAGTTTGTAGAAAGCTCAGGTTCGATCTTGTATGGAGTATTGCTGTCATCTCTGGGATGGCTCAGCCAATCAGCTCGAAGCTGATTCTTCAGCTGGATTCGATTGAGCGTCGTGCTGCCAGGCTCATAGGTGATGATTCGCATGTTAAGGCTAATTTGCAGAGCCTAAAACATAGACGAC
The DNA here is from genome assembly GCA_951394065.1 of Venusia cambrica. Taxonomy (NCBI): domain Eukaryota; kingdom Metazoa; phylum Arthropoda; class Insecta; order Lepidoptera; family Geometridae; genus Venusia; species Venusia cambrica. Next base: position 4,389,099 of record OX596060.1, on the reverse strand, counting down.
GGGTTGCCAGGCTGCCTGTGTTCTATAAATTCCACTTCGACGAGTGTGCGCACGATATATTTGACCTAATCCCTCCATCCCCTTTCCACCACCGGAATAGCAGACGTAGGGCTGGCTACAGCCCGTACCTTGTAAATGTTCCATTGTGCCGAACACATCGTTTCGCCTCTCTATATCATTAATACTGGTAAAGAATGGAATTCCTTGCCTTCGTCTGTTTTTCCGCACGAGTACAGTCTTGGAGTCTTCAAGTCCAGAGTAAATAGGTTCCTTTTAGGCAAGCGTGCTCCATCTTAGGCCACATCTTTACTTGTTTTACGTGTAAGCTGGTGGTCAAACGCTTGACTATTATATATAGAAGAAGAAAAAAATCCTATTTAATAGTTAAATATATATTTTATGAATGTACATCCGCCCGATACTCTTTCAAATGACACCCCACAAGCCAAAATTCTTCTTGTCTCACTTAACATCCCTATTTCGCAAAAACTATCCTAGTGTCAAAAAAATCCTCGTAACGATTGATGAGTAGGTATTAATATAATCTCTGCATTTCCAAATTTTGAATTGATCGGATCAGCCATTCAAAAGATATGGGCGAAAAATTGTATTTCATTTCACCCCAATATCTCAAAAACCACCCCACTTATATAAACATCCCCCGCGAGAATCAAATTCTATTCACTTTATCTCTGTTTAGTTTAAATTTCATGAAAATCGGATTATCCGCTCGACAGTCATGCCGTCACACATTGCCACATACATACATACAGTGTTGGATTTCCTAACTTAACTCAGAGATCTCGTTCGCCTTGATCACTCGATCAATAATTATAGGTACCTACCTACCTACTTGCGTCTAGATAAGTAGGTTGGTGCCGAGGTATTTATAAGAGTACCACCTGCCTATCGAGTTTTAAGAGGCCAAAATTATTTGCCTTTTATATACCTACCTGCCTACCTATATATGCACCTTTAGTTTCAGTAATGTTCTTCAAGAATTAAAATAAAACTAGAAGGTATTGTGAAGATATTTACTCAGGAGTCAGATATGTTAAAAGGTAAGTATACCTACTTAAGTATAAAAATACAAAAATACGTTTGCGAAAGTAACAATAGGTACTTATCAAATATACATTCGTTTAGTAAATAGGTACCTAGTAGGTAGACATCAATTTTGTTCAATATTTTAGAACTTTAACTGCAATAAAAAAACCTACTTATCACTACATATGTATGAAACATAGAATATAATAATAAGATAGGCTGTACCCTATGAGATCAAATAATGTACTACAGTATTGACACCTTAAAAAGGTTACTAAAAAGTCCGCGATGGATCTCATATGGATAATTCACAATAACTATTTTTTATCCTTTACTTTTCGAGAAGTAATGGCTTATTTACAAGCAATACAGCATAAATCCTTATCCAATTAAGTACCTTAAATACATTGTACATTTAATATAGAGCAATATGGCCCTTTACAGCGTGTAATTTAAATGTAAATTTTAGAAGATATTACAGATTTAAAATGCAGGGACTTGAATAATAATTTATATGGAAAAACAATGTTTGTCTGGTCAGCTAGTTATTATTACCTATTAACTACTAGAATTATTATTTATCAACCTTAAGCCTTACATAATGTCATACGATTAAATAAATAGTATTTATTAAATTGTATAATCTGTAAGTGCAGATGCAGTCAAGAAGTTTAAATATACCACAGTACAAGTTAAAGCCATTAAAATAAAAGTACCTACAAATTTCATTAATTTTTTACAAAAATAATTATTAAGTAGGTACATAAATTGTCGATAGATACCAATATAAATGCTATTCTTCATCGAACTTTTATTTACAAATAGAACCCACTTTGCCAAAATCATTATTTTATGTGGCCCAATAAATAATATATTTAAGTACCTACCTACTTAGTCATCCTGAGTCAAAAAGTTTAATTACCTAGGTAGGTAGTTACTGCACTCGACTGAAGTAACGCTTCCCAGGAGTTTTTGCATTATCGTGTGTAAGGGTCTGAAAATAAATCTGTAATTAGGGGAGACCTAGGAGAGTTGTGACAGAGGTGAGTTGTGACAAGGACGATTTATCCCAACCTATTATAGGTAGCGAGCTGGTAACACCGCATGCATGACGCTTTCGATATGCGCTACTCGACTCAGTTTACGCACAACTTTGGCACAAAATAGCCAATACTCGGGCTTATTTAGGGGCATTTAAAAAAAATCTTGGGGTCAAATTTTGGTATGGGCAACACTGCTCAGTACGTGCCGGCGACGCACGAGGCTGTTGCGTAATACGACGGTTGTGTACAAAAAAAATGCGAAATGTAAGATTTTATTAAAAAAAATATTTGAATTCATATCTTTTCTTATTATATGTGATTTGCTTTCTTACTTTCTCTTAAGTTGTATGGATATTCAACTCTCAAAACGTTGCAATAATCTTTTGTGTGCACATCGCTTTAGAAAACATAAATTATTATTCAGATCAAGTTGTCATTTAAAACACCTAGGCGAGTTGTGACAGCCTGTCTATATTACTCCATTTTTAACCTTGGCTAACTCCTTAATGTTTTTGTTTAATTTTAAATGTTTGGTTATGTCTTATTAGGTAGGTACATAGTGTATACAACGGCATACTGCATGCTGAGGCTCTTCTTTTGTTTCAGAATGCCAAATAACTATACACGAAAGACTGATAGAGGAACCGTTAGTGTCGAAATCTACGACCAGGCTTTTGATGAAGTTAAGTTGGGGGTAAAAATTTAAGAGATGCTGCGACCTCTTACAATCTTACATCAAATGTTTTTATGAAAATATTATTATATTGAGAAGAATGAGGCTTTTCAAGCAAACCCAGAAGGCGAAGCTCCGTCTATGGGTTATATAGTTATATATATACCATTCCAACTTTTTCAAGATTTTCAAGCTACTCAAAGAAGCCGCTACACGACTATTTTTACAGAAGAGGAGAATATATTAACCGAATATTTGCTAACATGTGCAACATCTAATTATGGGCTAACTACTATAGAAACATAGAGTCATTGCATATAAGTTAGCAAAAAATATAATAAAAACGTTCCAAAAGTCATGGGACAAAAATGGAAATGAAAAATGATGCCATATTAAGTAAATAAAACTATAATTACTTGTTAAGGGAATGCTCATAATATGAGCATTCAACAAAATTAACATATTATGTTAATTTTGTTGATACTTAAGCATAATAAAAGTATTTTTTCTTAAAAAAACATGTTTGATTTATTAATGTTAAGTGTAATAGTGTTTTTTTTTGTAACTAATATGCGTTATATTAGTTACAAAAACACATAATTCCATATATAATTCATATTATATATGGAATTATGTTCCATACCTCCTCGGTACCCGACACAGCTTACCTTGGTAGTAGGAGAGTTGTGACAGGGTGAGTGGTCTTTAATTTTGTCGATTTTATCAGAAACATTAATACTTAAATCAGGTTTGGTGATTGTTTTGAAAATATAAGGAAAGTGGCTTAATTAATCACATGGGTATATAAATATACATAAATAACCACTGTGGAATGCTTCTTGAGCGAATTATGGCCCCAAAAGTAAAAACTGTCACAACCCTCCTAGGTACATTGGAACACCTCCTATGGGTTCATTGGAACGGGGTAGAGCCTGAACACTTCAAATACAAGATCCTATTCTTGTGTTTTAGGTGCTCTCGATGAAATCGTTGGGTAGCTGGCTGAGGGACTGTTAATCCAAACAGCCCAAACCAGGTAGCGATTCTCAAACACACGGAAACCGACGGTTTTTTTTGTCGGATTCAACGAGTTCGATAGATTTTAATGCTCTGTTATGGCTTCCCGTATATTTGAGAATAGCTGTACTTGCTGTGGGAAGCTTCGAATACCTACCAATGTAAAACTAGTAGTTCGCCCCGAACGGAGATCTCGTGATGTCTGGTTTGTGACGAAGATTATTTCTCAAAGAGAACGGAATTAACAAACGATATAAGTATGCTTTCAATACACACCTTACTGTACGGCTCTCTCTTTTTGCTGACTTATTATAATATCCTTACTAACATGAAACAAAGGTTTATGACGTTTTGAAGGTGCTCTCAAACCGTAGCCTTAGTGGTCGTGGTTTATAAATCTACCCCTCCAGCCTACGAATGTCAACCAAAAGGTCCTTTCTGTGTGTTAACAAAAATTTAACTGTAGCACCAATCTGTCTGCCAAGCGAGATGATTATGGCGAAACCTTACAGTTATACAGGACGTTCTTTACACATTGTTCGCAGTCAAAACACTTGCATGACACCCCAAAAGTAATTCTTGGATTTTATCGACACCCTTCCCTATTGAGTGAATAACAAAAAATAAATAGACCAGTTTTACTGAGATTCCGACTACCCTTTCTTATCTAAGAAGACATAATGATCATCCTTTGCCCCCTCAATCTTAAAAATCTAATCAAGTCAAAAATAAACTTATTTTGAAATCTGCAGTCTCACTATTACTCGTACATACCTATGATATTTCATGTTTTCACACATTTTCAAGACTTCAATGTTATTTACCCCATTTGCAACCCTTAATTTAAATACAAGGGTGGTTTCAGAAAAAAAAAAATATTAATGCACCTCAAATCTGCATCTCAAAAACTACACCACTTATCACAAATTCCCCGCGACAATCAAATTCTATTTACGTTATCTCTATTCAGTTGAAATTACATGAAAATCGGATACTTAATCCGTTCGAGAGTTATACCATAAGAAACATTGCCACATACATACACACGTACATACGTACAGTGCCGGATTTCCCAACTTAACTCAGAGATCTTGTTCGCTTCACTCATTCGAGCAAAAATAAGAATTCTACTGATCATCTAAGGAAAAGATTTCGCAGTTAAGAATAGTGTTCCCGGAATCTCCATCAGAAGCAGGCTTTAGAGTGTTTAAAAATAAGAATTATTGTATTCTTAGAAGTCCTAGAAACTTGATATTTTCAAAATATTTCAATTTGCAGAGCCAAAAACATAGGCAGCGGGTTGCCAGGCTGTCTGTGTTCTATAAATTCCACTTTGTCGGGTGTGCGCACGATATATTTGACCTAATCCCTCCATCCTCTTTTCATCACTGAACTAGTAGATGTACTGTAGGCTACAACCCGTACCTTGTAAATGTTCCATCATGCCCAACTCATCGTTTCGCCTCTACCTTTTATTGTTCTTGGCCTTCACCTGATTTTCAAGTTATGTAAGACAGAAGGTGGAAGCGCACTTCACCCGAAATCCTCAACAAACTGAGGAACTGGCTATCTTACCTCTAAATGTCGGAACACAACAATTTAAGAATTGTTATTATTTCGACATAATTAGGTAAGATGGTGGAAGCTAGCTAGACAGACTTAAACAAAATCCTACCACCAACCAAACCAAGCACAATAGTGCTCCCCTGGGGATCGAACCCGGGACCTCTGGATCTGAAATTGGTGGGTCGAACCTCTTAAACTCTACTTTGAATACTGGTAAGGAATGGAACTCCTAGCCCTCATCTTGGAGTATTTAGAGTGAATAGGTTCCTTTTAGACAAGCATCTTAGGTCACATCTTTTCTTGTTTTTTAAGAAAGCTGGTGGTAAAATGCTTGGCTATATCCAATAAAATAAAATAAAAGTATTTTAGTGTAAGTATGTTTAGTAGGTACCTACATACCATTTTGTTGAAAAAAAATTGTATTTTTTGGTGTGTAACCTTTGACTATTACATAAAAATGCTTTTATTTAATTTGGTCGGTAATTATTATTTGATTTATGTTTATTTCTATGAGACTATAATGTGGGCTTATACTGTAGCTATTGTAGGTTCAAATGGTATACTTATAATAGGTAAGTACAGCTAGGTACTTACAATAACAACACCTTCATCACTGAATTGGTAGTGACGGCCACATTTTGTTCCATCTCCAGGTATTACTGATTTTGTTTCCATTTCACTATCATTTACTTTGGTTGTAACACTCTGTAAAATTTTAAGGTAGTTAGGTAATAAAGACTTTAGGTAGAAAGCCTAATTTGATTGGATACTGATACCATACTGTTAGTATTCTCATATCTGTGAATATATCTATACTTTCAAAATAGGTACTTTGTTGTAAATATGGGTCTTACTCACTTTGATAGAAGTGCTAGGCATAATTTCTTCATATTCCTCTCCAAATTTGAACTTGTATTCAGTTGTTTTCATTAGTGAAGAATTTTTTAGTGTCACGGTATCATCCTCCAAAGTAATTTCCATTACAGGTGATGACATGCTCATCATTTTACGACCTATGTATGGCACACCTAAAAAATTGGTAGGTAAGTAAGTACATACATTAGTAGTCAAGGTACTCGAGTTGATTGAATTAATAAATATATCTATGATAAGACAGGTTAGTTGCCTACCTACTTACAATTTCTATGTTCAAATTAGGTTTAAAGATCTTACCAACAGCAGTAAAGTATTCTTCAACATTCTCATTTTTCTGATGTTGATATTTCCCGGAGATTGAAGCCATATCTATGCTGTTCAAGTGGTTGAATCAATTACTAATTTTGAACTAAAACCTGTTGCATAAAGAAAATTTTATTCCATCACTGCTTATCACTAATTATTATCTATCACGTAAATAAAAAAACAGCTTAGTGATAAATTTTCACGATAGCAATGCTGTGTAGGTTATTCATTCTATTTTGTGCTTCTAGTTATAGGTAGGTAAGTACCTACATACCATACAGCACTTTACTATAGGTATCTACTGTACAGAAAGTATGAACCTAGTATGTACACCTTATAGGATACAGACAGCTACCTATGATACGATTTAGATTACTAGGCAAAGCAAAAAAGTAGGTAAGTAGGTACCTACTCCAAAGAAATTACCTATAATGGGTATAGGCAGGTAAGGTAGTAGTTCTATTACCTACTTAGCCATAATAATTTGTTGGTTTCTTGGGTTTGGGTGAATAATAAAATGTTTCTGGCGTTTTGGTGGTTGCCTGTTTTGTTTGTGAAGCGTTTACTATTAAACTTATTATATGGTAGTGTGTAAGTACCTACCTACCTAAAAGAGTTTGTAGGTATGTATACGTTTGTGTTAGGTAGATACAAGCACAATAATATGTTTGAATTTGAAGTATGAAATGTAGTATTTACTTACCTACTCTCTCTGCTGATTCATCAAACAAAATCCTCTTGCGTTAAATTATTGTGCTTTTATTTTTTATGTATTGTATGTAGGTAACACCACACCACAGGGTAGCAGTAGCCATAGAATACTATTACTCACGAGACGAGTTGGCAGTAGCACACAGATTGACACAGATCGACAGCAGTGCTACCAGATGGCTCCATGCATTTCTCCCCAAATCTCACCCAAAATCCCCCCAAATTATGGATATTTTGAAAAAAAACCCCCAACATTCAAATACCTAAAACATACTTTTTATTCATATGACCTACCTAGATTTAACTGTGTTTATTACATACGGGTGTTTTGTTTTATAATATATATAACATTTCGCCATTTAGTAAATTCATATATTTATTAAATAAAATGTACAATCAAACTAACTAGGTATGTACAAAGGAATCAGTCGGATTACCTAAGGACCGTCACAAACGGCCTATAGGGAACTCAACTGTTCCAGACCAGTACCAGACGGGAGCGTGCCCAAGACACTGGCTGCCACGCTGAATAGCTATGCTAATTCTCTGGCCTAAAAAAGAGCCAGCCCTTGGGTCACGTGTCGACTTGATCGAAAGCCCCGCAAGATTTTTGAAATCCGACAATCTACACATTAAAATTACTAATTCTGATGATGACCGATGAAGATGACTTTTTGATTATTTGGCTTTGTAAGTTTTTCTTTCCTTTCTCTGTGTTTCACATCATACATCTCGAGTCGAGAACGAACTTCGCATCGAACGAACGATCAAACGAATGAATGAATGGGTGAGCTCCTATATTGTTGTATTTAATGATGGTTAATTTAAATTCCTATAAATTGACCAAATTTTTTCCCCCGAAAATATCCCCAAAGGATTAGTCCCCCCAAAATTCGCCCCGAGTGTTAAAAATACCCCAAATTTGGAGGGAATCCCCCCAATCTGACAACACTGATCAACAGTGATTAATTGTGTTACGTGATCATGTTCACGTCCATAGAATGCTATTGTCACGTCACGTATGTTTATGTAGGTACATATAATACTATTAGTACTCATAATAAGACCATTTTGCATTAAAACAAAACGCGTATTATATGTGCGAAGCAAATACACAATATATTTAGATGAAGAAAGCTGTTCTGTAAAATTTGGACACATTCATAAGTTAATCTGTCTGTAGACATCTTTCACCACAGACTGCGACAGTCCCGACTAGGTCCTCCCTCTGGCTTAGCGGCGCACGGTCTTACGTCATAGTCTCTCTCATCAAAACACCAGCAAGAATCTTGCTTATATATTGTGTATTTGCTTCACATACATAATACCCGTTTTGTTTTAATGCAAAACGGTCTTATTATATGTGTTTCTCAAATACCCAATATATTTAGATAAAGACCTGTTTGTTATCTGCTAGTGAAAAGACAAAAAACTATGTGAAAATATTATAAAACACACACACTGACACGAAATAATTATTCATGTCAAACAATTCAACTGGGTCACAGTTGATTGCAATAAAAAACCTTTAGAAGCAGATTTTCATGATGTTATCAGGTTTTTCTCGACCAATTTAAATTATTGTTACACCTAGAAAGGGAACAAAAATAAAATATAACAATTACTTACATCACTTATAGGTATAGGTACTTACTTCTTTTTAATTAAGTATTATTAATAGGGTTGCTAGGTATTTACCAAAATCACATTAAAAAACAAGGTAGTCGGTAGGTACTGCCTCGTTCATTATTGGTAAAATGACATATTTTTTATTGAAGTACTTTGGTAACTAGGTAGGTACCTAGTTTGCTTTACAATTATTTTTTTTTCATCTACATCATAAACGGTGATAAACTTTTTTCACTTGATTGCAAAGTACTGTAAATAAAATACAAAGGTTTAAGCACAATGAAAATCTGCAATGCAAGAATGCTTCTACAAAGTCAAGCTATTTGACAATGTACTTGCTTAGGATTTAACTAATACCTCATTTATTTGTAACTCCTCATAGATTAGTTCTTACTTGCCTAGGCGTTAATTATTACGAATAATTAGGTACCTAGTTATCCGTAATATTAAGATTTTTATTTTTGACAGTATATCTACAATATATCTGGAACCCTTGTGTTGTGTCTCTTTAAGAATTTATTTGAAAGGGCTGTTTTACAAGAAAACTTTAATAGGCAACAGTTGATATTATGCTGCCTGGATTTTAATTTCTTACCAACCAGCTATATTTTAAATAAATATTACAGGACATCAATTTTACACAGCGCCATCTAGCCCCAAACTAAGCATAGCTTGTAATATGGGAACTAAGATTACGGATAGAATACTTAAATACTGTTGGTAAATACATACATACTATATTATACAATACCCAAACACAGAACAAACATCTACATTCATCACAGAAATGTTTGTCCTGGGTGGGAATCGAACCCACAGCCTACAGCGCAGAAGGCAGAGTCACTACCAACTGAGCTATGAGGCTTGTCAAACGTTTGTGTAACAGGTTTGGCAATTCAAATAATCTACTTATGAATAGATTTGTTGTACCTACTATCATCTGTAGAATATTAATTTGAAACATATACACTGATATGATTTTGAAGCCGCCCAGGCAATAATCAGCACTGATTTCCCTACAAATCTTGGCCATACCATAACTTTATTTAGTATTGACAGATCTAAAAGTGAAAGTCCTGACATGAACATGTTGATGGGATGCTAAATGTAAAATAATTGCTGTTTTAAAGTCAAGCAATGCCTTTGTATAGGACTTTCTTCTAGGCACTTATTATAATTTGCTGCACAAGAAAATCTTTCAAAATATCTTCCTGCTTTATTTCCTGAAAAAAAATGGCCTGAGCAGATCTATGCAGAAGTTTGGTCTTCTTCTAGATTTAATTTGGTTCTAATCAAGCTAGGGTGGTGGTAGTCCCTCAAATTCTAGCAAGAATAGTAAGGTTTGGCACCAAGAAATCCATATTTTATTTAATGTAAGTAAAAAGTAGCAGACTCACCACTTCTTTCCCCTCTGAGGATTCACCTTTGATCACTACTTAGAGTGCATACTTGCTATACATTTCAATTGGATTGTTAGTAATTCTAGTAGTCTCGAACCAATACCTTGCATCAATCTAGATTCTTTCTTGAATAAGGATAGGTAAGAGCCTGTGCCCTCAGGTCTATGCCCCACCACTGATGTGCTATTAATATTTATGCAACACACCAGCTAACTATTTGAATTCCTGCCGCTGAGTCGAGGTGTTGGACTAAAGGCGATGTCACAAAAAAGCGAATGATTCATCTGGTAGACCCCAAGCAGGCTTAGGATTATCACTACCTATGGTGGCAAGTGGCATAGTGGTCGACTATGTGATTCTCTTAAGAAGGTATGCGAATGTGATGAGTATTGGTAAGTAAACACCATCTCTTTCATACAGCCTTCGAGTCTGGGGGTAACAAGTGCCATTCCGGCACTATTGATATTATATGGTGGTCTCTTAAGATGTGAATGAGTCGACAACTGAAGAGCCCAGATTTTTAAGAGGTTGGGAACAACAAGTGCTATTCTGGCACTAGTGATCTAATACAGCGATTTCTTAAGATGCGAACAATACAACTTGTGATGAGCCCCGAATTTTGAATACAACCTCCGAGACCGGGGGGCACAGGTGTCATTCAGCACTAGTGATTTAAATGTGAACAATTTGATACATAATGAGCCCCGAATTTCGAATACAGCCTCCGAGGCCGGGGGCACAGGTGCCATTTCAGCACTAGTGATTAAGATGTGAACAATTTAACAAGTGATAAGCCCAAAAAAGACCTCCGCGGTCGGGGCAACAAGTGCTATTCCAGCACTGATTGATTCCTGGATAGGAAGTCGGCTATACTATGGAACCTCCCCGAGAGGTTCGCCGACAAGAGTATCATGTTCAATGTTTAATTAACTTCAGTAGCTCTGTTACTACTCTGAGTAGCGCAAGGGAATGTGTACCTCCTCCCTAACTATCTTTTATGGAGCTATCACATCACTGAGCATCATCAGGCGCTGGGTATGATTGAGAAATAGGTCACTTCTGGTCTGTATGGAAACAAAGCTGTAACCTACAGCGATTCGCCACAACATAGGCATACATGCTATGGTACTAAACCAGGCAAGTCTTTTGCATTGCAACATATATGTTTATCAGGTCCCTCTTAATTACTGGACGATCACTCACACTGACACATTGTTAGAAATTAGTGTGGAAAGTGGCTGAGAATTTCGTAAAACATTTAGAAAAGGCAACTGTGTACTTTGGCCATTTGGTACCTGGTGCCTGTATGTATAGACATCATGAAACCTTATGTGAACCTTACATGATATTATTGGCAAATGTGATTACTTTTTCACTGGAACCTACATATATATATTGCAAGATCTAAACTGAGTTGGAAAGGAATATTCCATACCTCATGCGGTGTATAGAGAAGTTACTTACATACAAAATTGTGTTTTTGACTTAGTGAATGTGATTCTAATATACTATTTAAAATGTACTCATTTACTTACAAAACAAACGAACCCAAGAATACGTTCTTGGACAACATCTTTTATTTTTGAAGCACATTGTCTCAATTATCCATCTGTTACAGGGAATTATATCAAAATCATCTTAAATTGATTAGTAACTCAGAATCTAATCAACAAATAATCAGCACAAGACTGACAACTAACAAAGAGTAAGTCATAAAAGGGCCTTGGAGTCTAAATAACAGATTTTAATGAAATACATACCTACCATGAAGTCAATTTACATATGTAATGTTGGGTTCATTCTTGGCCCCTAGGGAAATTTTCTTGTTTAATAACAAGATCATCTTTGTAAGAGTTGTATATACCTATTACTGCAGAACACTTCTCAATATAAAAAGTCTATTCTAGTTCTAGAAATGTTTCATACAAATATGTGTCCGACACATGCTGTGTACTGGTGTATTGCTCTGGATCAAAGACTAACTTATTGGACATTAGGTGGTTCAAGCCTGCATTGTCCTTACCAAACTCAAATATCACATCATATTGAGCCCAGGAACTCCAGATTCCGGATCAGGAGCTACACACCCTTCCACAAGATCATGGAGGTGTCTCACGAAAACCAACATTGTAAATCTCTGGAATATGCTGCCAGAGCCAGTGATAGATACAACATCTTAGTACGTACACGCGTACGACACAAAGAGTAGGTAGGTAGTAGATACAATGCGATAGGCACGCCTGCCTTGACAACAATGGTAATTCCTCATACTGCTATTTTCTTTGCAGGGACAGTTTTGTGACCATGATATAGTCTTCGACCTACCCTGACTTGCTTGTCTATCTGGAGGAAGTATTTATAGGTACCTAGTCTTTGGTTCAGGTCGAGGTCCATTCTCTCGCCTTGATTTAGTTCTGATTCCGAGCTGACCGCAATACTTCTGAAGTAGCGATCGAATTTAAAAATTAAAAATTACTTAGATATTAATTAGATTTTCGCCATGTTTGGTGGTATTTACATGTGCAATAAGTGACCGCTTACCCATGTAAACGTAATATCTAAGTAATTTTTCAATTTTATTATTCTAAAATTGGATTGAATGTTTAACCGTCAAAATTACAAAACGCTTTGACGTAAGACCGTGCGCCGCTAAGCCAGAGGACCTAGTCGGAACTGTCGCAGTCTGTGGTGAAAGACGTCTACAGACAGATATACATATGAATATGTCCAAATTTTACAGAACAGCTTTCTTCATCTAAATATTTTGTGTATTTGAGAAACACATATAATCTCAAGTTTAGATAATAGTAACCGGGCCCGGTCAAGTCTGACTTAACCCTAACGGGTTTTTAACGGGGCAAAAAATACAGAAAACGTTCAAATTGCATAAAAACTATTTGGTCTTAAACATTTTATAAACTATTTTATGTTAGTAACCTGTTTTCATGCAACTTTATTGTTTGTCATTGTGCCTAACGTCAAAATGATGAAAGTCAGTCAAATAAAATATAGTAATTGCTAGACACTGGCAGAATCGATAAAACGGTTCCACGCCATATCAAAGAAGTTGAAGTTGAAGTTATTATGATATCTCAATAATTTAAATGTAATTACATGTAAAAATTTATACAAGATTTTTTTTTAGGAAATGTGGTTGTTTACCAAGGACTTCGACTGATATTACCAGTACAACTGTGCAGCGACTTCTGACCACCTGAGTTACTACTGCTTCTGGATCATAATAAGCTCTCTCTAAAATTTCTGAACCATTTGCAACGTGAGTTGTTGACCCTGAGGAATGTTTCTGGTTAAATGAAAGACGAACATACAACCACCATTGTATAAAATATATGTTTTAGTTTGTTATTTATGCAATATGTCAGTAAGTACAAAAAGTTATATACCTACGTTAAGTAATACATATTCGATGTACAATCATACAGATCTTTGTAATTGAGCACCTAACCTACCTTTAAATCTAAATGCATTCATGTTTTAATGCGTAGAAAAAAACGAGACAAAAGTAAACTCTAGCGGAATACGTAGGCAGGTACTTTTGGGTCTAGATAGCTACACTATGTATGTAGGTAACCAATTTTAACCGAATGTTATTTTAAGGTTCTCTGAAAAAGTTTGCATAGAATACAGTTTCCTACATTGTTCCAAAATAATAATAGCTATGCATACTAGGTAGCATGATGAAGATGGCGATGATGATGATGATGGTCATAATGATAATGGGTTTTATTTTAGCGCCGTCTATCACTGACCCAAGCAGGCTCATAGCCGTCAGGTTTCATTGTTCCGAGTCTCCATTCTTTGGCTTTAGACAGTAGACATTTTCTATGATAGTTACATTACGACAGTCAGTGTGCCACAAACGGAGAGTCTAGGAAGTTTGACAGCTGTCATTAAAAATGTAGATCACGTATAATAAGGTAGCTTTCATTTGGATTTTAGCCCACGAACTTATAAGTGGCCGCTCTACGGTTGGAGTCTTCCTCGACGTGGAAAAGGCCTTTGATCGTGTTTGAACGCGGGCCTCATCCTAAAACTGATCGGATACAGTGCGCTACCTAATACAACTATACAAATCATAGCGTCGTTCCTACGAGGTCGCCAATTCTTTGTATCGGTGGAGCATAGCAACTCGCCAAATCACCGCCGGCGTACGGCACGGGAGTTGCTTGTAACACACATTGTATGCATTCTATACAGATGACATCCCCACTCTCACGACTGATCTCGGTCTGGAGAGGAAGATGTCACCCTGGCACTCTTTACGGATGAAAGTGCCTTTTTCTCGTCCTCCATTAGCCCAATTTTAGCACGGAGACAGCTCGGATACAGTGCGCCACCTAATACAACTATACAAATCATAGCGTCGTTTCTACAAGGTCGCCAATTCTTTGTATCGGTGGAGCATAGCAACTCATCATCTCGCCAATTCACCGCCGGCGTACCACAAGGGATTTACTTGTCACCTTGTATGCATTCTATACAGATGACATCCCCACTCTCGCGACTGATCTCGGTAGGAGAGGAAGATGTCACCCTGGCACTCTTTACGGATGACAGTGCCTTTTTCTCGACCTCCATTAGTCCAATTTTAGCACGGTGACAGATGCAACGTTTACTTGTCGCTCTTCCAGAATGGTTGAACAAGTGGCGGGTAGCTGTTAACGTAGCAAAAACTGCTGGTCTTCTTACCCGCACTTCCTAGTAACGGTAGAGGTGTTGAAGAACGATGATGAGTAAGCATTGCATCTGTCCGCGTGCATGATCAGGGCATTAAGGACGAAAAGTAGAAACTGTCATCCGAAATGAAATCCGAAAAGCGTGACAAAAAGGTTGACGTCACCTTCACCAGGATCAAGGCATTCTTCAAGAGTTGGGATGTCATTAATTTTTTTTTTTAATTTACATAAGATACTTCTCTATAATTTTTGAAAATAAAGGTGTGTTGAAATAAGAAATCATTGTCGTATTTCCATTGCAGGACAAATTATCATTCCCGCCAATTGTAGTACCAAGAGGCAACGGGATAAACTTGAGAGTCGTTAATTGCGGAGATGACGTAGCTGTTCTCAAGTCTCACCCTTGTGACTATCACTTTTATTTTTAGTCTGTTAATTAATTGAGGCCACTTTAGTGTAATAGAATTACCCTGTAAAAAATTATAAAAAAAGAAAACGAAACTTCGAACCAAACTTAAAATTAAAAAACAATTGAGTTTTCTTTACACATAGGATCCGACAAAATACTTTTACATAATATACTACCAACATTAAAATTTGTGTATTAGAGACATCGGTTATCTGCGATCTAAACACTCCGAGTGCTTGCTTTTATTTTTTCATGGTATTATGTTAGCGAGCTGGCAGCTGGCAACTGGCAGGACCAAAAAACGCGCCCCATCCATAGACATTAATTTTTACTGTACTGTCTTTGCTTTGTTACTTACTGATTACTCTTTGCTTTGGAGCGATTGAGTTGAGATGAGTGAGATTGATGTTTTGTAAGGAGAGTGTCAGAGTGAAGTCACTGATTTTTGTTATGATTTACAAAACTCGTCCGTACATGGGACTAATGCATTATTTTTAGTAATCGCGTGAAGTGTAAATAAAACTAGTGATAGGTTGTGGTTAGTTTTTATATATGTATACATAAGTGTAATCTTTGTGCTAGATAATTGTTCTACTAATGCAAAAGTACTTTATCGATTAGACTGAATTAAATATTGAAAGGAGCGAAAATGGGTGATAAAGAGGATTATTTGACACCGTACCGAGTATTTTTTGAGAACTTTGCGGCCACTGTTAATCCGGAGGACCAACTTCCAGTGAATATCGCTGGGTACACGATTACTGAGTCTGAGGTGACTGGAGAGGTGATCTACTGGATCACCCAGTACCTAACCGAAAAGTAAGTTCTTTTCATTTCACACTACGCCTCCAAACAAATAATGCTCATCTCATCATAATTTGTCACTTTGTTGACTTTGTGTAAGTAACATATTTATCACACTATCATTGATGATTAAGTAAATAAATACAGATAACATGCTTTCAGCTTGAGATAGGTAGTGCATGATAAAAGTGTGAACAATAAGTAATGTGGTTTGCGAACACTGACACACTGTTAGAAGGAAAACTAATTGAAATTTGAATTACCTTATGTGGTACTCTTGTTCATTCAACTTCTGATTTTCATCCCTCAACATAATGTGTATTACTAAACTATCTGATGGCTTGGCTATGGTTTATTAAAAAAATTACCACACAAGGCGGGGCAGTCCTATTAATCTCTATGAACAGTATTTAAATTTACTCAGGACTGTAAACATTGTATATGGTATCTAGTGCAAGAAAAATAATTTTAGCCTAATTTTATTCTCCACTGGAGTGGAATCCAATAAACTTTAACCACACACTCTCCCCTGTGAGCTTAAAATGGGATTGAAAGATTCTTTTCACTTATTTAAAGATTCTTCTGATGTACATGTCCCTATAAATGTATTCATTTTAAATTATAATATAATTCACTGTGTTAGTGGTAAAGAAAAATGCTTCCAAACTTAGCCATATGCAAAGCAACCTAACTTGAGGGGGTCAAGGTACATGTAAATGTTTTGTCAGAGACATTTGCAACAATTTCATCTGAGATACTATTCTATTACAATCCATTACCTCAGAATACAGGACAGGACATTAAAAATACAGGACATTAATTTCACACAGTGCCATCTAGCCACAGTGCCATATAGGGCTATGGGAACTAGATTACGGATATATTTTTTTTTATTTTTTTTGTAAATACATACTTATCATACAATACAACACCCAAACACCGAACAAACATCTATATTCATCACACAAATGTTTGTCCTGGGTGGGAATCAAACCCACAACCTACAGCGCAGAAGGCAGAGTTACTACCAACTGAGCTATAAGGCTTGATAAATTAGTACCTAAGATTATGCATGAAAATAACTTGGTTATCCTATAATATCATTATACAATTATGAAATAGCTTAAAAATTTCAAGTAGAATATATTAGAGATCAATTTACAAAAAATAATCTGTGATTAAAAAAACAAATTGCAGAGTCAGAATTAAAATATCAATAATAAACCACTCACAGCATTCAATGAACTCCATTTAGTTCATTGACCTTTTAAGGTGTCCAAGGGCTCCATTGTAACACTGTTTTAAAACATATGTACAGGTGTTTAATTTTTGTGCAGCTATTTTTGAAAGAGATGCAAGGTTGATTATCACCTGTACCCCATTATTGAACAGAGTCACCATTATGTTGATTGTTTGTACAGTTGACTACATAATATTAGACCACCATGTAGAATTGGTGCAGGATCTTTCACATAGTCACATAGTAAGTATTATACATATATTATGTATATCAAACATCAGAAGACTACAGTACTGTAAATCATGTTTTTATTTTAAAGGTTTGAAAAAACTTATCCAACATTCCAATATACCTAAAATGTTTTTTTAGGTGTCTCATGTCTTGTGATTCTTGAGCAAATATTCAGTATTGTCATATATTCAAGTTTCCTACAATCTTGCTCTGTTTTGTCATATAAAAAAAAATGTTACTAGAGGTATATATCAGAATATCCATATAACAAAACTATACTAATATCAATAAATGATGTAATTAGAAAAATTTTCAACTGTCTTACCAAAATAAAATAATAACTGCCTGAAAGATTAACCATGCTTCATCATAGACCTTATTAAGGTCAAGCACTAACCCATCTTAACATTTTATATAAAAATAAATCAAAATCAGTCCTTGCGAGCCGCAGACATAGGCGTCTTACCGTGACTCCTCATTGACTGGATATCACATGACATATCTTCAGTTCTAGTGTAACACACATCAGAATAAATTATGTGGAAACGATGACACAACACACGAACTTATAGCCCATGATTTCCATGTGTATTAACGTCATCCTCATATGCGAGAATAAGGTAGGTACGTACCTGTGCAATGTATCATTCCTCTGCAGCACTAGGGAAATCCGCGCTTAGCTGAGTGAGCAAGATGCGCGTGACTTCAAAAACTATACGTAACTGCGCTATATTATATAGGTACCTTGTTATGTTACATACTTGCTGATAAATCTTAGGAAATAGTCATATTTCGATTCATCATCATCTGCAATCTATTGCAGTCCATTGTTGGACATAGGTTTCTCCCAAGTTTCACCACTGATCCCAGTCTTCGTCTCTCCCCATCCCGTTTTTGCCAGCCACCTTGCGCTAGTTATCGCTCCATCATCATGCCGGTGGTCGTCCAGAACTCGCTTACTCCAGCGGTTCTTCGACAAATGTGACCGACCCACTGCCACTTCAGCCTGCTAATTTTCTGGGCTATGTCGGTGAATTTGGTTCTCTGACGAAGATATTAGTTTCGAATATTTCTATTAATCTTTTTATTGCAAAAACCATAATCATGAAGACTAATGCGTTACTTACCCTACAATCCAGTTTCGGTTTCAAAACAAACATTTGTTTAAAGAAATTTGTATCAGACTGTACTCGTGATCGTGCATTTACGTAACAAACGTTTACGGTCGGCTGGTCAATCAGAGCATAATATCAGGTATTCAGCTGTAGTATTTAGGTACGTAGTAAATACTCATCTCGCGATTCAAACCTCAAGCCGGCATGGCATATGAGACAGCCGGTTTTGATAACACGGAAAACCACCGAATGAGTCATGGCGTGGTGTTTTCATTGTTTGGATGTCTACCTATACCTACTATGTATGCTGTGCTAATGTTAGGTAGTACTTCTATGCTAGATAAAAGAGGCGCGGATATGCCTTGCAGTTGCAATTATTGCAAGCGTCCATTACCAACGTACCTACGATAAAATGGAGCTTTCCATCATGTAGATCGGCGCCCGGGCATCCGCCGCCGCGCCACCCCGCCTCGTCGTAAGCCAGTTGCCTAGCTGTTGAGGAATAAAAAACAAGAGCCCTTAGCTAAAGTGAACGCACGAGCAATCGATTGCTATTCACTCCAGACTAGAAGATTGTACTACTCTTAGTTATCCGGAATGACAAACGCAGGCGCAGGTCATGTAATAATGCTGATCCGGAGTCCGGACCTTTGAGCCCATCATCTCATCATCACGGTTATTTTATACTTATTAGATAGAATATCCAAAATCCTAACCGACATATTCGAAGTTGGGAGTTGTGCGAAATATGCCCTTAATTTAATAAATAAATATTTCAGGACATTAATTTTACACAGCGCCATCTAGTCATCTTTTAAGATTACTAAGAATACATAGTTCAATAGACTCATTGGCTATTTTATTTGTGAAAAAAAAAAAAAAAAGATTGATTGATTGATTTGCCTATGAGTCCATTAAATATAGTTCTTTAGACGCCTCCTAGGTAGCATCATACACGCCATGAGGTTGATATATACTCGTAGTATCCGGCACTGGCACGTTAATTATACGTTAACGTGTTAACTTCAATTCTAATGCTGCATTGGGCTAATTAAACAATGCTGTAATGTAATGCAATGTTGCATAGTGTCGATGCTCAATGACCATAACATCACTCGATTACGTTCTACGCAGCAAACCCACTGGACATAGACTCATTTTATCTGGTAGCTATACCTACTTTAAGCATAATCAACTGTATGTCCTGTATATAGGAGCCTACCGGGTAGCCTCATCTCATCATTCACATCTCACCTTACTTGCCCATATATTCTCTCATACAAATCCATGTCTTCTTCGGTCTACCTCTGCCATTATATCCATCCACACTCATATTCAACACCTATTCCTACTATCAGCAACAAGTAATCGATAGCTAGAGTATGAGTATGATGTAATGAATACGTAAGAAATAATAAAAGTTATAATAAACAATTTTTTTATGAATAACGGGTTAGCTCAAGAACCTTACAAGATGGTGCAAGCTTACCCAGAAGGAACTGGATCTCCCGCGTTCCGACGAAATAACGACGAAAACCGTTTGGCCCCGGGCTTCGGCAGGTCCCTAGCCAGGTGGACCTGTTGTGTTGTAATCATTCAGCCGTAACCGCTAGCAAAAGCCAGCGATTGCGTTGCCCAGGATAGAATACTGGGAGGTAGACTGGCTTCCACCTTCGGCCTGATCATAACTTGAAACGGGTGAAGTTAACGTCTCCATCGTACAATAAAAAAAAACTTTGATTGTATTTATACCAACAGCTAAAAATGGTTTAAAGCTTCGTGTCTAGAAGAAACTTCAGAAGAACAAACCGGAACACTGCAATCTGCTTCAATTTCATACAACGCAGAAGAAACAAGTATGGTATTATGGTACCTTGGAAGATTCTATAGAGCCTTTTCACAAAGTGATATTAAACTCAACAAACCGCATCTGACCCGTTTCAGCGAGAGTACGTCATTTGAGACAATACTACGGCTTCTTGCCCAGCGAATGATCGAGGATGAAACCGTTACCTTGTGTAGTGGCACGCAAAAATCTGATCCTTGAATAACGGTTGACTATAAAACGACTGTTAATATTTGTGAAAGCCAGACGGTACCATAATTAAATGATGAAGACAAAGACAAGCAGCCTTTTGTTACTGAGCTTTCTCTCGCAATTATGAAATCCTGCAAGCCAGACTGTTGAGTGTGATGTCTTGCTGGCAGAGAATAGCACGATTTCTACCCACAAATGTCGAGGAGGCAGATCGTCTAGGCTGGGACTGCCTAGACGATCCCAGACTGAAATGGGGAAGCGTATTTTCAACACGTCGATCTACAACTCGCCTGCCATGTATGGCACTAAATGTTGTTTGATAAATATTTTAGTAATGGGACCCTCGCTTTAATTTATGAGCATTTAAGTGGCGGAGAGCGGGTTTAATTTAATTTGGAACTCTCCATTTAGTTTTGGGTAACGTCGTTTATTCTGTAGTATCTTATGACTCATCTAGTTTTTAAATTTGGTCAGCTGATCCCGATCTAACCTTATCCCACGGGATGAGTTGACTAAATGATCGAGTAATTTTATTATATTGCTTTGTCAACATATCCCCCTTTTGATCGTTAAAAATCCCAATGTACTGGTATCAAATCGCAGTATAGTTACAATCATTGTGAACTGTTCGCTGATAGTAATATAACGATAAATTTCTCGATGCGCAGCAAAACTAGATGCGCAATCTTTCGATAAGGTGACAAATAGGGTTACTCAGGTGTCGAATGTTTACTACATCTCGAAATAGAATGTATCACTTGCCAATATGTTGAGGTCATACAAGCAGAATCGTATTATTGCATGATGCTGTAGGCGGAAAAGAGAAATCTGTTCACATAAAGGTTGCCGGGACAGCTGATCGGCATTCAGAAATCCGGAGTATTTTGAGAAGGCGATAAAAATTAAATCGCTTTCTACAAACTTTTACCTGGAGTATAATAATAACGACGTTATTTCTTGCTGAAATCCATGTCTCCATGAGATTTTGTGTAAGATGCATACATTATTAAATGCTACCCCAATATTTGTGGGTTTATTTTATATTAATATTAAATGAAGAGCCGTGTGGCCAAGTGGGTATGGAGCCGCCGATCTGGAGGTTGTGGGTTGGCACCAAGTCGTGCACCAATGTACTTTTCGGGTTGTCGGAAGTTAATGTGCGCATTTGACATATGCACATGCTCTGTCGGTGAAGGTCACATCGTGAGGAAACCGGCATGTCCCTAGTTCCAAAAGTCTGAATGACATGACTGTATCACTGGCCTAAGTATTCCTCTAAGCGGCGATGGGCTTGCAACCTGTCACGTCCTGAATACTAGCAACTTGCGAACCGTGGGCATGTACCGAACGTAAGTTTGGACGTGCCTCTGACTACCCCCTAGTAGGTTGATCCTCATAAGAGTCTAGGTGGTATTATTACTCATTAATTTTGATACAAGCTTTCACCTACGATAATATTTCAAATGGATCGCGGTAGAGACAAACTTTCAGTTAACAAAATCCAGGAGTCTTACGCGTTAAATCAATCCACCCTACCAAAACTACTAGAGTTTGATGATCCAGTACGTAATCCGCGTACGTTTATTTTCGCAGCTACAAATATTTATTTCATCGCGCGTCGATACTTCACTCGTATTCTGTACCTTCGTCATTGAATTTATTGATATTTTTGGGAGAGTGTTAATCTTATCGGACAAAAAACGTAGTAAGTAAAACAACATCAGAACTCTAGTGTAATCTAATTAAATCGATATTTGGTAGAATGTCTTCACATTGTAACGATTCCACGCCGACTTTGGCAAATTGTATGATCCATATTGAACAATCAATGGATCAATGCATATGAAACTGCGGGCCATTAAGTAGGTATACCCGAGTATCACTTATCAGTCACCGTCACTTTGTTTCGAAAGTATTTTCTTTCTTTCCTGTGGTCTATAGTGGTTCAACCACCGATTTCAGATCCAGAGGTCCCGGGTTCGATTCCCAGGGGCAGTACATAATTGTACTAGGTTTGGTTGGTGGTATGACTTGATTTAGGCCCGGCTGGCTTGCTACCACCATCTTACCTAATTCTGTCGCCATATCAACCATTTTCAAAATTGTTGTGCTCTAGCATTGAGAGGTTAAATAGCCAGTTCCTCAGTTTGCTAAGGATTCCGGGTCAAGTGTGCCTCCTTTCAGCCTTATCTAACTTGTAACCAGGTGAGATAAAGTGCTTCTCGTCGTACAAAAATGAATAAAAAAATCATCGTTTGATTGATTAAATAGCCCTGCCATAGGTGGTGACTAAACCATGTTGACGGTACAGACAAACTTTCTGAACAGCCTGGAGAAGTTCGTAGGCTGGTGCCCTCAACGCGTGAATTGACGAGGCGCGTGGGCCGATGCGGATGCTCTCGATAGTAACGCGGGCCGGTGTCAATGTACTGGTTATGCACCTAGTTCACTCAGATCCTAGTTCACGTTCACCACCAGTGATAATACTAAGAAAACCGTACCTATCACTAGCATACTAAAATGTTAAAGGTTTCTTTACTTAGAAGCTACACAATTTTCGTTTCCTGTGGAAACACAACGCTTCGCACGTAAAAAGGCATAGGTAAAAATAAACAATTAACTTACTTACTATAAAACATTATTATTATCATGATTATTATTGATGTAATTTTATGTATGTATATTTTGTTTTATATTCGTTATTCGTATAGTCCGCCATCCTTGAAAGCCGTTATCTTATCTGGGCATCCAGCGGTTGCCTGAAAGAGATCGCTTTCAGCGATAAGGCCGCCCATTGTTTTACCAGTGACGCTTAGATTAAGATTCCACTATCGATATTTTGTTATGTTATTTGTAAATGGTGAACAATAAAGAGTTATCTATCTATCTAAAGGCAGGGACCGTGGTTAGGTATTCCGACGCAATTTTTGCCGAGTGCATTGTTTGTTTAACATTGCCAGCGGTCTTCACACTAGGAACCTAAGTCCTGTATCGTGAGGACCCGAAAAAAGGTTGGACATACAAATCATATATTGGCCTCGGTCATACATAATATTTGATTTAATTAACCACCTCTGTGGTCTAGTGGTTCAACCCACCGATTTCAGATCCAGAGGTCCGGGTTCGATCCCCATAGGGAGTACAATATATTGTGCTTGGTTTGGTTGATGGTAGGACTTTGTTTAAGTCCGCCTGGCTAGCTACCACCATCTTACCTAATTCTGTCGCCATAACAACAATTCTAAAATTGTTGTGTTCCGGCATTTAGAGGTAAGATAGCCAATTCCTTAGTTTGTTGAGGATTCCGGGTGAAGTGCGCGTCCACCTTCGGCCTTATCTCAACTTGTAACCAGGTGAGACGACGGGGTAGCGACAATAAAAAAAATAATAATAATAATATTTACTAAATAGGTAGGTTCTATTCCTATCTAGTGATCTGAATTAAAAAACGAAGAAAGTCGTCTGATTCGATATCTAGTCTACTACGTTATCAATCGAAGGTAAAACTTCTGTGTCATCATTCGAAATGGTTTGAAGCCATTTATCAGGTGTACCACGTAACAAGCATAAATTCTTCACACCTTTTGCCCTTCTGAGAGTTGTAGTAATCTTTTTCTCATGACATATTCATATCTGAACAGTTTGTTGCGATTATAAGGAACATAACATTTATTTTTAACCGCCTCTGTAGTCTATTGGTTCGCCCACCGGTATCAGACACAGAGGTCTCGTGTCTCGGTCATATGACGAGAATCTAGACGGAATAGAGTCACATAATTAATGGCTAGATTTGTTTGAAGGTCTTTGGGCTAGATAGATTATCTAGACTCGTATAAACAATACTTACACAATTTACACATAAACCATGCAAGTATTACGCATTGCCAAGTGCATGTTTTCCAGGGTCACGCTACTTATAACTACTTGGTAGTATAGCGGCGGCTTTCTTGTCTACAATACGATACGACCCATAACCTATTAGCCTATTGTCAACGTCCTACTCTATTGGTCTTCGTCTAGTCTACTCCCAACTGTGTCAATATCACACGAGAAATGGTTCTGAATGTTTCCAGTTCAGTGAACTCTTTATTATTCGGAAAGACATGAGATAGACGGGCACGTCCGGGTTTTATACTCGTACGAAAGCATTGGGAAACTAACACGTGTTGGGCGTCAGCTGGGGAGCAGTGAATGTCCGTTTGGTTTGTTTATTGTACTATTGATCTGCCATAAAAAGCTGGCAGGTGTAGGTAAATCATGTACCTACTTGGCGAGAGAGGAGCCAATTTGCGACTACTATACTATTCGTAAAAGTGTTTTACTCGGAATATATCAGCTGTGTTTCTAAACCATATTATGTCGGGAAGTTACATGCTCAAACTTATTGATTTTTGAACTGAAACACTCATAATATTATAGATTTTCTAGCGAAAACATGTAGCATATACATTTAGGATCTATCCCATTGGCTACTATGGGATACCTTCCATAGAGTATTGGAGTATTTTTTATATCAACTCCTCGAAGAGGTTTCATACATTGTATAGCTCTGCAGCTTTAATATACCCTACCTATTTATTAATTTATCTACTTGCCGGTAAGTATAGTTTAGTTTCTATCAAATTATATAAAATCTCACACAGATTTGTATTAAATATTTTCACGTCATAATGGTTTCTAGTTTAAATTGAAGCGCAACATTAATTATGTATGATATTATTTTATGCGTAAAATACTTTTACTACCTCCAAGTGTATCTACTTTCTATGAAATGCTTTATTTTATTATGAAATCCTAATACTTACTTACCTACATAATTATGAATGTGAAATTTTGTTAGTAGTTATTGTTACGTCTTCACGTCAAAACTACTGAATGTTTGTTCTATACCGGGAATTACTTTAATTTTGTACCCTATCTGGTTACGATTTGGGCGAAGCCGCCAGCAGAATCTAGTAGGTACAACAATATATATGATGCACTAGCATGCTGTTTACGTGTGCAATAAAGTCGTTTATCTTGGAAAATCTCTTATAACGTGATAACGGTATCAGTGTCTGTACGACGAACTTTCTGCGTGTTTTGTTTCGCTTGGTTACGCCTATTTGAGAAGCCTAACTAAATAACAAGTAAATGGCCCGTAAAGGCTATTAACAAAACATTCGGAATCGTCTGTTGGGAAACCGGCAAAGAATTCGAAGAACAATATATTCGGTCGTGTCAACTTCAGCATGGATAAAGGGACCCGATTCTACTAAACCAATCGCTTCACTATGACAATGGTATCATCTCAGAATGGTCACTAGAATACCAAAAGGCACCTTATAGTGGCAATTCTGCGACGGTACCATTGTCATAGTGAATCGATTGGTTTAGTAAAGTAGGGAAGCTGAACAACAGAAAAGATAAACTAAAGATGACTACTAGGAAAGAATACCACCCTTCTCTAACGTTCAATACCTACTCGTTCCCGAAAGCTCAGCTCGACATCAAATTGAAAGGCCGATCAAAGGTAATTGAATGAAAAAAGTTCCCGTACCTCCCAAGAGTCAAGAGCTCCTTGAGCAAGTTTAGCTTTCATGCTCTCCATCGCGTTCTGGATCTTTCTTATGTTTGAACATCGTTCTAAGTTACGTACCTTCTAGGGCCTGCAATCGAATATTCGAATTATTCTAATATCGAAGTTGATAGATATGCATATTATAAAATATTAAATTTGTCATGTTCGAATTTTCGAATAATTGTATGTTCACCAACCTAAGAACTCTGATATTCTTAAAATGCCACTTTTTAGTTCGCACACGATATTTGTACAAGATTACGTTGCTCGGGTGAGATCTCTCGAGTCACTTACCACTCTTCGTGGTGCAGCAGTCAAAGCTATCGGCCTCAGACTTCTTTTTTTTTTGGAACCAGCTGCCAGCGTGTTTTTCCACTAATGTACGACCTTTAATAAAAAAAGGAGTATTCAAATATCAAGCTTTTCGATATTTTTCGTACCTACCTACGTGGGTGGCAAATTTTACCATAAACACCTTATCTACAATTTTAGTAATTTTTTTTTGTTTCGACGACAAACCCGAACAGCATTTTATTAAGGAACAATATTATTTGATCCTCAAGAATCCAATTTGTTCTATTGTAAATGTGCACTTTTTTAAATAAACTATCTATATCTTAATTTATATTTGATTTCCTTTTTAATTATTGGTCTTCTATTTAAATGATTGCTTTTCTTTTTTAATTCCTGGTCTTTAAATTACGCACGGCCTGATAATAGGCATCTAATGGCGGAGTACGTCAGTGGGTTTATTTTTTATTTTAGCACAAAACCGACATTGTCAAGCCCGACTTCACGGAAAGCGCGGCTGCAAGACAGACACGGGGACAGAAGATAGTAGTGTCACCACATCATTTTAACCCAGAAATACTTACCTACCACTTATTTGCGTAGCTCAAAACAGATAAAAAAAGCGATGGATTTGATTTATTTCAAGTCTAAATGAAAGAGGATCAATCATTATAAAAGATGACCGTTCAGATATTTTTGCTTGATGTTTTTGCAAAATTAAAACAATCATTTAATTAAGTGGCATGTACTTTTTATTAGTTAGGAACCCTAGGATCACTTTGTATCGTCGAAAACGAATGCATCAGCTATCGAATTGGCACAGAATGAACCGGAACGGATTCATGTAGTGCTGGACTTGACATCATTGTTCCGCGATAAACCTGTCAACATTTACTGACGATATAGGCGAGCTCCGAATAACCGTTGTTTTTCCTTTTGACTCTACAACATCGATCGGGAATATGGGGATACAATACAATGAACCCACCGGTTGGGTGTCAATCTGTCGCGTCGCGTAATTGTTTTTTATTAGCTGCTGGCACGATATCGACTTGTTTCCTGCATTATTCAGCCCTATAGTAAACCGTATTCCGTTGTACTCACTCAAATTATACTGATGAAGATTATATATAGTTTAGCTAATTGATTCAGGCGTTATTTTGCAGAAATCTATTGTTCAAAATAAATTATCTGAAAGCAGAAAGATATTTAGTAACAAATCCGCTAAATTAATTTGAAAAATTCCAATCGACGCGTGTTTCGCCTCTACACGAGGCATCCTCAGGAAGTAATAGTCTTGCCGACGTGTTGCCTTCCGAGCGCTGCGCTGCAAGTATATAAGTCTGTCAAAGCATTGAATATTTTTTTTTTTTTTTTTTATATTACAGGACATTAATTTTACACAGCGCTATCTAGTCCCAAACTAAGCATAGCTTGTAATATGGGAACTAGATTACGGATAGAATACATAAATAAATAAATGCTTTTTTTTTTTGTAAATACATACTTATCATACACTAAAACACCCAGACACAGAACAAACATCTATATTCATCACATACATGTTTGTCCTGGGTGGGAATCGAACCCACAACCTACAGCGCAGAAGGCAGAGCTACTACCAACTGAGCTGCGAGGCTTGTTATTTTATTAATTGATAAACATAATTGACTGGACGTCTACTGTATTTGTGTTTATTTGTATTGACCGCTTCTGTGGTCTAGTGGTTCGCCCACCGGTATCAGATCCAAAGTCCAGAGACCAAGGGTTCGATCCCCAGGTATTTACAAATTTGTGCTTGTCCTGGTAACCACCATCTTACCTAGGTCTGGTAGCCACGAGAACAATTCTTATTGTTGTGTTCTGACATTTAGAGGTAATATAGCCAGTTCCTCAGTCTGTTGGGGATTCCGGTGAATGCGCTTCCACGTTCGCACTTATACTTGACACCAGGCGAAATGAAGGCCAAGCCCTTCCCTGTCGTACAATAAAAAAAAGGTCATTAATAAAATAACTTGTAAGTAAATAGGTACTTACTCACATAATGTTATTTGTTTTTTTCAGGCAATGCCCGCTCACATTAATGACACCGCTGAGGCGGATAATACTTGACGAGGTGCGAGTAGCGGCAAAAAAAAACCCAAATGTTTTTGGGTACAAGTCTGAAGAAGCAGGTGGGTGATATTCATTTATTTTTATTGTCTGCCTCGTATGCTTCGGGGGTATACGCAGCGAATTGTACTTAACTAGTACCTAGATGTTCCATAGTGCCGCACTCATCGATTCCCCTCTACTCTTATTAAGAAAAGCAATTCGTTGCCCTCGTCTGTTTATCCGCACGATAGCGATTTTGGATTTTGCAAGTCCAGAGTGAATAGATTCCTTTGAGACAAGTTTGTTCAGTTACTTAGGCCTCATCTTTAGTTGTTTTTCATGTGAACTGGGCCCCGATTCTATGCTAAACCAACCGCTACTAGAATTCCAAATGGCACCTATAATGGCCATTCTGCGACGATACCATTGCCATAGTGAAGCGATTGGATTTGTAGAATCGGGGACTTGGTGGTGGTCAAACGCTTGGCTATCACAAATTAATCACTTTAAAAACTATGTCGGAAATGCTTTCGAAATAGGCCAGAGGTACTCCTCACAATCTCAAGATTACAATGAGAGTAAATGAGGCAAAAGAGGCGTGGAAGGATCGTAGTAAGTGGAAGTCTGATGTCTTTTCCTGTACGTCCTCTTACTTCAACAGCCCATTAATGCTCACTGCTAGACGGAGACAGATGATGGCAGTCAAAAGTAAACTACTGCTATTCTTCTGGTGAGATGCGTTAGTCGTCTTTTACGAAATCCGCGGGCAGTGACCGCCGCCTTTTCACCTAGGAAACAGGTGTTATTCTATTTATGTTAATGCAAGGTGTCCGATTTACCAACTAACGGTCACAATCCTTTTCAAGGTCACCATTCCTTAGTGTTCACGGACTCTACCGTAAGCATTGCATACCTACCTTATGTCCTTGCCAAGTAAATAATCTAACGTTAGCCGACGAGAGGCCAAGCACGTTCATCCTAATATCCGGTTTCCAAGAAATGCTTGGTTTTACGTTACATTTTCGAATATTCACTGGTATACAACTGGTTTTAAAAACGACCGTTTAGGTTCCGATGGGCGTGAAAGCTATCAAATCATAATTCAAATAGGTTTATGTTTTAAGCAAAGCTTTGTTTGAATGGGACGCAATATTTTGAAATTAACGATAAACTACTTTTGTATGGGAGAGCGGTATTGTTCTGTAGCTTCAAAATCAAAACACATTCTGGATTAAAAAAAAAATCGCCTCGAACTCAGACTACAACAACACATCACACATCAGCAGTCCATTAGAATACACTGCTGGACAGAGCCTCGTCCTAAGCTGGAGGGCTTTGCCATAATCACCACGCTTGACAGGCGGATCGGTGATCGCAGTATAGTTGTAGATAATTCTCAGTTTGTTGAGGATTCCAGGTGATGTGCGACTCCACCTTCGGCGTTATCTTACCTAGGTGAGTTGAAGGCCTAGCGCTTCCCCGTCGTACAAAAAAAAAGAAACCGATTGCTATTACATTACATAAGTACCAGCTAGGAAAATGATTGTGATAATGCAAACTTTTCTAGCTATTTAAGCAATTTTTTTTTGTTGCAATTAGCTTAGTTAGTTAAGATTTTACTGAATTGTAGTTTTGCTGTATTTTATTTTTATTTTCATTGAATACTAGCTAATTTCAATACGTGGGCATATTGTGCCGAACGTAATTTTGGACGTGCCTCTGACTACCCCCTTGTAGGTTATCATCATAAGATCCACGCTCTGAGTAGTGATTAAAGGTGAATCCTCGAAGGGGAAAAAGTTGTGTCTATATATTTACTTTATTTGAAAAAAAATATAACTTTTTTTTTAATAGCTCAGTTAACAGCTTTGAGATTGCATAGCGTCGACACCAATGACGCAAACGCTTTTAATAACGCTATCTTTTTGAATGGATCTCTGTATCTCCGTGAGCCATCTAGGGCGTAGAAACAAAGACAGACACATGATATCATACAATCTCGCCCTGTTTATTTAGTTACATCATCGGCCGCTGACCGTAACCGCGATGTACGATTACCGAACTGAATGACTTGTCCGATTCGGTTGTGCGTTCACGATAGTTTAATTCTACGAACGATATGTCTACTTTTCATTGTTGGTACTTTTCAATCATCTGTGTGATGAATATAGATGTTTGTTCTGTGTTTGGGTGTTATATTGTAATTTTAATAATTATTGATAGTTATGATAAAATTATGGTAAAAAAAAAGTATAAGTACAAGTATTTGAGTCCCTAGTTCCAATTATTTTTGCTTAGTTAGGGGCTAGGCGCTGTGTGAATAAATGTATATATATACGGTATTTTTTATCCATTAATGTCTCACTGCTGGGCAAAGGCCGCCCTCTTCTTTATTTTTAATGTAGAGGTGCTTTTCCGTCATCTCACCTGATTTTTCAAGTTTTATAAGGCCGGCGGTTGATGCGCACTTAACCCGGAGTCCTCAACACACTGAGGAACTGGCTATTTTGCCTCTAATGCCGGAACTCAACATAACAATTCCAAAATTAGAATTGTTATTATGGCGACAGAATTAGTTTAGATGATGGTAGCTAGCCAGGTGGACTTAAACAAAGTAACGAAACTAAGCACAATAGTGTACTCCCCCTGGGGATCGAACCCGGGACCTCTGGATCTGACACCGGTAGATGAACCACTAGACCACAGAGGCTGCGCTCACTCCTTCCAGTCTTACTATCATGAGCTGTAGTTGTCCAGTACTAAAGGAAATGGTAGACTGCCGCGACGCCTAGCGCCTACGCGCTGGGTTAGGGCGGCGCTACTCTGTGACCTCATAAAATGTATGTCTTCGAATTTCAAGAATATTTGAGTAGTTCGTAGAAGAGATAACAGGTCGTTGGGAATGTTTGTTCCATTTTGTTTAAATTTGTTTTTTATATGGGTTCGTTCTTGACTTCGAAACTTGCTCAGGGGCCTAAACCACAACGTCTTATAGCATTCTCGTTTTGATACTACATTACATTTGTCTCGTTTTTTCTACACTGGACAGATACTGATTGATACTATGATGATACTGTAAAGTAATATCAAAAGATCGAGAATGCTATAAGAGGTCGTGGTACCCCCCTCCCACTGGTCTACGATGGAGCAAGGCTACCCAGAAAGTGCCTGTTAACTCTTTTCTTAAGGACATTGCCGTGGCTGTCGCGGCTTAAGAATGGACCCCTCGAATTTAGCTCGTGGATATTGTAAAAGCCGAATAAGGGATCTCACCAGAAGGAGGGCAGCAGCTTCCATCTTATTCTTATTTTGAGTGGGGGTGACCAAGGCCTGCACTGACGTCCCGCTGTGGGGTGTATTGTGGTTTGTCCACCGTGGTTTTAACTAACCCTACCCCAGCCAGCCCAGCTCCCTAAAATACCGGAGCAGGACTTTGAGTTGTTGGTGACACTTATTTAGCGCCTGAGTTTGCAACAGTGACAGTGAAAATGATACTGGGTTTGTGGGGGTTGGTGCTTGCTCCAAGCCAAGGCCAATTATTCCCCTGAGGCCCGTCTTCTCCCTTGTTGATTCTGTAGCCGAGCAGTGAAGGATCACATGCTCTATTGTTTCCTCCTCCTGTAAGCAGCCCCGGCAGAGAGGACTGTCCGTGACTCCAGTTTTTAACAGGTGGTAGTTCAGGTCGCAGTGTCCTGTGATGATGCCTACCATCAGTCGTAGATCACTGCGTTTCATTTTGATAAGAATATTCGATATTTTCTAATTCGAACCTGGGAACATCATCTTTGATATCCTACAGTCCTTCCTTTTCTCCCACAGCTTTTAGTGCTCCATAGCAGAGTATAGTTTTAGTCTTTTCTTTATTTCCATCGTTGATGGTCTTGTTAGGCTGAGGTCGCGGTCGCTGGGTGCAAGATTTGCTCCTACTCTGGCTAACTTGTCAGCTTTATTGTTTCCTGGACACTTGCCGTGGCTTAGTCCAGTGTATGGTAATATCTTTTTTTTTTATAAAACGACTTGGAAGCGCTTGTCCTTCATCTCACCTGGTAACAAGTTGAGATAAGGCCGAAGGTGGAGGCGCAAATCACCCGGAATCCTCAACAAACTGAGGCACTGGCTATCTTACCTCTGAATACCGGAACACAACATTTTTTTTAAGAATTATTATTATGCGACAGAATTAAGTAAGATGGTGGTAGCTAGCCAGGCGGACTTAAACAAAGTCCTACCACCAAACAAACCAAGCACAATATATTGTTCTTCCCATGAGGATCGAACTCGGGACCTCTGGATCTGAAATTGGTGGGTTGAACCACTAGACCACAGAGGCGGTTAAATATAAAAGGCGGTCATGCTCTGCAGCGAGTTTCTGCAGCGCTAAGTGACACACTACATCCGCTGCCGACCTTGTGTCCGGTCCACGAAGTGCATTAATTACTGCAGCACTGTCGGTTGTAAAAATAAATTCTTTTTTTATGTTTGAGTTAGAGTTTGAAGTAGTAGGTGCAGACTCAATGAATTCCTGTATGTCTTTAGCTGCTAGTGCGAGCCCTATGGTATCTGCTTGAAGAGCCGTAGTCGTGTCTTTGAGAGGCTGGGATTTTGAGAGTCCTGCTTCGGGGCAGGCCTACTCCACTTGAGTTTCTCGCCCCGTCTGTGCAAATGTTGTAGGTTATCCCATATACAGGGCTTGGGAGTTTCCGTTCTTGTGTTGCGACTGTGTAGTTTTTATTTATTAGATAAGTTGTGGCCACCCTGTCCGTGCCATACTTGGCTTCCGGAATAATATTGATGGCCCTGTCTAGTATTGTGCAATGAGTCGTTGTCCTGTTATGACCTTTCCATTGTCTTGTGAATCTAATTCTTAGGGCTGCCGCCATGGCCTCTTGCTGTATATGCATATGCAGCGGGGTCAGTCCTAGAATGGTGTCCAATGTCCTACAATGGTGTCCAATGTCCTAGAATGGTGTCCAATGTCCTAGAATGGTGACCAATCTCCTAGAATGGTGTCCAATATCCTAGAATGGTGTCCAATGTCCTAGAATGGTGTACAATGAGCAATGAGCAAGCAGCTTCCATCTCTGCATTATCTAAGATCTCGAATGCTATTTTTCTTGTATTTCAAGTGATCGCACTTGGTCAATCGCAAAAATTCACAACCAGCGACGGGAATCGAACCCGCAAAATTTTTCGGGCCGTTCCTTGTTGTCTTCAGGTCCTCAACCTTGTGAGTTGTACCTTCTATTAGTATTAGACGGTTTGCCTCCCTGAATGGAAAAGTTTGGTGCTATTATTTGTCACACAGCATTCCATACATATCATGTCCACTGTTGGACAGGGCCTCTTTCTTTTTTTATGAAATTCTGTTAATTTTCTAACTTCCAGTGTACATAGCCCTCCGACTAATGCAAGCGGTCACGGCGAAAGTGAACGACGTTTGCATCCGATACCTGGACAACGCCCGTCTAGACACACTGCCGCCGCCGCCCCCGCTCGCACAAAGAGACCTGAAGACTGTGTCGTGTGCCACGAAAAATTCCCGCCGAGTAATGGAGGACAGACACGTGGAGATCGGCAATTTGGAAGCATTGTTTGGTGTTGAGGTACATTTTATCCCTCATAATATATCTAATGCTCTTGCGATACAGCATACCGGGGTTAGGTGTGGTCTACCTTCTAGTGGCCTACCCCGGGCAACAGAATTGCTGGGTTTCGGTAGCGGCTGAATGATCACAACTGGTTCCATCGGTGGGCGGGAGAGTCAGTGCCTTCTGGAAAAGCTCGCTCTATCATAGGCCATCATCCTTGCTCTGGCTTACAGCTAGAAAAGCCTAGAGGTTAAGAGTCCATCATTTATAAAATATATAAAAATTTTATCATGCGTCAATATCAAGGGCACGTGGCTTAGGACGTTGTGCCCGGTTATTCCCCGATTCAAAAATTTTAAACAAAAAATTTACAAAAAACATTTAAAAATAGTACACAAATCATGGATAGTACATAAAGTATACTAATTAGTACGCATAACATAATATAAATAACAATCAATAGGTACCACCAACTTGGCTCGTTTTGAAAATTTCGTAATGGTTCCTTAGTTTCACTTGTAATACCAGCCATATTAAAAGTGAAATCCAACATCCAACATCCAACTTAGTTTCCGTGTGCTTGGAATTGTTCGCTTCTGAACCTTTTATCATATTTTTAATCATGGGCTAACTTTAGGCGAGTGAGCTTTCCCAGAAGGCTTTAGTTCATTTTTCTCTGTATCATTTTTTATCACGACTGGATCCTAGGACCTGTGTAATGAAGTTTTAGCTTTACCTGATCTTACACTTAACGAAGGAAATTATAAAGCTTATACTCAGTTCATTTGCCTTATTATTGTTATATTATTTCGTAGTCTAGGTGTTCAAGATATTTGAACACGCAGCAAAACGCATAGTGCGTTGTAAGCATTCACAATGGCAGTTTTGCTGCGAATCAAGTAAATTGAGTTCAGTTCGCGTCTTACCATCAACTTCATTATCTATTCTTGCTTATTTATCAATTCATTTAGTAGTAATAATTATTTAGAGTGTTAGTGCTAAGTAAATCATACCAATATAATTTGTCAAAATAACCAGACTTTTATATACTTACTTACTCACTAAACTCAAAGGATTTGTAGGGGTCTCGGCGACCATAACATCGAGAAGCTACAAACCTTTTCACTAGGCGATTTTTATGCCAAATTCATAGAAATATTGTGTCGTGTTTCAGACGACGGAACCCACCAGTTTCTACGCAGTATACGACGGTCACGCAGGCTCTGCCGCCGCCACCTACTGCGCCGCCCACATACACCAGTACCTGATAGAGAGTCCGCACTTCACTTCCGACCTTACTAAGGCTATGAGGGACGCCTTCCTCAGAACAGACGCGGAGTTCATTCGGAAAAGCAATCAGGAGGTAGGTAATTTTTAGTTCGTATAGGTATTCAATTAATTCAATTTTAATAATATGTATGAAAACCTGTACAGCGCCTCTAGCGGATAGTTAGGAACTAAAACTCATTAAACTGACAGTGGAGAACAGTGTCCACGAGCGAAATAACTCAAATGCTGAACGGTAAATGAAATGTGAGACTGCCAGCGTGGCTTTACCTTATTCAATTATATTACAAATCAAATCAATTTGGGTAAGAAAATCGAGGTCTTCTTAAATTACTTACTAATTTCAGTTGGTAGTGGGACTTTGTTTATGTTCGCCTGGCTATCTAATACCGCCTTACCTGAGTCTATCAATAGTACCACAATTCTATATAGTTGTGTTCCGGCATCTGGTGGTAAGATAGCCAGTTCCTCAGACTGTTGAGGATTCTGGGTGAAGGGCGCTTCCACCTTTGGCCTTATCATAATTTGATACCAGGTGAGACAAAGGCCAAGCGCTTCACCGTCAAGCAAAAAAACAAAAACTAGATTAATTGACAACACATGTAAGTAGGTATATTGATATGTTGTAAAAGTAATGCGTATTTGAAAATCGATACTTAGATTAAATTTCGCGACTGTTTTTCGGTTCCATGTAATTTGGTTCAACTTTCATTGTATTCTAAGCGTAAACATAACATCTTTATTTATCTTCAACCGCACCTACGTACCGAAAAGCTTCGAATTCAGCCGTTTCGGCATAATCTCAGTTGGCCGTCGATTACCCTACCTAGAAGATTTTTGAAATTCTAACAATTGTAATGGACAGCCCGCATTTTGCGCCAGTAGGAAACCCAACTACAATTGGCTTAACATAAATTAAAACAAACTGTTGGTATGCAACCAGATGAACCTTATGTAAGGGAACATAATTAAAAAAAATGTTTTAGGAGCGTAAGGTAATAATCACACGAATTATATAGGAAATTATAAATCGGGTGGACTAAAAATTGATCGGCGACTTAAATAATGAGATTCTATAATAATGATATTAACCGCCTCCGTGGTCTAGTGGTTCGCCAACCAGTGTCAGATCCAGAGAACCCCGGCTCGATCCCCAGGGAAACTGGGGAGTACAATATTGTACTTGGTTTGGTTGGTTGTAGGACTTTGTTTAAATCCGCCTGTTCTGTCGCCCTAACAACAATTCTGAAATTGTTGTGTTCCGGCATTTAGAGGTAAGATAGCCAGCGCCTTAGATTGCTGAGGATTCCGGGTGCAGTGCGCTTCCACCTTCGGACTTATCAGAACTTGAAGATATCAGATGAGATGAAGGTCAAGCACTTCCCTGTAGTACGGTAAAAAAAAGAAATAATAAAAATACCGACTTGAACGGTATTTGATCAAGTTCAAAAATTAACAAATAAAAATGTAAATAAAAAAAAACTACCTGGAAAATCGTATGCTATTTTTTGTCCGGGACACGCGGGTGAAGCCGTGGGCAGAAGCTAGTGTATAATATAATGTAATACCAGAATATTTTTGGAATAAGTGATGCTGTCCCACCTATTATTTATATTCGATAATTTTCTGACAGCGGACAACTAAGTCTTAGTAATAGGTTCCTGTTGGCATTGGCTGCCTTGGATACGGAACCTAACCCCTAAATATATATAATTTGAAACCGTCTTGCCAAAAAGGAGGATATTATCAACTCAGACCGTATGGTTTTTATGCTTTTGAATATGTTTGGTTATGTAACGAAAATGTTTCTCAGGTCTGATAGCATTCTGATAGCATTTAACTTATGAGGATTAACAATTAACTTTATTATTATGTTAGTTCAGCCTACGGCCTATTTATTGGGTATTTAGGTTGCAACCAGTCTGATTGCGAACCTTTACAAGACAAAATAAAACTTGCTTAACCACCACAAGTATAACCATATGAATCATGTATAACAAAGTGAGAAACCCATTGCTTACACAAAACGCTTCAATAGCGCGATTCAGAGCGCGTTATAATTTACCAGCGACATCTAGTTATGGTATTGAGAAACTTTGCGGAATATGAGGTTGGTTCGATACTTTCTCTTCAAGTGGGATATGAGGGTAGGTCAACATTTTTGTTACACAGTAAAAAATGCGATGTCTTGTATACAATTTAATACAGATCGGATGTGTTATGAAAATAATGTGTTTATATAAGTTTGTTGGTAAAAAGTTCAGATAGTGTCGTTGTGTGGTGCAATACTATCTGAGTGGGAATGGATTACTCGCATAATGACACATGGTGTCTATGCATAATGATATAGGTACGCGAATTGTTACATTATGCTCATACGCGAATTATAACCTGTATGCAAGCAAAACTACCTAGAAATTATAGATAAGTACACTTTAACAGTACATGAAAATGCAAAAGCGTTGACAAAACGGAAGGAAAATTTTATGAAATCTAAAATACCTATTCACTTTTGCGTGCGCCCACAATACCTCACTAAAAGTCTATATCCATTTTTATAAATTCGAAAGTGTATCAGTCTGTTTATTAGCAACCATTTAAAGAATATAATTAAATTTGTCTTGGGTATGGTGTATGCGTAAGATCATAGGCTTCTTTATATCCGGGTAGGGACAACGCGGGCGAAGCCGAGGGCAAACACTAGTTCTAAACAAGAATTCATAAAAAAATCATAAAATCCAGGGTCTGATGACCAGCATACCAACGGGGACGCTGACACAAATTTTCCCATTCTCTCCGGTACCGGGCCAGATGACTATATGATATGAACAGGACATGAGCATCGAGGGTTTAAACATTTTTGTTAAATAAACTTGTGTTTAATTCCGTGATGAGGAAAAGCAACATCACATATTATAATCTTCCTGCCCGTTATCTCACACTATAGGTGTCGGTACAAATTGTTTTCTTCCTCCACTCTCCTTTTTAAATAATGACCGCCCATTGTAATCCACTTTTAATTTTAAGGTGTGCTTTAAAGTATTTTGCTTTTTATTTTTAACATTCCTTGTCTTCTTCTGCCTACCTCTACCTCTATATCTAGCCACACTCATATCCTACATTCTTCTTATTACATGGCTTTCATCCTTCCTCATTTCATACCATCCATGCTAACCTCTTACTTCTCAACTTATCTAAAGATAAAGATATTTGTGTTAGAATCAAGTACTGGTACAATGCTTATTACTGTAGAACCGTAATGAAGTCTTTGTCCCCTACACTTGGACTAAAGCCTGTATTGCAGGGTCAAGGATTGCCACGGGTCTTTTTACAGAACAACTAATAAAACATTAGTATTGGTGTCGAAGTTGTGTCTGGATCTCTGTTCCTCGTACTAGAACAAAAAGCTTGTATTATGAGGTCACAGAAGTGTTTGTTGCTCTTGCTTTTACTAAAATACTTAGGGGAAACGGTATAGTTATTGGCAAGTTGAGCGACTAGAATTATTTATGTTTGAATTAAAAATAAATAACACAGTTAGATTTAAATAAAAAGTTTGTAAATGGTACTATATTAATTCATTTATATATTCTCATTGTATAAGCAGTAATTGGCCGCATTATATCCTATGTCTAACTAAACAAATTACCTAGCGGCATTTTGACAAAACATTTTCATACACAGTACTAGTGTTGAGAAACATTTTTTGATCAGAGAGTTGCACGCTATTATCGTTATAAGTATCATAGTTGATATAGCTAATAACTGTATCAGGGCCAATAACTATACCGTTACCCCTATTGTCTTACACTACAAAATTTAAAAATAATATGTCACACGCGCCACTATGACCCTGCGTCTAATGTACGTTACTCCACACAGCCATCTCATCATTATCATCCCTGCCGCGTGCACTTTCCTTTCATCAGTCACTTTCACTCATTGATAATAAGTACCTTTTGTTATTAGATGTAAGTTTTTACCTACCTACCCAACCTACATAAGTGTGTTCATGCGCTGTGTTTGTTATCGGTGCCAAGTCAATTTATTTCTTTCTTTCTTTCTTTCTTTCTTTCTTTCTAAGTCATTTTGATTTGGTTGTTTGTCTGTCAGCGAGCATGCGGTGGAAGCACGGCGGTGGCGGTGACGGTTCGCGGCCGTCGTCTGCTGGCCGCGTGGGCGGGCGATTCGCTGGCCTTGCTGGCCAAGCGGATGCGGCTGATGCAGCTCGTCCGACCGCACAAACCTAGTCGAGAGGTGAGCATTACTTTCATTATGGACGTATCGAAATAATAACATTCTGAGTATTTAACTTGCGAATCTATGATCTACCAGGCAAATACTACCAATTAAAAATGTCTATATTTTTTTCCCTAAAACCGACGTTGGTTTGCTACTTAAATTAAGTTGCAGGCTCTTAACATTTACCACCCACATATTAACATGGGTTCTGTAAGAAGTAAGAGACAACTGAGAAAGAAAGATGGTGGCTAATTGATGCGTCAATACATTTAAATATTAAATTGTTTTTTTTTGCAACAGAACCGCTAAGTTTCCTTGAAAAAATAAAACCGTCACGTGACATTCTCAGGAGATACAGTCTTGCTGCTAAGTTGACGAACCCCCGGCCGACATGTTGTCGCTTCGAGATCTGCGCTGAAAAATATATGCCGTAGTGTTTGCGGCTTAAGAATCGACCCCTCCCAACTCAGCCCATGGATGTCGTAAAACCCGACTAAGAGATCACACCCGAAGGGCAACAGCTTCTTGTGTATTATCTACACCTTTACGGCCATCACCAATCCGCGGGCAAAGTAGCCTCATAGCTCAGCTGGTAGTAACTCTGCCTTCGGCGCTGTAGGCTGTGGGTTCGATTCCCACCCAGAACAAACATTTGTGTGATGAATATAGATGTTTGTTCTGTGTTTGGGTGTTGTATCATATAGTACGTATGTATTTACAAAAAGTATTTAAGTATTTTATCCGTAATCTAGTTCCCATATTACAAGCTATGCTTAGTTTGGGGCTAGATGGCGCTGTGTAAAATTAAAGTCCTGTAATATTTATTATTTATTTATTAAGTGGTTATATCAGAACCCTCCAACTTTGGAGGAGGCTCTGTCCAGCGGTGGACACTAATGGGCTGTTGATGTGATGTGATGGTCATGATTACAGTGTAGAATGTAACTTCCAGGACGAGCGAGAACGAATAGAGAAACAAGGGGGCACGGTCATGTACTGGGGCACGTGGCGTGTCAATGGACAACTGGCTGTGTCGCGAGCTATTGGTAAGTTATGTTTAAATTTAGAACGGTCAGGAGATGGTCCTTAGACTAAGTACAAATGGGCAGATGGTAAAAGATAATCACAAACTGGATTCCCCGAGATAAAAATGAAGGCGAGGAAGTCCACCGAAGAGATTGTACGATGACATCAGAGTCACAATTGAAAACTATGGGAAAAAAATGTTTAGGTACCAACGAAGGTTTAACCGCCTCTGTGGTCTAGTGGTTCAACTCACCGATTTCAGATCCAGAGGTCCCGGGTTCGATCCCCATGGGGAGTACAATATATTGTGCTTAGTTTGATTGGTGGTAGGATCTTGTTTAAGTCCGCCTGGCTAGCTACCACCATCTTACCTAATTCTGTCGCCATAATAACAATTCTTAAAAAAAATGTGTTCCGTTATTCAGAGGTAAGATAGCCAGTTCCTCAGTTTGTTGAGGATTTCGGGTGAAATGCGTCTCCACCTTCGGCCTTATCTCAACTTGTTACCAGGTGAGATGAAGGCCAAGCGCTTCCCCGTCGTACAATAAAAAAAAGAAGGCGCACGGCTTTATTACAAAATGAATACCCTCAAATATAAAAAAAAGCGTAGGCTCATTCAGTGCATTCAAGTCAAAACTAGCTCAACATATTGTTGAAAACTACGTTTAGATTGCCTTTTAAGTGATATTATAATACATATAGGCAATCTTTTCCTAAAACCTAAAGGATACATAGGATAGTACCAGCCTATAGGATTATAATTGTTTAATACATACATACTTTGTAAAATGCAGTAAGTACCTATCTACTATTAGTTATATGTCGAATCATTTATTGTAATCACGGATCTACCTACCTACTTACATAATACATTTTATTGACAATTAAGTACTACCAAAAGGTAGAATAATGTTATCATGGTTTTTGTCATAATGAAAATATATCTCTTTAAACCGAAACACATGACCGAGTATAGCAAATCACAGGAATGATTGGAAGGTCGTGGAGGAGGCTTTCATAACAATAACTTATCGTCACATTCATAATCGGCACGTAGTTATCTTAAGATGCAGTTAATCAATTCGTTTATGATACGTTTATCTGATTTTAGTAGTGTTTAAATATTTAGTGACTAAGGAATAAGTAGTCATTTAATTTTATGAGTCAGCTGTCTACCTTGAATCTAGCACAGGCAAGGATTAATTACGGTGCCTATTAACTATCTTCGTGCAGACAAAGCGGAAATACAGACGCTGGGAGCTGATTCCAAGCTTTTGCAGTGCGCATAATAACATGTTTTTGATGAAGATGTAAGCGCACTTCTGGAGAGGAAAACTGGCTATATTACCACTAAATGCCGGAACACAACAATTTAAGAATTGTTATTATTACTACAGTATTAGGTAAGATAGTAGCTAGCAAGGTGGACTTAAATAAAGTCCTACCACCAACCAAGCCAAGCATAATATTGCACTCGCCTGGGGATCGAACCCGGGACCTCTTGATCTGACACCGGTGGGCACAATTCTAAAAAAAATGTTGTGTTTCGGCATTTAGAGGTAAGATAGCCAGTTCCTCAGTTTGTTGAGGGTTCCGGGCGGAGTGCGCCTCCACCTTCGGCCTTATCTCAACTTGTAACCAGGTGAGATGAAGGACAAGCGCTTCCTCATCGTACAATAAAAATAAAAATAAAGAGATTGCTGTGCGTCTGAAATTCCTTTACTACATTACCTTCCAGGACAAACATTTGTGTGATGAATATAGATGTTTGTTCGGTGTTTGGGTGTTAAGTACCTGTGTATTTAAAAAAAAAAGTATTCTATCCGTAATCTAGTTCCCTTATTACAAGCTATGCTTAGTTTGGGGCTAGATAGCGTTGTGTGAAATTAATGTCCTGTAATATTTATTTATTTATTCCTAGGGATGACATGACATAGACAAAGGTAAGGTAAATTCTTACTTCTCCGGCCATCACCGTAGACGCAGAAAATACGGTATTCAACTCTGCCACATACAAGTAGTTCGTAAGCTAAAAACTAAAACTAAAAACACTATAAACGAAAAAAATAACAATTCTCTACGTTAAAGACTACATATTTAAAAAAAAAAAAAGCTTTTCCTTAATAGTTCCCCCGTCTGAGCGAACTTTGCTCGTAAGAATCAATCAGGGGCCAAAATGAGAAATCCAAACAAATATTATTTGTATAAAAAAACGGGTATTGCTCACGTTGATATTTAAAAAAGATTTACCTAGGCTGTGGCATATTTTAAATTTATTCCTTGACATGAAAGTATTCTTGGACTTTATTTCACGTGTCAAGTTATGATAATGCTGAAACACAACAATTAGCATTGTTGTTACAGCGACAGGCTTAGGTAAAATGGTGGAAGCTAGCCAGACTTTAACGCAGTCCTAAAGCAAAATGTACCTTTCCTGGAGATCGCACCCGGAATTTCTGGGTGTAATACCTGGTGGCGAACCACAAGACAGCAGACGGGTGGTCGCAACAAGTCCTACATAGTGTTGTGATCAGTCATCCATCTAGCAAAAGCCAGAGATACCGTTGCCCGGGGTACCAGTATAGATCACACCTATCTATAAATCGGTAAAATCTAACTCAAAACATTCAAAACCGATGGATATTCGCTGGTACGAGGATTCCGGGTGAAGTACTCTTCCCCCTTCGGCTTTATCATAACTTGATATCAGGTGAGATGAAGGCTCAGCGCTTCCCCGTCGTACAATAAAAAAAAAACAATTATTTTTTAAAGTCCATAGGCTCGAATCCGTATGAAAAATGTATTTAACAATGTACCGCTTGCTGTTAACGATATTTCCACGAGGACCGGCCGAGATTTAACATTTTATGGACAATCGTAAAGTTTTACTGTTGTTTACATGTTTATGGACGTTCTTTTTCACAGCCGGCTTAAGATTTATGCTGCATTGTTCATTTTTATGATATTTTCTCTATTGTTGATCGTTGCAGATATTATCTATGACCCCGAAACATCCTGAAAAGATTACTCATCAATAAATAAATAAATATTACACAAGACTTAAATTTCACACAGCGCCATCTAGAGCGGCAAACTAAGCATAGCTTTTAATATGGGAACTAGATTACGGATAGAATACGTAAATTCTCTTTTTTGTAAATACGTACAACAACACCCAAACATCAATTTTTATCACACAAATGTTTGTGCTGGGTTGGAATCGAACCCTCAACCGCGCAGAGCTATTACCAACTGAGCTATGAGCCTTGTCATTATCAATAGTGATAATAGATGATTAGGTTGAAAATGTCCAGGACCTCGATTTCGTAAAGGCCTTGAAAGGCTGTTGGAAAAATCTTCCAGCTCATCAGAGAGGGATCGGGAAAATGTCATGTGAGGGGAAATGTCTCTGTGGTCTAGTGGTTCGACCCCCGGTGTCAGATCCAGAGGTCCAGGTTCGATCCCCATGGGGAGTACACTATTGTGCTTTGTTTGGTTGGTGGTAGGATTTTATTGAAGTCCGCCTGGCCGCCATAACATCAATTCTAAAATTGTGTTTCAGCATTTAGAGGTAAGATAGCCAGTTCATCAGTTTGTTGAGGATCCGGGTGAAGTGCGCCTCCACCTTCGGCCTTATCTTAACTTGTAACAGGTGATATGAGGGCCAAGCGCTTCTCCGTCGTACCATATGGCCTGAGCGTTTACTGATAGTCAAATACTCAACCAACAATTTTTTTTCAAAGCGAATGTTTGTTGGGTTTTTGTTTAACGACAAACTACTGAACAGAATGAGCTGAGACTTGGCATATATGTTGCTCTATGCCGTGAATGAGGTTGAGGTTGATTCTTAGCCGCGACCGCCACGG
The DNA here is from genome assembly GCA_951394065.1 of Venusia cambrica. Taxonomy (NCBI): domain Eukaryota; kingdom Metazoa; phylum Arthropoda; class Insecta; order Lepidoptera; family Geometridae; genus Venusia; species Venusia cambrica. Next base: position 4,344,343 of record OX596060.1, on the reverse strand, counting down.
AAAGCGGAACCTAGATTCACATAAAAAATAAAACAACAATAGCAATTTATTTCAATGTCTTTTACTAAGCGCACTGTAAAACCTTGGTATCAGCTTCCAGTGTTTGTATCTCCGCTGTATTACGACCCTGATGCCTTTAAAGGACAGCCTTTAAAGACATTAGGGTAAACTACTACCTCGGATCAGCAACTCGACGCAATTTTCATCAAGTTTCAATCTAACATGTAGTTATAATAAAGGTGACATTGCTGTGCGCTCAGCTGCAACAAAAATGAAAAGAGTTAATAGCCACCTACTGGGTAGGCTCGCTCCATTGTAGATATCATCCTGCTTGTGCAAGTATCGAGGTCAAGATCTGACCCATTCTAAAAAATGATGTATGCAAACTTCCCCGCACGTTTGTACGAAGGGCTAAAGCCTCATCAGCCCTATAGGGCGTGAAGTCGATGCTAAATTGCTTGTTTTATTATTATTGCTCGATCGTTGGTCGGTCGTCGTTCACAATGCAATGCACGCCGCGCCGGATCCAGTAGGGTTGGGAGATTCGTATTATAATGTGTCCGATTATGATTTATCTACTCCGAAAAATGTAGCAGTAGAGATCAGGCGTACGGTTGATATAATCCGCTTTGATAAAAAGCCATACTTTCGTATTAGCATATCCTTGGAATCAAGTAAGAACTCATTATATTTATTGTTTGGTTGTTTCTCAGCTATAAGTTTTTTTTAATACAACCGTCTTCAAGTTGTATAAAAAAAACAAGCAAGCACCAGTTAGTCGTAGTCGTAGTAGTAGTTTAGTCGTGAACAAACATAAACTTATACGCACACACTTGTAATATTAGTGCGATTTTATTACATGTTCCCATAAAACCCTATGTTCTCAATTCGACTGTGTTTTTTACACTAACAACTTTTTACAATGCCCGTCCGATGCCGCATGTCGGACTCCGAAATCAGTCACAATTTCACTCCGAAACCCTCATCCATACATCCCTAGACTCTAGCACACAGCGGGTGGACTCGTTACCGGCGTGTGCCAACTATTTAACAGTTAGCTTCCTCTCCTGACTCCCAGCTGGGAAATCGCTGAGTAATGGCTTTTACACAGAACGGTGGATCTAATTGATGGATTCGCGATGATCTTGGATTATTCAAAAACGAAAGCATTTATTGCCAAAGAAAACTTGGTTAACGATTACTTATCTGTAAGTGGCAGACCGTATAAGAGGGAGGTAGATAAGATTAAGCTAATAGGTTTTGTGTTGTGTATATGCAGCACTGCGATTCTAGGCGTTTGGAAGGACTCTTATGAAGAGCAACAACGGGCTATTTATAATGATGACAAGACAAAAGATCATCCTGATTCAAGAGGGCCAGTACTGCCGCTCTCCTATACAAACAAAGTCATTTCGAAATAAATATTAAATACCCCAAACTAAGCATAGCTATTTAATATGGGAACTAGATTTTAGAGACATTTTTTTTTATAAAACGACACCCAAACACAGAACAAACATCTATATTCATCACACAAAAGTTTGTCTGGGTGGGAATCGAACCCACAACCGACAGCGCTGAAGGCAGAGTTATTACCAACTGAGCTATGTTCGACGCTTGTTATATGGCACATCCGATTCAAATGAAATTTTGTAGGTATTATCGGATTGAGATAAGTAGTCTGTGGTGCTTTACTTTAAAAAAAAAAATATAACGAAAAGTGTTTGCAGAAAAAATAACGAACCAAAGACACAGATCCCTATCGAGTATATCTGTATACCTTCAAAATGTCATTTGGTGAAGAGGTGAAAGCGCACTTTACCCGAAATCTTCAATTGTCAGAGGAACTGGCTATCTAACCTCTAAACGCCGGAACACAACAATTAAGAATTGTTGTTCCGGCGACAGACTTAGATAATATCTTAGGTCAGGTGGTAGCTAGCCAGGCGGGCATAAGCAGTCTTACCACCAACCAAAACATTGTACTGGAGAGCGAAAATCAGCGGTACTCCGTGGCCATCTTAACTAAACATTGCTATGCCATCTTTAAAATGACCCTTGTAGAATTACATTACAAGATTCAAGTTTTCTGTGTTATCTGCCATAAAATAAATTTTTACTAAGCTATTTAATACTGTCTGAAATGTTACGTTTTAGCTTTTAAACATCATTAGACAAACCGTTTAACAAACAAAATCTTGACATTTACCGCAACAACATTCGTTATTTTTGCGCCGCATTGATTGACAAACAGCAATCACATCTGCATATGGCCAGCGTTCGCGACATGAATAATAATCAGGAGATACAAAGTGTGAAACTATGGAACAATGGACCAGGATTCACAACTCAATTATATTGCGCGCGCCGGGCGCCTATGAGTCGACGGTCACCCTTCTGTATCAGCCCTGGTTTCGTGTGACCCCTGCCCTGCACGCACTACTATCGATTTTGACGGTGCATTGTGGTGGTGGGGTTAATGACTATCGATATTTGAATTGCTTTTTGAACAAGTGGGATTAAGAATGGCTGGAACTTTACTTTCGTCTTAGTTGTGGGGTTAGAGCTACTACGAGTTAGTTCAGCTAAGTTATTGAATAGTTTGGTGTGCTCTGGCTATTCTGATTAAATTTGGTAATTATCAGTAGTATATGAAAAAAATGTATCAGCTTCTTGTCTGCACATGGTATACTTTCGTCTTGGTTAAATATTGCGGTTAGAGCTACTACGAGCTAGTTCAGATAAGTTATTCAACAGTTTGGTGTGTTTTTCTGATTAAATTTGATAATTTTCAGTATTAGATGAAAACAAGTACCTACCTATTTATTGGCTTCTAACTGCGGTACTATTTTGTATTCTTTGCCTGCGGGAAGATCTGAATCCTCTGTATCTAGCAATATTTTACCACAGATAATTAGTTAAATATTGTTATATGTTTGAACGGAATATGGTATATGAAGAAATAAGAAGCAATTAGAACGGTTGACAGGGCTTTTGAGGTTTTTCTACATACTAAAAGAAACCTTTTTCTCTTTCTGACACTAAATTCAGCGATTTCATTTTTCAAGTCGCGGATTAAGAATCGACCCCTCTCTCACCAGTCTCACTCAGTCTCACCAGAAAAAGGGCAACTGCTTCCTTCTGGGTATTATGTAACACTTTTACTGCGATCACCAATCAGCCTGCCAAGCGTAGTGATTATAAGCGTCCAACGGTTGACATAAATGGGTTGTAAAAATACAAAAGTGAAAGGTTATTATGAAGTATGATAACTTTATTACCCCAAATATGTTACATGACACTGTTCTTCCGTTATCTCTCTTATGTCCCGCCCTAGCATTAATGCACTCGCCACACAAATCCATGAAATGGACGTATATCACACGTGCCGGACATACATATCAACAATTACGATCCCATGTTGACATTCTCCGCAGTCCCCCTCGTTCGAAGCTCATGGATATCACATTCCAACGAAGATTAGTTTTCGAACATTTTTCCTCTCACAGATGATGAGGTTTTTGGGCATGATTTGATTTTTCTTTGCAGTTACGAGTATATTTTGTCAAATATTTCGGTTGTTTTTATCATGGTACCATGATTTAGTAATTTAGAGGTAAGATAGCCAGTTCCTCAGTTAGTTGAGGATTCCGGGTGAAGTGCGCCTCCACCTTCGGCCTTATCTCAACTTGTTACCAGGTGAGATGAAGGCGGTGCTCTTCTGGTAACTAAAAATCATGAAGAACGCTGGCTGTTCACGTCGATTCGCTGTCTGCCATTAATTACCTATGTAAGACTTTAGTAAGTCTAGTGCTACAACCTTGATACCATAGTGGTCTAATATCTTAATTTGTGGTTCATGGTGCACGCGGTCAAAAGCCTTGGACAAATCAAGAAAGACTCCAAACACATCATGTGATTTCTCCCTGGCCTTTAAAATATACGATACTAAACCAATACCGGCATCAGCAGATATAGTGATATTTTGTCTCGTGGTCTCATCGATTTCTGTTGTTTTAGATGTTCTCACCTGTATTCTGACAGCTTACATTTTGCTGTCAGCACATTGCTTGTATTTATTCAGATGTTATCTTATTATGCTCCGTTATATGATTCCTGAGCCCTTGCTGATGTCAAAGCCAAAGTCAAATATAGTTATTCAGTAAGATTATTTAGGTTCACTTTGAAACGTCAAATCTACCGCCTGTTTGAGATCGCGACCAGCACACAAGGAGAAAGGAACCTCGGGCTAGTTTTTTTTATGATCCATTACAAAAGCTTAAAATTATCTATTACTAATTACAATTTATTCACTAGAGCAAATTTTTTTTTTAATGCCAGGCTTTCTTATCTTCTAGGTAATCTGAAAGTTTATAATAAGCTTTCCTGGATAGCTTTTGTTTTTACAAAATGTTTGAATTTATTTTTTGACAAGCTTAGCATATTACTTGGTAATTTATTATAAGAGCATACAGTTTGCCCTATGATCGATTTATTAACTTTATGGAGCCTACGAAACTCGAACAAATCGTATACATTTTGTGGGCTACTCCTTTAGGTCTCTTTTTATGGGCACATCCTAATCAGTACGCGGAAGTAATAATATCTACGGCCACGATAAGATTATTGTGACATTGGACGTGTCCTTATAATATTATTTTTTTCTTTTGGGTGTTTTATATAATACAATATTAGCCTCATAAAGAAGTTAAAAATACTATCAGAAAAATTATATGTTTTACAACGCTGAACGTAGCGTAGATTGTTGTCGATTTTACGATTTCTCAGTATTTGGTGAAGTTTTTTTATGCGTGCAGTTGTTGACATTATTGTGTCCTTTTCATCGTTTATTACCTCGATTAACCTACATGTAGATTATGAAAACATTTCCCACTATAAAGACAGGTTATCCTTCAAGCCAAGTATGTCGAACAAGGGTCTAATCTTTACAACCAGCTCATGGCTATATACTTTTAAGACATATGTACACCGTGCCAGTCTTGCATGCTTGATGTCACTTACATGTAAAGCTTTACTGAAAATTCCAAACATGGCCCTCTTCAATGCGAAAATAAAGACATATTTACACCGTGCAAGTCTTGCATGCTTGATGTCACTTACATGAAAAGCTTTACTGAAAATTTCAAACATGGGCCTCTTCAATGCGAAAATATTTTAGTTAGCGGAGGCAAAGCAGTTTTTGATAATATGATGTGAATGGACTTGTAACAGTCAACCTTCATTTATTTGTCAATTGTTTATAAACCTTATTACCCAAAGATATATTAGCAAAAAAAGGTATATCAGGCTATTACATATTATATATAGCGAGACTGTAAAGGGGTAGGTTAGGTACCGCCCTGGAACTTCAACGAGTAGAAGTCTAATTGTAGATACGAGTACTTGGGTTAATACCCTCCATCATCAAAATATACATTAAAGAGCTCATTAATGATTGATTGATATAAATAACAAATGACAAATTATGAACGTGTCATAATTCGGTTATGCTGTAGTTTGTGCCGCGGTTTTGTCTTGATTGCGTAAATAACCTGTAACTAACGTAAGCTAATTAATTCAGGCGTTCCATTCCTTTGCATAAGTCTTTACATTCTATCGGATTTATGCATTACATCATCACAGGACTGTTTACTTTTTTTATCATAACTTCAATATCCTACTCGTGGAAACTTATAATTAGCCTTAGTTAACTAGTATTTGTTTCTATCGTTTTACTAGCAGTTTTCGTAAAATATAAATTAGAATATCCTGAAAATGTAAAAATATTGAGTAACAAATTTGCTAGGTATTATGAAAAAAATAACTCTTTTTATGCATTTCTTACCAAATATTTGTCTATTTTTGGATAATACCCGTAACAAACCGTTTTTAAATAATGTGTGATTAGGACAATCTTCAAAACTTATAACAAAACCCTATGATCGAACCAACTAAACTAATGCCGCTAAGGCAGATTTTTAAGTTACATCTAGTAGCTGCTTTCCTCGAAATTTCGTATTAAATTGAAATAACATACCCGTCTAAAAATTGCGTGTTTCCTTAGGTGATGCACAATACAAGCCCTATGTGACCGCGAAGCCCGAATACGCGACTGTGGACCTTGATGGAGACGAGGACTTCGTTGTGGTGGCATGCGATGGGCTGTGGGACTTCGTCAGCGAAGATGACGTAGCTCTCTCCGTGTACAGACAGATCGCGGCGGACCCTGGTAAGTGGATACCAGCATCATATTTCCATCTCTTTCAGACTGTTCAGGAGTTGCCCATTGAGGTATTAAGAAGACAGCTCGAAGTTTATTACCGCGACGCGTCCAAACGTCAGTAAGGTCAAGGCACCTTGCAATAATGTCAGGATCGTGTGTGCTATTATGAGCAGACCTTAACCTCCTAAATTAAAAGTCGTCAGACGTCATACAAACGTCGAACCATCCCTGCACTGCATTCCCATAAGTAGATATACACTTTCATCTACTTATGGGTCGAAATACACAGATGCGTCTTTAGCACATCTTTATGTAGGACCTATATAGGTCCCTACAATATTGCTATTTTATTATGTACATAATGCGGATTTTCACTGTCGTTTAGGTGTTAAGCTTATGTTAGCAGCATATATTATTTTATTAAGGTTATGTAAAACTTAAATAAAATAAAAATAACACGTTAATATTCGCCACGGAAATGTGTGATAATTGCTCTGGAAACTGTCAACGAGGAAAGTTGAACCCGTTATTGTTAAGCCTTTGCGCACACATCGTTGGAAAGTGCGCGTTTGCATATAAAAACTTGTCTATGGATAGTATGTTGTGCGGAAAATGGCTTTGCTGTTGTGTAGTGCAGAGGTGTTAATTGGCGTGGGATTCTCACGCATTCCAATGGTTTTGCGCCGTTTTATGAATTGAAGGTGTTAATTTATTTAACTAACAGCATTGTTAACATATTCTATTTAAAAAATGATGATGTTTGATTGAAATACAACTTATAAAATTTTCAAAATAAGAACAGTCGTATCTCATACCCTTCAGATAGGCTTGTAAGAATTGAAAAAAAAAACTGATGATTCAATATATTTTTCTCCGTATTAATCGTATGATTATATTTTACTAGATGGCGCTGTGTAAAATTAATTTCCTGTAATATTTATTTATTTATCATCGGGAGATCTATAACTATAACTAGATTAAACAAGCACACAATGTCAGTTTATAAATAGGAATTCATAGCTATGTATACACACTTATCTGTTAAATATTCTTGGATAGTATCGGTACCTTTAAAAACAAAGCAACATGTCTAATATCAGTCGTTGTTTGTTTTTAAATGGCCTTTCGAATGAATCGATCTGCCGACCTTGGGGCACTATACCAATCTGCACTCGCGATCTACAATCGGCTACAAACTGCATGAGTCATTGTGTTGATTTGATAGGCGTTGCAAAATAACGCCGTCAAAATAAGGTACGAGTATAGTCAGACTGCGTGGTGAGTTGTGGTGGTGACACTCACGTGCAGTCTTGAAAAACTCATTAATGCGTACGGAAATAAGCTGTTGTAAAATTGATTAGAGTGGGGAACGGTATAGTGTTTAGATTTGCGCTATCGATGATTATATGATAACTAAATGCTTCTCCGTTGCACAATGAAAAAAAAAAGCATACTGCCGACCGTTTATAACTTTGGTATAATTCGTATACCAACCGTCTGAGGTATTTTTCTCTCATAGAACAAATATTATTTTTATTATTACTAGCCACAAGGGTTCTACTGCTGGGCAAATGCCTCCCTCCACTCCTACCAGACTGTCCTATCCTGAGATCTTTCAAGTGCTCTGGATATCTGAACTGGATAAACAAGTATAATAAAATGTATATTAGGAAACACTGATTTCAATGCAATATAAAAACTGTTTTATAGAATTTTTAGATATTTCAATATCCGCGAGAACTTGTAATTTTTTTACAATGCCGGCCGCCTTTCTTTTGTAACACATGCACATTAGCATTTTGGTGCCATACCGTAAATCTCTCAAAAGCTAAAGAAGTTCCAACTTCCAAAAACTTAGTAGATGTTTTAATTTTGACCGTGCAATACATTTTACAAAATCGATTTTGAAAGCACAAATAAAATGTGAAAGTATTCGAGATACGTAAGCTAGCTAGCTACTAAACAAGCTACTTGCTACAAATTAATTGTTTATCTCGTTCTCAACGAATGCAATAAAATTGGATTCAGCTCCAAATAAATAATCAAGAAAACAAGAACGAAGTTGCCCTATTAACGCTAAATATATTGTCATACAAACTGTAACAGCATACATAAGCACCCTTATATTGTTTCGAGACTTTTGACACATTTACGTTCCCCATATTCAAGTTTCCAGCCCTCAATGGAGCACTAAAGTTGTGTCCCTTTGTGTTTTGGTTAAAACAGTAACTCCACTCCCTCGAATGTACGTAAAGTATCTCTAATGGAACTTCAGCGCCCGGGGCGATAAGAGCTTTCGCGTTGTTCAAAAAAAAATCCTGTTTTGTAAATATTAGCGTTTTTGTACTTCTGCTAGTTACCAGGCTGTTCAGATTTCGAGGTGACAGTGGAGTCATTTTCTAGGGTGAGATTTCATTTGTATTACAATTTAAACTGGGGTGAAATGTAATTAAGTCGTAGACGTTGTAATCTCGAATGTTGACACATCACACGAAGGGACGCACCCTAATCTCAACTTATTATGGACATTTGGGGATTGATCACACTATTGTGGCCTTTTGACAGCTCAAAGAGGATCGAATTCGTAATTTTTACTATCTGCTATTAGGTAATTATCCAATTTTCATGTCAGTCATGTTTGTGAGTAGAAAAGAGGTACGGTAATTACCATGAGCTATACTTAAGAGGTACTACACTAGGTACACTCCCAAAATGAGAGGGATGGCGCTATACATACTCGCACGTAGCTGAATCCATCATCGAAAATCCCGCTAATCCATTAGATTAAATTTTACGCGATAGCCAAATCCAAACACCCAGAATTAAAATATACATAATAGCTACCTATTTAACTTAAAAAATAATGGCACTAATAATAGATGCATTTGGAAATATAGGCAAAATAAAGTTTTTTTCCGATGTTTTTCTGTAGGAAAAAAATTCACCAATCGTGTTTCATGTAAGATTTATATATTTTTTTGGGCCTTCATCTCACCTGATATTCAAATTATGATTTGACCGAAGGTGGAAGCGCACTTCACACGGAATCCTCATCAAACTGAGGAACTGGCTATCTTACCTCTAAATGCCGGAAAACCAAGCACAATATTGTACTCCTCTGGGGTTCGAACCCGGGACTTCTGGATCTGTTACCGGTGAGCGAATTACTAGACCACAGAGGTGGTTACAAAATAATGAGACAATACACTAAAACATCATTTTACGATTCTTGAGTACCTACGTAAGTAACAAATTTGTAAAACTCTTTGAAATTCTATAATCGCAAAACAAATTTGGTATAATATACAAAAATATCTACAAAAGTAAACAACAATAGTATATTTTAAATTTTAATTATAGAAACAAATAGATAAAATATAGGATGTCAACTTATCAGCAAGACTACATTTCCTGAAGATGCTTCGTGTAGAACCGGCGTCGATTCGCGTTTTCTGTTTTATATTAAAATGTACTCCGCAAAGTGGCGTCTGAATCAATTAGCTGACTCTATCTATCAGGTCATGTAATATTTATATATAAAGAGTTGGCAGCCTTGTACCGTCGTGATTTCGCTTCGGTTCTGAGCAACAAAACACCTGCAGGTTAACGCTGCCTGCGTACCAGAACAGGTCTCTTTGTTCTGATAGGTCTTGCGAAAAAATCGAGCTAACAATGTATTATTTTATGTACCGGAACGAGATTGTTGCGGTGCCTAGATTTCAGCTGTGGTCAAACCTACAGTACCGTAATTCTGTGTTGTAATTGCGTCGTATCGGAAGTTGGGAAATTGGATACTATGTTTTGCCCCTGCCAGCCCCTCCTGTATTGAAGCCTTTCTATCTAACCTTTGACATTCTAAAACCATTACCTAAACGCAGTTTTACCACTATATTTTTGAAACTGATAAGCACGCAACATCAATGCGTTTTATTCGGTGTATTCCGGAACGGTTTTGGTCGGGCTTTGGTATCAGAATATAATATAATTCAAAGACGGCGTTGAAGTTATCTTTACAAATTCACCGCTTTGATTTCATAAAGCATGAAATGGAAACTCATATTAAAGCCAGTAATAGTGTGATATATTTTCATTTGCTTGGAATGAGCCCATAAAAGTTACCATTCACCGCAGTGAAACTCGCCACTATTACAATTTACTACCTCGACAGTATAATGCAGGGCTTTGATCTTTTCATAATTTAATTTTCATTTCGCCGTTAATCCATTTGTCGCACCAACTTTTAGCTCCGATGGACACTAGAACCCTTTCATTGGATTAAGCGCTTTAGAAGTTTAAACAGCCGTGAGCTCGGGCCCGGAATGGGGTGGCCGCTTAAACTGATACGAATACAGTGGCATAGTAGTACTGCCTAAAGTATTCCTTGTCACAAACGGTGAAGGGTTATTATAACTTTTATAGTTGATTCAGGTACATATTCGAACGACATAGCTCAGGTGAACCCTCTCATGTTACACTTTCTCCGCTTGAACGTCGGGGCGGGCGTTAGCTGTCGCTCATGCAACATTTGTTTGATTCGTGTTTGACTTTCGCTGTTTGGAATTGTTGGTGATCTGGGCTAGATGTTTATATTGCGTTACCGAGGTCGTCAAGTGTTTCAATTCTACAGTTACCTTATTTTACCCATGTGGCAGCATGGATGTATATAATATACCTATAAATCTGTATTTAAGCTCGATACCAGTATCAAAGCCCGTGTCTGGTGTCGCTTGACGGTTGCCGATAACATTATTGGTAAATCCTCTGATAGAGCGATAAACTATTGAAATGCTGCTGCCCAGACATGCTTGAGTTCTTGCATATGATTTGTAAAGCAAAAACCTGCGTAAAACATGACTTGCATTGTGATTAAATTATTGTTGGATTGCAAAACTTTGGACAAGGTTTTAAAACAACTAAGAACCACTCTGGCAATCGCGTGTTAATATCTGACAAACGTCTATCATATGATATTTAAGTAAGCATTGTTTTGTTGTATATCGATGTCTTTTGCAATAGATTATACTTTTACTTCGCTTAAAGCTGCAAGCCTCTTAATTGCTAAATAAAAACAACATATTGTAAAAAGATGAGTTACATGATATATAGTGACTGCACTGCAGCATATTGTGCAACTCGTTTTCATCGTGTTTCGAATAAAGCTTCTGAGAAAGCTCTCTTCGACTTGCGCTCTATTTTACTCCTAAATATTTAAGCACAGTTATCTTATACCTAAGCATGTTTCTTTACTCTGTCTAATAATGATTATTTATTTGAATGTAGACAAATGACGTGACAGTTGGCAAAGGCACAGTCAACACGCGCCGACCTTGACATCGTCAGCGTTATCTGCCAACTTTCATTCACTGCTTACTTATCGCGTGATATTATCGGGAAGGTGAACATCTTGTTTTATTATGAATTGATGCGTGAGTTCATCATGGTTTGAACGATAAAAACGGATCGCATCTTGTGATGATTCACATAATTATACATTTCACTAGCTGCGCCCCGCGGTATTATCGCCCAAATCTTTATTGTGCCCATAAGCTTTAATTTTAGCAAATTTGTAGAGCTTATTCACATAAACTTACAATTTAAAGCTTATTTGCAACATTTATTAAATAAACAGTTCATACCGCAAGATCATACTCGAAATTGCAAAAGTTACGATCAAAAGTAAATTAAAGCTTAAAGCTAAATGCTTAGCTAACCACATCAGCTAAAGTCGCCCGACCACCCAGCAGTTTAACCGTACGTTACATTAGCGTAATAAATAGAAAGACAATGCGTAAAAAACGTGAACGTTTCTAAAAACGATACAGTTAAGTTATTAAACCCTTGTTCCGTGTGTACGGAAATTAAGTCTTCAAAACTAGACAACCGTAGAAATAAGAGTAGTAATTTCCGCTATTAACATTGATGAAACAGTAGTACTACTGCACACAAGTTTCACTGAACTGCTGAGTACCCAATGTTCTGCTGACAACTCATGAAAGAGAAGAACAAAATTCGTATAATATGTAAATAAATTACCTGTAAACATACTTCAATCTAATACTGAAACAGTCTTTTGTGTTACGACACACAGTGGAATGATCATGACTCGCATCACCATTAATTTATTACTTAATAGAAAATAGTGAAGTGATCATGATTATCACAATGTTTGTATGGACTTTTGGGCTTGGAAAGCGATCACATCGTACCATGCAGACTACAATGAGATGACTGTTTCTATGTTGATTTGAAGCCTACCTTCATTGGTATAAAGTTCATTTTAAAGTACACGTGATATACAAAGTGATCATATTCAACCTCTCCAAAAGGCTGAGATCTAAAATAAAAGCAGCGTTTATAAGAGACGAAGAGAATGTATCGATTAACGAGAGTAGCGCTACTTGGGTAACAAGCCGTGGACTATTCAGAGCTCATTAGCACGTACAAGATTGCTGCCCTTTTCCTTTTATTTGTTGTCTAGTCGAGTTGACTTGGACTCGGGTATTTTTTCCGTCATCATTTTGAAAACTACAGACGATTACCCGTATTGAGAGCTTCCACCATTCTCCTTAAATCAACCACATTTTCCTTGTATATAATAAGTATTACTATAGTTAGTTACGCGAGCTGACTTACGGTTGTTTTAGGCTTCCCTCTTCTTCTTCGACCCTTCTGCCTTTCACCAGTTGCTACATGTTAAGATACCTTGTCTCAAATGCGAATGCATGGGGATATGAATCTTCCTGCAGAGTCTGATTCCCATCAATCATAGACAGCAACTTTTCAAGACTCGTTAACCGACTCCATAGAAATATTTCTCTTAGCGGCATGCTCTCGATATTCGATACATGCAGAATATCTAGAAAACGGAATCCGCAGATAGCCATTAGATTAAGTTATTAACCGAAGCAGTCTCTACGATATTTACTACCGCTTTGTATTCAAATAACGGTAGCATTTAACTATGCAGGTTGAACGGATAAGATATTGTCCAAGGAATCGCATCGCAATATATCATAGAATGCAATTAGCTTGTGTCTAGTCTATACTAATAGTTTAGTTCAATGCAATAAGCATTTTCATTTCGAAAATCTGACAAACTCTTTCTCTTCACTTAAGGCATTTTACGATCAATATCATTATTGCCAAGAGACTGAATTTTCCAGCTTTCCAGCCCAATACAACGACGAACTATACATCAAAGGAAGTCAGTTTCGTTGCCTGAGGAAAGGAATAATCCATTGTAAGAACATTTAAGCTTTCAAAGTCAGTTCGTTTTTTATTTCATCGTTACGTCCCGAAAGTCCTCTGTAGGACAACGGCTTCCTCCAGAGGATCTCGAAGGGTGCATCAGAATTGCCATTATCACCACGCTTAACAGGCGTGTAGGTAATCGCATGATTGGTGGTGATAAGTCCTGTCGACACTGCGTGAAGCCACTCGGTTCTACAACAAAACAATTCAACGACAGCCTCATAGCTCAGTTGGTTGTAGCTCTGCCTTCTGCGCTGCAGGCTGTGGGTTCAATTCCCACCCAGGACAAACATTTGTGTGATGAATATAGATGTTTGTTCTGTGTTTGGGTGTTGTATCATATAGTACGTATGTATTTACAAAAAATATATAAGTATTCTATCCGTAATCTAGTTTCCATATTACAAGCTATGCTTAGTTTGGGGCTAGATGGCGCTGAGTAAAATGTATGTCCTCTTATATTTATTTATTTAATTACAGTACTGTAATTATTGAGCTTCAATTTTTTATTGTACGTCGGGGAAGCGCTGTACCTTCATCTCACCTGGTTTCATGATAAGGCCGAAGGTAGAAGCGCACCTCAACAGTCTGAGGAACTGGTTATCTTACCTTTAAATTCAGGAACAACAATTTAGAACTGTTGTTATGTCGACAGACAGGTAAGATGGTGGTAGCTAACCAGGCATAAAGGAACAAAGTCCTACCACCAACCGAACCAAGCAAAATATTGTACTCCCTGGGGATCAAACGCGGAACCTCTAGATCTGACACCGGTGGGCGAACCATTACACCGCAGAGACGGTTACATTGGATTGTTGAGTAATACTCCACCAAAATATATCTGTGTTTCTTTATTGTCAACCATATATTTTATCTCTTGCCTTTCTAAAAATAAACCTATATGTATATTTTCAAACTGAGCTTCCCATTTTTCTGGCTTTATTTTACGTTACGTTAAAAAGAGAGAACATGAAAGTTAGTTACATTTCTAAAAAGATTAAAAACCAAATAAAAACAAATGAGATTGTCGAAAGTGGTCTATTCGTTCCCTACGAAAGTATAGCAGTCTCGCTCCACATGACATATCGGTCGATTCCACTCGCACCACCGCTGGCAGGCCTTTGTTACTTCTAGGCGGATTTTATATAAAATTGAACTCTAACTGGTTAGTTTTTTGGATGAATCTGCAACTGACGTTAACTATCTCGACTGTTTTATACTTGCGATTCTTCTGTCTTCAAGCTATGTCCTCAAATAAGCATGAAGTATGTTGAGTTGTCACGTAGATATCGTTTTACTGGTAACACAGTTGGGTGTTGCCAGCAAGAATATAGGCCATTCCCAATCCCCCGTAGATCTCACCCGGGTTCGATCCCGGATACTATATTGTGCTAGGTTTGGTTTGTGGTACGAATTTGTTAAAGTCCTCTTGGCTAGGTACCACCATCTTACCTGAGTCTGTCGCCATATTGTTGTGTTCCGGCATTTAGAGGTAAGATAGGCGTATTTTCTCAGTATGTTGAGGATTCCTGGTGAAGTGCGCTTTGGCCTTATCATAACTTTTAACTAGTTGAGATGAAAGCCAAGTGCTTCTCCGTCTTCCAATAAATAAATAATAAAGAAGCCACACCAATACTGCAATCACCAACCCACCCGCCATATGCGAAGGATTGGTGATCGCATAAAGTAGTACATAATACCTTGCCTTGGAAGAGGATCATTTTCTGCCGTGGATTGTTACTGCCTTTAATAGTGATGGTTGTGAAACTTCTTGAGTTCCTACTGTGCTATCACCTGTGTCGCTAGCTGGATGATTTTGCATTGTAATCGTGTGGTGACCAGCGACGCCTTGCAAACATGTATTGACTCACTAACGAGTTCTATCCGCCTTGTATTGCTGGCGACTACTCTTTCTATTTCCAATACTACGTCACTCTCACCTATAAATAGAATCTCAAATGGGTTCGTGTTCCTAGTGCTGTTCGTAGACCGGAACTTAGATTTCCACGAAACGTCATATTCAATTGCCGAATGATATTCAAACTTTTCGCCACCATTTCCCCCCTGCCTTTCCATTTGACACCTCAAAATAATGCTCGTGATATAATGTCTGAGAATATGTAGGTATATTTGAATTATATTCTTTTCTGTACTGTTTACACAAAGATGTAGCGTGTAGATAGTCGTGCTGTGATTATGCATTTTGCAGTCGAGTGGTCTCAACCGCCTGTGCGAGGGGGTATGTTGCAATAAAAATGTAGGGTTGGCGGAGGGCCGCGCTCGTTACCCCGTCGACGTAGACTCTTTGACATCATTACATTCATTGCGCCGCCCCTGTCTCCGCATACCGTGAACCCCCTCAAGCCCCCGAAGTCCCGAAGAAAGTCTGCTTTTTGCGAAACTTTTCATTTGTTAACTCCGGCATCGCTAGTTCGTTTGCCTCTTTTTGTCCACTTAGGGCAACTTTTTCTGTGTAACTTGTAGGGGAAGATCTGATTATAATATCCGCAATGATGTCAGATATTATGTTATTTGGCAGTATGGGAAAATTATTATCGTTCAGTACAGTTTTTTATTTATGTGCTTATTAAATATCTTCCATTTATGTCCGCCTCCTCCAAAATGGTAAGGTAATTTTTATTTATTAATTGAAAATTGATCTTTTTCGTATCTATGTGGTACAAATATTCGTATGGATCTAATAGAATCATCTTTATCAGCCCTTCGGATGAGGGGACTGAAAGATACAAATTGAGGAAATCTTTGCGGTCCGAAACGAACAAATGTGTAACGAATCGCTACTAAATGATTAAATTGAAAATTGAATTTAGCAGCAGAAAAAAAATTATACACAGTAATATGCAACACATATATAGAAATGAATTGATTTAATAAATCTTTTACTAAACGCACTGCAAAAAACATGGAATCAGTTCCGGTGTTTGTGTTTCGGCTTGCTTCGACCCTAAATGTCTTTAAGAAGAGAGTTAATAGGCACCTTCTGAGCTGGCTAGGGCTTGCTCTATCGCAGACCTCGAAACATACTCCTAGTCTGAGTATGTTTCGAGGTCAAGACCTGACCCATATTTAAAAAAGCTCTGTACAGACGTGAACATTAATGGACTGTCGAAGTGAAGCACACCCCAGACTTACACAACATAAGCCCATCAGATGACACTTGTATTCGAATATCGATAATAAGTGATTGCACATTTTAATTTGATCTAACCGTTGTCCATTGGACGGCGTCCAGATGTAACCGCGTCGGTTCCGGGAGTGTGGGTGGGCGCTGGGTGCTCCCGTATCTCGTAATAACAATGACAAGATTGCATATTATGATCTCCTTAAACTGCTGCACAGCTTCTGTAAGCCGTTCAACTCCACGGCGATTACAGTGTCGTTGTCTGCCATCGGCTCGGGCGCGTCCGAGGTAAACGCGGATATTTGCATTATCATAACGGACTCGCGATATAATTTGTTTCCTTATCTTAGCCATTATTTTGTCAAGTTTCAGCTTAAGCTGTCCACCGCATCAATGATACATTTATTTCAGTTTTTGATGCTATTTCGTACCGATGATAACATGTTGTTTTTATTTTTCATCGTACTCTTTCGTTCTTTACTCATCATGACATGAATCATGTGCAAATATTCCAAATGTACGCGACTTGAATTTTCGAATACGAATTTGTATAGCATAAAATTTCATGGCCGATGTATTTATAGCGGCATGATGGCACGGCGAATCCTTTCGGCGTAAATAATGTGTGATATGCGACGTTGTTCCACTATATCCTCGGGCCGAAGGGTGGGATCGGTAACATGAGCGCTTTATCCGGAGTTCTTGATGTCAGGTGGGGTGACCGCTGACCTCAATGTTCTATTATGCTTTCAAGACCAGGTATTCAAACCAATTATAACTTTGTTCGCAGTCAGTCGTCTGGGATGCGCGAACTGTTCGTGAAGTAGTTATGGTGTCAACTTTGAAGGATGGAATTATTTGGTAGCTCGAAATTGCAATTTGAAGCGGCTTTAGTTAGTGGCTGTTGAATTCTAACATCTTTGAATATGATAAGACTATCATTGCTTGTGTCTGCACTTGACTTTGATCATCAAAATTATTTTTTAGACAAATCACAGCATTGTGGTGATGATTTACGTGTATAATGCGTGCATCTCCGCCGAAACGTCGCAATAAATACCCGTTTTTCGAATCCAAATAATGATTTACGTATGATATTGAATTTAATGGTGAGACAATACGATTTGTTTTGTCACGAAAAATCTCAAGAGAAAGTGTTCAGTTACATGCATGCATTATATTTCTCGCGTGTGCTGTGAAATCTGTCTGTTCGATTAGTTGTATGGATAATTGTAATCTTGTTCGGTCTAATAACTATAAACACTTCAAAATTGATTAACAGCTCTTAATCTGCTGATTTACTACGAGTGCATATAGGTAGGTTAGGTTAAATTGTGCGCTTATTTTGAGAGAAGTTTTACATTACAGTTTACACATCTTCTTCAAACATTTCTACTGAACCAGGTGCAGGTCAGCCATTACTTTGTCCCCACTTTACATGTAATTCGGTACGGGTATTGATTGGAAGGCAACGTTATCGCAACTCTGCCAATTAATCCCATCGCCAACGTCGGGAACAAATTGCGGACATACCAGCGTCAGTCACGACAACGAAACTATCTAATTGAGTTCACACATGAACAGTGTTGTAGAATGCAACGCAAAGAGCCACTGTTGCCAACTCATCCACCATCCCTAATGTTAAAGCATATTGAGAGATTCAGCTCTGAAGGCCACTCCTGAAAATAAAGAGTTGGCTGGCTTGATTCTTCTTTGCAAATTGCAGTAATAATCATTTTCCCACGCCAGAAAAAAAAATTCAATATAAAAATGTGTGTTAACAGTAAGTGGTCTCAGTCTTTATAACCGAGTTCACAAAACAGGAGGATGCTCTCAATTCGGACTATATTTTTTTCTCTCTGTACGCCCACCGATTTCTCCGGAGGATCTATAGTGGTAAGTTTGTTTGGTCCCATTTTAATTTGCAAATCAAATGCAGATCTGGGTACCAACTCCTAAACGGATATCAGCAATTAAGGTTTGCATTATTCATGTTTCAAATAAATTGGGTGGTCGTGGGTTCGATTCCAGCCAGACACCAACGACTTTATGGTGGTAAATCGTGACTTGTAAAAAAACGTGTTTATATGTATAGTCCCTTATCACTAAAATGAGTTATTTTATTAAACATACTCCACTGAAAACTAGAAAATAATTCTATGGATCATATACTTTCGACGGCGGTACCTATCGATGTGTGATGAGATTGCCTTACGACGATGATCCTATTGTTTGGCTTGAAAAGTCGGCACCAACTTCAAAAATAGATGACTATTACCCATAGAATTATTTTCAAGTTATTAATGAAGTTTTTTTTTTTATATAACTTAAGATGTTTCGATTCCTATTATGTACTCGCTGCTAACACCATCTCAAACCTATTGTCTGGTGGTATATCAGAGCTATCAAAGGTTTTAACCGCCTCTGTGGTCTATTAGTTCAACCTACCGATTTCAGATCCAGAGGTCCCGGGTTCGATCCCCAGGGGGAGTACAATATATTGTGCTTGGTTTGGTTGGTGGTAGGACTTTGTTTAGTCCGTCTGGCTAGCTACTCGTACCACCATCTTACCTAATTCTGTCGCCATAATAACAATTCTAAAATTGTTGTGTTCCGGCATTCAGAGGTAAGATAGCCAGTTCCTCAGTTTGTTGATTCCGGGTGAAGTGCGCCTCCACCTTCGGCCTTATCTTAACTTGTTACCAGGTGAGATGAAGGCCAAGTGCTTCCCCGTCATACAATAAAAAAAAAAAGGTACCAACGTTAACAAACTATTATCCAATTTACGAATACTAGTTCGTCTACTACGACCACAAGGCAATTATCTCTTTATTAATTGCACATTTAATAAATTGAGATTTGTGATCGTTCTTGCGGAAGAATTTATGCGTACCTATATAGCTAATGATTGTTTGACAATGTTATCATTTTAACTGTCACGTACATCGCACATCAACAACCCATTTAGTTCACTGCTGGACAAAGCCTCCTCCAAAGCTGGAGGGTATTGTCATAATCACCACTCTTGGCATGCGGATTGGTGATCGCAGTAAAGTGAAGATAATACTCCAAAGGAAGTTTATCCCTTTTCTAGTGAGATCCCTTAGTCGGATTTTTACGACATCCATGGGCTGAGCTGGAGGGGTGATTCTTAAGCCGCGACTGCCACGGCATTTTAACTGTATAGCCGGTAAATTACAGCTCGTTCTACCCATGCTATGTAATCTATAGCTCTTTCAGCATCTTCTTTACTTTCTACAGACAGTAAAAGTTCAATAAAGAATCCTAAAGAGGAAATCTTTAAGTCTGTAACTGTTCCTCTGGGTTACTGTGAATTCAAACCATGTAAATTGATTACCAGTAAATTCAGCAAGAAGTGTTTCCATATAGGGCGCTCAATTTTTGGATTTCAAATCAGGCGTGCAATGTACTTTTTGCTGAATAAATCTGCATGTAGATGGAGAGTCATTTATTTGTCATGCGATGTTTGGTTTGATCCATGTTTGCTCAGTGCCGCCATTGTCCTGCCGTCCCGCTCAGACCGAACAGAAAAACACATGTTTCGAACATGATGAAGGATTGTTCTACGTTTCAAGTTTAGTCATCGCAACAGCCAGTTTTGGAGGTCGTTTGTAGAAAACATGCATACGGGTCTGAGGATCGGCAGTGATATTTCATGTATTTTTGTTCATCTGAGCACGTGAGAGTTCAAGTTAGTGCGTAGCGCGGATTTCGGCCAGATTCATGCCACAATAGGCTGTACTTTTTTGCGACCGCAGCGAGTTCAATGACCGCGCGATTTTCGCACACCCGGCCTCTAAACTTAATAAGACCAAAACTCATCATTGGTAGATAAGACATTTAAATAGACATGAAAACATGATAATGAAGAAAATACTGACTGGTGTAGGTTAAAGTATTATTACAAACTGCATTCGATTCGAGGATAAATTTTGCATTGCTGAGATATCAAGCACGCAGGCTGTGACCTAAGACACTTTTCTAGCTATATTATATTCATGCTTATGAATAAATATCAGATGTATGAGTAATGACCCGTAATTGGCAACAGAGGCTATCGCTATTAAATAAAGACATCGTGACATCCGCCGGCTAACTGTTCATGTTATCAAACCCGTACCCTTATGATCTTTCAATCCAAGTTATTTAACTACTAAGTCTGTAATTGCACTTCTAGTGCATTTTGTTGGTTGAAGACGTCCATTTCGAGTTAGTATAGCAATGTTGTTTTATTTTACGATCGCACTATGTAGGTAGCTTTGTTGAAAGAGTATCAAGGTGTGACGATAAGCATTGATTATGGCGGCGCGTGTGAGTCATACCGAACAATAGTTTAACTAGACATTTATGCCGCGGGCAATTCTGGCTCATTGGGATTCAGCACGACGCCACATGCACCAAACTTCACCTTATCCGGCCACTATGTAATGTCTCCATTGTTCACTTTGTAAGCTCAAACATTTTGCATCGCGCATCTTAAACCTGAATTAATCGGCGATCTATACTTTTCCTGTTTTCGTGGCGTTGTGAACACTCTTCTGCTCTCAACTATTTCCCAAAAGAGATTGTATACTCGAGTAACTGAGAGTTTGCCATTTGAGTTTCTACATTTGGCGAAAGCAAGGCTGCGCTTGAATGGTTAATTGCTCAATGAGAATTGTCTGCATGGTAATGTAGGCTATACACGACACTGTCATTTGCAACAGCTTCCGTTTAAAATGGACCTGAGCTGCATGTAGTTTTCCAGACGCCATCCGCTAAAGAAAGTAACACATTATTGCTGAGGAATCTTGCTATAATCGAATACATTAATGTACTTCAGGTGGATTCTTATGGGGTCCATCTGTCACGCAGCAGACTATACCTATAGCATATTGAACAGGTGCGTTTAGGTATACACGAATCAAAATTAATCGAAAGGTTTTAGTTCGTTTCATCATGTGAATATTATGTTTGTAGACGTCAAATTAGCTTTAGACAGCTTCTGTTACGTCAGTTTTGCGGTAATTTCACGGCTCGCGCGTCTCTGAACTGTTCCTAGTGGAAAAGTGAAGTGCGAAGTTTCGGCGAGGCGGTGCAGGCTGACGCGGCGGACCGTGGCCACCGGGGTCGTCGCCTCGCGACCACCTCCACCATGCCAAGTTTCACGTTTTGCAACAGCTTTACAAAACGAAAAACTCTTGTATGAGCGATATGTGGTTTACCCAAATACACATTTTGTTGATATTCTAAGTTCTAACAGTATTATCGTGATTTAATGAATCCCAGGGAGGGCAATATAGGCGTAAAATAGGTTTCGATAGGTGGATTGCGGTCCGGGGTAAGGTGCGGGTAACATCTGGAGGGCTGCGCTGCGCGCGGGCGACGCACGGAGGGGCCGCGGGGTGCGCTCGGGCTGCACCGGGCAGCGGGGCGCCAGTCCCCGAGACACCGGCCGCGCGAACGGCCACGCGAACCGAACCGCGCTGTGAGTGACTGTACCTCCACCGGCGGCTTGCACCCTGCGCGCCTGCACTTATGTGAGTCCCCAACCTGACCATACACCACTCAACACACCTGATAGAATAATGCAGTTCTGAAGTGTAATCTGCGAGAGCCGGCACGCGACGCCGCCGGCCGGCCGGCTTTTCTCATAACCTGTCTTTGTATGATTGCTGGTCGGAATTGGATCGGAAGATCAGTGTTGTGATTATGATTGATTGAATGCTTGATCGGATGCGAGAGATCTGGGTGAGATTATAGATTTTAACATAGGATATTTTTCGGTAAAATACCGATAGAGGCGTATCAAGATGGTGGATTGCGTTGTCAATCGATATCCCAAAAGCACCTTCCTGTTATAGTTTTTAATTAAATAAGAGTGGCTTGCTGGTTATACTCCATGGTCACGCGAACCGAGCCGGACTTTCCACCGACGAGGTCTACGAACCCACCGTGAAAATGGGATTATTGCACGATGCGATGCTCTTAATGCTATTTCGCGCTAGTTTATGTCTAGGTAATAAATGCTGGAGTTATAGCGACTAGCGGCACGAAATATTGTTAATTACGACATGTCCCGATTTAGATTCATGACGATCTTTTGTGAAAACGTATCCAGCGTCCAGTAATTTGTATATTCGCTTTTATAATCTTATTATTCATTAACTTTACATATTATTTGGTGAAAATACGAAATATATTCAACATAATGTTTACCTTCTACATTCTTTATTGCTGCGTATATTTCTAGAGGTACAAAGCATACTGGTACATTTAAAAGGTAGTTTACCCTACCAGTATTTTTTTAATTAGAATTGATACCATCTTCCAAACCTAAGGTCATCATCCAAAACTTCGTTACGAGATTTTTTAATTCGAGTTCTGGAAAAGTCATCCTCATAAATATTATCTCAAAATGCGGGTAGTTTGTATGAAGCTTCAAAATTTATTCTACAATACCGAGGTGATAAAATATTTTGTATCAAATTTAATAAAACGTTCAAAAAATCAAGTACAAAGCACAAAACTTTTCCTTATTCCTTCAGCTTCAGAATTCATTAGCTCTCCAATGGACATTTTCTGGGAAGGCTTACTCCATCGTACACCTCATCACAGCCCAAACCATAGGTCCTAGAGATTTGAAATGTTCAAGGTTCATTTAGTGGTATAAAACTTAGTGGTACTATGAAAGGAATTCCCACAGCACGACGGGAACGAAGGCGTGGCGTTTGCTAGTAATTAATTAATATTCCTTTCATCCAGCATAGTACGTTTCAAGTTTAACTACTTGCCACTTAAATATTGAAACAGTTTAGCGCTTGCTGCCAGTTTGCTGATTATAAATTGTCGTCTTGGCTTTTGTTTGGTCAGATCATCAAAATAGTTTATCTCTGTCAAAAGGTCATAGTTAATAGAGAAGTCTCGCGGTAGTAGAATGGTACCCGTAGGATGTACTGTATGCTGACGCCGTAGCCCCCGTCAGTGGCGCAACCGAAGTCCTGACAAGACAGATGTATGTTCTATTGAACTGTCAGGGCACAAAGGGCCACCTGAGCGATCGGCCTGTTGATTCCATCGTTAGTGTCCGAACCGTGCTTAGAAAGGCACGAATCTTCTGAGAGCATTTGGGTCTAATGGAATCAAGTAAAATTCAATCATAGATATTATTGCGCACTGTGGTAAAGAATTTCAATTTAAATGTATTAGCTATTAACTAACTGTAAGAACAGATACTGTTGCTAAGGAAGAACCATCTTTTCAGCATCATATGTCCACTGCTGAACAAAAGCCTCCTTTAAACGATTTATGGATGGATACGTTTGGTTAGTTCAGTTTTGTCATATATATATACCTTAAGGTTTCTATAAATTCCTAAAGTGTTATTTGGTGGAAAAATAAAAGATGAATTATTATTATCGTTATTATTATTATTAAATGAATGGTAATTAGAAATTAAATGTTTTAAATCGAGTTAATGTTGCTTTATCAATTGCAAATCCTCTTCAAATGCCGTTTATATATATATTATTATTATTTCTAAATTTTTCTACTGTAACATATATATGTAACACATATCCTATAAATGCAGTTCCTATTCATACAAATAGGATAATACTCGTATTTTTTTTATTGTACGACCAGGAAGCGCTTGGCCTTCATCTCACCTGGTAACAAGTTAAGATAAGGCCGAAGTTGGAGGCGCACGTCATACAGAATCCTCAAAAAACTGAGGAGCTGGCTATCTTACTCTGAATGCCGGAACACAACATTTTTTTTAGAATTGTTATTATGGCGACAGTATTAGGTAAGATGGTGGTAGCTAGCCAGGCAGACTTAAACTAAGTCCTACCACCAACCAAACCGAGCACAATATTGTACTCCCCCTGTGGATCGAACCCGGGACCTCTGGATCTGAAATCGGTGGGCTAAACCACTTGGAGGTTAAAAAAGTAATTCTATCTATTCATGTTTATTTTAGGTTGTACGATTCGTAATCAATTCCTCGGTCAATATGACGGCTCAAAATATATATTTGTACCAATACCTAAAAAGTTTGGATGCAAAATACAAATGTAGACATTCTATTGAAAGGTCTTTCCTTTCAATAGAATGTCGAGCTTCATTAAAAAAACAAGAGTTCTTTATAAAAAACAATGATGTCATATTGATTTTTTATTTACTTAGTACTCTTGACTTCGAAACATGCATGCAATGCAGGTCTACCATGGAGAGAGCCTACCCAGAATATGTTTATTACCTTTCTCCTCTGCCTTGTCTTCCAATCGAATGCAATAAAGCTGTGACATTCAATATAGTTATGACTGACTCCCTTGCTGCAATACATAAAGAATATAAAGCATCTTAGAAACTCAAATATCTCTAAATGTTTAGGTATCCAATAATCTTGATTGCTCTTTTTGCTAAGGCCTTTATCAATCTTGTTACACTACTCATAGTTGAGATTAGTCATCGTTCGAAGCAGTATTACAAAAACAGGCCTTAGTCATACGCGATTCCCTCTGGCTCCAAATTTATTTATGAGAGGGGAAGAGCGAACATCGAGCACATAAAACACGCGAACGGTATACGGAGCGCAAAGGTTTTTGCAACATCTCCGTATTTGCATAAGTATGGTTGCATCCATTGTTTGGCTATCTCTCTAATCTCACCTGCACAGGGTACTATTGCAAGATTCCCAGACTATTACCTCCCCGTACCGTCATTAAATACAGTTGAACGTAAAACATTCTCGGGTCTATTCGAGAGCATAATTTGGCATGTTGGCCACCACGCTCAGTCTGAGCTGTTATGATGAGAAATGAAGGCGATCCCGCTACACACCGCTACGGTACTTTCTATGGCTCTTGAGCTTCTCTTGATGCGTTTTGTCTTACCAATGCGGTCAATTAATCACCAGCTTAGCCATTTGCGATGCCGCGTTTTACTTTACTCTGACAGACAGACTATAAATTGTGACGATTTGTTAGTCGTCTGTGACTGCATTCTATTGTCATTGGGTCACTTTTCAATTCTTAACTTAGTATCCGTCCATCCACCTCTCTGTCTCTGTTCGTTATAACACTTGTGTGCTTGCAAAACGTGCAGTTTTCATCTGCTCAGTAAGTGTATGTATCAGGGGGGTATCTAAAACCCTTGAAAAATAAGAGGTAGATAAAAATATATGTTTAGGATTCTGTACACAGGAAAAGTTCTCATATCTCACTTGCGTCAAATCGCGAGTAATCAAACGATATAGTATATTTGATATTAAGCAATGACGACATTATGGTGACCATCTGGTGTTTGGTATGAGATGAAGACTCATGTTCTGTGGATATGTGTTTTATTATTTCACGACTGTGTCGATGACGTCATAGACAGCTGTAGGGCGAATGACGTCACGTCTCGACTCGTTCGTTGACCCTCTTCAACTCCAACCCTCGGAGCTCGCCGATCGCGCCTACATAGTGGCTGAAAGTACCTAGCATCATGAATAACTTATTTTATTATACGGCCTGAATGCCGCCAGACCTGGGGCAACCTGCAACTAAAATATAGCCAGGCATGTTCGCTGAATTTCCGTTCCATTGAGTTCGATACACGCCTGTATAACGGTAACGCACTTTACTGTTGAGACATTATATTTTCGCTTGCAAAATTGCGAATACACATTTACGGTAACTAAAACAATATCAACTAGCTGTAACTTGTAACTCCATATTTGCGAGGGCACGATACTAAACAGGTGCCATATCTTGTTAGCTTTAAACACGTTTCAATGTAACTGCACAAGCGTTCCTGCCTGTCTACTTTCCCCTATTTTTATTGCAGTTTATGGAATAACTCGGAATCGAGTAGGTTTTTGTCTTGGCGGTGTAATATCACCCCTGCGTAGCTCTACCCTACCTGATTTCGAAATTTCTCGCGGGAATAGTACTACCGTTAATAAGTGTGAAAATGACATTTCTTTTATTGTAGAAGTATTTTTGCGAAGTTGTAGCTATGTAGTCAAAATAGAAAAAAAAAACAAATTTAAGACCTAAAGCTTGAGCATCGTTCTGTTGAAGTATTTATTGTATTCAAACGAACGGTAATCTCAATTATTATCATTTGAGTTTTTCTGCTAAAGGCAATGTGTGGTCAGTTAATAATCAATCACAACCAATACTCAAGGTAATTAGATCTGCGTAAAATTCCGCAGCTGTGGCAAGTTAATGATTAACTTTTCTCTTTTTCTTGTCTGCAAACCAATAGATCTATTATATTATTACTATCTGGAAAGTTGCACGTCATGATATCTTGTCATACATATTAGGCCAAACAATACTGTTTCTTAGCCTTATTTCAGAATTGCTACTGCGGTGGATTTATATATTTTCTTCTTTGCTATCTCTATCTAGTTTTAGATAAGCCTTTATGTTTTTAATTATTACAGTATAATATTGTAGAAAAACTTTCTCTCTTCTGTCCGCGGACAAGGAACTAAGTATTAGAATGATTTCACAGTAGATAAGTTTTGGATACGAAAATTACGTAAGTTTCAAGATTTTTTAAGTTAATTATGTTATTTTACACATTATGTAATGGTCATTAGACAATTGCATTATATTCTAGTAATATTTTTAAATTCTGACTGAGACGTCGGAAATTCGAAAGTAAAACACCACAATAGCTTAACTGATTTTGTTTAAATTCGGTCCTTCGTGTATGAGATGCAATTGATACGTTTTTTTACAGGCCCTTCGCGAGTAAAACGCCTCTGTGATCTAGTGGTTCGCCCACCGGTGTCAGAGCCAAAGGTCTCAGATTCGATCCCCCAGTTGCCTGGGTACAAAAATGAAATAATAAGCACAATATTGTACTTCCGCACATTATTGTGCTTGGTTTGGTTGGTGCTAGGAGTTCGTTTAAGTCTACCTGGCTAGCTACCACCATCTTACCCAAGTCTGTCGCCATATAAACAATTGTAAATTATTCAGTTCAGGCATTTAGACTTAAGATGGCCAGTTTCTCATTGTTGAGGATTCCGGGTGTAGTGCGATTTCATCTTCGGCCGTATCATAATATGAAACCAGATGAGATGAACTGGGGAAAGGGAAACCCGCTTCCCGTCGTACAAAAAAAAAGTCACAGATGACACTGATATCTAGGTATAATCCTTGAGCGAACGCGTTTTGTTGCGTTGGATTCCACGTATTGATTTTGTACCGTAAGAATCCTTAGCCGTCTGCGATTGATGTTTGTGTATTTCGTGCACGTAGCCGTACCCTCAATGAGGGCTGGTCTAACTCGGTGCGTGAGGAAAAGTCCCTCCTTAGTTACTATCGATTCAGGTACGATCACTGGAATGTTATTCCTCGTCATTCGGTCCTGTAGTTATATTTCTACCGTTAACGTTGCTCGAATATTTGAACACGAAGCTTTACTTAAAACTACAGTTCTCGAGAAACTATAGAAATTAAAAACACTTGTCCAAGTAGAGCACATTTGTACGATTCAGTAACGGAACGCTCTACATTCAGCACCTCTTCGGTTATTAAAACGAGCAGGCAATGATAAAAGTGTTTCCATTTCTACAGTGAGTGAAGTCGAAAAAATTTTACCGTATTCGGTAAAATTTCTTGTTGTAAAATTCACCAAAGAGTCTGGCCCAGCGACTCATTAGTGATCTGTAGTGGACCGTTAAATTGCCGCAGGAGTATGGCTTTAACATAAACTTGAAGGGTGATCCGATATGTAGCAAATATTCTCCATTAGCCTTTAATAGTCTCTCTATAAAATAAACATTAATCCATTACTCCTGTCCATTAATAAAACAAACGTTTCCGCCTGTACCCAGCCATGCCATCAGCCATGTTGGGAACGTGACGGTTCTCAGACGTCGCTTGATTTGATAGATTTGACTAGTTAATTGTGTTGCCCTCAGCCGGGCACATCACATAGTTTACTACTTTTTTTTTTATTGTGCGACGGGGAAGCGCTTGAAGCTCTGGGTGAAGTAGAGGCGCACTTCACCTAGAATCCTCATCTAACTGAGGAACTGGCTATCTTACCTCTGAATGCCGGAACACAACAATTTTAGAATTGTTTTTATGGCGACAGAACTAGGTAAGATGGTGGTAGCTAGCGAGGCGGACACAAACAAAGTCCTACCACACCAACTAAACCAAGCACAATATATTGTACTTCCCATGGGGATCGAGCCCGGGACCTCTGGATCTGTAATCGGTGGGTTGAACCACCAGACCACAGAGGCGGTTTTTGATTATGAAGTCATATCATCATGTTATAATTACAAAATCTACCCACCTTACTTTTTATGATATCATATACATTTCGTTTTAATAAACGAAACATTCATGAATGAAGTGCTACTAAACAATTTAAATTCTTCTCGCTTTTCCTGTTTATGTAAAGAGACAGTAAGAATGAGTAATGATCTCTGGAACCAGATCGTGACCACGAGTCCAGAATAGCAGACAACAACTTTGATTTACTGTGTTAGAACAATAATGTTCGTTTTATGTTTTTGCACTGGTAGCCGGCATGCGGCAGTGCAGTGTGCAAAGCGCGTCTTTCATTATGAATGGTTTCTTCCTAATAATGCCGTAACTCGCTTGCTACTTTTTCTATTACGTTTTAAGACTGTAGCAGTGTCACTAAACTATGATTCGAGACACGGGACGGGATGGGCATTTCATTTTTACACAGTGCCATCTTTTTTATTATTGATAACCAAGCATTGACCACCAACTCACTTGAAAAAAAAGTAAAGATGTGGCTTAAGATAGAGCACGCTTGCCTGATAGGATCCTGATCACTCTGGAATTGAAGACTATAAGATAGTAATGGTTTATCTAGCCCTAAACTAAGCATATTGTCATATAGGAACTAGATTATGGATAGAATACTTTTTTGAAGAGAAAACGTCTTTAGACGCGCTAAGCATTTTTTGTGATGGCAAAAAGCCATTGAACTCGCGTCACCTTACTGACACCACTTTTGACATATTTGTCACATTCTGCAAAGATATACGAACTTCAAGTAGTCACTTCTGACGGCACTCCCGGAATGCCACTGTTTTTTTTAAATACATATGATACAATATAACACCCAACAACAGAACAAACATTTTGATTCATCACGTATATGTTTGCCTCTGTTGGGAATCGAACCCACAACCTACAGCCCAGAAGGCAGAGCTACTACCAACTGAGCTGTGAGACCTATCTTCTGCCTTGGCCTGATTCTTAATAACTCAATTTATTACTCCAAGCAACATTATCTAACAGAGAGTTCGTTTGATATTCTTTCATTATTCCTAACAATCAAATTTGAATGATGGATTACTTACACGATGCTCTTGGATACTTCCGTGTTTAAACTGCTAAAGAAAACACCATAAAAACTCTCAATTGGGTAGAATAGAAACGTACAGATGGGCGTGACTGGTATCTCGTAAAAATAGTCCACACGTGCCTTCACGCAATCTGTTATGATGAAGGTGGAGGCCCTTTCACGTGCCAGCGTTTACCCAGACCAGAGTAATGGCTGTAGGTGCGGATTGAATTGAACACATTCCTCGTTTAAACCGTATTTCAGACGTGTTTAATGCGATTCATTCGCTGATCAAAAGTATCTAAAAAGTCTGTGAGTCAAAGTAAGCGTATCGGAATTGCGTGTTTTTTATATTGTACGGCGGGGAAGCGGTTGGGAAGGGTTTGCCTTCATTTCACCAGGTTACAAGTAAATAATATAAAATAAGGCCGAAGGAGGAAGCGCTCTTCACTCGGAATTCTCAACAAACTGATGAACTGGCTATCTTACCTCTAAAGGCTGGCACACAAAAATTTTTAGAATTGTTGTTATGGCGACAGAATTGGGTAAGATGTAAGTGGTAGCCAGGCGGACTTAAACAAAGTCCTACTACCAACCGAACCAAACACAATATTGTACTCGCCCTGGGGATTGAACCCTGAAATCGGTGGGATGAACCACTAGACCACAGAGGCGGCGTGTTGAATAGAAGAACAAACATCGGAGACACCAAATGGTTCATCACATATTAATAACTATAAAACGGCCGTGACTTTGTTCCCGTTATCCCGTGGGAATTTCCCCAAAAGCCTTTTTAGAAGCACAAAAAAAATCTAAGTCCCGTCGAAATTGACCCAGCCTTATCGCAGATTTGCCGGAACAAACAGACAGACTGAGAAAAAAACTCAGAATAACTTTTTGTTATAATTATCGTTTATACCTTGATATGCGCTAAGTAAACGCTGTTATTTCGACAACAGACAATAGAATACAGATAATACGAGTATAATATAATATGAATAATGTTTTACATACACTGTGTTGGTTAATGTGAACGTGTGGCGAAATTATGGATATTAATATACATGTCTAGGGTTTATTAACACCATAAGAACAGGAGGTGTCATACTCGTAGCATGTTGGGCGTGCTCACTCACACCCGTACTTAGATGCCACACGCGGGAGCGGCTTGATTTACTGCCTCTGCGACTTTAGGCGCGGGGGACTTAAATTAGTGCTCTGTCATATGTCACACAATATATTATTTTATTTCTCTCGTCCTCAGCGCCGGCGGACTTGTACCCTCGGATCCATTCTTACTCCGTCACGGGATATTTATAACGCTCCTTATTTAGAACAGTTTCTGAAGCTCGCTGCTTCGCTTCGTTCGGTTGATATGTTTTATACCGTAAATGGATATCAAACATTCATCGCTCCGGCCAGCTTTTGGATATAAAAAGAACTCTGGCTTATGTCGAAGATACCCTGAATTCAATTTCAATTTAGCCGGCGGCAATCGAGTCGAGGTATGTCAGAATGACGAGAGGTGACAAGATTGATAGTGGATAGGTGTATCGGTCAATAAGTGGGCACTGGTTTGGGGTACATCAAAAGATACGAGGGTGATTGATGCGGGGCTATCCCCTTGATAGAAAGCAGAGCTCGACCGCCGCTCAGCCGCTCATGAAACTTATTTATTCAGTAGGGAAACCGTGGCATTCTCGTTGACTAATTGAAGTAATTGATATAGGCGCACCCGCAGACATAACTCATGCCATGACGTTCATTAGAATCTGCTAGAACTTTGGCGTTCCAATGCGTTCTCTTCGTTGTTGAAGCTTATCCCCTTGTTCCATTATTAGTAATAGACAGATATTATAACTGAGACCACTGCATAGCGAGGCAGTGCTGACAGTTAAGTCAACCTTATATACTTATAGTTTACGTGTACGCAATTCTCTTGTTAATTTTCAGACATCTGTAAAATGTTGAAAAATTCCCATAAGAAAGACATAAACGCGCTACATGCCACCTACATACGGACGTATAAAAGTTTCCAATATATTTATTCTTCCCCTACAGTTTTATATATTCCAGCGCAGGCAGTAAATCAAAGAAGTATATACCTACCATGAAACCTTGAATAAATAATTTATCAGAACATTAATTTCACATAGTGCCATCTAGACCCAAACAAGCAAAGCCTTTACAATGAGAACTATTTTGCGGATAGAATACTTTTATACTTTTTAAATACATACCTACTTATTATACAGTTAAACACCCCAAAGACAAAACAAGCATCAATACGCATCATACAAATATTTGTCCCGGGTGAGAATTGAACGCACAGCCTATGACACTACGGAATGAATGTAACACATGAGCGTTTGATATTTTGCAATTGCATTAAACGTATTAGTACACCTAATTGCCATAGAACGTGAATCCCTACTATTATCAAAATAATGTTTGATGAGAGTTTGAGTAAAGATTATGCGCGAGTCCTATTCTATTAATTATTATAATTAATACAAGCAGGACTGAAATAGCAATTTGTTGACCACGTGGTATTGTTACTAAGTGTTCAGGTGAACACTTAGTAACAATACCTTATATGAGTTAGGATACTATACTTTTACCTAGGATCTTTAGGTAAATGTATAGTATCCAGGATTAAGAAAATTGTGCATGTTCAAGCAAATGTTACTATAAGTCCACGGTGGGTATTTCAGGGTTTATAACAATAGATAATCCGGCACGTATGTCCCGATGATGTAAGTGGCTTCCTGTGGACTTCGTTCAGCGCGGTAAGCCTGCTTACTTGCTAATTAGCCAAGCTGACGTCACCGCGCTCTAGCCAGCCAGCGCTGCGCTGATCATTACCGGGCGCCCTCGCGCGGAAACGACAACGACCGACGCTTTCTCTGGCTCGCGGCAACTGCTCAGCCATCTGATAGACGAGTAGACATCGAATGCCCTTCAAGGCCGTTGGAAATCAGACTTAAATCTTACAAATTGGCGGTGCTAAACAGAACTGCCCGGTATCTTCAAACTAAGAGTTTTTTTTTTATTGTACGACGGGGAAGCGCTTGGACTTCTTCTCAAATGGTTTCAAGTTATGATACGGCCGAAGGTGCGCACTTCACCCAGAATCCTTAATAGTAAGAGGAACTGGCTATCTTACTTCTTAAATGTCGGAACACAAAAATTTTTCATTGTTGCTATGTTGACAGACTTAGGTAAGATGGTGGTAGCTTGCCAGGCCGTCTTGAATAAAGTCCTGCCAACAACCAAACCATGCACAATATCTCCAGATCCCCCTGGTGATCGAACCGGGAGCTCTGGATCTGACACCGGTGGTCGAACCACTAGACCACGGAGCCATCGTGAAACGTGCCTTTTGAAAGAGCTCAGCAATAATATGAATCTTAGCCGTATGAACGTCTAGCTCTTAAAACTGTTTTACCATGAAAGATGTGCTAACCACCAATCAAATAGCTTCATATTCATATAGCACTCAAAATCATCTGATTGGTAGATTCATAGCACTCCGGTTGCAGAAAAGCAGTGAAAGTTAGATCACATCGCTATTGATAAAACAGGCGGAGTAGTGTCGCGTCACTAAGCGTGACTCATCTTAATGGCTGCAATTATGCTGGGGGATGCGACCAGGCGTGTTCGGAAGGAACTTGTCAGGAGGCACGCGCCCAGCTTAAAAAATAGAAAGGTATGAGTGATTGGGCACAGGATTTGGTTAAATTGTGTTTCTTAACACAAAATGCACAAAACATACGTCGAGGCATAAATAAAAACGTGTAATGTACCTGCAAATTGATACATCATAAAAGTTTCTTTATAGTCACATTGCAACATTCTGATTTCGATGCTGAAGTCGATTAAAAAGTCATTGGTTATGGTTTTCTTTCATTGTTGGAATAAACAACGATTAACAAGGCGCCACCGACGACATTGATGAATTCACAATGTGATTGTATAGCAGTCAAGAGCCTGCCTAGTCTGAATTGTGCCTGCCGAATGTCTAAAAGGTTCCAAGTGGGAAGTTCCACCGCCTCTTGTGGTCATTGTCAGCCACCGGCGCGGCGGAGACACGGCTCAATCTATCACAATCGCTGAAGGTCGCTTCTCATTGTTATTTACTTGCAATTATGCGTCCAGACCGAATACAGAAAACAGTGTTTTGTCTAACCGGAACCTAATGAGGTCATTGTAAAGTAACAAAAAGCACTATTGGTACGACTGACTAACCGCTAATTGTGTGAAAACACTGCTGATCTAGATTTCTGGCTGTGTCGGAAAATTACGACTTTTTAGTGATGAAGTGGCAGATAAAAACAATCTATGATCCTGTGGTACATTGACTTGAGAAGGCTCTGGAGCACCGCTGAGTTTCGCTCTCTAGTACAAAGTCCTCGTTTATTTCAAAATGGCTAGTAACATTCAAGATACAACCTGCAAAATTTATTTGGAATCGGGCTTACCATTACGAAATGAACGAGGAAATGCGTTTTATGGGAAAGTGGGACTACTCGATCCTTTAAATTTAAAAGTACAAAAGGACTTTGCAAAAGTCATGATTTATTTGTCAAAATTCAAACACTCAAATATCCTTATCTTAATTGATCAATGTAAGTAGCTACCCAACATTCAATTTGTTGTATAGTTTATTTCTAAGAAACCTTTGAATCATTGTTTTTTCAGATGCTATGAATCATACGTGTTCGTGACAGAATTGCTTTGGATTCAATCGCTCATTTTTTCTTACATGACCAAGATTTTCGTGCCTCTCGTGTCGTGGCTTCTCGGAGTACCCGGCAATGGCCGCTGCCGTATTGTATAGATCCTGACATTTTCTACAATGTTTAGATCCCGTAGGATAGGGTTCCTCTCGTATATAGCTTAAAAGGTGAGTGACTAAGGGAGACAGGCAGTATCCAAGTGATCAACAGCCTGCCTTCCAAACGAAGTGACTGAGGCAAAATTCCTCATTGCACTATGCACCAGCTGTATTTATCGGCTTTGGCTGATGAAAATGATGATGATGATCTTATATGACTCCTATGATTTGCTCGTAGCTAAGCCCAGTGATTGAGGGAACATTGGAATTAGAGCGCTCGTGAAACTCGTTACATTACCAGAAGTTTTAAATGTCACACGGCTCGCTGTGAAAGGCAAGGATTACGCTTCGTGCAACAAATGCCATCACGATCTCGTTTTGAATCGGTGTAAAAACTGTCTGTAGCCGTGTACCACTTAGCTCTCCCGGCGGGATCGCATTACACTTGCGAAATACGACTTTTATCACTACTGACATCATCCATCATCACTATCAACAGCCCGTAACCGTCAACTACAGTTACTATTGAACATAAACGTCAAGGACTGGAGAGTTTTTCAATTCAATTCAATTCAATAATTTTATTTCAGCTTAATAATTACCTTACCGTTTTGCCTTAATTACCAGACTTGACTGCCGGGTTGTAAATGTCAAAAAATTTACTCTGATTTTGCCTCAGTGGTTTAGTGGTTCGCCTACCTAGGTGTTAGATCCAGAGATCCCGGGTTCTCGATTCCCAGGGGATACAATATCGTGCTTGGTTTGGTTTGTGGTAGGACTTTGTTCAAGTCGACATGGCTACCATCTTATCAGAGTCTGTTGCCATAACAACAATTCCAATTTGTTGTCATTTAGAGGCAAGATAGCCAGTTCCACAGACTGTGAAGGATTCCGGATGAATGCGTATCCACCTTCGGCCTTATCATAACTTGAAACCATGAGAGATGAAGGCTTAACCGTCGTAAACTACAAAAAAAACAAACAACGCTGTTGCCCTTTTCTGGTATACGATGAATAAACACGTGAAACTGTATTTATGTGTAGTGTATTTATCTAATAGTCTAACTACTTTGTAAACGACCGCATGTAGCCATTTATTTTTCTGAGATACGAGAAGTTGTACTGTGCGAAGAGAAAGATAAATGTTGGACAGCCGTCGTGTCATATCGTAGTCAGCTTAATCAATTAGAAACTAACCATACATAAGTGGTGTATAGTTTCATGTTCCTTGCCGTTTGCCTCTGCGCCTTGACTGTAGAATAATTTACATTCAAATGGGATTAAAATAAACGGTAAATTCATACAAGGAACCAAGTTCCAATGGACAGTTACATTAAGGATGCACCGTGTACCGTCTAGATTTCTCTAGAGCTACACGTTTACAGGTTACTTGCTCAGACTCACCCGTTGTATGAGTCAGCTTGTTGTGTTATGTGGCACTGCCCTCTTGCCCTCTTTTCCACTTTCTACCAAGCCTGTGCTTGCTCATACTCTTAACATTAGGCTGTATATGAAAAAAAATTACTATCTGCGAGTCGGACTCGCACACCACGTTTTTGACTCTTAAGAAAATAATTTTCAATTTCGTTCTGGAGCCTGATCTTGGCGTACACTTTTATTTGCATACTTACATACTTTTGTTTGACGTTTGCAGAATGGATACGACTAGCAAAGGATAGAGAAAGGTGGAAATCTTTAGAGGAGGCCTTTGTCGAAAGACAATCTGTTAATATTTTGCGTGTAACTGATTGCCAAAAACTACTAATTACCTAACAATATTTTAGATTAAGCACTAACATTAACATAGCGTTATTAAGGCTTCTTACTAACCAAAATAATTGTATAACAAACAGCAATTAAAGGCTTATTTTATTATATTTTATTTTTTCTTTATGTTTGACGTTTCTAGATAACCATTTACATCTTTAGGAAAAGGCTGCTATTGCAAAGATATTTTTCCCGATTTTCCGACTCGTGCTGCCAGATACCATTCAGAATTCTTCAATGATTTATTTCGTATGATGCAAAGCTCTTTATTTATAATCACAAATATTCGCGCATATTATAACCGAGTCGCAATGATGCCGAATGCCGATCGTATACCTACAGTACAGCGCTTTAGAATAGTCTGCGAGCTTGTCGTTGGGGTATTCATGTTCTAAATACAGATCCTAGAAATGGTGCGAATAGGCTGGAATGTGGATAGCTCGGTGGCCAGCTATTTGCGATTGGACAGTTTTATTGTTACTGGCATATTACGTTACGCTGTATATAACGTTTATTTTATGTTTATGTTATTCAATGTTTACTTTGCCTTCCTTCTTGTTCCGTTACATTTCTTGTACAATAGGTGATATACTATTTGATCACCACGCCCCAAATCACGTCCCAAAACAACAAACCGACTAAATCTCTTTGTGTTTCAAGTTACCAATTGAAGAACTCCTACATGCGCCCCACAAGACGCCAGTTAGGTGCCTAGGTGGTATGTATTACTTTTCGATTATGCCAAACCTCAAATCACGTCTTTAAACAATAGACTGATTAAAGCTCTTTGTGATACAATTCAGGTTACTAAATGGGGTACTCCTACAAGCACCCACATGACGCCATTAATCTGCCTGGGAGTATTGGCAGGTTACGAAATGCTACTCATTAATATCATGATTGAAACAGTCGTTTAATTGTAATGTTCGTGTAGTACCTGGGCTGTGTTATCTGGCTGCTCGTTACTGCAGTCTTACAGGATAACTCACGGTGTC
This sequence comes from Venusia cambrica, assembly GCA_951394065.1. NCBI lineage: Eukaryota > Metazoa > Arthropoda > Insecta > Lepidoptera > Geometridae > Venusia > Venusia cambrica. The sequence continues at coordinate 4,306,787 of OX596060.1, read as the reverse complement.
CGCCTACGTTGGCGCGGATGCTAAGCCTGTATCTATGGTGCGAATATCTATAACACATTTAAGCTTTGGATCAAATTACTTGACCAAGATGCTGAAGCAGATTGAGCTTAAAAGGTCGATACTCTAAACTCTCAACTTCATCAAGCCTATTTACAACAATTAACCAGAAACTTGATGTGGCGGTTTCGGTTAACAATAAGAATTGACCGACCTGATTTTTATTTCAATTATTACCCACTCTACACAACAGCATCTCCAGTTATCTTAGATCCGGTTCATCCTATGCCAACATCAAACTCTGTAGTTGTCACATTTAAACCAATTATTATTGGTTCAATTTCAAATTGCCTGGGTGTCAAATCTTAAACCTGTTTATCATACATACTGAACTCCAGTTTGACAAACATTGATTTGAGATATGCCAAATATTTCAAACTGCAAAATGCATCTGTGGTTATTTGTAAAACATATATCTGTGGTGAGACAGCAGTCCAGAACTAATCATCGGTAATGCGATTATGCACAGTTTTGATGCGAGCTCATCAAACATATGCGAGCAGTTGATGTGATTTGTGATGCAAGGACTACTAACTTTGCTTCAGCTCCTTACCACCATGCTACTGAGCCTGGCCGAAATGCCATTTTTCAATTTTCAATATTTTAGCCAGGCACCGCACCGCTCTGACTCCCGTTTGCTGTTATCACAAGTTTAGCCGTAGCTTTACCTGCAGGTAATTATAAAGCGGTCGCATCTACCCGCGATGTACATGTCGATAAGTAACAATGTGGCTGTGTAATTATTTACCCGAGATAAGTAGGGAAAGCTTGTAATATGCAGAAAAGTGCGCTCGGTACTATAAATAGCCGAAGGACGATACAGCGTCTTCGCCTCCGTTTCGGCCGCTGCTGGGCGTTTAAATAGATTGCATGAGTTTCATGACCTAAACAGGTTCCTATTACGAGTCGTGGCTCCATGCCGACGCTGTCGCCATCCTCCTGACCTCGTTGGTAATCCTCACTCATTTCTGCATTGTTATTTGTGATAGTAGCCATTGACTGACCAAATCCTATCTAGTTTTCAAATCTCCCTACTCAGAAACAATACAACGCCATATTATTTATTTTATTTATCTAAATTTTAAATCATTTTTTTTTAGCATGGATTTCGGTTTTGTAATTCCGTGAAAATTCATAATACTCCTGCATCATTAAAGGGAGTAAACCTGTGACGTCCCCGAAAAATGAAATTCTTAGGAAAACCTACGTACCACAAATAACGATGAACAATCCGCCCGACAAGCGTGGTGATAGTGGCAAATTCTCCCATCATACTGCCATGACCTGCAGTGGACTTTTTCGGGCTGTCATCTCAAAAATGTGTAGCAGCTATAGCATTTTACCATGCAGATGTGTGTTATAGCAATTAAAGTGGTTGCACAATAAAAACATCCAGACGGTTTTTTACCATCATTCAACGAGAACAATGCATCATTCAGAGGCGCTGAATCAACAGTCGCGTGGCCCACTGATGCATCCGCGAAGGGGCACCAATAGTGACTGTTTAACTAAACGCTCCCGTCTTCACCGGGGGAATTTCCCAAAACCATTTCTCACCCTATACTATACGCTACAAAAGTGAAAAATACTGACAATAAAGAAAGCAAGGCTTTGGGTTTTATTATTCGAACGAAAGATGGATACTTGCTTTATTTTAAACATATTCACATGGATTTCTCCTGTACATAAATTGTTAGTGTGCACTAATTAATTGTATTAAACTAAGTAGCCATTGTAATAAATTCTCACGCTCTCGCCGAAGCCTGTTTGCGACTGGACCCGTGTGACATCGACCATTTGGCTGCAGTAGTAATACATGCAAGTGTCTCCTTTTAGTGTCGCCAACGAGGCCTCGTTGGCGAATGTCTTTAATTGAAGCAATGACATCAGCGGGGATTAAACACTTCATTGTCTTCGTTTGGATACTATCTTGCTAGACACTTCTTATCTTAATACAATACGCAGCTTGGCAAAGTCATCAAAGATCAGAAATTGAGTAAGTAGCTATAGGTCTGGTATAAGTGGCTGGTAAAACTAGCCACACACGTCACATGTTTATGATAATTTTTAAATAGTAACTCAAATAACGACGAAAAACTGATGGTGTTTGCTGAAAGGTGGAAATGTGACCGTTGTTTTTTGTACGGCGGGGAAGCACTTACTTCACTTGGTTTCAAGTTTATGATAAGTAACGAAGTTACGAAGGTTGAAGCGCACTTCACCCGGAATCCATTTTTTCCCCGGATTTTGACGTCAGTTTCACTGTACATATATATGTAACCGTGTGTGGCCAGCTTAAGTTGTTTAACATATTCATGAGTTTTTCTAGCGCGTTTTAATTCACATTGCACACACCTTCATATATGATGGAGGGTGCAAATTGCACTGGTATTATGATTATGAAGGGACGCGTGCGGCTCTGTCGCTCCACTCGACGCATTCTACCGTGATTCTTGCGGTCTTTTTTGCATTCCGCACGTATTTATTCGTACACGGTAGAAGTGCGCTTCGTTGCACGCTCCATTTGCTTTTCCCCTCTTCTAGACATCACATACCCAGTACCAGTACCTATACCTACATAAATGTGAACATTATCGAGTCAGCGTCGATATTTCAGATACTTTCTCGATCGTATGTTTCGTCTCGATTCCCAAGAAGGCGCTGATTTCTCAGATTAAGCATTACCAGTCCGGCAGCTTTCGGCAGAAAGCTTGAGCTGCAAAGTTTTTGTGCTGTCGGTTGTTTGCAATTCCATTTGTTCGCGACCATCTGTTTGCTCACGTGATTGCAATAACTTTTTGATAAAGCAAAAATACGATGCAAATGTGCGGATTGTGTAGGCTGGCAAAGTTGCCAAGAGGATTCCGAAACCGGTTGTATTATGTTGACTGGACATGCAAAATCTGCAGATTTCAGTCAGTGAACTAAAATTAACGTCTTTATTTATAGAAAGTATCGCTTTGTTTTAAAGTATTAATTCCTTTTGAGTGTGCTTAAAAGGCTACATTTTTCTTGATAGCTTTCGTATCGTTTGAGATTTACAGGATGTGTATGTTAGCATTGTAAGCATCCACCCGCCAGAGAGCAAAAAGTAGAAGTCGTCAAATGTTAATGTGTCCGAAACGGGCGAAGTGAGCAGTAAACCCATTTCTTTGATGTGAACGGATCTGTACCTTGTCATTTCAAGTAAACCTTTTGCTATTAGTTTGCGCACTTTGGTATTGCTTGTAAGAGTGAAATAAATGTCTTACATATCCAGAATTATAGAATTCAGCGAAATGCGTAGGTATTTTAATGCGAGACATATTTTAGGCACATGACTTCATTCGAAACAGGCACTCCTTAATACATCCCCATAAACTTCAGCTGGTCAGATTTAAGTTGCGCTTTTTATCAGTCACGCATTTATCATAAGTTTTTTTTATTGCACGACGGGGAAGCACTTCCTCATCTCATCTGGTTTCAAGTTATGATAAGGCCGTTTTTCTGCTTACAATAAAGCGTACATTCATGCAAAACTCGTTTAAGGATGTGCTACCATAATGTGGCGATGTCCGGTGCACGTATGGTGTTCCGCAAGTGACGCCGCTGTCTGCCCAATACGCGCCGGTAGTATGAGGACATTATGCTCTACAACATTTTATGCAAAACGCACAGAAATAACCCCATCCCCACCGAGCAGGCGCTTATAACTCTGTCACTACACTACCAATGCACTTCTCCGATCTGCATTTACCTCGCTGCTGGAGACGCCGATGCTATTTTGCCATCCACTCCATATTGAACGCATTTGATTTTACGACATTATTTCTGTCCGCCCGTTTGTGGTGGTGCGGATAACTTTCTTTTGTAATTTAATCGTTTTATCTTGTATCGCCTTACATGACTTACTTTCATTGCTGTTTTATATGGCCGTATCATGCGATTTTATAATATTAGTTAAGTATGCATATCTGGTTGTTGTTGAAAATTATTTTACTTTATTTCATGATAAGTAGGTATATTTTCTTGTTTTCTACAGTTTTGTTCATTTTTTGCTTGTAGTTAATATTGTACCTATCCTGTATTAAACCTGTGTTATACCTGTGGAGCGAGACCACTGGTGACCTGTTATACAGGTTTTTTAAACCTTTCTCAGGCACCAGCCTCTAACAAAGTAGGTATTACAAGGTATAAATCACAGTAGCTATGTCACTATGATGACGCCTTCGTGAGAAAAATAAATTCCATATTTATTTAATATTATTTATTATTTTAATATATAAATTCTGCTGATCAATGTGTTTTATATTGTTTTCCGAATAGCTATCGTCTAAATTAGCCTTTACATCATAATGATTTAGCAATTGCAATTTATGATTAAAAAAAACTGCTTGTATGTATTATTATTAAAATATTTAATAAAAAATATTATTAAATTATTTGTATGTATTATTAAAAAAAATGCTTCAAAGATGTTGGAAGATGTAGCTATAGTTATGATTTATTACGCTATTTGTTGCAAAGGCAAACATGTTGCTAATAAAGTTGCTATTTCCAATTCAAAATTTGAAACCTGGTTTCCGCTTCTCTTTTCCAATCATTAAAATACGATGTAACTGCCAATTTATATCTTAACTATAACGTTGACAAAATACGTTATGTACATAACTGGCTAAATTATTTTTTAATTTAGCAATGCTGATTGTAAAAAGGAATAAGAAAGTAAATACATTTCTCCAAAAAGCCAATGAACTACCTTACTGTATAGTAGGAACAGTCGATGTTATCATGCCAACTTGTATTATCTTCTCCCATTTAACAGTAACAGCGGTGAATGTTTTTTTATCTGGTTTACGGTAAATTAATTACTAATCGATAACGCAACGTTGTTTTGCAACGAGTGATTTTGGTGATAAAATTAATTACTATTTTTTTCTTTTAAATTAACTAAACTTAAAAGATCTTGATAAAATTATTTGGTCAATTTCACTTTGAATATTTAACCTAAGCTATTCGGTAGTTTTTGATTTAAAATTCATGTAATGGGGGCATCACATGGAAAATAATAACTTACAACACCTGCGAAGTAATTCTTTAAATATTTTGTATAAAATTTACTACCGCATTATCTTTGTCTTTCAGTATGTTATGTATTTGTTTGTTTCGATTTCTCTCAGCTTCGGCCTCCACCTCCATGCTGCACGCACTTCGTGTATCACGCTGATGAGTTGCTTAATTAACCTATCCTTACATCGGCTATGAAATATTTGGCTACTTAAAGTAACTTAAAATAACTGCTGCAGGCAGCACTCCGCGCTGCCTTGTTATTTCACTACTCAGTCGTTAGCTTACTTCTACAGTATTACATCGTCAGCATTCCAACGACCAGATATTGGAAATCTGCAATCTGCATTTCATTTTATTTTGAGCAAAAATTGACTAGAATACGAGCGTATGGCACGGTACTATAGAGCAGTATAACTAAATATTTTTTTCCAAGTTTGTCCCAGGGTTCTGTTGTATTTTTTTATCATACAACTAAGTTACCAAACAAGCCTCCGTCCCACACAAGCGTCCATATGCTACGGTGACGAGCGGTCACCGTAGCATATGGACGCTTGTAACAATAAAACCATTTTTAGAAAGATCCTGAAATATTCTGAAAGGTACTGTAGTCTTGGGGAAATGCATCGGCAGGGAGACCATTCCTCATATTGTCATTTCAGCAATGTTAATTAATCTGACAAAGGAATGTCTGAATGTTATCAAAACATGCATAATTCGAGATTAATTCCCACGAGACGTTGATTAAACGCAATTATTATGTCAGATACTCTTGTAATTACAGTATACGTGTTCTATGGTGAAATGCGGAACATGGATTCATTCAACCAGAAAGAATCTATAAATTTTAGACATCGGATAGTGGGCGTTAATGGAGCGTCCAGGAAACAATAAGAAGGGATAGTGCTCAGAGCGTTGTGTTGTGCCGTTTTATTACGGTAGTTTGACAACGCCGTGATAATACATTGATATGTATCGGGTCATGTGCAATAATTGCCATATTTAATCAGTGTCGTAAATGCTAAATGTTGCATAACAGTCTTCCTTGCAGAGAATTAAGATCTTGTACAATTTATTTCAGTGAATATTTAGATCAATTGATTCATACATGAACGTAGGCTTGATTTGGGTTATTGTTGGTTAAAGTATTCAAAATTAAGCAACTCAGCACACGGCAAAGGGTTCTTCAGTTCGTCTCGGCTCATTTATTACCAGTGCGTGCTTCATTGGTCCGTGAAAGAAGTGTTCGTGGTTACAATTGAGACATTGATTTACTTAGATAAATGGCCCACTTCAGACGATGTCAATTTGAGAACGGAGGACACTTTAACTTTTGATAACGTCGGTTCAAGTAACGACAGTTTTTCGGTTTATAAGTACAGTAACCTTTTCTAAGACTCAAATAGGAATCAAACTTCGTAATATTTCGCCCTGATGTAAGTTATCTCGTTTCACATTATTTTTAGGTCATTGTATAGCCAATGAGATTTTCGTAATCTGCGGTAGCGGTAATGGTATCGAATCACTCCGCGAGTGTAATTTATCGCGTCGAGTGTAAACAAACCCGTATGCGACGCCGGCGCCGATGATTCAGACAATTGCGATGTGGGCCGTATTGTGCGGCTGCAGCTAGGTTCAGATGATTGTATGTAAAGAAGGCGAGGGCGGGCGCCCGCCGACGCCTGAATGCTGGCTGAGAAAGCGCCCACCTCCATGGACCCGTCTTATCACGAAGAACCGCTACTTACATAAGCCTTATATAGCATTGAGGTAATCATATACGAGTAGAAGCAATAAGGCCGCTTTGACATGCTGTAGATTTATTGTTATGTGGAATCCTCCACACTATAATAATGATTATGGAGACGTTGTCCGTTCGACCTGTTTTATGTACAAATACAAGTTTTATCGTAGACAAGGAAGTTAATTTGGGACACAAGGTGGTGCATGATTGGAATAAATTCCGCGAAACTTTTTCAAATACGTCCGATCATGGGATGGGGGTACACAGATGACACCTTTATTTCCGTACGTTTTGGTTGGTGTTAGGACTTTGTTTAAGTCCGCCTGGCTAGCTATCGCCATCTTGCCTAATTCTGTCGCCGTAGCAGCAGTTATAAAATGTTGTGTTCCGGCATTTAGAGTTTAGATAAGCCAGTTCGTTAGTTTGTTTTAGTCACCCAAATTCCGGGTGCAGTGCGCTTCCACCTTCGGCCTTGTCATTACTTGTAACCAAGTGAGATGAAGGCCAAGGCCGCTTCCCCATCGTACAATAAAAAACGAGCTTTCTTTCTCCCCCATCTTTCGTATATTATAAATACTGAAAGTGCAGCTTTATCTAGTGCTTCGTGTTTTCCTCACGATTAATGTCGTGATGAGGAGAGTCTTGCAGATTCACGAAATGATAACTTACATTCGTGAGCGATATTAACTGCGGGCTCGGACAGGAAGTTTATTTTATTGATTTTCATAATTTCTCTTTTTATATGATCAAGGATAAACAATTTTACTGAGTACTAAGCATGTAACACAATGTTCTTTAAGTTTCCAACTTTTACGGTATTATAGGTATGCCATAAGAGAGTTTAGAGCATAATATTGTGTGGAAGAGCACCGACACCCTGCTGTCATACAGTAAACACTAGTGCAGAGGGAAGTCACTCGAACATACTTTACAGCTCATAACTATTTAACCTAAATAATATGTAGCCTATTAAATTACGATACTCAAAAAAAATGTGCTCGATTTTTTGTTTCGTATCAATCCTATCTGGTGAAAATAACACAGAGACTATGTTTATAGGTATCTTCGGAAGGAAGGCGAAAGAGGGAAGGCCTCGTCATAGACCTTGGTCTTGCCCAGACAAAATTTACGGTCAAAACAAAATATTCTACACTTAATATACACAATAACATGTTGGTATAATAAGCTAGCATCACTTAAATCTGGAAATGAACTATAGTTAGTTCATAGGCATCAAGCCGCCTAGATTTGCTCCGAGACCAAACCAAACGCCCGTTCTACAAGTAGATACTTGTCTAAATTTGCATGCATAGTAAAATAGGATTTATTCCTTGACCCGGCGTGGGAGGGAGATGCAAGATTATTTTAACCTGGCAGGTCATTAACCGGCAGCGTACAATTATTCTCACAAGATTACATGTATACCTACTGGCTTTGTTACGAGAAAACATTGCTACAACGCGACTCACGAATTTGCCTCATCTCACAGAAAAGTGTCCTGATATCAAATATCGAAATTTCCAGAGCCAACAATGCAAAACAAACTATGTTTATACTAATTTAGCATTTACATTATACAGTACATTGAATAAGACGATAATATACAATTCAAATTTGGTTTCAAATTTATATTTGCGCAGCTGTCGAACCCGTACCAATTTGTTTGCAAATGCGACAGTGGGCCGGCGAGCTGTGGTGAGCTGGATTCTTCAATAACATTAATTTCCGCCTATTATTTCAACAGAATGTTTGATATTTGTTTATAATGAAAAATTGGGTTCAGCAATGTGTTTAGATACTAATCATATTCAATCACATACCACTTAATTACTACTATTATTTTTGTAGTGTTTATCATTACATTAGGCTCTCATAAGTCTTTTCTCAAGTCGAAATTCACGACTTTTTCATCATAAGCCTGGTTAAAAATATCTCAACAGTACAGAAGAGATCGTGTTTCGGTGCACATCCGCTTATTTCGAGAACGATGTTTACCTTTTGTTAGTGTTTTGTTATAAAAAACCCAAGTAACTTGGAATTCATTTTGTTACAAGACTCCCTTTTAATAAAATGTTTATATGCTTAGTTATTTTCGATTCACAATTTACCCGTTTACCCTTAATTATTTACACCGTTTTCATTTTGAATTGAAACAAAGTCCAAACACCAGCCAAAACTATTCTAATCTAAACCAAATGTTATAAATTTTTACGGTTTCATATTTGTACTCCTATGTATACTCGACAAATATTATAAAATAATATTTTTTGACCTTAAATATATTTGTTTCTATTCTATATTTGAGTACCAATATAAACTACTAATATAAAATAAACCATAATGCAATGTAGGCTGGTAAAGCTAAATTTGTAATAGGTACTTTTTTAATACCACTATGGTGGCAAACAGGCATTAGTTCCACCTGATGAAAAGCGGTTACCGTCGCGTCGCCTATGTAGGCTCGCAACACCAAAAGAAAACATTCGTATAGCCCTTTTTTAAAAAACCTATACTGTAACTAGAGGGAAAACGTATGGTTCCTACATAAACTGGTAACATAAAGTTCAATCGAACGCATCCAATCAGGACCCGAAATGAACATGACTACACTCTTCCGTACTCGCGAGATCACCGATAAGTTGATTGGCAAATGCATCTGATGGGATAACCCAATAACCGTATCGCAGCGCGGCTCGGAAATTACGAATGATTGCGACCCGGGTCAGACGACTGACGAGCTCTGGGAGAACCGAATTACAGAACAGGTCAAACACAAAATTACGATAAAATACACATCCAGTAGTACAGGGAATAAATACTTATAATTTAACACTTTATTGTACACTAGCTGATCCCGCGCAGTTACACGTGCGCCAAGATTCATAAGTTCATCGTTTTAATTTTCTGGGAGGGCTCCCTTTATTGTAGACCTCATTTTTGCCCAGGCAAGCCAGAGCTGAATATATAATAAAAACAGGCCTCGCCATCGGGCATGAGCCACCTATATCTGATTAGATTTTTTTCATTTGGTCCAGTAGCTTCGGAGTCTATTCAATACAAACAAAAATACAAAAATAATGAGTGAAGATGTGGATAGCACAATTGGTGTGCATGTTAGTTTGTTGAATGTGTCCCTGTTCATTTATATGGGAATTCGAGGCATTATCGCCTCAGCACCCGATTCTACAGTGCGTTTTCTCATAAAATGGGCCTCCCCAACTTGTTTGTGTTTTTCTTTGTATGAAGGAGTAGCGCTTGACCTTCATCACACCTGTTGTCAAGTTATTATAAGGTCGAAGGAAGCGCACTCAACCCGGAATCCTCAACAGACTGAAGAACTGGATATCCTACCTCTAAATGCCGGAACTATTTAGAATTGTCGTTATGTCGATTCTGGTGAGATGCTGGTAGCTAGCCAGGCGGACTTAAACGAAGTTCTACCTCCGACCAAACCAAGTACGAAATTGATACCCCCCAGGGGATCGAATCCGGGACCTCTGGGTCTGATACCGGTGGGCGAACCACTAGACCACCGAGGCGGTTCGGTCAAAACAATACCGATTGCCTTCTCGTCTCGTTTATTTCGTCGATTCTCACAGCAACGGAATGGAAAATCGATGCCACGATTGTTCGTTTTTCGTATTCAGTTATTGAAATAGATGGTCGAAAGACGGAGGTACTGCGCAATCCCCGGCGCATACGGAAACTATCGGATATACAATTACCGAGTTCATGCCGAGCTAACAGGTTGACACAATCGTATACGATCAAAGTACCGTACCTATATTATGTGATGCACGAGATAACAATCTTCCCGGTTTCGCTTCTGCGAAAGTTGATTACCATTTTTGGTTACTCGCGTTTATTTACGTTGATGTGTATGATATCGTCTGACTGGTATATCTTTTTTATTCATATTTTTTATTGACTTAACCTAAAACAATATAGTGTCAAATAAAATTAATGTTTTTTTTTTATTGTACGACGGGGAAGCGCTTGGCCTTTATCTCACCTGGTAACATGTTAAGATAAGGCCGAAGGTGGAGGCGCACTTCACCCGGAATCCTCAACAAACTGAGGAATTGGCTATCTTACATCTGAATGCCGGAAGACAACATTTTTTTTAAGAATTGTTATTATGGCGACAGAATTAGGTAAGATGGTGGTAGCTAGCCAGGCGGACTTAAACAAAATCCTACCACCAACCAAACCAAGCACAATATTGCTCCCCTGGGGATCGAACCCGGGACTTTTGGATCTGAAATCGGTGGGTTGAACCACTAGACCACAGAGGCGGTTAAAAAAATTTAAATGTAATTAAAAAAGGAAAAGGGTTGTTTTGGTTAGCATCAGATGTCTATGCTAGACTAAAAGCCTGTGTTATAGACATCTGCGCTCCCTCTTCAATTTTGACACAAATTCATAACTACATTTAAGAATTTATATTAGTCATCTAGTTATACATACCTATTTTTTTACACATTTTTGTTCAAAATACATACAGCTACGGTTTATATGTTTGATTCCTATAATACAGTGAAATTGTCAACCATGATTGTGAAGCCCCCACACCCGACAGCTTGCCTTTCCCATTTGTCCGCCCTCACAAATATTTGCTGCAATACAAGGATTTCGCATTAGCACCTACCACCGGGCTGACCACTCGGACGTTTATTGAACTGTATCTCCCTACGCAGTTCTTGTTTTCGAGTAATAACCTGGACTCCTTATCGCACACGAAGCTATACGCAGTGGCGATATTACGCTGAACAAAACTAAATTGAAATCTAATTCCTTCAGACTCGTTTCTCCTCATTTGGATTTCTCCGAAGTTAATTCATAGTATGATTCGCATGAACATGACAAGCAGAGATGGCCTCGGAATACAATTGACCGCAAATCATCACGCATTTAGCCAGCGTCAACTAAGTCTACCTCAGCTATTTATTCACATTTTGTCTATGAATAGTTAAAAACCGTGTTTTATGCATGCTTTTTTTATCTGATAATGCACGAGAAAGTATAGGAAAGAACCAATATGGGTTCCTTGGAAAGATCGCGTTTATCAATGAATTTACTTACTCTTGTTAAAACTTAGAAACAACGACTTATTGCCGAAAATGCTTCTTATCTCTAGGGTCAGAAGAGGTCTGTGACCGGATAAGGTCGTGATTGTGAGTCATTCGTGCTATTTTTACCGAATCGCTTCGACACTGCGAGTTGTCTCTGAATTATTCACGAGCTAATGATCATCGTCAATTCGGCAATAGGGGTGGAGGGAGAGGGGCGATGATGTTTTTCCGTTCCAGGTACATTTTGAAACAGACAAAGTCGCTTGCGAGATTTCCAACATCCGCTTGAGAGCAATAACTTCTCGAGACCGTGATACGCAGACATTAGGTAAATAAAGCCTGAGACCACATTTATCTGGTTGCTATCCAATATTAAATGTTTTAAACGTAAACCTGTCGCACTATTATCGGCAATGTCGAATAAATTTACTTCTACGGACTAACTAATAGATTCCGTGATATCTTGTCCAAATGTAGTTGTGATCTCAGAGGCCTCAACGGAAGACCAGCGCAGGCTTCACAGCTTGTTTTAAGATAAGTTGGGACCTATTTGGGATCTGTTGTTGTTTCAATGATTTATTAATAGATTTCTTGATATCTTGTCTAAATGTGGTTGTGATCTCAGAGGCTTGAACAGAAGACCAGCGCAGGCTTCACAGCTTATTTTTAAGCTAAGTTGGTACCTTCTTGGGATCTGTTGTTGTTTCAATGATTTATTTTATGGAAGTCCAGCGCAGGCTTCACAGCTTTAGAGTTAGGATCATTTTGGGATCTTATTGTTGTTTCAATGATTTTTTGTGTTTAATCCTAAATAAATTATTTGTTTTATATTTGCACTATATCTTGGGTGTCCTTTTATATTGTAAAAATTATAATTTGACAACTGTGAAGCGTAGCCTTCATCCCACCTGGTGACAGGTTATGATGAGCATCCCCAACAGGCTGATTAACCAGCCCGTGTTTCTTGCCTTTCTCCTTGTGTGCTGGTCGCGATTCCGAACAGGCGGTAGATTTGACGTTTCAAAATGATCCTAAAAAATCTCAATGAATTTAGAAATGTTGACTTTGACTTTGACTTTTGAGGAACAGACTACTTCTAAATGGTGGAACATCAAATGATAATTGTTGTAATCGCGTCGTATGAGTAAGATGAGCTAGCTGCGCGAACTTAAAACAAGCCCTAAGCACAAATTTGTAGCCCCTTGGGAGATCGGTCCTGAAATCTCTAGTGATGCACCACCGGTTCTGATACCAGTGGGTGCATCACTAGACTAAAGAGACGGTTAAATAAGAAAGAGATTCAAGCCAATGTATCCGTTTGGATTCCTCACAAGCAAAATCTCAAGAGCAACCCATCTAAACATTTTCACTAACTTCAAAAATTATGAACTTACATGCAAACGTTTTACATAATTTCGTGCACACTTTCACTATAAATCGAATGTGTCCTGTGCCAAATTTCATGTCAGTCAGTCATCTCTTTTTAAGAAGATCCATGATGATGATACATCGTGATTGCAAATGTATGTTGAATGTATGAATGAATGTATGTATGTGTTCACCAAAAATTATGAACTTACATGCAAACGTTTTACATAATTTCGTGCACACTTTCACTATAAATCGAATGTGTCCTGTGCCAAATTTCATGTCAGTCAGTCATCTCTTTTTAAGAAGATCCATGATGATGATACATCGTGATTGCTTAAATAATGTGTGTGAATGTATGTTGAATGTATGAATGAATGTATGTATGTGTTCACCTTGCAGTGCCTAAGCTCATCCGTGATAACAACTGATAGCATGAATATGAAACGCAATATGGCTATCCGTTGCATTTTTATCGCGGCTGTATTTTCTTATCTCGTTTATTATATTTTGGTGGCATTGTTTCATCGGAGCGCATATCCTTATCATGATAAATCGATCGTTCAATCAAATTTTCAATAGAAATGGACCAGAATAGAACCGACTAAGCGTAGGGTTATCGGAACTGACGAGTGGCACTTGTTGCGTGGGATCGAAACTTTGCATTTAAATGAGAGTTGAGGGCGTGATTTGTCGCGAAACCACTCGCCCGTGCATAATGCGAAATGCAGTCATATTTTTGCAGTTATGCTGAACCCTTTGAACAATTTTATTCTTTTGATTCGACTTGCGTGCTTAGTGCTTACCGTACTTTCTTTCGTCGGCTTTATGGTCATATTCCACGCTAGAACCTGTGTAGTTTTTATAATCTTTTTCGCAATACTTTTCACTGACATGGACCATGCATTCGTTTGCCTGCATCACTTTCATCTCTCACACTTTGTAGCAGGCGCTTGTAATGCGGAGCTGAAAATTTAGGTCGCTTTGTGAACATAAGGATGCAGCCTGCATAACAGCCCGTTTATTCACGTTTCCGCTGTTACCGGCAAAATTAAATTGCACAATTTCCCCGAATTGGTGTAATACTCATCATCTGTTTAGAGGGTATCCGTTTCGCGCCGTTTACATATTAGAAATGCGTATATAATGTCACTGTATTATGTTCGTGACAGTTCATTAACATAAATGAGGTGATGTTCAGTAATTTTGTGCCTTTTTTAAGCTAAGTATAGTTTAATTATTTTTTAATTGGGTAAATAAATATATTTTCTTTCTAACTTTCTTTCTTTTCGAATTTGTATTACCTACATTTATTCTGAAAACTGGCTTTACCTTTGCTCGCGAAAGACAGAGGCAAAGCATTTATACAGTCAAAGATAAATTCAAAGAGGTCAAAGCTACAGCTGTGGTACGACAAAACAGAACGGTCGTCTTTCCAATTAAAGAGCCTATGAGCGCACGGGACGGCGCGGCGGCTGCACCTTAATTAGCAGGAGTCCCGGTGGCACACGACACGGCTACCTACGCTCCACGTCCTCAGCCAGTATGCCCTGCTCGTCTGCTCGTAAACCAATTACCAGGCAACTGATGAACGTCGAGCGTGCACGAAAGTTCCCACTCAATTTCATTACGCTTCGCTGTGCGCACTAACAATTAGAGAGGTTTCTATAGAACGCTATTAGTTTTATCGATTGGAAGATTGGATGCTGGATTTCAGTTTAGTTTTGTTACCTCCATCGTGTGTCAGCATATTTTGGATTTAACTAGCTTTTTAGGTACCTTCATCGAAGTCTAAAGGGATAATGCGTTAACCGTCTTTCTTCGGCAATGTTCAATGTTTGTCAACTGTCGCGTCGAAGCATTGTTAGTCGAGTTGAGGAGACATCTCACCCGTTCGTCTCTTGAGACCCGACAGGTTTGTTTTCCTACGATAATGTGTCTGTAAATATCAGGCTCTGCCTCCCCTCGCACGTAGCTGTGAGCTTATTTACGTATACATTTAATTAACACTTCAGCTCTCGAGTGGGCCGAGCGCATATTAAAATACCCGATAGATTTAGCAGCTGTTGATATATTTTCCAGGCATTATCTAGAGTGGCTACAGCAAATGGATTATAAATAGTGTTGATGCAAAGGCGTGTCGAACACGTCTCGTTATCGTTGGTATCGGGTAGGTTCGATTCCCGATTGCACAATCCTTCGTGCATTGTCTCGCATTCTTCATGCCTCACTAGCTCTATTTATTGCAAATTAATACATTGCTGAATTGTGAAATATTATTTTATTACTATGTCTGCACTGCATACGTAATGTCTTTTCTAGGTATACCTATACGCTTCATTGAATATAGAAAGAGCTGTGTGGTCAAGTGGGTATGGGCCCGCCCTCCGATCCGGTTGTTGTGTGTTCAAATTCAGCCGTGCACCAATGGACTTTTCGCTTTTCCGGAAGTTTATGTACGCATTTTTTTTTATTGTACTACGGGGAAGCGCTTGGCCTTCATCTCACCTGGTAACAAGTTAAGATGAGGCCGAAGGTGGAGGCGCACTTCACTCGGAATCCTCAACAAACTTAGGAACTGGCTATTTTACCTCTGAATGCCGGAACACAACAATTTTAGAATTGTTATTATGGCATGATGGGCTTGCAACGTGTCTCGTATTGAATACTAGCTACTTGCAAACCGTGAGTTTGTGCCGAACGTTTGGACGTACCTCTGACTACCCCCTAGTAGTTGATCCTCATAAGATCCATGCTCTGAGTAGTGATCAGAGGTGAATCCTCGAAGGGGAAAAAGTTGTGAGTCTGTTTGTATGTTTTTTTTTACATTGATTGTTCGTGTTAGTAATTATCGAAGCCTTTTGTGTTGTGACAATAAACAGTTGTTAGTCCGTTCCGTAATATTCTTGTATCGAGATGAAGCTCGCATTATGATAAGGTTTATCCCGTCCGGTGTTGCAATGAAATAGCATCCGTCGCGTAACTATACCGCCTATCTATAAAACGCTAATGGAATCTGAAGACAGCAATGGCGTCGGGGGGAAACCTTCATCCTTCCCATTCCATAGCTGACGATATAGCAAATTATATACTCTACACTCGGGAATGCAGTTCCCTAGAGTTGTCAATGCATTGATAACGCTAATATTAGAGTGCTAGGAGATCTATGCTTTATAAAATATCACTTTGAAACTAAACACAAATTGATGACGGAAATCATTACCACTGAAGGATAAACATCAATTATTCTTCTGAATCTGATTACATGAAAAATAAAATATGAGAAAATATGCAACATTTTCAATTAACACAGTTCTGTTCGTTATCGGATGACTAGGTATGGATTATTGTACAATACTTGGAAGAATTATCATTTCTATGGACGATTGCATCATCATTCGTACTAAATGTCCCTGAAATTAAAACTGGTTGTGGAACAAACACTTTATAAAAAACCGGGAAAATTACATGCTTATTGAGTAATCAGGTTATCATTGACTGACATCTGTTGATGATTACCAGACCAACCTACAACTTTGAGAGTTTAATGTACTATGTACATACAGCTGTTCGTCGAGTATAAACAACGTTGATTGAATAGTTAAGCAGCGTACAAAGGAGTAATCCGCTGTCGAGCGCTGTGGACGGCTCTGTAGAAAATTGCACTTGATCCGCCTGCCTCCCACCACCCTGTCTGCCCTCGCTTCGCTTCTACTCCACTATATTCGATTTCCGACCTACCGCAACTAAATAATTTATCCGTGTATTCCTATGTCTATTCTGGGCATACTTTTCTCTCGCTTCCGTAATAGTTCGACTGTTCAGGTGCTTAAATAGAAAGCCTCTTTCACCAGTATACTAGAACTTAATCCTACTTACTATTATAGAAATGGAATTATTCGCCAATTTCGACAATTTTCACAAAAATGTATAAGCAAGTATTCCGTATTTTTTCTAGTTTCCGTTGGAATGAAACAAGTTGTTGTGAAGTCTATAGTTTCCTGAATAACTATTGTGGTGACCACATCTTACAACATCGACTGCTTCGATAATTTTTTGCTCGACTTAGTATCTGTAGGTAACATAACTAGTGTCGTTGACCCGCGTTTCTTTCTCCCGCAAGCAGCGTTTAGTTATTCCAAGTACTTATCAATAAACGGCAGGTGTCTCGCGGTCGGCTTAGTATGCGTCGATGGGCCGTGATCCGTTTTTGCTGCGTAGCGGAGCCAGTGGCCACTAGCAACAATGGTCGGTGCGGCGTGCATTCCATCCGTCACCGTTAGCCGGTAATCGGCGATCATCGCCCACTGCGACTGCCGTGATAGCTTCTAATGTACCCGATGCTTCCGCAACGCGATTAATGGCTTTACCTTTGGAGGAATTATGAGCGATTAAGCTTTGATCTATCGTTGAACTTAGTCTTAGCTGACTGCCTCCTCATAAACATGATGTATAGTATTGGAAGATTGTGTAAACGAAGCTAGGCAGCTTTTTCGGAGACCTACTCGCTACTGACTTCAGTTTATCAGTGAGCAAAGCAACTGCTGCGCTGATGTATAATATTATAAAATCAGAAAACCTTAAGTATTGGAAATTAAGTAAACTATTTGGTGTTTATTTTACAACATTTTTTGTATTTTTTTAAAGGATTATGGAAAACGTAATTTTGAATCCCTGCAAAATGCAATACTCTAAAATTATATTCCATCAATATGGGTATCAAATGAAAGCTAGTAATATGCCGATTCAAAATATATATATATATATATATGAAACCACTTTTATGCTACCACATGTTCACAAATTAAGTTTAAAGTATGTCACTCGTACCATGAATCTAATGTTAAAATTATCGTCGGTGTAAGCTGGTGATTTCTATTATATTAAACACGTGTTATCATAGAAATGTAAACACATGCTTATCTACTGAATTTTACTAAAATATTTTATAGCATGCAATCACAATAACTATAATGAAGTTTGTATATTTATTTCAATTTAAGATGTCGCCAGCTCGCTACAGGAAAATTTTGCACGCGTTGTTAAATTATTTAAATATTATGCAGTCAGCGTTTAGTTTTTTTCAACTTTCAACTTGTTACTGTATTAGCTACTCGCAAACCTGATAAGTTAATTACCGTTCGTTTAATATCTCAATTTATCTCTGATTGAAATCTAACTCATGTAATAGTTAGTTTATAGATTCGTACTAGGCGAGCGTTATTGCTGCGTTGTATAAGCTTATATATAAGATTATATATATAATCCGTTTCTTAAACACATAAACATTTTATTTTATTTTTATTGTACGACGGTTAAGAACTTGGCCTTCATCTCACCTGGTTACAAGTTGAGATAAGGCCGAAGGTGGAGGCGCACTTCACCCGGAATACTCAACAAATTGAGGATCTGGCCATCTTACCTCTAAATGCCAATTTTAGAATTGTTATTATGCCGATAGAATTAGGTAAGATGGTGATAGCTAGCCAGGCGGACTTAAACAAAGTTCTACCACCGACCAAACCAAGCACACTATATTGTACTCCCCATGGGGATCGAACCCGGGACCTCTGGATCTGAAATCGGTGGGTTGGACCACTAGACCACGGAGGCGGTATAAAATTTACAATACAAATCATTATATCAGCCCACACACGTCCACTGTTGAACTTAGGCCACCCCCAATCGACGCCACAAATATCCTGAGCCTCTTTCATATATCGACTCCCCGCGACCGCCACAATGTCGTCGGTCCATCGAGTCTTCCCGCACTCCGGTCGCCATGCGAGGACCTTTAGGTATTCCCCAGCGGTTATCGGTTCTGCAAACATGTGGCCTGCCCATTGCCACTTCAGAAGTTTAATAGAACACACTGAAATTAAAAGCTAAAAATACCTAACTAAGTAGGTAATGGTACCAAATAGGCCAGACAAGAGTTAGGTACTGTTCTTTCGCGAAATAAAAAAAATATTAAGTTGCTTATAAATAAATGTTAATAACCCTAGTGTAGGGAGTGGTAAACTGAAATAAGAGTAGACAGGGCGCGGTTGGCTCTTAGCCAGTCCAAACAGGGTAAAAAAGGACGATACGACAACGACGCTCCCTGAAATAGCGGGCAAAGTCAAGGCGCAGTCGAGCTAACTGGCAACACTGACTGTAAAGTTCACTCTAGTCGCGTCCTTGTTTAATAGCGAGTTACTTTGCCATTACCATTACCACACCCTTGTGGGAAGGGTGCGGCGACTAGTGCCCCTGATGAAAGCCACAACTGACATATTCAGACTAATTTAATTAGTCCATTTAGGAAATGTTATGACACCATAGCGTACCAAGTACTCTATATATTTCACCTTGTTAATCCAACCACACCTTAATGACCCCAATACTTAAATGAAGGGTATTGTTTAGTTTTCAGACGTAAGGGTTTGGTTTGGTCAGTCAAGGTCGCATTAATTGTTTGCTGGCGTGAATTTTCAATGTTAAATTAAGGATTGATGTGTAGCCGGCATAACACGTATGCTTGATTGTGGCACAATAGCGGTGCCGGCCAGTGACTCAGTATAAAGGTGATTCCACACCTATTCTTAATGTTTTTAGAAAGTGCAATGGGTGACTTGGTGATCCAAGCAATCGTAAAATAAGGCCACATAAAAAGGGCACCACATATTTTGTGTTGATTATGATGATGCATTCATTGGTAATGATTTTGCAAGAGCGGAGTAAATCCTCTGTCTTATCTTATAGCAATATAGGTCTTGGTGTGGTTGGTGGTAGGACTTTTTTCAAGTGCACCTGGTAAGCTACCATCGTCTTACCTAAGACTGTCGCCATAGCAACAGTTATTTTTTTTTGTGTTCTGGCATTTTGGGTAAGATAGCCAGTTTCTCAGTCTGTTGAGGATTTCGGGTGAATGCGCCTTCGACCTTATCATAACATGATCTGAGCGCTTCCACGTCATACCTACAATAAAAAAATAAAAAAGTTCTTTCTAAAGGGGCCTTTACTTGCAGTTGCAACAGAACAAGGGCATCTTTATAAGCCGGCCGGCGCAGCTTTGTAATATCGGAATATAAACATAGTTTCTCCATATCCGTCGACACTATTCAGCATTGTGCCGCAACAAATTGCAGGCATCGCAACTTTGGTAGATGACACATACCTACACACTGATATTCTAGGGACAATAACTGCATTAAGAAATTAAAGTCTGTTTATTTTTTAGATTTCAAGTTTTTGATACAATAACCTTTTTCTTATTATCTTGGGTTTTTGTTTCTACGACGACGGGACAGCGCTTGCCTTCATCTCACCTGGTCAAGTTATGATAAGGCCAAAGGTCGAAGTGCACTACACTTTAAATCTTAGACAGGGTGAAGAACTGGCTATCTTAAATCTAAATGCCGGAACACAACAATTTAGAATTGCTATGCATGGCGACAGAATGGTGCTAGCTAACCAGGAGGACAATACGTGCATACTAGCGAAACATTGGACGTCGTTTTCACAGAACATAGATGACGTCTAAAAACTGATCGAAAAACACATTAAAATAAATCACTTTAAAGTTGCAACCTGCGCGTGAACCGCGCGTGTGCAACTGTTATAAACAGTTATCTGGAAAAACCAAGTGATTAGAATATGATTCGACCCATCTCTGCTAAAAAAAAACCAGCCTTGACATATGTGCTATCAATTATAACAAATATATTATCTTTTGTTCAGATGACTTGAAAGCGGTGACGAAGCGTCTGATCCTTCAGGCTAAGCGGCAGGGCTCCGCTGATAACATCTCCATAATAGTGGTGTTCCTAAAGGACCCGCGCGACATCGCTACAGATAACCGCCCGCCCATGGACCTTGGGTAAGTGATGTTACCATATAGCTTCATCAAGAATCATTAGGACCCCATTTACTGCGACGACAGGACGATGAGCCCAAGCAAGGATACTGGTATATTAGCAGTGGGTAGCCCTCGACTCAAGTCAATACAAAATACAATGCCTTGATTAAAATGCCTTGCGCAAAGTATACAGAAAAAAAAACAGAAAACATTTGTGTGATTAATAAAGATCTGTGTTTGGGGTGTATTTTATGAGTATGTATTTACAATTAAATTATTATGACTGCATGTGAAATGTGAAATCCTATGTGAAATTAATCCCTGTAATATTTATGTATTTATATAGATTATAACGTAATATTTACAATTTAATGTTATTTGCATCTGTAAATTGTCATAATGTACAGATAAAGGGTTAAAAGGAATTGTGAAATAGGACGTGGGATTATTGGGGGGGTGAGCCAGCCTGACATTACATTTATCGATACAACTTGTCACTGTGTTCATGTCAATGTCGCCTACAATATTCAAATATGTTGAAACCGGTTTTCAGCAAGTGTTTCAAAATGGTGCGCGACATTTTGTGAACCAGACGACCTTGTGTGCTAGATTGATCTCCTAATAAAATAAACGTTCATACAAAGCAAAAGTCCTTTTTGACATTGCTCGGTATAACCCTGTTAACATTGTCTGGAACAGCTAATTAAACAAATGTAAATAACGGGTCATATTACGCTATAAGATTGTTGATTATAGGGATAATGAGTAACAGATGATATGGAATTAAATCTTTTCATATATTATGTCGCAGCCCCTCGTCTACCATTTTGATAAAGTAACTTGTGAAATCAAACTATACAAGATGGTAGTCAAAAATTTAAAATAGTTGGTTTTTCTGTCGTTCTGGGAAAGGTAAAGACAATGACCACCACATCGAACTTCAAAACGTATATATATTTCTAAATTGCTTGAGTATTTCGTATTTATCGCTCAGGCTGGATAACGCGCTGGCGAACGCAACACCGTTCGCCAGCGAAGAGGCATGCAAGCAGCCTGCTGATGAGCCCGTCGCCGCCGCCGCGGTCGACGCTGATGCCGACGCCGACGCCGTCGCCGACAACGGCATCGACAACTCGGACAGCGACAGCGAAGACCTCGGTCCCGAGACCGCGGTCGACGCAGATGACATCGACGCTGATGCCAGGAATCACGTGCCAGCGGCGCCCACTCCACCCGTCCATGCTGGTAAGTTAACCTTTTACAACACAAGCTGACTCCGCTGCGATTTTACAAAATACTCAAAGATATGCACGGCGAATTAACCTGGTAAGGCAACTGAAAGTCATTTACACACATTTTACGTGAAAGTTCCGTTTAGATACTTTTTCAGACTATACTCTCGTCGGGATACTTGGTTGGTGGTAGGAATTGTTTCAAGTTAGCCTGGCTAGCTACCACCATCTTGCCTAAGTCTGTCGCCATAATAACAATTCTTATTTGTTGTTTTGATAAGATAAGATAGCAAGTTCCTCGTCCTGTTGATCTGGGTGAAGTGCGCTTCCGCCTTCAGCCTTATCATACCATGAACTTGGCCTTCATCTCACCAGGTGAGATGCATGGTGAAAAGCGCTACCTCTTCGTCAAAAAAAATCTACTTCAACACAGTCATATAGATATAGTAATATTCACGTTAGTTACGATACTAGGGCAGGACCACTACATCCGATGAATATAAAAAGTAAATAATAAAAAACATCAACAACACGACCTCCTTGTACAAACAGTAGGTATCTACCGATGATTCATTCCATTGATCAACAATGATGTGAAACCTCTGCAACGAGACCAAAAGAAAAAGTAACGCGGTCGGCTTACCTATCGATTGTTACGTTCACCCACATCCGTCTTTAGATCTTATTATCGAGCCAGCAGCATTCGATTGTATGCAGATGACTCAATAATGAAATGTGTGGGGGATACTGTTTATCAGTCCGCCTAATAAATGGTTCTGGTGCTCAATTTCAAATGTAATCAAATTTTTTAGACAAAAAAACTGCACTTTATTCTCTATGCCAAATCTCACACTACCTCTACGTGCCCACAATACGCGTAGAAATTGAAAAAAAAATGGATGGGGCTAGAAATTTTCGCTATCATATTAAATATAGGTATGTTTACTTTCATACACTTTGGTTTGTTGTGATGTCATTGAGTCAGCTGATTATGTAGAGAGTACCTACATGAATCGAAAAAAAATATCATTTTTGTTTTTCGAGTGTAGTGAATCATACCTAATTAAATTGACGAAATTACCATAATAAACTGCCAATCGTATCGAATCTAGGTCACTGTCCCTACTATTCTACCCTAGTATCTACAAACTTACCATACGCTTTATGGATTTATTTTATACTGCCATTACTTTGTATGTACATAATAAAACAAATGTAGATCGGAAGGTAGGTAGGTGTATTGGTGAGGATAAAGGGTACATTAAGGTACTAATTTAGTACCTACCTAACATACTTATTGATTAACAGCACAGATATGTGTCAAGACATACCTGAGGTTAATTAACCAAAATAAATTGCATAGGCAACTATAATGTATTTGAATGAGTCTGAGTTGTAGGTACCTAGGTTTATAATAGCAACAAGGATTGTCAATATTGGGTAAAATAAAATTACCACCGAAATTTACCAAAATCGAAACTGGCATCCCCGAGTTCGCCCCGTGCCCTCTCCCCCTTCCCGCCGGGCGCCACCGCTGCCCTCCCCGCCCGACCCCCTTCTTCCTCGCCCCTTCCCTTGCAGTCGCTCATTGAACGCCTGACGGCTCTGTGCTACTCTCTACGGCCGCTCGCCTATCTTTTGTATTCGGGGCTTTGTCTACATTTTTATAGCACAAATATTACACTTCTACCGAAGATAGTAATCTGTGAAGTGAATTTACCGTTCACGGTACGTAATTTATAGCGAGTGTTGTTGATTTATTTTCACATTCCAAACGGTTTGTGAAAGGTTATTTTAGTGTTGATTCATGCGGAGTGGTGTTCTGGAAATAGATTTGTTCGCCTGAAGCCGCATCCCTCTATCGAATGCTGGATTCCCGAAGGTAAAACGCCTCATGTCGATATCCTGGCGAGTGCGAGGTGCCAGGTGTGTCGAAGGATTCATGCTCGAAATGGCGCCCGAGACGTCCTAACTTAGCGTTTGAATTTCGCGACCGGTAAAATTACGTAGGTACCTACCTAGGGCCTCCCGCAATTGCCGACCGGCTTCGACAGATGATTCTGTTAACCGACCGCCCAAATCCGCTCTCGTTTGTAAGACGTTAGAATTAATGCCGTATTGTTTCGAGGGTGTGTCACCTGTTGCTCGACGTTTGATGGGGTGATCGTGCGTGTTCACCAGGTGTTCATTTCTCTTTGTGAAACAAAAGTGTTTTGGTGTTCTGTGCAGTGGAAGAGGGCCACGTCGACGGAGTGCTAGTGGATAATGTAGCTGAGAGTGGTGACGAGTCTGAAGACGAGTGGAACTACTTCAAAGGCGCGGGTGAACGCGAGGACAACCCTAGCGAAGAGCCCGAGGAGCTGCCGCGCTCAGATACACCCTGCCAGGATAATGTGAGTATACAACCTACTTAATAAACTTTTGAATAACATTCCTTTATCAATATGTGTATGTTTATAAGTCTGAGGCAGTTCAAGGACATTCAATAGCATTTTTTGATAAAAATGAATAGGCAAACAAGCTTATTTAAGGTATGCTGTACCTGTACCCTAAAGCCTAGACATCCAATCTTAAGATACAATAGAATCTTGTAGACAGTTTAAATCATAAAATTAACCACACTCATTGTTATCAATTGCCTCTAAATATCTTGTAGCAAAATGCAAACAAAAGAGTTGTGGTTCATTTGTTTTATTTTTATTCAACTGCAAGGCCAAATTATTGTTGTCAGAATCAACTTTCATTGTAATCATGACTTGACTCATATACATTAATTGCATATACATTTAGTTTACACAATCTCATCCCTATTTAACCATCTCACATCAACAGCCCATTAGTGTCCACTGCTGGGCAGAGCTCTAAAGCTGGAGGGATTTGCCATAAAATCACCAGCAATTATTTTATGAATTTACCATGTCATAGTTAATATTTTATCACTTATTAAATTATTTTATGTTTAGCATACACAGCTAAATGGCTGAACAGGCAGATTGAAGGACTTAAGGATCTTTTTATCAGTACCATGTAGGCAAAAGCTAGTTATGCATATTTTATAGCCAGCAATAAAATTAATAACAATGAATGGAATTAACACAACTACACTACATTTATTTAATCAAATCATAAATGATCAAAAATAATGGAAAGGTGAGCTAAACCCTGAAAAGACTTCTCTCCCAGCAAATCTACATAAAGAAAGAAAAAAAAATATAAATATAATTAAAATATAAAAAATATAATTATACTGTTAACATACATACTTAGTTAATACTATAATATTTATTGTAATACATGTTGGATAATCTCAGAAAAACCACTGCTTTTATAAAACACTGCGTTTATTATCTTTTGGAAACTTAAATATTATTGTTCACAAGTATTATAGCCACTTCTGGTAGGTACTACTTATAACTTGGGCTCGCTACAAAACTTCAGACTTCTGTATCGGTCGGTGATCAGCCTTGGAATGAGCCGAGCCGATGCTTGCTTTAAACATTACGACTTGGTACGATGAAAAAAAATGAGGCTTGGAATGAGCTGGCAGTATTGCCAGCTTATTCCGCTAAAAACATCCAAAAGCTTCTATTGTATTGCAGGGTTTTAGAAACAATTTGAACCCGAAATAATGGTAAATATTATATGATGTAACAGCTCGGCCATCCAATTGACAACGAGTGTCTTCGTTGTCTGCCAATCTTACATTATAACAATAAAGATTAATTTGGAAACTAAAATTTAACATAAAAGAAATCCTATGATCTAAAATGTTCACACAGTAACTAAATATACTTAATGACATAATAATTAACTAAAGGCATATATTTACCACAATCATTTTTAGTTATTCAATCATATCAATGTTAATTAATACACAATCATTTCAAAGTTCTGTTCACACAGTAACTGTATATACTTAATAACATCATAATTAACTAAAGGCATATATTTACCACAATCACTTTCAGTAACTAAATATACTTAATAACATCATAATTAACTAAAGGCATATATTTACCACAATCACTTTTAGTTATTTAATCATATCAATGTTAATTAATACACAATCATTTCAAAGTTCATCATTATACTACTTTTCAATTGGGCGGTACAAACATTGTACCCGGCATGCCCACAATATTCACTTCTTTTTCACTTGCCCTTGATGGGTAGTATTACTATTTTGTTTTTCTTTGGGCGACACATCATAGTGCCCGGCATGCCCGCAAAAAGTAATACAATCACTAAGTAGTTAAAATGTATCTTTGGGCGACACATCATTGCGTCCGGCATGCCCACAATAAACAATCAATCTGTCACATTTAATCATCATCATTATCATCATCCTATTTGTATCAAAGGAACATATCTATGTTTTCATTGGACAAACATCATAATGTCACACAGTATAACATCATTTAAATTTACTAATATCTTCAATATAATATAAAAATGATATTCAAAA
Source organism: Venusia cambrica (assembly GCA_951394065.1). Lineage (NCBI taxonomy): Eukaryota > Metazoa > Arthropoda > Insecta > Lepidoptera > Geometridae > Venusia > Venusia cambrica. The sequence goes on along the minus strand of OX596060.1, from coordinate 4,279,963 downwards.
CAATGATAATATACCAAGTGAGAAGCTTTCATTCTGCAGAACTATGCATCATTTTTGTCAGTTTGTGCAAGGTCCTCACTTGCGTTGTGTTCAGGGTCATGGTCACTATTGACGTCATTATTACAATCAGGGTCAATTTCATGGTCACTATCGATGTCACTGTCTGTTACTGATTTAAAAGATAACCAGGGATACATTTTGTCAGCTGCGACAATTGTTTCATATCGTCGACCTTTTCGCGATAGTGGTGTGTCCTCTATAACGTACCTATCGTTTGGCAAAACCTTTATTACCCTATACGGACCTTGAATTTTTGGTTCTAACTTCTTAGACTGTCCACTACCTGTTACTACCGCCCGAACAATTCTTACTAATTCATCTTTTTTTAATTTAAGCGTCAAGCCTCCTTCCTTCAGAAGAGTAAGAACTTCGTTCAATCTTGTCATTGCTTCTTCGAAAGAACGTGCAGGTATTAAAACATCATCCATATAAACTATTACGTACCCTACTTTTGACTTACTAAGAATTTTGTGCATAGCTCTTTGGAAAACTGATGGTGCGTTTGCCAGACCAAACGGCATCCGGAGGTATTCAAATTGGCCGTCTGGTGTGACAAAAGCAGTTTTATTTTGGGACTCTTCAGATATAGGAATTTGGTAATATCCCGAAGCTAAGTCAAGAGATATAAAAATATTATGCCCTGCCAATTGATCGAGAAGATCCTCAACTCTGGGAAGCGGATAGTGTTCACGCTTAGTTTTGTTGTTGAGCGCTCTATAGTCAACACACAAGCGTTTTTCGCCCGTCTTCTTTTTTACAATAACAATAGGACTTGCGTAAGGAGAAGAAGATTCTTTGACTATACCAAACCGTAACATTTCTTCGACCATTTTGCGTACTTCTTCTCTTTCGGAATGTGCAAGTCTATAAGGCCTATAAACTACCGGTGTGTTATCCTTTAAATTTATGTCCATTTCTACTACATTTGTAAACCCTAAGTCCTGGAGAGAGAAAGAAAAGCAATCTTTGTGTATTATGAGCAAGTCTTTGACAGCTTGTTTTTGTTCTTCGTTATTATTTTCTCCTATAATAGGTACAAATTCATCATAATTATCAGTAATATTTACATTATGAATATACTTAGAATCGTCAGAGAGTTTGCTTCGGGTAATTAATTGTTTGCTTTTTAAAGCGACAACCTTACTACCAAGATTGTAAAGTAGAACACAACCATATCCGTTGTTGATCTTATAATACCCAGGAAACAAATAGAGTTTCGAACCCTCTGAACCCCGAATTCCACCAGAAATCATTATGTTACCCGAAAAAACAGGTTCAGTGTCTACTTGTACAGGTCTTATTTCACCAGGTTGAATACAAATGTCACCATGGCAAGTTAAATGTATTTTTCTGTTTAGAGTCTTGCTGATACTTAGGGTATCCGCAGTTTTTATTATTTTAATGTGGGGACGCTCTGAAAAAGTGTGCCCTAGTAGTATCGGATAGTTAATAAGAGGATCATTGACGATTAATACCTCGACATCTGTTTCTTTAATACCCTGTACTTCTATGGTGACAGTTGCACGACCAATAGGTTGATAAGGTACGTTGCCTAAACCTTTCAACAATGGCAAGTTATCACTTGTTGACCACGTTATGCCCAAATTTAAAGCGTCAGTTAATCGCACTAGAGTGCATTCGCTACCTAAATCTAAGTGACATTGAGTGACATTTCCATTAACAGCGATAGGAAATGTATAAATACTGGATGAATTGAGGCTATTTATATTCAAGACAGTTTTTTTCTTTGTCGGTCTTTTGCGGTCCTAAATTTTTGGGGCATGTGTGAGCAAGATGGCCCAAAAGATTACAACGACTACATTTTTGTATTGGTTTGGGACATTTAAAGCTAGGGTGACCTACTTGGTTACAATTGAAACATACTATGCCACTACTGGTCTCTGGCTTATACGGTTTTTGAGTCCCTTTTATGACAGCGTTGGTGCTAGGGCGTTTATCTTTTTCATTCCCTGACTTATTTTCTTTCGAAACACCAGGTCTGACGGTTTTGAAAAATTTTAGCAATTGTTCGGGTTCGGTAAATTGAGCTGCCTGTGCTCCTAATCTTATGCCCCTGTCTTCTACCCCAAAGATCATACAATCGACAGCGTTGGTACCAAATATTTTACACCGGTTGAGCAAATTGATTTTGGCATAGTAATAGAGCTCAGGGGATTCACCAAAACGTAGTTTTTTGTTAAGCATATCTGTAAGTACTTCGCCATAGTTTTGGTTGGATGGAAATGATTCAGTTAACTTTGTCTTCCACTCATCCCATGTGTGCATGAGTGTTGACAAGCTTTGGTACCACGTTTTGGCGACTCCCGTAAGCTTAGGTAAAGCGTAATGTATTACTTGTCGCTCAGTCCAGTCGTAAATTTGTCTACATTCCTCTACCTTGGTCAACCAATCATCAATAGTTTGCTCCTTTACCATAGGGTCGAATTCTGGAATAACATTTTGTAAAGAAGAGAACTTCTCACTTGTACTAGATTTCATTGACTTAATAGCGCCTAAAAACGACTCCAATAGATTTGTCTTATCTTGGTCACCTACATCAGCTCGCCTCCGTTTTAGTTCAGGGCTCCTCTCACTTTCAGTAGAACTGTAGTATCTTCTGGCTCTGCTTCGCTTTTCACGTTGATGATCACTAGTATTAGAGTCAATCCTGCTATTTTTACGATTGCGTGGTCTAGAACGACTACGGCGGCGTGGCTCACCGGATCGTTCACGGCGTCGATCAATGCTGCGCCTACTTTGCCTACTACGCCTACTGCGTCCGCTGCACTTACTGTGTCTGGTGCGCTTACTGTTCCTGCTGCGACGCTCCACATGATCCTGGTCGCTGGAATCACTTTGGCTCCGCTCACGGCGAAAGGGCTCGATCTGCCGGCGGCGCTCTCTGCTGCGCCGAAATTCACGTTCGCAGACACCATCTTGCCTCAGAGGAGGTGTATTATCGTGTTCCATTGCTGAAAATGAGAGAACACACGCATCATTGTTCCCTTAGTTCACTTCCGATTAAGCATCTTCAGAATCACTTCACTAATCAGACATAAGTCTAATTACGCCACAATATTGCCAGGGAGTACCCTGGCCAGAATATTGCTGCGATTATAGAATCACTTCAAATATTAGTAAGTAGTTTAATCAGGTGATCGACGATACAAGTGGAAAATAAAGATTAAAATAACCTTATTCCCGCAACAACATTGCCAGAGAGTAGCCCTGACCAGAATATTGTAGCGATTACAAAGTCACTTTGCATTATTAGCTATATTCGTCACATAACCCTGACAGTACTATCGCCAGATCAAATATATTATATATATAGTAAGGTAGTTTAAAATAAATTTATTCACGCCAAAACATTACCAGAGAGTAGCCCTGGCCATAATATTATAGCGATCATAAAGTCATAAACTTGAAATCAAAAGGCTAAAAATTACCTACTTTGTCACATCCAAATTCATCGTCATCCAGCCATGGCAAGTATGACAATACAAATTTAGATCGTTTCTCGATAAGCTAGTCCACACAGTCAGGGAATGCCCAAACCGAGAGGACATGCAATCATTCGAAACCTTTTGTGGGTAGACAGAAAAAGGAAAAAAAAAATGCTAGGTTTCATCTAAATTCACAGCCATCCAGTTAGGGCAAGCCTAGCCCGAATTATGCTACAGATTTAGACAGTTTTTGGATTAGCTAGTTTACACAGTCAGGGAATGCCCAAACTGAGCAGACACGCCATCGTTCAAAACTTTGTGGGCGGTGGACATAACAAAGTATGATATTGCAAAAGTATCGACTTACTGTACCTTGTTGATGTTGTTAATCCCACTTCTGAGATGTTGGATAATCTCAGAAAAACCACTGCTTTTATAAAACACTGCGTTTATTATCTTTTGGAAACTTAAATATTATTGTTCACAAGTATTATAGCCACTTCTGGTAGGTACTACTTATAACTTGGGCTCGCTACAAAACTTCAGACTTCTGTATCGGTCGGTGATCAGCCTTGGAATGAGCCGAGCCGATGCTTGCTTTAAACATTACGACTTGGTACGATGAAAAAAAATGAGGCTTGGAATGAGCTGGCAGTATTGCCAGCTTATTCCGCTAAAAACATCCAAAAGCTTCTATTGTATTGCAGGGTTTTAGAAACAATTTGAACCCGAAATAATGGTAAATATTATATGATGTAACATACATTACTACCACTTTAAGAAAGTCTTAGGTCAAAATGTTGATCATGAATGTGTGTAAATTTTTATTCATTAATTAAAGTTTATTTATTTAATTAATTTTTAAGGATAATTTCGAAACATCTAATCTTCCGCCTGTTCAGAATTGTGACCAGCACACAGGAAAAAGGCAAGATACTAGGGCTAGTACATTTTTTGATGATCCATTCAACATTTAGGTATACATACAGTTTTAAATAACATTATAAGTAGGTGTACATCATAAACCTAAATACTTAATAATAATACTAAATTAATAACAAATGTTTTAAGATATAAAACATTTATTATTACCTAACTATCTAATGGGCAGTTTCATCACCATTTAGCTGTCAACTGGTATAGCAACGTTGGAACACGCGTTCTTATCGTCGTTATAGTCACTTATTTAGTAGCTTAGTCACTTAGCTAACCTAACCTAACCTAACTATCTAATGTGCAGTTTCATCACCATTTAGCTGTCAACTGGTATAGCAACGTTGGAACACGCGTTCTTATCGTCGTTATAGTCACTTATTTAGTAGCTTAGTCACTTTTAATTAAATTATTCTTTATATAGGTACAATTTGATTTTATGAGCAGAGAGTTTGGTGGTGATTTCAGGAAGCTTATTGTAGGATCATACACAGTTTCCGAAGAATGAAAAAATAACATGATTAGTTGGTAATCATACAGTCCTAAGATGTCAGGTGTGCTTTGGTTTCTGTTATTAATCAAATTTGGGCAGCTTTAAACCAGTTTGGCACACCTAGGAATGTCACTATGAGTCAGTCTCAGAATTAATTGATACTCAATGGCCTAAACCAAAAAGCTATTTTCTTAACAATTGTATTTGCAAATGTAGTTTTTCCAGTCTTCCTCTACTCAAGCACATACTGATGGCTTACTGAGTTTATAAATAGTGGTGCCAGTAGTCTTAAGTCTATTAATTTCTCTTTAATTACAATAGATCACAAATCTTAAAAATGCAAATGCAGTAGGTACCTATCTATATTTTGCAAGCTTAATCATCAAGACTTAGAAGATAGCCAAGTCATGCGGTAGTAGCAATTTATTAAATCTTAGTATTTTTTTTCTTATATTAAGTATTAAGAATTACAATGTATGACATGTTATCTTAAACATTTTATGTACTCAGTGCATACATTTTCCAAGCAACACAACTGATTTGTAAGAATTGCGACTGGTCATGTGACATACGCAAGCAATTTTATCAACGTCTGCATCTGTGCATAGTTTCTCGCTCAATCCCTTCAGTAGTTTTGTAGTTAACACCCATTACTCCCCAATGGACACTTTCACTTTTATAATATTGGTGCGATTATGGTAACTCTCTCGATTCCAGTCGGCAGCCTGGGAAACAAGCTCAGTTGACATGAACAGTTCACCGCTGAACCCCGATGCTCCGGTGTTCATCCCGGGCAGCGTGACCGGGTCGGACGTGTTGCTAGCCGAGTCCCCTCGCAAGCCAATGCCCATGGATGATATTGAGCTGCCGGACAGAGCTCAGTTTGAGACTGAAGCGGTTGTGAGACCCGCAGAACTGCTAGACTTGGATAACTGTGATCAACTCAATGGGCATCATGTGAGTAAACAAATCTTTATACAATTACTATCTTTTGCACGCGGCTTTGCCCGCTTGATACCCAGACAACAACGAGCTTATGTTCTTCCCTATAGGATACACTATAGCCATGCCAAGTTACATTATGGAAAGTAAAAATACATTTGCGTTAATATTGTTTTTACAGTCAAACACCACTAGAACTAGTTGCTTCAAACATTTTTAGGTTATAGAGGTTATAGCTATAATTGTTTTTGTATGAAAGAAGGTGTAAAAGAGAGGCGAAAGTACATAAACTCGTTTTAAAAATCAAATGGTTTCTGATATTTTCCAGACTAGAAATTCAACTCAGTTTGAGTATCATGTTTTCATGACATATTTTAAAAGTTTGGAAATGATAATTAAAGGTATTATAGATTCTATGAATTTTGTAACAAAATAGACATTATTTCTCTATTAGTGGATGAGGTAGGATGAAGGAGAGATGTTTTTTTTATTGTATGATTGTGTGATTAGGTAAGATGGTGGTAGCTAGCCAGGCGGACTTGAACAAAATCCTACCACCAACCAAACCAAGCACAATATTGCTCCCCTGGGGATTGAACCCGGGATCTCTGGATTTGAAATCGGTGGGTTGAACCACTAGACCACAGAGGTGGTTAAATGGATGGATGTATGAAGCATGATATGGGCAAGAAAGTAGTGACTTTCTTACTAGAGATGACCACATACATGTCTGTCACCTACCTGCCCATTAGTTATACCACAAATAGTGAGGTCAGCACAACACTTCTTGCTCCACTCTCCTCAAGAAGGAATCACATCACTAGTGACTATATGAACTAACAAGCAGGAAGATGATGACTTGCTACTTTTATCTTCAGGATATTAGGGATAGTATACTAAGGGGTAGTCATAGGCACATCCAATATACCCTATTATACATTTGTAGCCTGGTTGATTTAGATTTAATAGACAGCCTCAAATTATGCTACCTAGTCTAAAAGAGAGTGATTATGATTTTTATATCAAGTTACTTACCAACCAAATCCATTATGCAATTTTGTGGTTTGTGGCATGGTAATGCTATAAATGGTGTGAAAATCTCAAATAGTAAATAACTAGCTGATCCTAGTGATTTCAGTCACTTAAAGGTAGAATATTTACACAATTAAATGTAATCTATGAGCTATTACTACAAATATTCACGCATATTATGTTCAATCTATTTCTTAAACAAATCTGTTTTATAGTTTTTCCTTTTTTGCATGATCGGGAAGCTATTGGCCTTCATTTCATCTGGTTTCAAGTTATTATAATGCCGCACACCGTACCTAGAATCCTCAACAGTCTGAGGAACTGGCTAACTTACCTCTAAATGCTGGTACAAAAATGTTGTATTTATGTTATGGCGACAGACTTAGGTAAGATGGTGGTAGTTAGCCAAGCTGACTTAAACAATGTTAGGAAATTAATAATAATAATAATAATAAATACAGGACATTAATTTTACACAGCGCTATCTAGCCCCAAACTAAGCATAGCTTGTAATATAGGAACTAGATTACGGATAGAATACTTAAATACTTTTTGTAAATACATACATATGATACAACACCCAAACACAGAACAAATGTCTATACTCAACACACAAATGTTTGATCTGGGTGGGAATCAAACCCACAGCCTACAGCGCAGAAGGCAGAGTTACTACTAACTGAGCTATGAGGCTTGTAAACATTATTTGTGCTTGTGGCACACCAACCAAACTAAGCACAGTGGGCGAACCACTAGATCACAGAGACAGTTAGAACATAAACAAATTTTCCAAAATAAATTAATAAATGTAAATCATTCATACAAATTTATACCTAGCAGTGAATGCTTACACACAGGATTACACATTACCTACTACTAGATCACCCATGACAGTGACATGTATGAGTAATTTAGGACACTACAATTATTTTATACTGGTGAATACCCAAAATTTCCCACCTATTATTTCGTAGGAATTCCATAAATTTATTGCTCAATGCACCCCATCACTTGAGATCATTTAAAAACAAGCCTTACATCTGTTGGTAATAGCTTTGCCTTCTGCTCTCTGTAGGTTGTGGGTTCGATTCCCACCTAGGACAAACATTTGATGTGATGGATATTGGTCCTGTGTTTGGGTGTTATATTGTATGATAAGTATGTACAAAAAAAAGTATCTAAGTATTATACTTGTAATCTAGTTCCCGTATTACTAGCTTTGCTTAGTTTGAGAGTAGATGGTGCTGTGTGAAATTAATGTACTGTAACATAAAAATAATATATCAAGCTTGTTAATTTATCAGTTAGTCAGTAAATAATTAGCTAAACATTATTTTATTGGTAAAGACTATTTTAATTCATGTCATATTAAATATATTGTTTTTTTTCTTTTCAGAATGCTTCAATAGATTTAAAAGAACACCTCAATGGTAATGATAAATGTATGGACAGTTTGGGCTTTGGATTCAATGTGGGCATTGAACCTGATAAAGTCAAGGATAGCAGCCTCATACAAGACTTTGAAAGAATACAGAAGGATACTACAGATTTCTGTAATCTACAGGTATGTTATCAAAAATAATATATTTCCTTAAGCTAATGCACAAGGAAAGCAGTTAGATTACCTAAGGACGGTACAAACAGCCTGCAGGTAACTCAACTGTTCCACCAGACCAGTACCAGACGGAAGCATGCTATAGACACTGACAATATTAGAATATAAATATTCTAAGTTTTTATTGTTAGTTGAATTAATTTGTGTTTGCTGGCTGTCAATTCAAAGCTAATTTGAGTCACATGTTAGTCATTTCATTATATTGTTAATTAAGTCAGACTCATGTTCCTGTTATCAGAAATAAATAAATATGTTTGTTGTTTTAATTAACAGGAAATTGGTGTACCTCCTTCAACCTTACTAGTATTATTTATAAAGTTATTTATCTTGATAAATATAAAACAATTGCACATTGCAGCTGTACATTAACGTCATAACATTGTTCCTCAGGTATTCCAGGCACATACAGAAACAAATCCATTTGCCGAACCATTTGAGGGTAATGATGAACTCTTGGAGCGGCTCAAAAACAAGGAGAGAGACCCTATGAGTATGAGTTTCTACCAAGAGAAGGATGATGACACGTGCGACAGACCTCCTAAAGAGTTGCATGTAGACCTCAATGCGGTGCAGACCCTACCGGATAGCGATGATGAGGAACTCCAAACCAACGGCATCAGCGAAAATGATAAAGAAAACATCTCACCTGACCAACACACTGACCTATTCGGATCGCAACACAGTCAAGAACCCAACAACGACATACTGAGGTTCGACGATAGAAATGACTTCCTACTAAACAACATTGCAAGCTTCGGACAGACCGATAACTGCAAGAATAATGTACCGAACAATGTCCAACCATTTTCAAATATGGATTTTGAAGCTAACATTCCTCAAGAATCAGTTGTACAGACAGACACACCTGAATCACACAAACTTCTGTTCGAGCAGATACCTGAAATCCCAGATGGAAAGAGCTCGGAGTTAGGATTCACAGATGAGTTAGATCCTGAGAGCGAGAGGGACGACAGAGCCACGCCTCGGGACGACAGAGCAACGCCTCGGGACGACAGAGCCACGCCTCGGGACGACAGAGCCACGCCTCGGGACGAAGAGTCACAAGTGTCTCATGTAACCCGGGCCTCTCCGGACATCAAACTCGAAAACGAACTACAAACTGAACAGGAAAACGAAAGCTTCGACAGTCAAAACGACCAGCTGGATGAACATCAATTAACGTTACAAGAAGAGGAACAATTGTTGGCATCACCTACCACCATGCAAGAATCGATCACTCAACAAGCAGATGTCATTGTTCATGAAAGTGGGGAGATTGACCAAACTATGGAAGAAACGATAGCTGCGGCCGTACCGCACATACAGCTACAAAACGAACGGCTTTCTCCCGAGGCTGAAGAGCTCGCTCCATCTCCTTCCCCCTCCCCACAGTTCAAGGAACCTTCCATACACAGGGAGTCACCGCTTCCGGCCATGTCACCTTTCCCTATTGAATCTCTATCCAATGATCGATCCAGGGAGCCGTCCTTACCCAGGGAATCACCGCTCCCGGTCGAGTCTATCGCGTCTCCTATTCCTGACGCGTCACTTCCCAGAGATTCGCCACTACCCGCTGATGTTTTATCACGAGATTCTCCACTACCTACCGAGGTACTATCGCGAGATTCGCCACTACCGGAGACGCTGCCGCACGAAATCCCACTGCCGGCCGAGTCACCGTTTCCAACCCAGTCACCTCTTCCAACCCAGTCACCTCTTCCGGCCCAGTCGCCTCTACCGGCTCGGTCACCGCTGCTAACGGAAGCGGAAGTGGAACTAACCCGCGAGTCGCCACTCCCGAGCCAATCACCACTCCCGACCGAAGTATCTCTTCCCAGTGAATCACCGCTACCCACAGAATCGGCCGCACCTGAAGAAACCGTAGAATCTCAAAGGGTCGAACAGACACAGCCGATCGCATCGTTCGAAACGGCCGCGATCGAAACCGAAGCAGTACAAGTTCAAAGGATCGAATCATCAGAGCCGGCTCCGATCGAAACCGAACAACGATCTGAACCGGAACTTACGGCATCACACGATATCCAAGTCGAGGAATCCGCGCCGGTTGCCATCTCGCTGCCAATAGAGCTAGAAGTGCAGAAAGAGGAGGCGCTGATCGACGCGTCGGTGATGGAGACAACAGAAGTAGCCAGGGAAGCGCCGCTGGCGGCCGCTATCTCGCGGGAAGGCACTCCCGGACCTGCTCCTGACCTGCTGAGTCGCGCTGCGCCCGAACCACTCGTCACGGACATCGACGTCGGCGTGGCTGAATCGCGCGCGCAGGAGATCTGCGTGTCGGTCACCGAGGAGATCCGACCCGAGGACGGCGAGCGGCCCGTCGCCGCCACCACCCCGCCCGGCACTCCCGCCGCGGAACCGCCGGTCGCCGCCGCCGCCGCCGCCGCCATCGCCGCGGCCGGCGTCGCCGCGCTCGCCATCAAGAAGACCCCCACAGCGAAGAAACCGTCGACCCCGCTCGCGAAAACCACGCCCAAGTCCGCGACCAAACCGCCCGCGCCGCGCACGCCCGCCTCCGCCACCAAGCGACCGCTTCCTAAAACGCCGCTATCCGCTCCCCGCGCCGCGCCCGCGAAAACCGCCACGTCGGCGTCGAAGCCCGCCGCGCCCAAGCCACCCGCGAAAGCGCCGCCGCCGATCCGCGCTCCGACCAAACCTGCCGTCGCTAAGACGACCGCGTCGGCGCCTCTCGCCGCCAAGCCCGCGGCGCCCGCGGCGGCCAAGCCCGCGCCAAAGCCCCCCGTGCCGCGCGCGCCCGCCCCGCGCCCCGCCACCGCCACTGCGCCCGCTTCCCGCGCCGCGAGCAAGCCCCCAGTCCTGAAGAGCGCGAGCGCCACGACCGCGAAGGCCACCAGCGCGGCCGGCAAACCGCGGCCGACGACGGCGCCGTCGCGTCCCGCCCCGCGCCCCGCGGCCCCCGCGCCCGCCCGCAAGGCGCCCGAGAAGAAGCCGCTCACCAACGGCGATGTGAAGGACGCCAAGCCGGCCCCGACGACCCGCCCGCCGCCGATCACCCGCCCCGCGCCGCGACCCGCACCCCGCGCCGCCGCGCCAGTACCTCCGCCACCCCCCAAGTAAGTACTCCTCTGATTGCTCACGTATATCCAGGTGGATAAAACAGTCATGGCTCTGAAATATCACCTTTATCCATTTAGTAATTTTGGGGTGCAGGGGTAATTTATAATATTAGTAGGAGTAGGATTCAAGAAACCTTCTAGCAAAATGTGCTTCGAATCTAGTGACAACAATGCCTTGCTAACAATCAAAAGAAGTTAGTTGATGAATTACTATCAATTATACTAAACACTATCAATACCGTAACTTTATCTATATTGATACATGCTAAGAAATTTGTAAAGAATATATTCTGTACAAATTGTGTTAAGAGTCGACCCGTCCAACTCAGCCCATGGGTGTCGTGAAAGCCGACTGTTGGTTCTCACCAAAAGGGATAACTTCCTTCTGTGTATCATCTACACCTTTACTGCGACCACCAATCCGCTTCGGAGGAGTCTCTGTCCAGCAGTGGCCACTAAAGCAATGCCTTACTAAATGGTTCCGTCACCGCTTGAAATATACCGGCAGTTGTCGGCATACGTTGTAGCTATTGAATAACGTGACCGTTGTGCTCCAGAGCCGCGCCCCCGAAGCCGGCCACGCGAGCGCCGCTCGACAAGTACTCCAAGGACCTCGCCAACAAACGCATCACCGCCAAGGCCGCGCCGCCCAGGACTGCCTCCAACAAGGTACCATGTCACTCGCTCGTCCTATTCTTATCACCCAAATGCCTCAGCCCCCTCGGCTCAGGGCAAGGAAAAAAATGACCACCTTGGAGAGAATTTTGTCTCCGATAGTGGATAAAAACAAGACAACATTTTTATCCCCTCCCCGTGCTGAGGGGGCTGGAGGGTAATGTTTGTAAGTCTATTTGTATGTAGCAACCTAGACGGCTAGGTCGTTTGGTTCCTCTCAATTCCCTCTTACATTAGAGTATCATATGCTATATTATTTTAATATTAGTGAACAAAAAATTAAGCCTCTGTGGCCTAGTGGTTCCCCCACTGGTGTCAGACCCAGAGGGGTTCAATGTCCAGAGAGTACAATATTGTGCGTGGTTTAGTTGGTGGTAGGACTTTGTTTAAGTCCGCCTGGCTAGTTACCACCATTTTACCTAAGTCTGAAGTTGTATTCTGGCATTAAAAGGTATGATAGCCAGTTCCTCACCTGTTGAGCAGTTAAAGTGCGCTTCCACCTTCGGCCTTGAAACCAGAACCCTTTTTTAAACCGGGCTCTCGTAAAAACATGTAGTAGTTTGGGTTTTAGTTACAGTATTTATTTCACACAGCGCCATCTAGCCCCAAACTAAGCATAAGTAATATGCTAATATAAGCTTGTAATATGGGAACTAGATTACGGATAGAATATATACTTAAATGCTTTTTTTTTAAATACATATTTGTCTTATATACAATACTACACCCAAACTCAAAACAAACATCTATTTCATCATACAAATGTTTGTCCTGGGTGGGAATCGAACCCACAACCCACAGTGCAGAAAGCAGAGTTACCAACTGAGCTGTGAGGCTGGTTTTTCAACTTGTTGTGATTCCGAGTCCGGTGAAGTCAAAGCAGGTCTAAGTGCTTTGATAAGCAGACACTTGTGGTTCTAATCTGCAATGTCTGAAACAAATTTCACAAAGAGATGTGCCCCACTTGATACTGTGATAGCTTGAACACAGATTCCCATAGCTCCATCTATTTGTTTATTACCCGACTGCTTCAGAAGGAGAATATGTTTTTCGAGAGTATGTATGTATGGGATTTCAAACATCCACTTTGATGAAATTTGGATTTGGATTTGTCATTTGATTTGTCTGAATTGTGGGAGTGACATAGGCTATATTATTTATATGGGGGGTGTGAATCAAATATAGAGGGGGACACATGAAATGATTCTATTCCATCAATATGGATAACAAATGAATGCTACAAAAAAATAGTATGCCAATTCAAAATATGTATATTAAACCACTTTTATGCTACCACATGGTCACAAATTAAGTTTAAAGTATGTCACTCGTACCATGAAGCTAATGTTAAAATTATCGTCGGTGTAAGCTGGTGATTTCTATTATATTAAACACCTGTTATCATAGACATGTAAATACCTACATATCTACTGAAAATTTCACTAAACAAAGTATTTTATAACATAATCACAATTATAATCAGAATCAGAATCAGAAATATAAATAATTAATAATTCATAACAAAAACTTTTTATATTCCCGACAGTTTCGACCGTGTTACAACGGCCGTGGTCACGGGTAGACTATATAATTAAAACAAAAATCATAGCATTTCGGCTAATTGATTTATTGATAACTAGATGTCACCACAGGAAAAATTGGCACACGCTATTTTTTTTATCTAGCGAGTATAGATCGTCATTACCTATCTCAGTTACACTATACACATATTTTGCAGTCTGGTTCTAGTTTTTTTCAACTTTCAACTTGTTATAAGACGTGGTTTATGACAGATAAACAATTAAATTAAAAACAATTGTTGTGTTCCGGCATTCAGAGGTAAGATAGCCAGTTCCTCAGTTTGTTGAGGATTCCGGGTGAAGTGCGCCTCCACCTTCGGCCTTTTCTCAACTTGTTACCAGGTGAGATGAAGGCCAAGTGCTTACCCGTCGTACAAAAAAAAAAAAAAGGTAATCACTCTGAACGGGAAGCAAAGCGACTGAAAACTACAAATAAATAAAACAATTGAAGGTTACCAAATAACACAATGCAATTCAAGGTGACTCGCCTTTCTAAGTGCAATCGACTTCCGGGCCTTCTCTTACTAAATTCATGTTGCAAGTGTTATGAATACAAGTATTCGGTACTGACTGGTCTCTACATCTGAATGTAGAGGTATATGATACCATAGTGTAGGTGACGGGCTGGCAAACTACTGATAAACTGGATACCTACTTCATATCAAAATACATTGTATTATATTGGTATACTGTATAGGTACCTACATCAAATCAAAATAATTACTTTTTTTTTACTATGGATAGGCGCTTGGCCTTCATCTCACCTGATATTTTACAAGTTGTGATAAGGCTGAAGATGGAAGCGCGCTTCACCCGGAATCCTCAGGAAACTGAGGAACTGGCTATCTTACCACATGCCGGAACACAGCAATTTAAGTGTTGTTGTTATGGCGACAGAATTAGGTAAGATGGTGGAAGATAGCCAGTACATTGTATTTTGTTTTTATGTAGGTATACCAGTAATAGTATACCAGGGGCCCGCCCTACTATGAAAATCGAATGTAGTCGGATCCGAAAGAACTTCTGTCATTTTTGTATTGAAAAAGATGCAACCCGTCAACGGATCCGTCATGTTTAGTTTTTCGTAGTAGACCTACAGTACAGTTTGCCAGCCCGACATCTACACTATGGTATCATAATAACTCTACATTCAGATGTATGTATCATTATATACAAAAATGAGCAAGTCGTGTCAGATATATACAAAAATGACAAAGTTAGTTTGTCACCCTCGTGACTCAATTGGGAGTGATTTGCGGCTTTAAGAAAAAATGCTAGTTTAAGTGTGTGATAGGTTATTGTAATGGATTCTTAATTAAATTCTTAATGGCTTTTATACAATTTCGTGATTGTAGTTAATTCTTCTATGTAGATCACTATTAAACACTCGCAATAAGCAATCGTATTTTATCGACAAATAATGAGTCCTGTCGCGAGTTGTGAGTTAGTATGACACTAACTTTAACCGCCTCTATAGACTACTGGTTCCCCCACTGGAATACAACGCAGAGTTCCCAGGATTTTTGATACCCTTGGGTACAGATAGTCTCATAGCTTAGTTGGTAGTATCGCAGCCTTCTGCGCTGCAGGATGTGGGTCCGATTCCCACCCAGGACAAACATTTCTGTGATGAATATAGGTGTTTGTTCTGTGTTGTATCATATTGTACGTGTATGTAGTATCTGTTTACAAAAAATAAGTATACAAGTATTTTATCCGTAATATAGTTCCCATATTACAAGCGATACTTAGTTTAGGGCTAGATGGCGCTGTGTGAAATAAATGTCCTGTAATATTTATTATTTTCACGCTTCAGGTTCCAAACACAAAGGCACCGGTGACCAGGCCAGCGAAGAAAGTAGACCCGGCGAAGGAGCCGGCCCAGAACGGGCTCACGAACGGGGCCGAGCTCACGAAGCCGCCGCCCTCGCCCGCGCACGACAACGCGGCGCTGCCCGACGTCATCGCGTAGACGACACGCGCGCGGGACGACACGTCGACGTCCCACGAGAATCAACACAACCGCTGCTACAAAGTCACGTGTAATGTTCGACTCTTCCGCACTAGCACTCTCGGAAATCCAGTTTGTTATTTATATAATGCAAGCGAGAACATGTCGCATTTCAAGAGTGCTAGGTGCTACGTTTGCTTGTAGCGTGCGGTTGTAGCGACGGGTCGTCTCGCGTCGGATTCGTGTTACAAAGCAACGGACGGCGAGACGTGGCTCGGTGGATGGCTAGCTCGTCTGCGATTAAGATTCCTATTATTTCCGCTTGAATTTTGTGATTTTCTATAAGTGTACGATAGTTAACGTCGCTCGTAGCGTCGAGTCGTTAGGTGCGGGATCACTCCCAGTTTTATATTATAGATTCGCTTTTTATAGTGTACGTGTACGTTGCCGGTTCGTTGAAGGCGACGAGAGGCTCGCGCGTCTCGGCGGTCACTTCGAGGCGCGCCGGTCGCTCGTCCAACGGTTATTATCCATTATTATTATGATTATAAGTCTGTTTTAGAATTTTATATTACCAACGAATGATTGACATAAATCTGGCTTTTAATTTATTTTCTTTGTATAACCGTATTATTATTTAATAAAGAGGAAGGACTGAGACATTGTTTTATTTATGTGGAATGAAATTATGGACGCTAAGCTTTATTGATGGGATGTTTATCACGATTTGATGATGATGATGACATTCAGAGTCTTTGAAATGGCGCATCTGCGTCGAAATATATGAGAACTCATCACAAATCTCGGCAAATATCCCGTCAATATGTCGTGGAGTTCATAACGTGATAGTTTCAAAAGTTATTATTGAAATTATGAGCTAGTATAATGTTATAATTGAAATGCAGTTAGAAGTAATATTGTTTACTTATTTGCTAGAATTTTACTTAAAAAGTTCTCATTATATTGATGTAAACTTAAATATGGTGTTACAAAGAAATACTTAAAATAGAGCATATTAATCGAATAAATGATTATCACCCCATACAATCTGTGTTTCTTTCATAAGATTATAATATTAACTTGTATCCCCATAATATCTAGAATCTTTTTACAATATTTTTGTAACTAGGTGGTCTAGGCTGTACCGTACCACCAATGTCATGGAATTATCTTCTATATACTCTACAAATGATTTTAGAATAAATGTTCCATATGTGGGAATCTGAAGTCTGTGTCTTTGAGGTTGTCTGCCATCCAGCGCTCCGTTTGCCTCGTCATGTCTGCATCAAAGTAGTCTCGCCATCCGCCGGCTTTGCCTGGAAAGAACCATCACAATTTAGATACATACCAAATTTTTTTTTTTGTTATTTAAGAAATATACATTTATTCAATAAAAAGTACAATTAAACTAACTATGTACATAGGAATCAGTCAGATTACCTAAGGACCGTTACAAACGGCCTATAGGTAACTCGACTGTTCCAGACCAGTACCAGACGGAAGCGTGCCCAAGACACTGGCTGCATTGCCACGCTGAATAGCTATGCTAATGCCTACCTAAATTATGTTAGGTACACTAGGGCTCTTAGTTGGTCTTGTTAGTCCAAACTCCAAACCTATATGTATGGTGGCTAAGTAGCCTCGCAGCTAATTAGGTAGTTACATTGGCTTTTGCGCTGTAGGTTGTGGGTTCGATTCTGATCGTATGTATTTATGTCATGAAAATTTCTTAAATCTGGGACATTACAAGCTTTGGATAGTTTGGGGCTAGATGGCGTTGTGTAAAATGTCTAGTAAAAATTATGTATGTAGATGAGTGTTATTCGTGCTGCCTACTCCATTTGTATAAAATCGGTTCAGCCTTGACATGAATGATTGGCAGGTACAGATCTGATACTTTCTAATGCATTTTAATAATCGTCGGGTCAATGCAACAGAGGTGGGACGAGAAGGATTTGGAGCTTTGCCCAGCAGTGGGACGAAAAGCGCTAAAAATGTCTTAATGTAAAGACTATTTTAACTAGTAATGTGTATAATTTTTTTGATTGTGTCCAAACGGGATCTCACAGGCCCCAACGGAAGACCAGCGCAGGCCAGGCTTGGGATTACCCACCTTTCATACTACTTAACTATTTTGTTTTTTTTTAATATTTCCCAAATAAATAAATTTGAATTTAACATGAGATTGCGTTGGATCGATTTCCAAAGTTTTCTACATAAATGCCCATCGCCCGTGCTTTGCTTCAATAGCTAGTTATAAAAAAAATCTAGGTACAAGAAAATGTTAAACTTTTTTTATAGTGGTTATGGGCTAGATACAAAATCCATGTTTATGATCTACCCTGTACTTACCTACCGTAAGTACACAAAGTGTGGGCATTGAAGTTAAACAAAACCTACAAATCGATGCGTATATGCCTAGCTATATACCTAGGTAGCTTATCGCCATAACAACAATAGTTAAATAGTTGTGTTCCTAAGATAGCAAATTCCACAGTTTGTTGAAGATTCCGGGTGAAGTGCGCTTCCACCTTCGGCCTTATCATAAACTGAAAAATCAAGTGAGATGAAAGCAAAGCATCTCCCCATCGTACAACAAAAAAAAGCTTAATGGTATCGTAAACCAATCTAGCTAGCTATTAACCTTGTGTACTGGATCTCTTGTACCTACCTTTTCTGATGAAAGCTTGCTCCCCGGGGATCAGTATTCCAAGTTCCTTCATAACATCATAGTTGACGGACTTGTTGTTCTTGAAGTTGTTGATGTTGAGATGGTCACAAAGCTTCAGCACCTGCTCCTCGGTAAACTGCTTGTTGAAGAACTTCGCTACTTTGCGAACGGCGGCTGGGAGATCCTGGAATAGCAAACGGACTTCAGACAGGCGTGGGTAGTATAGGTACCTACCTACTTGGAATTCAAACCTGTAGGTATACTGCCGGGAGGGTAGCGGTGCTATTCCCAGAGTAGGGAAGAGACCTACACCGAAGGTAATATATGATACCCGATTCTAATTATCAAAGTAGATCGCACAATTTGTTTGGGGAAGTCAAATCGCTGGCTTTTGATAGTGGTTTGGATAGTGGTTACGGCTGAATGATCCCAAATCTGGTGGTAGCACCTGAGAAGGCCGGCCTGGCTAGAGACCATCGTATAGGTTAGGTACCTCTGTGCAATTTTAGAGTTTACCCAAAACATATCAAAACAAAACCTCCGATTTTTTATCCATCAAGTCGCGCATTTATTTACGATCTCATGAAAAAAATACGTTCAAAATTGAAAACTTCCTCTTTTCATGTCGCTGACCTTAGAGAGCTCCTCATAGAACAAAAACAGCATATTGGGATTATGTCTCAGCTCCCAGGCTTCCTTCAGGTGATCGAAGAACGGGGTCCAATGATCTGTAATTATAATAAACAGCGATTCTGCTGTAAATCTCATGCATTCGTATCTAAGGCACTTTACACTTTACTTACACACTTTATTTTTTCTCCGGTCTAGTAACCACAAGATAGGCCAATAATGGTAATCGTGCAACGATGCGATTAAATTCGCATCGTAATAGATGGTACTTAGTGTTCAAGTTGCTAAGAATTTTATTTGGGGACTTGCTTAAAAACTATCATGCTCACGTAAGTCCTGTATAAAGTAATTCCAGTAAGTCTTGAAATCCCCGAGGTATCCTTGAGTCCGGATCAGACGGTTCAGGTGATAGAAGGAGACCACCACATCTCTCGGATCTCTGGCCACGTACACCACCTAGTTTTAATTATAGTTTTAGTTCGTCATAATGCTATTTTCACATCCTTTGACAAGTAAATAACAGTTCTTAGACCAGTCAAATAATTCAACACCTTCATCATCATGATTCAGAATCAGAAATATCTATCGTCAGGCAGCGAGAAGTCCCCGCTGCCCCCGCGCCGCGGTTCATAACTTATAATTTTTAAAAGTCCACCGTTGAAATTACACAACACAATATGATATACAATTGAAATTACAGTTGAAAGTTTCTCCTTATGGTATAAGCAAATGAGATGGTTTAAATACAACTCGGAAATAATTAGGTATGGAATTGTGCCTCTTAGTCCGATGCTCGATTGAGGTGTTTGCACACAACATGATTGTGCTACCTATGATTTATTTTTATTGTGTTAAGCAGGTGGGTAATAGGTACTTATAAATATGTTCGTTTATTTAATTAAATTATACCTTAGCAGTCTCCAGGACCTTAATAGGGAGTAGAGACATTGGTAGATGAGTTTTGATGAACCTCGGTGACGCCGCTTCGGCTAGCTGCTCCGTGGCAGGTTGTGTTACCATTTCAAGCATGTCTAGTTTTTCGTTCGATTCCATGTTCTCGGCTCTGAAGCGTTCTTTCATTACCGGGTGGACGAAAACGGAAAACCTGTGAAGAACGGTAAGTATATGGTGACAGCCATTGACAGAAGAAAATGCGGTTAAAATCCTCAATAAGTATCCTCCTTCTAGTTTGTAAGCAATAATTCCGTTTCTGCAAGTTGAGCATTTGTCAGAATCACAATACATATAAGTTACAGTAAAAAGTCTGAGGAAACCGACATGTGACAAAGATTTAACAATTTGTAGAGGTACCTAAGTAGACTTATGCACAGAAGAAAGCATCGATTGCACATTGCTACTTTCCGTTGTACCTATTCGTTTGACTCTTAGTCAAAAAGGAGAAATGTATACGATGGGATACTTTTCATGTAAATACTTTTTTCAAATTTAAGGTTCCTTAAAAAACAAGTTTTATAACTGGAAATCAAATGTTATGAAAACGTTAGTTTCGTTCTGTTCGATACGGATATGCCTTCAAAAGTTGTCTAATTTTGAGAAGGTACCTAACTAATGTTATGATGTTTTAACCTTACTCTAAAAAGGGGAATCTTTCCACAAGAGGCGTTGCATTTGACGCGGCGTAATCCAAATCTTTCGCCACCATCCACACCAGCTCTTGGGTCCACGTAGTTCCTAGAAAACAACATTTTTTTTATTGTACGACGGGGAAGCGCTTGGCCTTCATCTTACCTGGTAACAAGTTAACCTTATGATTTCAGACGCTGCAAATCCGATGTTTATGATGAGGCAATAGCCTTCGTTGCCCACAGGCTTACCAGATCGAGGATAGCTGGCCACAAAGACATCGTCCCGCCGCAGTGGCATGTTGAAGATATGGCTGGCTTCCTGCTTGAACTTGTTTGGGAGGAAGTAGCCCTTCGGTCCGATCTGAACGAACCCCGTGTGTTCTCCTGAAACAGTTGCAGTTTTATAGAAGAAGAAACTGGGGGTCAATTCTACTAAATCAATTATAAATAAATAAATATTACAGGACACTAATTTCACACAGCGCTATCTAGTCCCAAACTAAGCATAGCTTGTAATATTTGCTTTACAATGGCCACTAGAATACCAAAAGGCAACTATAGTGGCAATTCTGCGGCGATACCATTGTCATAGTGAAGCGATTGGTTTAGTAGAATCGGAGCCCTGGTGTATCGCGGTGAGGAATGGGAGGAAAAGGGCATGGGTAAAAACCATTTTAGGGTGGAAGATCTGCCTCCTAGTGGTCCTTTAGTCAACAGTTACGGCAGAATGATCCGCTGATGATAGGACCTGTGAAGGTTTGCCTGGCTTGCGACCACCCTCCTGCCGCAGTTCAGCAGCAAGCAGTTGCTACGTGGAAAGCTCACTCCATAGTAAACCGTGCCCAGACTAGCTTTAATTTTTTTTTAAATACTTACGTACACAAAAACCGCCTCTGGTTTGCCTTCTGGTGTCTACTACTGATACTGAATATCGAACTCTGGATCTGTCCAGAGGGGTTCAATACTTAGGGAAGTACAATATTGTGTTTTTTTTTATTGTACGCTGGGAAGCGCTTGGCCTTCATCTTACCTGCCCCCTCAGCACGGGGCGGGGCCACCAACCAAACCAAGCACAATATTGCTTCTTGAACCACTAGACCACAGAGGCGGTTTGGTTTGGGTGGTGGTAGGACTTTGTTCTAGTCCGCCAGACTAGCTACTACCGTCTTACCTTACCTAACTGTCGCCATGAAAATAACCATTCTTTCTATGGCAACTCTTTTAGTGTTCAGGCTTTGGATCAACTTGCCCACTGAAATAAGATTGGCTCTGTCAGTGTATACTTGACTAACGTCTAATGACAGGTCCGCTTTTGAATTGATGCTGAAAAATCACTACCTTGCCTCTATTTGAATCTGACCCTGTCCACTGCTTACTGTCAACATTAAGTATATTCATATACATTTTCATATGATTAGTTGATCGTATACGTGACCCAAGGGCTGGCTCTTATTTAGGCCAATGCAGTCAGTGTCTTGGGCACGCTTCCGTCTGGTACTGGTCTGGAACAGTTGAGCTACCTATAGGCCGTTTGTAACGGTCCTTAGGTAATCTGACTGATTCCTTTGTACATAGTTAGTTTCATTGTACTTTTTATTGAATAAATGAATTTGAGTTGATCTAATGTTTTATTTTATTGGTGTTGTATTTACAGTTATAGTAGTTTGTATTATTTATTTATGTACCTGACTAGTATTTGTGATTTCTGTTTATATTTCTTTTTATTTTTGTGCACTACTTCTGTTATTTCTTACTATTTACATTTCTTCTTGCCTGGAAGAAATAGCTTTCAGTGATACGGTCGCCCATTGTACTAAGACACTATTGTCACAAAATGATTGTGTTGTTCTACAGTATTATTTATGTGTACTATAAAGTGTTAACTCATTAATTCTTATTCAATGGGTTTTGGTGAAATTTCCAATGTGAAATTCATTGCAAAGTACCTACCTTACTTGGCCGTGGGGAATAGTCACATAATATAATGGTGGAAAGGAAATTCATTGTTGTTGGAACGGTAACCTCCGTGCTAGGTAACTATAGGAACCGTCGTACTCGTAGCTTAAGATTATTCGACCGTGTCCGAATAATAGTTTTTGATTGGTTCATTATAGAAAACCTTGGTGCAATATCCAATAATAAATTGGAGGGCACGTGCACGAGATCGTTTCCTAGGCTGGCCTTGGCTCTGCGAATGATTTTAACTAAGTAGGCAGACCTACTTACCTACAAATTACATGTAACACTAGGTAGAGGGACCTAACTAGGTCAAACCGACACCTAAGGAAGCCATGTCATGTCAAAAATACGATGCACGCACAAACCGACCCCTAAAAGCAACACCATGAAGTTCACACATGACAACCATCTAATAACCCTTTAATAGTACCTACCTAAAAAGATAACACACAGAGACACTTTCGAACTTATAACGTAGACCCTAAAAGCAACACCATGAAGTTGGTTGAGCAAGACTCTCAAGTTTTCGTGGGAACTATATATAGTATATGAATCTACAACACCTACGTGTTTTATATATGTGTACTTACCCAGATAAAAAATATACTCAATATACCTACATAAAGATACACGTGTATATTTGTGTGTAATTTATATTAAATATGGTGGTGAATGATAATTTACTGTGGGTATTCGTGATGAAAGTGTATTTTTATATTATCAACTTTTTTAATGTGTTTATTTGAGGCTAACTGTCGGTATTCATTTGATTTTTTTACATTATAAATTAATATTAGTACATTATTTATTAGTTATTTTTGTTTTGTAACGCTGGAGAAGTATTCTTACCTAATTTCTTACGTGCGTACATAGGTACACACACAATATTTTTATAATTCGACCGCCGAGATCGTGGGTACCGTAGGTGTAAAGGTACTAGGTAAGGTCTTATACCGTATGATGCTGAGCGCGTTGATAATATTTTCTATGAATAAACAGAAATTCTTCATAGAAGGGGTAGGCAATTCCATATAATTGGTCGTAGAGTACACTATTCAAACTCAAAATACCTACCTACTCTAGCTAAATAAATTTAAGTAGAAAGTTATAGGTAAAAAACCTTAAAAACTAATGTATGCAAAGGGTTTCGACCGCGTGGTACCTACCCGGATAGAAAGTAGCCTAGTGAGTAGAATAGCGGATGTTCGTTTATCCCTATAGCGAAGACAGGTAGGTGGGTGAATCAACTTTTAAGGTACTCCTTTTGTGTCCTTGTCATGGAAATAGCAATAAAATCTGTATTTCAGTTTAGAATATGGTTGTTTGATGTTACCGTAAAATCTGATTTTGTGTTTACATAGTAAATGCTATCATCGGAGCCGTGGGGGTCATTTACCGGATATTTTATTATATACTTAATCAGAACATGTCTTCTTATACAATACAATAAAAATATCACAACTGTGTCATGAAATACTTGTTTTTATTTTCAAATGAAAAAGTGCACTCTTACTGAGACACCCTTTAGTTTCATAGTTTTTATTGTTTAAAGCAAAATTTTAGTTTTTTTATGGTAACGCAGCACACCATAAGCAATCTCCATACAAAAAAAATGTGACTCCCAGGCCAGGTGAAGAAACAATGTAGGTACGACGTTTCTTAAAAAATATGATGAATGCACTGCATTTTCTCACAATATTTTGATTCAGAAAAAGATAAGCTTACGTTTCAAATAAACATTAATAAACGTTTGACTTAAATTATATTTTTACATGCACCTTAACTTTTGTCCCAAACTTTGATGAAAACATCTGCTATACTGCGTTACCAATAAAAGCTCATGACCATTTTCGAGAGATGGCGTGTAACTTTGTGTCATCAAAAGCGATTATCATCCAATATTTCGTTTCTATCTATGGTCTGAAAAGGCCTACCTCGCTTCACCCGCCCCTCAATGTGCGGTAAGCTCTCAACTGGTGCGCGTAGGTTTATTGTCGCTCTTACGGCGGTAATATTGGTAAGTTTTATAATTATTTGAATTATGGTAGGTCACAGTGTGTTGCCTAAGATATCTGATTTCAAGGTCATGACCAGATATTTGGTTATTTTTGGCTGTGGAATTAATTATGATTTTTTCAGTTAAAATTATCCCTAGCGTTACCAGTAACTCTGGATAAATTTTCTCTAGAGTTACCTGTAACGCCAGAGAATGTAGGACAAAATGACATTGCGAGCAATGGATAGTATGGATTTTATACTGTGTCAAATTTAAGTTTCTAATATATCAATATAGTATAAATCAATTTTTGAATAATATAGTTAAATTTGTTCAAGGTTGGTGCAACATAGACCAAAATGCCAATTAGTGCAGCAGAAAAATAGAGGCGCTTTAGAGAAAGACTAAAAATAATAGAGAAAAGTACGAAGAAGCGAAGAAAAATCACCGAGCTCCAAACCATGAAACTAAAAGATTAGTAAAAGATTTAACTCCCAAGGAAAAATGTAACGCAAATGTGGTATGGAAACTACGAAAACGACAGTCAAAAAAACAAAAATAGGCTGTTGAGAGATTGTAACAACAAACACCGCCTGACTCGCCTAGAACAGACTCCAGATTAGGAAATGTTTTAATGGAAGTCCGACGCCTCCACGTGCTACGTCTCCACCAGTAAACACCTCCGCAAGATCGAGAAACCAACCATCAAAAACAAGACACCAACCACCAAATTTCAGAGACTTTTACTTAACTTTAGCAAAAGCAGACCGGAAAAATATCACGGGTGTATAGAGAAAATGCAAAACTAAAGCAAGGTAATGAGAATTTGAGACGAAAGTATGAAACATTTTAGGAAAAGATATTAAAGACAAATTGACAGTCAAACTAGCAAAAAAAAAAGATCAGAATGATCAGAGGTACAAAATTCTGAAAAACACCAAATCTAGGAAAGAAAGAAAGCTAATAAAGAAGATTTTATAAACTGCAGAAGTATAGATACTTTTGGATACCTTAGGCATTGACAAAATTGTTAAAAAAAAGACTACAGAGAGAATAATAACATTTTTTTAAAGCTAACCTATGAAATAGAGGCAGTTCTAGGTCCCCTGTGTTACATTACAAGTTTTTAAATGATTATCTTTAGGATAAATCTCACAAAGAATAATCAGATATACATTTCTTATACCTACAATAGCCATCAGTCTTGAAGACTTTTAATTTAACGTTTTTATCTAAATAAAAATATGCTTATTAGAGTAATCTTCAAAAGACATAGGTAATAAAAATTTAGGGACAAAAACGCCTGAGAATTTTGAATCATCAAAAACCTGTTTGCGTGATCCTCCGAAATGGTGGGATTCTACTTTTTGGCTGTACTTGCAGCTTAATATTTCGCTGAAATCTGCGACGACAACGCATTCGTTTGAACGAATATGCTCTTGACCGACGACGAAAGTTTTGTAATTGTAACTTTATATTAAGCACGTGATTTTTGAAAGCTTTAAAGTCTAACTCAAATTTTTCAGAAATCTCAAAAGTATCTGTTTCTTAAATTCTGCCTTCCTGGTATATTTTTTACTGTCTTCATAAGTATTTTTCCCATCTTTGATATATTTTTCTTCTTTTATAACCCATTCGGTCTAAGTGATTGTATCCTTTACGTTTTCCATACAATAGCGGTAAGTTTTTAAGGCACAATGATTACATTTGCCGTACATGCAATCTTTCGAGTTTTTGAGCATTGCAAACAGTTAACTCAAAAATAATGTTCTAGTCATCTGTGCCAGGTACATTTTTTCTGTAAAGTGCTTTTGCCATATATGCAAAGTTCGTGTGTGCTTTGCAAAGAACAGAAGCACATTGGACATAAAAAGGCTTGTTTCAAGTGCAACGAAGATCAGGATTCTCTTCCACAAAAGTTTTGAACAAATTTCTTATTGTGTCTAGCATGAACCTATATTGTTCCTACACTCCTGATTTTGAAATCGTTTCTTTATTGCCGGCGGTAACACGCGATATGTCATCTCTAATCTTAGGTAAAATTCCTTTATTTTCATTCTCATCACCGTGTTTTTTGCTCTGTAGTCTTTTTTTAACAATTTTGTAAATGCCTAAAATATCCAAAAGTATCTATACTTCTGCAGTTGATAAAATCTTCTTTATTAGCTTTCTTTCTTTCCTAGATTTGGTGTTTTTCAGAATTTTGTACCTCTGATCATTCTGATCTTTTTTTTAAAAGTTGATTCGCCCAGGTTATAATTTAAGATCCATCAGCCATGAACATGAGTAAAACCGAACATGACAACCATCTAATAACCCTTTAGTAGTACCTACCTAAAAAGATAACATACAGAGAGAAGAAGAACGTAGACCTAGGTATATCTTTTACTACGGTTAGTTATTTATACTGGTCTGTTATAATAGGTATAGGTAGGTAATGTATACATGTAACAAGATAAGTCAGACTAAGACAAGATAAGAGAAGACGTATGTAATTGATGTCTTACTAGCAGGTACATTAGCCCTTTATCTAAATAGGGCTAAGTATAACCGAGTCGAGTCCTTAATTCAAATAGCCTTCGCATAGCTATCAAGTTGATGTAGTTCACTGACTCTATTCGTATTTGTACTACCTTACCTACCTACCTACCACTCGTATTCGTAGGTAGTTGTACCTACTTAGACTTATAGTAGGTATGTACCTACAATTAAACTAACTACTTATGCACGAAGGAAGCAGTAGGTAACTCAACTGTTCCAGACCAGTACCAGACGGAAGCGAGCCCAAGACACTGGCTGCATTTCCACGCTGAATATCTATGATAATTTGCTGGCCTAAATAAGTGGACCCAAGAGCTGGCCTTGGGTCAAAAGCCCCGCAAGATTTTCGAAAACTCGGGGGTACAGGCTCTTCACAGACCTTAGGTCTCGACCTCAAAGGACTCAAAGGCAAGCTCTGTCGAGACCACTGTATTTGCTACTTTTGTGATTTAGGGCAAACCAGCCGCCGCATCAGCCCTAACTGATGTCCTTATGGTAAGTAGGTATTACATAATTATTAATGAAAGCGAATTCATAAGATTGGATTCCTTATGCTATGGAAACCGCTTACCAATAGGTGGGCGTGAGCCTTATATCTATGCGTTTTAAGTTAGAAAATTAAACTCAGATAATACCTACTTAAACAAGTAGGTAAAGGTAGTACTCAACAATAGTAACAGAACCTAATTGTTGTTAGGTTGTAAACATAAACAACAACAGCAACCTAACAACAATTAGGTTCTGTTACTATTGTTGAGTAGGTAGGTAGCTTGTAATAAAAACGCAAAATCAACTTTCATAAAAACACAAAAGTACAAAGTACACAAAGACACAGCATAAGTAACTAATTTACTTACCAAAATCACTTTCACTCTGTGTAACGCATTTCGGTAGTACCTATGTTTAAATCGCGACTGACATAGTAGGTTTTGAAACGAATTTATATAACTAGGAGGTGGACAAACCTGTGAACTGTTTCATCAGCTCCTCGGCCATCTTCGGTTCTACATCCCTGATCTCCAATGGGAAATTGTTATTCTCTGCGTCCTCCATGATCACAATTTAATTACGGTAAATTCCAATTGATATGACAAAAGCTCAATGCAAGCCAACAAACAAACCAAGCACAATTGGCAAAAATCTGTCAAAATACCAAAACGATCTTGGTCAAAATAAACAAGGTGAAAGTGAGTGATCGGCTTGCCCAAGCAACGAGCGAAACTGGTGTGAGACTTCAACCTCAAGTGAAATCTTGCGCGCCGTTCTGGTAGGGACAACTAAATGCAGCTCCATGCAATTCGCCTTTATATTCAGCGTATAAACAAAAACAAATGAGAATAAATTTCCGCGTTAGCAAATGACTAGCGTACCTAATAAAATAAGAACTACTTTTCCTGTAACATTTTTATCGAGCTAAATACCTATTCCGCATCAGGCACTGGTTCATTTCATTCTGAAGTAGGTACTTCAGAAGACAGTTACGTGTAGTTTGTATACAAATTCTAAAGTTTTAACCGCCTCTGTGGCCTAGTGAATCGCCTATCGGTGTCAGATCTAGAGAACCCGCGGGTTCGATCCCTAGGGGGAGTACAATATTGTGCTTGGTTTGGTTGGTGGTAGGACTTTGTTAATGTCCGCCTGGCTAGCATCATCTTACATAATTCTGTCGCCATAACAACAAGTCTTAAATTGTTGTGTTCTGGCATTTAGAGGTAAGATAAATAAATAAATATTACAGGACATTAATTTCACACACCATAAACAGTTGAGGATTCCGGGTGAAGTGCGCTTCCACCTTAATCTTATCATAACTTGTAAATCAAGTGAGATGAAGGCCAAGTCCCTCCCCTTCGTACAATAAAAAGAGAAACATTACGTGTTCTAGTGGTAGAGCTGGGTTAAAATCCCAGGTTAGAAACATCATCATCGCCAGGCGGAAGTCCACCAACCGAACCAAACACCTCCCACTGGGGTTCGAACCCGAGACCTCTGGATCTGACACCGGTGGGCGAACCACTAGACCAAAGAGGAGGTTGAAAACCCTTGTAAGTATGGAAAGTATAGTGATATTGCCACGGAGGCGCCAATGATACCAGCCCCTGTAATGGAGATTTGAGTGTGAAACGCGACGTCCAACGGGAAGACTGCACGCGCCTCGACCGTGATCTCATCAAGAAACCAACACTCTCTGTGATGATGGCTCCCTGGGAAAGCCGAAACATATTTGGTTAAAAGTATTTTATTTAAGTAGGTACCTATCACGCTCTTCACGCCGCCATGGACAGATGTAGCTGGCTGGAACATCGTCAGAACCAAGTTGCTCCCACAGGGGAATCACGACCCTCAGAAATGAGGAGTACGATTTGAGGAGGAGGTACTTACGTATGTGTTACTTTCATTAAAAACATTATTTTTTTTCATTAAATTTTATTTCTTTTCTAGGAAAAAAAAATACAATTAAACCAACTATGTACAAAGGAATCCATCAGATTACCTAAGGACCGTTACAAACGGCCTATAGGTAACTCAACTGTTCCAGACCAGTACCAGACGGAAGCGTGCCCAAGACACTGGCTTCATTGCTATGGTGAACAGCTATGATAATTCGCTGGCCTAAATAAGGGCCAGCTCTTGGGTCACGTGTCCCCTCAATTAAAAGCCCCGCAAGATTTGAAAACCCGGAGGGCACCGGCTCCCCACTGACCCAAGGTCTCCACCCCAAAAGGCTCAAATAGGTAAGCTCTGTCGAGACTACTATATTTGCGCCTTTTATGATCCTCGGCGGAATCAGCCGCCGCACCAGCCCTAACTGATGTCCCAGGTAGATGAGATGGCGCTAGGGTGTCGACGCAGGTAGCGTCCCACGCCAAAGGCCTACCCATTTCCCAAGGTACAAGAGTCATACCGTCGGGCCGCTTACCATCATCAGGTAACATACCATTCGTTTCAAGAACGGCTGGAACATTGAAAATCCTGCCGGCAGACCTTGTGAAAGTCCGTGAAAACCAAATTGATCTACAGCCGCACCGCACCGGCACTGGTGAGAGGCGCAGCATCTTGCACCCAACCGAAGACAAGAGGCAATACGGAAAGTTATAGGATCCATAAGTGTACCAGTATTGTAAGATGGATGTGCTTGCAGCCAACGACCTGATTCCCATTTTGAAACAGCTAAGAGACGAGCATGATCTGTGGACGTTGAGCACGTATGTAATAGATAATTCCGTGTCAACTCGCACAGGGGCCCGTCCCACTGACGTTGTGCCGAAATGTGTTTTGGGGGATCGGTATTAGGACAAGCAGACAAGCACTATGCCAAGCATTTCGAGCCTCGTCAAGATAAGAAATTTGGAGTATACTTCCAGAAACAGCCGAAATTGATGGTGTTAGAATTTTCCAACCAAAGAATGTGTACTATAGACGGAAGACAAGAACGCTGGCAAAGCAACACTAGAAATTTTGCGTATGCCTAAAACATTATAGGTAAAATTATACATTATGTATCGCAGACGTTGGTTCTTCAAAGATTGTATGGAAATTGGAAAGCCGAGTAGGACCTAAGGTGTGCCTAAAGCAAAAGACGCCCGATTATTTAAGTACTTAGTTGGTAATGGGTTTTTTCCACAAGCATCGTGGTTCGTGGCTTATCTACGTGCCTAATAACATGGACCGTACTACCTAGGTACCTATATATACCTACCCTCGTGAACAATGTTTGTGCGTAAATAATGACTGTCGTATTGTTTTGCTATTGGTTTTACTTGACAGGAGTAAGGCACGAAGCTGTTTTACTCAAACTCGGTATACGTAGTGTGATGCTACGCTTGGCTTGGCTTGGAGATCGCAAAGTCGAACATAACAGTTATAACATCATAGATCGCACACCTAGTAAGTACTTTTTGGTAAATGACTGGTCAGCTCTTGACCTGTAGACGTGTCTGGCTCTAGACCAGAGCAAGGATTAGGTTTTCGATGGAGCAAGCTTCCGCGCACCAACTGAACACGGCAAGCCGCTTGCCAGACATAGGATGTAGGCACGATTAAGATTATGTAATGGTCTTTGAATGTCCAAGCTAACCTAACCTTGTACGACACTCGATGGAAGGGGTCGGTGCTATTCTACTCTGCCACGACACGGTACAAAATAACAAATGAGTCAGTCAAAGTCAAATTATTTTTCTTCGGTAAGATTTTTTTAGGATCAATTTGATACGATAAATTTACCGCCTGTTCGAAATTGCGAGCAGCAAACGAGGAGAAAGGCATTTTTTTGTTATGATCTACACTAGCTTAAAATTATCTATCTTATACCTAATACTAAGTAAGTAACTAGTATTTCGCCCCGAACAGAGATCTCGTGATGTCTGGTTTGTGTAAGGTATTTACCACTGACATTGTTTCTCAAAATTGACTTTGTAATTTTGTGTGAGTTTCTCAATTCGAAGTAAGTACATAATTATATTCTTTCAAATATAAAGTATTTTCATCCATTAATTAAACTCGCGTTTAGATGTTTCCGTACACGAAATTATACGCAAAAATATTGAGAAAAATTTATATGTTACTTAAGTCCCTGTCATTAGACGTTTCCTCTTTTTCCAAAGGAAAATTATAGTACTTCTGAACAAGTCAAGAGGCTTATTTTTATATATGTATTACTTCAGGTACCTATCTACATTAAAGGTAAGCTAAAAACATAATAGCTGAAAATTTTCTCAATAAAAATATTTATTGAAAATGGTACGTTTCAAAATTTACAAGAGAAATATTGTGATACCTACAATGAATATTGACTTACGATTTATTTTAAATGATAGGTTACATGTTGATATACATTAAAGGTAAGCTAGTTTTTTGATACCAATTCAAATTTAATTTTAATCATGAATTATTTGAAAAACTACAGGCGCACCGCCCGCCTTTCAATCAGTACAGTA
Source organism: Venusia cambrica (assembly GCA_951394065.1). NCBI lineage: Eukaryota > Metazoa > Arthropoda > Insecta > Lepidoptera > Geometridae > Venusia > Venusia cambrica. The sequence goes on along the minus strand of OX596060.1, from coordinate 4,247,821 downwards.
GCTCTGTGATCACTATCGACTTCGGACGTGTGTTTGTCGTCCTCGCAGCGGTCAGACAACACCTAGACTCAGAATAAATCTTAGGACGAATTTAAATAAGTTATTTGTTCTGTGCCAGTAAAGATACCATCATATGGTCACATTACCAGCAAAGCGATCTCAGAATAAGAATTATCAAAAGGTTTTATTTACGATACGCATGCGCCACCTACAGCTTGCCGTTGTCAACTCTCATAATCGTTTCTGCCGCGATTTTAGCTGCGTAGCGCGCCTTAAAATACAATCACTTGCAGTACAAAGACATCTTATAGGTTTTCCTGTAATATATAGGTAAAGAACTATTTTCTGTATTTATTTCAATTTTCAAGGTCCAGTAGTATCGAAGTATATTAGCTTTGACAGATGGACGAACAGACAGACAGACAGACAGACACAGACACACGCGTGATTTCATAAGGGATTCGTTTTTTTAACAATACCCAAATTGCTTCCAGTGTGCCTTGCCTATAGTATATGAAGAGTTCCTTCGGTTTTTCCAGGATCCCATCATCAGATCCTAACCTGATGACAAAGGTTCGTTTTTCCTCAATTTTGAGGTAATACTTACGCTCTAAGAATACCCAAATCGCTAAAAAATTCAGGTGTGCCCATAATATTTGAAGAGTTTCCTTGATTTCTCCAGGATCCCATCATCAGATCCTCACCTGATGACGATGGGAAGACGACTCTTTCAAACAAAACTACAAACAAACTTTCCAAATCGGTCCTGGCTTCTTTGAGTAATCGGGGAACATACATAAAAAAAAAAGATTCCGACGGTTTGAGAACATCCTCTGTTTAGTTTATAAGGGAATTTAGGGAATTAATTTAATTTTAGGGAAATTACATACACACTCACATGCATGACTCAATATTTATGTCTATTAGTATGTTATCCCTCTTGTACACTCGGGGCTGCGGGAGAGCCATCACTACAAACATTGCTAGTGTCAATGTCAACATAACAGATGACATTTGAGAAATATTTTGGCGCGCGGGGAAAAACAGTGGAAAAAACTTAAACTTGAACGAACGGAACGAACAAATATATCCTCGCGGTGCGGAGCCAATTTCGGCTAATTATAACAGAAAAATCCAAAATAATAACAGTGATCACGGTGCAGTGTATACGAAATTAAAAACTGACGAGCTCGGGTGAGTTTAGATTATTAGGTTTATGTATTATTATCTATATTCATCAATCACACCCTGCACGGGGACTGGCTAGCCTTTCGAGGCTTCGGGATCCAACACGCGGAAGCTGCTCGCAGAGCAAACATCCTCCTTTTTTTGAAGTCTGAAATAATTTCATAGCTTTGAGTCGCCTGACGTCGATCTAGCAGTCGGCTTAGTTTGTTGCTCAGAACATTTCATCAGGTGATATTCATGTATCTTATCACCTGACTAATTTAGCCCTCATGGGTATATGTGTCAAATCAAAATCCACTCACACAATTTCGTGACCCAAGAGCTGGCTCTTATCTATTCAGCGCTATTCAGCAGCTATTCAGCGTGGCAATGCAACCAGTGTCTTGGGCACGCTCTCGCCTGGTACTGGTCTGGAACAGATGAGGCCTTAGGTAACCCGACAATTAAACTTACTAACAAGAGAAGCATCCCTTGTTAGTTAGTTTAATTGAACCTTTAATTTGTATATTTTTTTTTTAATAACTTGATGTGATAAATTATTTAAACATGACCAATAAAATCAAGAAGATTTATGGAAATTGGACCTCAATTGGCGGTAGATCTAGTATCTCCATCAGATATTCACTTAATTCAAATGGGATCTATTGCTGACCTACACCTAAATCGATCAAAAAAATAACTTCTTATTTTCAAATCGGTTAATAAACCGGAGGTTTGAGTAACAAACAAACACTTAAAAAAATCCTTTTTTGGAAAGTCGGTTTTATAATATAAAACATATCGAAAGCCCGGAGCGAACCTGCTTTCCACGGACCCAAGGCGTTAGTATTTTATTATCTGTGCCCATGAATAACAATTCAATAAAGGTTATGTTATGTGTCAAATACACAGCAATTTTCGAACCCGATCTCTGAAAGCTCGCCACTTATACATCTCCTGACTTCAAAGGCATGTTGTAGATATCTGCCGCTAGTTTTCTGAACGCCCTGAAGAGTAAGTAGCCCTTTGGTCCGATTCTCATAAAATTTGGTGGATTTCCTGAAAGAGAAAAAGGAATGAACAGGTTTCCACTACATATATAAACTAGAGGTAATATATACATAGATTAAAAACTCACAACTATTCCTTCGAGGATTAATTAATTCACCTCTGAATTCTACCAAAGGTGTTATGAGAACCCTTTTATAATTTACAAAGCAGTGGGACCGAGTGGGCCCGCCTACCGATCCGGAGGTTGTGGGTTCAAATCCAACCGTACTGGACTGTATCGATGGACTCGGTTGGTGGTAGGACTAGTTACCACCATCGTACCTAAGTCTGTCGCCATAGCAAAAAAAATAAAAATTGTTGTGTAGGGCATATTTATAGTCAAGATAGAGCCAGTTCCTGAGCTTAGAGGATTCCGAACGCTTCCCCGTCTTTTAATAAAAAAGCATCTAGGTATTAAAGGATTTCTGAATCTTACACCTCAAGGGGTAAAATAGGGATTAAAAGTTTTAATAACAGTTAAGTATAAGTCCGTCAGTTTCGAAGCGAAGTCGCGGGCTAAGTCTAGGCCACGCGGGCAAAGCCACGGACAGAAGCTATATAGTTTTAGTATATTTTCACGATACAGGAAGGTACTTCGTTATTTTTAGATTACCACTATATATCTGTGCAACATCAACCGCTTCGCCTGCATCTACTCGTAGTTCATTGACTTGAAACATATCACAACTCTACTCAATTCTTTAAACTAAACAAGTATACCGGAAAGCTTCACAATCAGATTTTTACTGATTTGCATGAATCTACCCAAGTTAAAATTAATAACCTGTCCACATTAAAAACAAAACCAGCGAGGGGTAAGGTACGGGTGTGCGATGATTTCGACCACGGTTATATAGTAAGTACGCCGCGCGCCACCGCCGACCATTTTTCGATCGGTGTAAATCAGCCGTTAAAATCTTTTATTTCACTAGCGATAATAGTTTGAATCCACCATGACTTTTGAAAAATAGATTACCATGGTTCGACTCATCGGACATAACTACAAAACCGATCTCGTAAGTTAAATCTTACGCTTTAATTTAATTAAATCTTTTTTGTCTCAAAACTCGTTGTTTTTGTCAGACTCGCACTTTGCCGATTTATTTTTACTACCCATTTGCTGGTAATAAATAGGTAAAGGTACGCCACAATAAATAAAACATTCGGTGAAAATTTCAACCGGCTTCCTGTTACGCTTCAAGAGGTCTCTGACGGTCATTGCATCATCTTTCGAAGTAGGTACCGGGAGAGCAGAGTTCTTTGAAGAAGCATACTACAGACCCCAAGTATTATTTTCTAATTAACATGAAAAAAAAGTTGGTTACACATTCCCTTCTCTGATAGGTTAGTCTGTATGCATCGACCTATAGGTAAAAGACAAAACCAGTCACAAAAATAAGGTGGAGACAGGTATGTACAGAACAGACTAACATTATAAGTCAAGGGAATGTATAAAAGATTTGAACAGAAAGATAACTACTGTATATAAGTACAGTAATAGACGCTCTAACTTCCCAGTATACATTTTTGCAACTTCTATCACTTCATCAGCAGTTGATAATATAGATCACCAGCACTGCCGGTAGCCATTGCCCTTGAATATTATAATGTTGTAGATTTACCAAATACACACTGAGTGTAAACAAACGCAACAGACACAAAAAAAGTAGATTAATTTACCTCCACTATCGGTAAGAATTACATAGGTCTACCTACCGCATAGTGTTTAGATAAGTGGTTGCAAGGTGATAAAACATCTCGCTTCAATGATGACAACAAAAATCGCGGCAAAATATGAGACAGTAAAAAACACAAATAAATAGGTACTTATAATTGTCTTATTATCATAACAACTTACCCACGTAGAACTTAAATAAAACAATGAAATAATTTAAATTAAATAATTTATGATGGCGAGATACATGCAAATAAATACTAAACCTAAACAACAGAGATCAATCATTACGCGGGAATCACTTCAGGCGTAGCTTGTGGCCTTTCTTCAGTAATAACGGGGCTTGAACTAGAACTTTTCACTGGTTCATTCTGTGGAGTCGCGTTTTTCTCTGGTTCAGACTGGAGGGAGTTGGGGCTGGAGATCGGTTTGATGTCTTCGAGGTCAAGTTTCTTGAAGCGGCACATGAGGGTGTCGGGGTCGCGCTCCCGGTCAGGCCCGCACTGCTCCCTGGCGCCGATCAGTTTGATCTCATCACTGTCCTGAGACTCGGTCTCCAACTCAAGCCGCCTCTTGCCAGCGATCACAACCTCCACCGCTCTACCACCGCCTCCCGCGCTCCTGTCGCTGCCGATTTCAACTTGATAAGGCGTGTCGGGCTCCACGAAGGCCTCCAGCACGTGATCGGCCCTCTCCTGCGCCTCCGAATGGCGAGTCTGTCCTTTGTTCTTCAATAGGTCGAACAGATCGATCGGTATCGACGTTTTGTTCGGGATCGCGACGAGAAACACGATGTTCTGCACGTCGGCGCTGATGTTCAGCTCCCCATCTTGGCGGCGGTCGAACAGCACCGATACAGGCAGAGCGGCTGCCGCCGACACCAGACAGACTAACGTGAAGAGCATGGTGCGTGCGTGTTGGCGATCTCCTCTGCGCTGACTGCGAGACGAGTACTCCCGCGCCGCTTTTACCACCGACGAACAGACCGGCTCTCGAATCGAGCACACTGTAACGGTCCCGGCGAATGTGGCGCACACTTGTGTACTAAACCTAAGCTTTTATTAATCAATGGAGATTCAGTTGCATTCGCTAGAATGAGACTACGCGATGACACACTTTCAACAATAAAACAAAAGATCCTTTCGAATTTAGTAACGCTTGTTAATGTAGCTTCAAGTATAAATGGTCTTTGAAGACAAATAGTTTGGACGAAATGCCGAACAACAATGCAGCGCATCAGAGCTGTAGGTCGGCTGGCAGTGACCGGGGTCAGGTCAGAACGGTCAGCGGTCACCCGATAACAAAGTTTCTGATACGCTTTGTAGTGCGCGTGTGCGCTATAAATAAATACATATTACCTACAAGTAGATTCTGATCGTAATCATAATTAATGTTTTGTATGTCCGAATGAAAAAAAATAACCCGGCCAAGTGCAATTTTGACAAGCCTCATAGCTCAGTTGATAGTAACTCTACCATCTGCGCTGTAGGCCGTGTGATGAATATTGATGTTTGTTTTGTTGGGGTGTTGTATCATATAGTGCGTATTTACAAAAAAAGGATTTTAGTATTCTATCCGTAATCTACTTAGTCCCCATATTACAAGCTATGCTTAGTTTGGGGCTAGATGGTGCTGTGTGAAATGAATTTTCTTGTAATATTCAAACTCGCGCACCAAGGAGTGTTCCGTCTGTACCACCATAAAGTAAGCAGATGCGTACCTAATAATAATCCTCCTAGCTAGCCTAAGCCGATAGAAGTAGGTACGTATTAGGTATGATACTTAATATTATTATACTTATTTATATAGGTACATATTTTTGAGAAAAGCACAAAAATCAACTTCACCAAGACCTCAATTAAAATTTTATATGAACTAAGCTAAACAAGCCTCACAGCTCAGTTGGTAGTAGCTCTGCCTTCTGCGCTGTAGGTTGTGGGTTCGATTCCCACCCAGGACAAACATTTATGTGATGAATATAGATGTTTGTTCTGTGTTTGGGTGTTGTATTGTATGATAAGTATGTATTTACAACAACAAAAAAAGTATCTATGTATTCTATTCGTAATCTAGTTCCCATATTACAAGCTATGCTTAGTTTGGGACTAGATAGCGCTGTGTGAAATTAGTGTCCTGTAATATTTATTTATTAGTGTCATGTAATATTTATTTAAAAACCAACCAGACATTGAATGTCTGTAAAAAAATACTAACATTGAATTTCCCTACCCTGAATTCAGACATATTTTTTTTAAATGTTTCATTTTTTTTTTCTGGCTTTACGACTTGGGTGTGCACATTGCAATAAACAATCAAACCTACTGCTGTACATGGGTCGAGGGTCATGCTGGAAAGGCGCACAGGAGGTGGGGTCCTCTTCTAAAACTTAATAGATAAGAATGTCTATGACAACATACAAAACTGTTTAATTCTTTGGTCAGATTCGTGTGAAAGTTAAAATAGCAACGTTAAAATTACTCTTATGATGATAGCGGTTCTCGAATTAAAACCGAACCCAGAATCTATATAATAGTAATACTATTAAGTACACAATGATAAAGACTTCGAAGATATCTCACAATATCTCCGTTGTTCTTTGAATTAGACTCAAAGCATATAAGTATATATAACTGTTTTTTTTTGTAGTGCCGCGAGCTGCATGCAGCCCGCGGAGGTGGACTTTCATTTTTTATTTGTTGTGAGGGTTTTGTTTTTTTTTATGTGACAAAAGTAATAAAAAAAAAAATATAAATAATATATATGAAAAAAAAAATGGAAAAATAAAGGCGTTTGTAACGGTCCTTAGGTAATCTGACTGATTCCTTTGCACATAGTTAGTTTAATTGTACTTTTTATTGAATAAATGAATGTTAAAAAAAAATATAAGTAAACAAAATTTATGTAAAATCAAAAATATATAAAAAAATATATTTGCATGCACTACATTTAAAAAAAAACAAACATAACTCAAGGCGGTATGCAAAAATTAGTGTAGCCGTATGTGGGGCTATACAAATATTGACATTGCCTTTCCTAAATTAAAAAAAAACAACCATAATTGAAGTCAAAGTCAAAGTCAAATATATTTATTCAGTAAGATTTTTTAGGATCACTTTGAAACGTCAAATCTACCGCCTGTTCGGAATCGCGACCAGCACACAAGGAGAAAGGCAAGAACCTCGGGCTAGTTTTTTTTTTTCATGATCCATTACAATAGCTTAAAATTATCTAATACTAATTACAATTTATTCACTGGAGCAAATTCATTTTTTTAATGCCAGGCTATATCTTCTAGGTAATCTGAAATTTTATAATAAGCTTTCCTGGATAGCTTTTGTTTTACAAAATTTTTGAATTTATTATTTGACAAGCTTAGCACATCACTTGGCAATTTATTATAAAAGCGTACAGTTTGCCCTATGAACGATTTATTAACCTTATGGAGCCTAGTTGTGGGAACAGCGAGTTTATTCTTATTTCTAGTATTATAATTATGTTTATCACAGTTTTTGTCAAATAAGCTTATGTTTTTACGCGCGTACATAATATTTTCATAAATATATTGGCAGGGCATAGTCAATATATTTATTTCTTTAAACTTGTCTCTTAATGAATCTCTGGGACCCATTTTGTAAACAGCGCGAACAGCCCTCTTCTGCAAAACGAATATGGTGTCTATATCTGCAGCACTTCCCCACAGTATTATGCCATATGACATAATACTGTGAAAGTAACTGAAGTAAACTAGTCTTGCTGTAGCAACGTCTGTGAGAAGACGTATCTTCTTTACAGCATATGCTGCAGAACTAAGTCTCTTCGCCAGTTTATCTATGTGTGGGCCCCATTGAAGTTTATTATCTAAAGTTAATCCCAAAAATACAGTGGTTTTGACTAATTCTATGTTTTCCTCTTTAACTTTTACATTAGCTTTAACTTCAGTTACATTTGGTAAAATAAATCGAATACATTTGTTTTTTTTCTGATTGAGTACTAAGTTATTTACATTAAACCAGTTAACAATTTTTGAGATTGCATTGTTTACGTTGTCAAAGTTAGTCATTTGTCGCTTCAATCTAAATAGAAGTGACGTATCATCTGCAAACAGAACAATCTCATGGTCATCTTTAATTATTTGGGGCAGATCATTAATATATACTAAAAACAAGAAAGGCCCCAATATAGAACCCTGCGGCACACCCATGGTAACCAAAGATCCTGAAGAACGCTATCCGTTCACGTCGACATGCTGTATGCGATCACTTAGGTAAGACGTGAGCAAGTCTAGTGCAACACCCTTGATACCATAGTGGTCTAATTTCATAATCAGTGTTTCATGGTGCACGCAGTCAAAAGCCTTAGACAAATCACAAAAGCGGTATGCAAAAATGACTTTTGCCTTCTTAACCTCTATGATTCCAGTGAAAAAAAAAAATCGTATCCGAACGTCGTGCTCGTGGAATCATCGGATACTCGTACGAGTATTCATAGGGAAAAAATCGTATCGGATTCAATTCTCGTGCTTGGCCATTATATTTTGAAATTATTTCGAACTCTACATAGACCTAGGTAAAAATTGGCCAATTTAGAAGCGGCATTGACATTTGTTTGAAAATCTCCATACACTTCGCTTGAAATTGCCATATCTGGTACGCTATAGATCTATGCAAAATTTGAAATTTTCGAACGGCGATAGTCATTTTTTTGTTCGAAATTGTTAATTTTTGCCATTTTTCCCGCACAAATATCAAGTTATCCACAACTTTTACTATGAAAGTAGTGAAATTTTCGATTTTTCCTCTACTCGCCGATAAATACCCGATACGTATAAAGTTCCCCGTTGACTCGTCGCCTGCATCAACACAAACACCATGTCAATCAGTGAGTGAGTGAGTCAATCGTAATCGCGCTTTGTTGGTTATTGGTTATGGTTATATACGCCTGATGATTAAATTCGAATTACGGCTATAATTATGTATAAAGAAAAGTCCTCTAATAACTTGCCAAATGGAAATTATGATTTCTTCTCGAGAAGTTAATAGTGAATCGGAAGAAAAAGACAAGAAACATATTATGAATGATTTCACAAAGTTTTCAGACTAATTGTTGCTACATACATAAATACTTCCTATGCAATTTACTGAGTTTTATTAAAATCTCGATTTATTACATTAACTTATTAAAACACCTTAAAATAACATTATGAAAACATTGTATATCATTTAATTATTTTGCCATATTTTACACAGCCAGAAATATTTTCGTGGCTATTTTATACTTTCATCATTCCGTTTAAATAAATCAAAATACAGCCAACTTACGTGGCTGGTTAATATTTTATTTATATTTCTTTGAAAAATGCTACTAAGAACAAAACAGCCAAGTCTAAATATTAATATGAATAGCAACGGTTGTAAATACTGCATTAAATAAAAAAATAATAGATTTTAAAACTGATACATAAATTATATATTTCTGATTATTTTATCCTCAATTATAAAATAATCAGAAAGTCGATATATAAACGAAGTGTAACCATCGACAAATAATCGCTTATAACAACTCTGTTTCTACTTTTGTCACGTATGGTGTCCCTCAAGGTAGTGTTCTTGGACCTACTCTCTTCCTCGTATATATAAACGATCTGGTTAAAATGTCTTCCTGGTATATTCACGTATGCAGATGACACTATTCTTCTCATTAGCGGGCGTAATTGGCCTAAAGCAGAATCGCGTGCTGTGACTACATTGCAAACCGTGCACTCGTGGCTCTCACATAATCTTCAAACGCTAAATGTCCAAAAAAACAAGTTTCTCACTTTTTCCCCATTAGCAAGAACACATCCTTCACCATCATTCTCTTTATACGCCCACAGGTGTAATCTTATATCATCCAGCCCTTGTCAATGTCCCAACCAAGAACGCGCAAATCAAATCAAATACCTTGGCGTCTGGTTAGATTCTACCTTGACCTGGACTCCACATACCGAATGCACAGTTTCAATGGTTAGAAAATTAATATATATATCTTCAAAAATGTGAGAAGGAGTGCTGATTTATCCCATTTAAAAATTGTTTACTATGCTCTCGCACAATCAGTTTTGATCTATTGCATTGTGGCGTGGGGAGGCTCTTTTAAGACGAGCGTGTTGAGAGTTGAAAGGTTTTCGAGAGCTGTATTAAAAGTTATGCTGTCCAAACCAAGACTATTTCCTACAGCCACCCTTTATTCGATACGCGAAGTACTAGCCGTGCGTCAACTTTTTATTTCCTAACCTAGTAAATTCAAAACGTAGATCCGACATCGTGTGCAAAACATAGCCGTGTAGAACTGCTGTTGCTAGCAGACACTTCTTCTACCTCAGTAGCTCACTGTACAATAGAATCAACAAAATAATAACTATATATCCCCTCACTTTAAACAAATGCAAATCCAAATGCGTAATGTGGCTTCTGACTCTGACATACGATGATATTGAAGAACTTTTACAAACTCCTTAACAGTGATGAGCAGTTTTTGCATACCTAAACAATCCCTATAACCTTATAACCCTATTTCCTTCACCCTTTCCTACTTATCACCATACAATGTTTCCAACACAAACCATATCACACCATCATACATTCACCTACATTGGACCTTCCGTTGCCCAGACTCTTAAGAGACTGGTGTTCTCGGGAAATCCACTTACCACTTCCACATCACACACTCTCCCTTTAACACAGGGGAATCCAGATAGTCCGAACTCGAAAGAAGAGGTTGGTGTTCTACACCGAAAGAGTCCCCATTGCATAACAACACACACTCACACCCACACACCCTTAACACACCCCATCTCTCTCACACCTACACACACACACACCATATCATACACACACAAATTTTATTTATTCTTATTGATTTAAAGATTTTTATATGATATATGGTGCATAGATATTCAAGTAATTGCGATTTTAGGGGCTTTTGACTTTAGCATGATAGCGGAAATACTGAGCGTTTTCGCTATAGAGAAAAAATAAAAAATCCTTCAACCACTTCTAGTTTCCTTTCTCTTCTCTTCAGTTATATACGACATTTACGAGCCAAACTTCAGCACCAGACCTGCAAGACCAACCACTACTGCTGCTGCCTAGATAAAAAGCGGCAGCATTAGGTTCTGAGTTATCGCGATAAATACACAAAACAGCAAAAAACGCAAACCACATTGCTTAGTGACCTGGTGAAACAGTTGAATATCTCCAAAATTCGGTAACGAGCCTCGACTTCTTTTTATTTTAATTTAAAAAACCTGGTGAATTCGAAATACGCGCCAACTAGGGTGTAGTGGGCGCGGCCTACGTCAACTAGCGAATGACTGCGCAACGTCCCCGAGTTTACAAGTTCGAAACTAGATGCCGCGATTAAAAGTTAACCGTTTCTGAATCGCGCTGACGAAAACAAACTGCGTTTCACGACCTCAGCTCAGTAAATTTAGTTATTCATACTTACCTGGCACAGGGGACACCGTGATCACAAAGGCGGTTCCCCCAGAGCGAGGCCTATCCATTGCACTGCGGATGGGTTGACCTCTGCGATTATCCCTAATGCGGATAACTCGGGTGCGTTATTTTTGATAGTGGGGACTGCGTACGCGCTGTCCCCCTCAGTATTTTGAAAACCATAAACATTGATGTTGAATTATATAATTATAAATTAAAAGTAACGAGCCTTGATTGACCGTTTTTATTTCACTTATACACTAGTATAATAGGTTTAGGTATATCGCTGAACATGAAAATGAATATTAGGATTTGATTTGCTCGACTAATGTCACAAAAAAAAATCCAATACCTAATAAAAACGCCCAGTAGTAAAAATGTCCTGTTATGAAAATGTGCAATGCAATCAATTTAATTGCCAATTGAAAAAATATAGTTTAAGGGTAAGCTTTGCGGTGGGTACATAATTATATTATTATGTATAATTTATATTTTGCAATATTAAAAAACCGGTTTAATATTATTCAGTGTATTTTATTTAATATTAAATAAAATATTTAAAATTATGAAAAAAAATACTTCATCTGTATTTTAAATACGATGGTTATACTCGTAGAACCATCTACTATCGCATGAATTAACATTTAGCGATAGACATAATTTTTTTTTTTTTTAATCAACTGCCTAGCTGAAACTTCATACGACTTAGTGATTTGTTCTTAGAATAAAAAACGCAGTTCCACATTATAATGATTGATAATATGAATTAAGATCAGAGCAGATTCAAAAATTACTATAATAAAATCATTTCACTGCAGTCGTTGTATTTTGAAAGGACACTTATGACATTTTTTATAATTGTCGTGGAGTACATTTAAAATAACTATTTTAATGTACTCCATTACATCCTTACATTATTGCAAAGGCCGCGAAATAGGCAATTGCAGGTCGAGTATGAGTTTGAAGGCTGAGCCGTAGGCGAGGACTACAATACGAGACAGGCAATTGCCATTTACAAGCCTCATAGCTCAGTTGGTAGTAACTATGCCTTCTGCGCTGTAGGCTGTGGGTTCGATTCCCACCCCGGACAAGCATTTGCGTGATGAATATAGATGTTTGTTCTGTGTTTGGGTGTTGTATCATATCGTACGTATATATTTACAAAAAGTATTTAAGTAGTGTATCCGTAATCTAGTGCCCATTATTACAAGCTATGCTTAGTTTGGGGCTGATAACGCCGTGTAAAATTAATGTCCTGTAATATTTATTTATATTTATTTCCGCCGAGGCATATCTAAAGTGCTTTTCTCAAAAGAATGCAGGGAAATAAAACGTACTTTTTATATTATACCTACATTTAATTTAATGAATATTAAAAGTTACATTAGTCATATTGGGGCAATAACGAAAAGAAAATGTTACTTATTTATTTCTAGTTTTAGCAATCTCATTAAAATATGCCATAAATACAGTTTCGGAGAAAATGTACTACACTTTTTTTACACCTGCTTACACTTTTTTTTTAGTTTTTACAACTCAATAAATGTTCATATACTTTCATGTATTTTACTTCTGACTTCGCTGGAAGCAGGTTTTCTATTGACAATTTGTCTTCTGATCTTAAATCTGGTGGAGTACAATCAATCTCCACTTCACTCTCTGAACGCCGGAAACAGTTAAATGATTAAATGTATATAATATGGTAATCATGTAAATAAAAATTAAAACGAATTTTCAGCTTTGCCGCCAATTTCATATATAACATCTGTGCCGAAAGACACATTTTTATGGCTATTCAGCCCATAGATAAGTATTACCTACTCACAGTGAGATACAGCCACGTGAACACAATTTGTACTAAGCAAAGAGAATTACTCTGGTATGCTAAGATTGATAAAAGAGATCCAATCAAAGAGTATTTAATAACTCCAGCACGCCGTTTCTGGAGCGTTGTAATGTTCCAAATTCAAAAAGTGCTCGAGCAATGGATTTGATTTTCATTGTCCGTAAATTCGATACTTCGCGTGTTTCTTTTTCGAAAATAATGTCAATATTTCCATGCATATTCGAGAAAAAGTTTTTTTTAAGATACTGGCCACTTGTACAAAGACAAGTAGTAATCTTAAAATATAGATAAGTATATTCATAATCACAAAAGCAGTTTGGATTGTTTTATAATGGACATCTCTACAGTTGGACCTTTTTCTGGTTGTGTATTTCTATTCCTGGTAATTTTTTAGCTGGGTATTTTTATACTTGGACGTTTTTCCGATTTGAAATTAGTCGTGCTAATCGTCTTGTCTTGATTCGCTATGTAACACAATGCATGCATCGATCTAGAAGTTCCTATACCTAGGAAGTAAATTGTGCGTCAAAAAATATTTTGCGGCGCGACGGATCAGAGCGGATTGGTAGGTACTAGTGGCGCGACGGCGGCGTGGCAATGTGTAGATATACGATCTTGTTACTTTCTTTCTTCTCTGTCCTTACCTAGTTAATCTTCTTCGTGTCAATAGAGTCAAAGTAACGACTCATATTTGATCCGTCGAGCCCTCAATAGCCTGATCGGTTGCCTGGTCCTTATATGATGTTCAAGCGGTTCCTATCAAGGTAGGAAGCATATGCGGTATATCTTGTATTGCAGTAGGTACCGCAATCGCACTGCATATTGTAGGGTCAATAAAACCTCACCAAGCCAGGTTAGTCCGGCGGCGGCGGCGGCGGCGTGGGCCCGGAGCATTTATGTAGGTATAGGTTTTTCCAACACACCGGCCACTACAGGTTAGTGTACCACCTACAGACCAAAGCGGATCGAATCCACATTCAAAACGTACAGTCTTTTCCTACTCTTGAATATGTCTTAAGTCTCTTTATGGCAAGAGTGAAAGGCGTCTTCTCGCCCATTGTGCTTCATTGTCAGCCACATATCCGGTAAATCGTAGTGATACGATAGTCTATTTCAAAACAATAGACCTACAAAGTATTTACCTACCTATATAACTTTGTAAGACCCTATGCCCTACTAGATTTTTGGCTTATTAACACTGGAAACAATGTAAGGTACCTGCCTACTAAAGTGTGCAAATATTTATTGAAGGAGGTAGGTACTTACCTACCTCAAGACGCTATATTTTTTTAATGGGGCACTTCATTTTACACATAATTAGCTACCTACTTACTTCATTGTAGGTAGGTATGACAGAAATAGGTGACAGTGTTTTCTAACAGCAAACCGCTCTGTAGATAAAGATAATTATTTACATGTAGGTAAATAATTATCTTAAATACAATTATATACGTAACCTATTAACCTACTTGATTTTATCGAATTGATCTAACTAGAATATGATCACTGTAGTATAGGGTTAGATAAACCACAAACAGGTTTATCAGGTTTTTCAATAAGAATTATTATTTATTTTCAACAAAAACAATTTACAATTATACAATTGCTTATCCTAAGCTTAGTGCCTAAATAAATGCAAAATATCACTTAGAAGAACATTCAGCTTTTAGTTACTTATAATTCAATGGCAGAGTGAGCATTTTCCGTATAAACAAGTGATCACCTGTCACCGAGATTAGACGAAATTATTGAGTATCATTATCATGTCAGAGGATTACTGGTGGCGCCTCTTGCGGAGGAAGGGTAGAAAGATGCTTGCGATCCGTTGCTTCAGTCTGTAACAAAAATAAATGTAGGTATGTTAAACGAGTGTAGGTGTACCTGCCTGAAATGTGATAAATTGGTACATATTTGATTTATGAGAAAGTTTCGCTCCATTGCGAATATGAGAAATTGCACGATAAAGAAATTATGAAACGAAATAAGTGTTACCTACCTGTGTGTAGTCTCTTGTTTTCGCAGCTGCGCTGACTTCTTGTGGCTCTTGAGAATGGGAACCGGCTCGACGGACACATCGTCGAGGTTCGACGGCTCCTCGGGCTTCTCTGGCGCCTCTTGGGGTTTCGACTCCTCAGGTTTTGCTTCGGACGGTTTATCCGGCTTGTCTTCGACCGGTTTCTCAGGCTTGGCTTCTAGTATAGGCTTTTCTTCCGGCTTCGGCAGCGGTAGATCTTCCGGCGAAGACGTCGTGGGTTTCGGCTTCAGTAGCTCTTGCTCCAACGATTCCAAATCGAAGAGATCGCTTAAGTCGATATCAGAGAGCGCGGATACGAACGATTCCGCTGGCGCCACCGCGAAGACGACGCCGTCGATGTTGAGTCTGTAGTTTTCGGAGCCATTTTGCCGCTGGTCGTAGATAAGTTTGTGGTCTCTGTGGTCGCACGCAGGAGCGGCGGCGATCGCGGAGAGCGCGCCGAAGAGAAGGGCCACCTCGCACACGACTCGCCTGTAGTTGACCATCGCGGAAGGTGCCTGCACAGTGACTGAG
This sequence comes from Venusia cambrica, assembly GCA_951394065.1. Taxonomy (NCBI): domain Eukaryota; kingdom Metazoa; phylum Arthropoda; class Insecta; order Lepidoptera; family Geometridae; genus Venusia; species Venusia cambrica. The sequence continues at coordinate 4,232,060 of OX596060.1, read as the reverse complement.
CCTCACTGCCGAGGTCCCGTTGTACCCACTCTCCGCTGCATCTTGTATTTATTCGCCCAGATAGCGGTATACGGCTCCCGTAACACTAGCTAAACTGGAATCGATGCAAGACGGCTCCGATAAATAGAGAACACCCGTTACGGATCGATTTCAATAAATATCGATGGGCTGACATTGTAGCGGACTAGGAAATGCCAGTCAAGCGTTTATGAACAGGCGGAATGGCCGGTAGGTCTAGATATGAGGATGAAGATCGACATATAAAACGAGCTGGGATTATTTCTTGTACCTACTAAATTTATATACTTAAAAGCTTTCCCACGCTTCTTCTCCATTTAGTTTTTACATTAATTCTTATCAATTACAATGAGGTAGATTTTGATTATAGCAGACAAGAATTACCTAGTAGCAAAAGTCTTAAGTATTTTGAATGTAAAATTATTAACGGTGTCTAATAAACTTATTTATTTATTTTTCTCTCACAGAAGTTACTAACACATATTTATAAACTATGGGGTATAGACATAAGTATTTAGGTAGGTACTAAACTAAGAGGCACCTAAACATTATCCAAAGGACACGGTGAAAGTTGTCAATAAACTAACGCGAAGTCGGTCAGTAATTTATGTATTTAAATTACATTAAAAACGTGTTTAGTGTTTGTGAGTTAAGTAGGTCCTAGATACTTAGCTAAAGCTCTTGTACACAGACCCAGATAACGCGCAAGCAAGCCCCATGTCTGCAATGAAAGATGAATGCTCAAAATTATTCAAACATTCCACTATTTTGTATCCGTTGTTATTCTTAGTTTAATTGCTATACGAAGTGCTTACTTCAAATTCCGGGATTTTAGGCATTTCCAGTAGACCATTAGTTTACCCCGGGCAACGGAATCCTATGGCTTTTGCTAGCCGTTATATCTGAATTATCAATACACTGGTGGTAGAACATGTAAAGGTTCACCTGTCTATCCACCTGGTGATACCTTTGTCGCGGTTATGTTATGTATAATAGATACCACTTTCTTAATCAGTATAGAGGCGATTCTATCAATTATGTTTCAAACGAAACCAGCCCCTACCGGGTATCTCGTAGAAATTCTTAACAACAGATAACAGAATAATATCAATCATAAGTAGCAATCTTTTGATTTCATCTTCATCTTGATAATTCTGGTCTATAAATATCTGCAACGCCGTGTTTTATGAAGTTCATTGATGTTAGGATTGGATTTCTAGCGTACAACGACATAGGGCTTGCAATACGAAATCCATAGTACTGAGCGAAACACAACTTTTCGTTATAAAGGCGATAAAACTTTTTTTTTATCTAGAATGTCATTTATGCAGACATCGTTGTGCTTGTTATGTTTTGTTAAGGTAGAAAACAGTAATTATACCCTAAAACATGTTATTTTACTCTTAAAACAGTTTTTCCCGACGTCGATCAAAACATATCTAAGTCTTGTTGCTCTGACAAATGAATGGCATTGGTCCGTGACACAGATAAACATCGGCATCGAAGCCTTCAAACGGATAAGAACCTGAACCAAGATGCACCGGCGCTTTCGCCTAACTGTACTTACTGGTTAAGCCCACTTGACGTAAAGAACGGTAAAACAGCTTTATTTTATTTGCCCTTATCTGCTTTACTTAATTGACCCACATTTTTATTACTACCTACACTTGTATCAATCTTTCTCTTCGTATGAATTTATACATTATACTTACTGAAGTGCCTATCTGTGATAGACACCTACAGTTTTTATTTATGATCATTAAATGACCGCATAAAAAATGGCGGTATTCCCGAGAATAGCACCAATTTCAATAGCACCAAACCTAACCTATTCCCACTAAGAGCACCTATCGACATGTTGGTTTACTGCTCAGGGACGCTACCGCCGACGGCGAAGCCGATCTCCATTGGCTTAAAATTAGCTTCATGAGAACTAGAAACGATTTTTACCGTCAAATGTACTGAACGGATAGGTTTCATAACATGTGTACACTTTTGAGATGGGAAACGCCATTTTGGATATGACACATACCCGGTAGTAAAAATCGTTTCTAGTTCTCATGAAGCTAATTTTAAGCCAATGGAGATCGTCTTCGCCGTCGGCGGTAGCGTCCCAGTTTAGGAATAGTTGCTAATATTCATTCCCAAAACTAGCAACAACTAACTCTTTAAAAGTCTATGATATGTGAAATGGCTTAGCTTCAGCGATCATATCTTCCACAATACTGTAGCATTTACTTTGAAAATAATATATGTTATAGTTCAGGATAGATGCTAGAACGCTTGTTTTGAAAACACGATTGCATAAAATTTTCTCTATAGAAAAAAAATCCAAAGTTGACTCTAATTTCTGATGAGCTGCGTATACCTAATTAATTTATTTTTGTGTCTAGTTGAGGATATTTTCTCACAAATTTCTGAAATATTTCCCCGTGAATGTTAAAATATTATACCTATTTTAGAAAATAAGGTCTGCAAAATGAAATTGGTCCCATTTTAATTTAATTCGATGAAGATCTTTGGACCTGGGGCCTCAACGGACATCAGAAAATATCTCAGAATGTCATCAGAAAGATATCTCCGCCAATTGACGTATCGTCTGATTTGCATGATTATTTTTTGGTTTATTTCATGGTTGTTTTCAATAAGTAGAGTGGTGACGGGTTCAAATCCGGCTTTATCACTTGCACGATTTACCACGTAAAATAGTACAAGTGATAAAATCGTGTTTTAATTATTTCACTTATCACTAAAAAGATAAAAAATAGAACAGACTTCACTAAAAACTTGAAACTAATCCTATGAGTAAGGTAAGTAATATATTTTTGAAGTTGGTGCTTTGATAAACCGGTTCCATTTAGTTTTTTTTTCAAAAATACCTTACTACTAGCTGTAAAAAACATTTTTATTTTTTTTACTTTTCCAGGTCGTTCAGCATCTACCCAATAAAACAATGATATAATAAAGCTTAGGTTTTTATTGATAGTTTTCGAATGGCTTTCGTAATATGTTTTTGAGTGGGTTATACATACCAGTTGGATTTTTGAGACGGAACAGTAAGGTACCTGCCTGTAGGTACTGAAAGAGTTATGTATGGTCTCTTAGGAACGTTTTACTGTAACTACAATGGTTAAGGTGTTCCTTATTCCCTTACTGTCACGTCTCAAAGATCCACTTTGTATAGATACATACATTTTTACATTATAAATTAACAACATACATACAACCTTCAATGGACAAAAAACGCCACCAGCCAAAGGGTTCAGGTTTCAGTGACCTTATTATTATAATTATTTATTTACTATCACGCGTTTATAATAAATCTTGAATTTATATAATATCAACTCATCAATACTGAAGCAACTGTCATAAAACATATATTAATAGTTACCACTCAAGTCAAATGCTTAAACTGTGCTAAACATTACTTACAACTGTTATAACAGAGAAATACTTATAATAATTATAACTTATAACTAAATACAAAACTATAACGCTATATATACTATTGTAAAAAGGCCACAAGTATAACAGGAAGACAAAATTCCATAAGGCACACCTTTGTCACTAAAATAATATCAATTTAAGAATATCAAAGTTCACTGACCTGCGTCTCACAGGCCTTTAATTTAAAACGGAGCTCGCTAACAACATTTTATCGAAAAAACATTTATTGATCTTGTTTTTCGCCCATACGATGCAATTCTGTTTATCAGTCTTTTGTAGCTTTAACGAATTCGCATCAAAATACACAGTATTTTGATGCGAAAAAAACGGGCGTATATCGTGGTAAATACCCATTCCTTTTGACAAGCCTCATAGCTCAGTTAGTAGTAACTCTGCCTTCTGCGCTGAAGGTTGTGGGTTCGATTACCACCCAGGACAAACATTTGTGTGATGAATGTAGATGTTTGTTCTGTGTTTGAGTGTTGTATTGTATGATAAGTATGTATTTACAAAAAAAAAGTATTTAAGTATTCTATCCGTAATCTTGTTCCCATATCACTAGCTATACTTAGTTTGGGGCTAGATGGCGCTGTGTGAATTGAATGTCTAAAATATTTGTAATTTCTACGTATCAAAGTAATGTGCTTATAGGTTTGCTTATTAGTTACCTCTTCTAGGATAAACGCCTGAATAAATCTTAATTAAATTCGCCATAAATATAGTGAATACTGTGAAGAATAACGTAGGCTTCTTTATTGTAGGACGGGGCGGCTCTTGGCTTTCATCTCACCTCGTGTCAAGTTATCATAAGGCCGAAGATGAAAGCGCACTTCACCCGGTATCATCACAGACTGAGGAACTGATTATCTTATCTCTAAATGCCGGAACACAGCAATTTGGAATTGGTCTAATGGCATCAGACCTAGGTAAGATGGTGGTAGCAGCCACAGAGATAAGTCCTACCACCAACCAAACCAAGCACAAATTTGTACTCCCCCTGGGGATTGAACCAGGGACCTCTGGGTCTGACACCGGTAGGCGAAACACTAGACCTTGGAGGCGGGAAATACTAAAATAAGAACACATAATAGTTTAAGACTAGTAGAGCCCCTCGCCGCCAAGCATTGCTGTGTTCCGGTTTGAAGGGTATGGTTGCCGGTGAAATTACGGGCTCGCGAGACTTAACACCTTTATGTCTCAAGTTGACGTCAATGCAGTGCAGTGGGCTATGTTCTTTATGGATGTGATCTACGCAGTAAGCCATTTTTACTGACCCAAGATGGAGCACACTTGCATAAAAGAAACCTATTTACTCTGGACTTGAAGACTCCAAGATTGTACTCGTGCGGAAGAAACATACAATATAATAAATGTACCATTGTTATTGGAAAGAGATGTACATAATATTAGATGGGCTACTTGCTTGTTCCGAATCCTAGATGTATATAAAATGGTACTTTACAAGTTGTTGGTATACTCCGCGGCGACGACCCTCAGCATGTGTTGGTAGAAGCCGTCTCCGAACCGCAAGCGGTACAGCGACGCGTCGAGGTATCGTTGGACGGAGAAGGCGCAGACCGACGCCGGAGCGCCGCTCGAGCATAGATCCCGGGACGCCGCGCACAGGGTCAACGCTTGCTTCCATATCCCTGAGGTCACTGTACACAATATTATTGCGAGTGTTGTTTTAAAATTGTTAAATTGGAAGAAATGGAGCTCAAATGCCTCTGCTTATGCCCAACAATGGGGTGATCAGGGCTGATAGTAAGATTATTTAGAAGATGTTAATATTATTTGATACATTTTTTTTATTGTCCGATGGGGAAGTGCTTGGCCTTGATCTCACCAGATTTTTGTGTTACGATAAGGCCAAAGGTCCCGGGTTCGATCCCCAGGGGAGTACAATATTGTGCTTGGTTTGGTTGGTGGTAGGACTTTGTTTAAGTCCGCCTGGCTAGCTACCACCATCTTACCTAATTATGTCGCCATAGTTACAATTCTTAAATTGTTGTGTTCCGGCATTAAGCGATAAGAGCCAGTTCCTCAGTTTGTTGAGGATTTCGGGTGAAGTGCGCCTCCCTTGTACCAGGTGAGATTAAGGCCAAGCGCTTCCCTGGCCTACAATAAAAAAAAAAAAGTGTGATGCATTCAATTGTGATGTATTTATTTACAGAAGTGTTGCATGTCGTTGTCGCACTGCTGAGTGAGCTGCTGCAAGGTCACCGCCCCGTCGATACCCGGCACTGTGCCTCCGACTATCAGCGTCGATTCAGGGGCCACAGAGTTTGACACTTTGCTCTCGATTTGCGATTTCAATGCCTGAAACGATTTATTTAATAAGATAGGTTTTTCCATTTTCCCACAGATCCATAAGCACTCATTTTCGGATGGCATAACGATGGGATAACGGGCGGAAAAAATATGATGAAATAGAAGGAGATTGGCCATTCATCTAATTTGTAATTAAAGTTGCCATGACAACTATTACACTCTAGAAGCTCTTAGCTCCACATGTTTCTTAACCACAAACCACTGTGAAACGATTGTAATTATCCCACACGTTTGTGAGCCCTGTGCTTTCTTGGCAGGCAATCATGGCAGACGTACGTGTCTATGAACCCAAATTAATGAAATACTTTAAATATTGTTTTACCCGACTACGGCGAAGCAAAAAGAAGGGTTATGATTTTGACTCGACATTTCGACGCTATGTGTGTACTTTTATCAACTAATGTGGTAATGCTGGAAGCGTCTTGATTATCCGCTTGTTATATATCCGCTGGCTGTGTGACTTCACGTTAAATTGAATATGACATATAATTCAAAATAAATGGAATGGCGCTCTCTAGGATATAAAGTTATCAACTTAAAAATGTTTTTGTTGATGATGCTATGTTCGGTATAAAAATAAACACATTATAAAAATGTATATATTGTTAAATGTTGCTTGCATGCACTCAATAATTGGGAATAGTTTCTAAAATCACGCCTCAGTTCATCCATCAGAGCATATGATATGAAGAGATACAGAGCCATCATGTATTTTGGGTAGGTTTCGAGAGAAAATATGTTTGGCTCACAAAACATATTTTCTCTCCAAACATACCCAAAATACATACATAAATAGCCCTCAAATCATTCAAATAAAAAGAAAGATAAGTAAATAGACTACTGAAAAATCACGCTCTAAAAATTATGAAACAAGAAAATATTCACAACTAAAAGTGTTATAAACAAACTATTCAATATATCGTCTATTAAATAAACAACTTACATATTCCATATTTAAAAGTATATATTACATATTCGTATTATTCATAGTGTTCAGAGCCATGGACTTTTAAGGCCCTTGTCAGTAGCCGGGGGTTTTTCGTTTTTGAATTTACTTTTTATATGGAAAGGGAATCCAATAAATTCTTAGGATTCCCTGCTCCTTTGTTTTATCTCAAAAAATGTGATGTGTCTGAAGATTTGAAACTTACTTGAGTTCTTTGTTTTATCTCAAAAAATGTGATGTGTCTGGAGATTTGAAACTTACTTGAGTTCTTTGTTTTATCTCAAAAAATGTGATGTGTCTGGAGATTTTAAACTTACTTGAGTTCTATCATATGCATTCATTTTCTTTGTCTCTTCTCTGATCACATACAGGCGGTAGTAAGTTGGGATGTGCTGTAACAAATAAAAATCGTAGTTAAGTACTTTATAAAGTTAAAAAAAATCTTTTAAAATAAAAATGAGTAGGTACTTTCTTATTCATTAAAGTCGAAAAAGGCGAACCAAAGTGTGTGCACCTTTTAACTTAACCACATTTAACTCTAATATTGCAAATAAAGGTTTACATCCGGGGATGTTCAGCAGTACTTCACACCAATTCAATTTCATATTCAAATATCTTTATTGCTCCAAACATGGTATAAAGGTGGTAAATAATGATTATAAATAAAGTTCTCATGTTTCACTATAATCTAGCATGCAATACTTATTGGTAACATAATAATATTAATTAATTAATAAAATTATAATCTGCGATTAGCTAAATTAATTAAGTAAGTCATTAATGTCATAAAAAATATTTTCATTCAGCCATTTGAACAATTTCTTTTTAAATAAATATGTACTCATTAGTCTAATGTCATTTGGAATCTTATTATAAATTTTTACACACATAGTCAAACAATGATTACTATATTTGGCAGAATGTGAAGCTACTTTTAGAATAAGTCTATTTGGGTCTCCACATTTTTATTTTTTTACGACGAGGAAGCGCTTCACCTTCATCTCACCTGGTAACAAGTTGAGATAAGGCCGAAGATGGAGGCGCACTTCACCCGGAATCCTCAACAAAGTGAGGAACTGGCTATTTTAACTACATAGCCTAGGATTTCTGTCACATGCTTTTTTTTCTGTCAATACTGCGGTTACCAGCCTGCCTGCCAAGCATGGTGATTATAGCGAATACCCACATTTTGTCCATTAGATGGATTGGCTCTAGGCTTGCCTGGGCACGAATGGGCTGGCATTCCCACGCACCGAGAACCATGGTGAACCGCTTTGAATGAAGGGTGGCTATTTTAATAAGGCACTCTTTAGGGCTCTTTAGCAGGGGCTCATGTCTGCATTGGACGTATTACAAGCTCAATGGTGTTAATAAAAAATGACGCCTTACTTTTGTATCAGCAAGCATCAGAATCCTGTGCACATGTGGGTGGTCAGTAGTATCAGGTGACAGTCGATTCAAACAGTCCGGGTACATTTCTGCTAATACTACACTGTTGGCGCCTCCAAGCTTGGTTTTATTGTACTCCTTTATTGCTAACTCGTCGAGCTTGTCGTAAATTTGGCTGGCCACTTTGAATTTGATTCCTGAAAAATTTACTGCTTTGTGACCATCTATCACTCTCCCAGACAATCATAATCTGTCATTCATTCTGAAATAGCATGCACATCCAATTTGAAAATACTGTACTGGCCCAGATGGATGTTTTTTTTTTTTTGTACAGTGTGTCAGCGCTTAGCCTTCATCTTACCAGGTTTCAAGTAAAGGTAAGGCCGAGAGGTGGAAGTGCACTTCACCCAGAATCTTCAACTGTTTAGTAACTGGCTATCTTACCTTTAACACTTTGGTAAGATGGTGTTAGCTAGCCAGGACATAAACAAAGTCCTACCACCAACCAAACCAAGCACAATATGGTTTACCCCTGAGGATTGAACCCGGGACCTCTAGATCTGAAACCGGTAGGCAAAGCACTAGACCACAGAGGCGGTTGTGAAAGGTTTCATAGGATTCCATATGGATTTCGTTTTTATCGGCGTATATGTAGTCTGTTCCATATGATATGTGTGTGATTACCCTTATCCCTAAATTCGTTTTACTGTTTTACATTTGATGATTTACCAACATTATGTGAAAAATAGTGGTGAGTGATCTGTTTATGTAAAGGTTAAACAAGTACTTACGTTGCTATCTACTTGAAAGCATGGAAAAAGAATAATGTGTTAAAAAGGGAGAATAAAGGGAAATGGGAGAATTTTTTGCACAGCAATTGACTGACTACTGCGCTCCACACATTTGTGGCTCAGTAGAGATAAAAGAACTCGAACAAACATATATTGACTGCTTTAAAAAAGTAAAACAATTTGAATTAAATAAATATTACTGGACATTAGTTTTACACAGCGCCATCTAGCCCCAAACTAAGCATAGCTTGTAATATGGGATTTAGATTACTTTAATACTTTTGTAAATATATACATACTATATGATACAACACCCAAACACAGAACAAACATCTATATTCATCATACAAATGTTTGTTGCTGGGTGGGAATCGAACCCACAGCCTACAGTACAGAAGGCAGAGTTACTAACAACTGAGCTATGAGGCTTGTTGTTTAAAATACATAAAAGTCATAGGGAGCATTTGCAACCTGTTAGTAGAAGTATTTACCAAAATGCTCAACAGCCACATTGCAATCTGCATCTTCACACCATGCCAATGCTATCTGCAGTGTTTGAGTCAGTGAACACTGCAACCGGAAAAAGAAGGAACCATCTCTGATTGCCTGTCTCTTTCCACACGCTTCACAAACCCATTGTACTCTGAAATTAGTCACAGTATGAATGTAAATTGATTTATTTTCATGTGGTGGTATTCTCCAATACATCTGCTAGTTCAATGATGCAATGGGGTATGAAGAATAAGAATGATTTCTTCTTTTAAAATAACTTAATAAATAATTTTGAAATAACTTCCAAAATAGAAAGAAGTTCTCAATTCAGACTGTTTTTCTTTTCTATGTAAGTCCACCAATGTCAGTGCAAGTTACATAGGACAACCTATTTACATAGTATTTTTTTATTGATATAAATTTGAAATTAAATGAATTACAATCAATATGCATTTATAATTAATTTGGCGAAAATTGTGGTTGTGGGTTTCGATTCCAGTCAGGCACCAATAACATTTGGTTGTTAATTGTGACTAGTAAAAGACTTAATTATAAATTTAAATAAAATGGAACCAACTTTACATAATACTTGAAAAAAACAAAATATGTTTTACTTGGCTTTCATCTCACGTGGATAAGTGTAACTGTATTGTGTTCTGTAGTGTAATGTATGATATTACTGCTTTAGTATGCTTAATTCCTCAGCCTCGGTTCCGGTAAAGTAAACATGCATAATACTAAGAACAAAGCACAAAGTATCTTGTTGTGGCAAGCCTCACATGGCCTGAAATCTTCCTGTGAGGTATAAGTATAAGGTTCTTACCGATCAATGACTCTAGCAGCTTTGCAAATCATTTTGCACTCTGGAGTATTGCTCAGACATTTTATGTGGCTCGGTAGTAGACCAAAGTTCTGCAACCTTTCAATTATTTGACTCTCAATACTTTTCTCGTTGTTATTTTGCAAGAAATCTTTGAAAAACTTGTAGTTCCTTTAAATAAGAAGATCATTTTATAGCCAGCTTACGACAGATGCAGAAAATAAGCAGTTTAATTAGTAGAAGTAAAGTAAACTCACCCAGGACAAGGGTTGAACGGTAAACATGGTCCCTGTCCATCGTCACTTCCGTCAATAACCTTGGGATTATTTGTAGTGGAGTCTGCTTCCATAATCATAAAAAATAACGTTTATAAATATCAAAATTTCAACGAAACGAGCTCAAGCACGTAAATTATTTTTATAGAACATACATAGCACACCACACCAACCAAACAAACAAACAAAACAAAACAAAACTTACACAGCACAGACAGACAGTTAATTCTAATTCATCATCATCATCACTGGTCTTCAACACCTCTACCGTTTCAAGGAGGTGCGGGTAAGAAGCTAGTCTTGGGCTCTTATTTCTGGCATCAACTTCAGCAACAATTCAATTAAAGCGATCAAATAGTCTATTTTTTTCGAGTCCAAAAAGGTAAACAAGCAAAAGTCATGACATGTCACTGTCACTGTCATCGGCACAAACAATAGTCTTCCTAATTCGGTAACAACCAGCAACATCTTTTTGGAAACAGTTATCAATATGCAAACAAAATTTACCAGTTATCAAACGTATACCCTCGTGGTGCACGTATATGTGTGGCACAGGCTTACACAAATGATATAAAAAAAACTATTTTGGAAAATACTCAATCAGCTTGGGAACATTTGTGAACATTTCCATACAGAATTCTACATGCTCGAAATGACCAAACTAAAAATTCCAAAATCAAACAAAATTGTAATTTAGTTCCTTCGATTCTTCCAAAAATTGCGAAATCGCGATCCCATATCTCTTCCAATATGGTAGATAATCGACTTGGAGATGAAGACATCAGAGGTGCTGCTCGTCTGGCACCAAATTCCAGTAAAACGTTATTGTCTTTACAGGTCAAACATCTACCAGCAGCACCAAGTATATGTTTACCTCAGCCTCCAGATATTTCTTTTCAACCAATGTCTGTAACATCTGAAGAAATACTGGCGGCTATAAATTCTTTTCAGAGTGGTTCCGCAGGAGGTTTAGACGCTCTTACTCCACAACATTTAAAAGATTTGCTTTGTGGTGGCAGTGGAGATATCGGCGAGGTCCTTCTTGGTACTATTACTTCTATGTTTAATATGATGTTGTCAGGTAATGTCAACAATAGCGTTATTGATATTTTATATGGTGCAAATGTATGCGCTCTTTATGTACTTAGATGATGGCACTCTAGGCGGCGATGTGGATACCATTCTAAAAGATTTGAGTGAACTCATTTTCAGTTTTAGGGAAATAGGTCTTGAATTAAATTTCAACAAATGCGAGCTTTATATTCCAGATTCATAAAATCAGAGCACAATTCTAGAAAAATTCGAATGTATTGCCCCTTCGATTAAAGTTTTGGACAAGAATTCACTTCACATCCTAGGGTCTCCAATACTTGACGAATCTTTGCCTGATTTTATTGATGAAACCATTCAAAATTTTATAAATGTTTCAAATCGTTTGGCAAAAATAAACACATGTAGCATTTGTAATTTTATGTTTCTGCCTTTTCGTTCCTAAATTCACATACTACATGCGATGTTCCCAACTCCGGAAATATCCAAATTTGACACAGCAGTTGGATGACATCATGCGCGACACACTAGTAAACATATTCAACACCCCTTTGGATGATCGTGCTTCACGCCAAGCATCTCTTCCAATCAGAACGGGTGGACTTTGCAAAATTTCCATTGTATCTCTTCTGGCTTTTCTATCATAAATTCACGGCACAAAAGATCTCATAAACAAAATTTTCTGTAATAGTATAACAACTGATTGTAAGATTCATTTCAGTGAAGCACAAGAGGCTTGGAAAGTAGCCTGTCCTGATACCATTCTACACAAAGTCCTGTACTCTCAGAGACAAAATTAATATGTTATAGATGACTGAGTTATCTATAACATATTAATTTAGTAGATAATCCATTTGATAATTTTTACTTGTAAATTCGTAGCTATAGTAAGTTTATGTTAATTTATTTAAATTTTATTTAAGTTAATCATGTTTGTGTGCTATATTATTATATATACTCTATTCACAATAAAAAAAACGCTGAAAGGTCAACTTCTAGCGGCTACTCCATTCATGATAAAACCACATGACTCAAGAGTTGTCACCGCTGAAATTGAAGCCAGAAATAAGAGCATATGCTCGTTTCTTACCCACACCTCCCAGAAGCGGTTGAGGTGCAGAAGACTGATGATATTCCAGAAGATCGAGTCAAAATCATTCTATGGTAACATACATCTGTGGATTGAGATTTGTTGTGATAGGTTCATTCATTCATACTATGAATTTGTTTTGTATTGCATTGTATTTTTCGTCGTGTGTTTGGTTGGTTTTGTTTGTTTCGTGTAGGTTACGCATTTCGGTTTCGGTGGTACCTATTTTGTGGGTTTAGTTCGTTTGTAAATTTATTTCTCAAAGTTATCAATGAAGATTGAATCCAAATAAGTCACAATCGATCTTGGAAAGCATGTAAGTACGATATGTAGCTGCTATAAGATATAAAATTATGCCTTAGCCTATATTTTGCGTGAGGTTTTGGTATGCTGGTGCCTACCGATTTTTCTTTTACAGAATTTTTTGAGCATCTGATGACTGTTACAATCTCAATTTGATATATAATTTGTTGCTCAGAATTCAGAAATTCATATTTGAAATTTATTATAGCACCTTTATTAGCTACCTACACCTACACAGTCTTTGGTACAGATCATTGACTTGAATTGAACACTGACCAAATGCGTCTTCTTGGTGCGGCGTGCATAAACTACCCCTGACCTATGGTTTTGCAAAAAAAATTATAAATATTATAATATACAATTAGTAGGTACCTACTTATAAAAGATAGGAAAGTATAATAAGAAAAGGTATATACAAACCGTCTAATTGCAAAGATTCCCTATTCATATACATTTATTGCATTCCTAATGTACATTAGGAAGTTATGCATTATGTACGCTGGAGTCAATACAGTAATTTGTGTTCACATTGTAGATTAAAAAGTTAAGACTACCTGTCACTATTAATATTTATCAATCAGTAAATGAAATTGTTCACTGCTATGTGATGTTTCTGTTGCTTATGTTAAATCACTCAAGACAATACTAGAGCATTTATAAAAAAAAAATCTTGTATTAAAACTACTAATACCCTGTAGTATAAAATAAAGGCATATGTTGCTGTATACTAAGTCACTTGCTCTGGTCACATCGTATCTCTGGGTATCATCATGGCCAGATGGAAATGTTTCTAGAATCTTTGACATGTAATACTATATCTATATAAATAAAAAATAATTGCTGAAATGATGTATGTGCATAGCTTCCAAAATAATATAAAGGACAAAGTTTGTATAAAAAAATTTAATATATTTTTTATATTGATCTCATTATATTAAAAGTGAATGGGTGAATAAGACAGAAGACTATGCCAGATCTTCAATATAATAACAAAACATTGACACACTATAACTCTTTAATTTTCAAAATGTTAATATAAACACCGGGAGACAATATATCACGGTATTTGTACCTTGGTATTAATTCTTATTCAAATAAATCACTTCATAGCCAAGGCTGCCTCAGAACCTGTAGATAACTTTTGGAATCATTCAAATTGGACATTCCATTCAATAAATAGATAACGTGAAATTAAAAAGATAAAATAATATATTTTTACTGGATGGATTCAAATGAATCTTTGCATTATTATTATAGGAGTAGTATATGTTAGGAAGTAAACTTTTTATCCATGAAACTAACCAAATTAAATTATGAAACATTTGTTACATGGGTAAATCAATGATTATTACAATAATCATTCTATAAAAAAACCTCTGAACCCCTCTGTATGAGTCTCTGTAAGAGTTTACTACCTGTAAAAGTTTACTATATGTATCTGTAAGAGTTTACTATGCCTGAGGGGTCTTAATAAGTACCTACTTAAGTTGACTTAAAATATATGATTTGAATTTGGGAAAACCCCCAGTTGTTTCTTCAAAATGTTTGCAGTGCAGTTGCTAACTTTAGATTTAGTTGCGAGGTATGAAAACTTTTTATTTTTTATTTTAAATGGGCTGTGTTGTGTTGTATTTTTTTAGCGAATGTATACCCACATTTGCTAGAAACACAACACAGAATAGCAGACGAATTAGCCGCAACCACACCGGGGCTGTGTTGTGACCGGCGCGGTGGTCACGTGGAGTTAGTGGATAGAGGAGGCTCATGATTACATGCGTAGGGTCAGCCCGTATTTGATCTCGAGGCTTGTCTGGGCAAGAATGAGATCTACAATGGAGCGAGCCTTCTGAGAAAATGCTTTGTTCAGCAGTGGGCTTAATGCAATAAATGTATATGGCCCGAAACTATAGTAATGAACTTAGAACCTTGGTGCAAGTGTAACTGCACAGAGTCAGTTAGTCTCAAATAAAAAAAAACTCCAGATTATTGTCCATGGCCGCAATATAAAATTATATTTGATGCATTTAGCCCGCTAGCTAATTCCCTCTGCCTTCAGCAATTTGGTTTTGTAAGCTAGCGTGTGGACGCCCGTGCTAGGGCAATTACACGGAACATTAGACTCGCTTGGGATAGTGGGCGTCTCGCCTTTATTTAGAAAACTTACGGTAAAAAAAAATATTATAAACAAACGAATTGAGGTGAATTCTAATATGCATACAACAATAAAATAGCGGAAAACCTAACTAGGTATTCCATAGTGTACCTACTAGAGATTCGACATAGATTTCACCTGTAAAAGATCAACCAGTACGGTTTTCGGCGATTATTTTGTTGATGTCATCATCGCAAATTTACCTGATATGATTCGATACGTTTACTTTCCGAGCGAACTGCAGCGAATTTGGAGGTCGTCTGCATAGTAATCAGGTTTTTTGTTCATCTGTTTCACTAGTAACGGTCATGGAATCCAATATTGATAGGGTATTCGCGTGCTCTAGGTTATAGATTCGACTAGGTACCTAGTTGACTAATTCACCGAAACAGCTACCAAATCCATGGGTAAGGGTATCCAATCGTCGAAATCGAAAAGGTCAATCCAAATAAATGCTCAAATACTGAGAGTCCCTGGACTAACTAACTTATAAAAAACCTACCGGACTCCACCGTTATCTCTGATCTGATGCTGCGGGTCAATTCTTTAAAATACTCTAGGTACATACCTAGGCTATTTTATTGGTTATTTTATTCTTCCAATAGTTTCCAGCTTTCCCACGTAAGGATTGCATTTAATCGTAATATCCTTACAATTTTGTAGTTGTTCAGTAATTGTATTTGATTGTCGCAGTGCGTGGGTGTACAGCACCTACACCTATTACAAACGTAACTCGATCCGAAAGTCTTGAGACAAACACTTTCTACACGACACAACGACGCCCATACAAATCTCGATGATAGATCTTACGAACACTCTCCGTGTAGAATATTTTTATTGGAGACTAGCAAACGCCCGGGACTTTGTTCCCGGCGTCCCGTGGGAATTTTTCAATATCCTTTCTTATTAAATCTAGTGTGTAATTTGGATTTCATGGGTTTCATTATATTTACCGCCTTTGTGGTCTAGTGATTTGCCTAACGGTATCAGTTCCAGAGGTCCCGGGGTCGATCCCCAGGGGAGTACAATATTGTGCTTGGTTTGGTTGGTGGTAGGACTTTGTTTGAGTCCGCCCCACCACCATCTTACCTATGACTGTCGCTGTAACAAAAATTGGTAATTTTTGTGTCCCGGTATTAAGAGGTTAGATAGCCAGTTCCTCGGTCAGTTGAGGATTCTGGATGAAGTGCGCTACCACCTTTCGCCTTATCCCAACTTAAAATCAGGTGAGATAAATGAAAAGCGGTAACCCATCGTAAAAGAAAAAAAAAACGCTTTTACTTAAATAATAGTTAGTATCTAGCCTAAGTTACTCCTTATAACATCAGCTATCTGCCTGCGCAAGTCCCGTTATAAAGGTCCAGCCGTTGCGGAGATTTGCCAGAACACACAGGCAGACAAACAAAAAAAACACAAACAGACACTTCCATTTCATTTATTTGTATTGGTATACATATATAGTCAAGCGATTGTCTACTATCACCTAATAGCAGCTATATAGATGTGGCCGAAGATGGCGAAAAAGAAAGCAATGGAATTTACTCCAAGATTTGACAATGAACAGCACTGTTAGAGAGTTCTTCTCTTTTGACTTGTACCAACACTATAGTTAACTATATAGGTCGGTATGTCGGCCAGCCTGTTACCAGTGGTTCTTCCCCGAACGTCTGCAATCCGTTGATTAATAGGAGGATAATCTAAATATAAATTACTGCCTTGACTTTCCAAACGAATTTCCGAACTCAGAGGTTTCCAACAAAATCTCACATCTGGTAATACTAGTATTGAATTGTAATATATGGATTAAATTATGTGACAACTCGGTACGGATAACCATAGAAACTGGATTCAGTTTACTCTTGTACCATTAACAAGACACAAGTTGCACTAAGTACCTTCAGCTGTACTTCCTGACCTTGGCTAAATTAGGCATTGTCAAGTCACGATGCACAAAGAAAAAGACATTACTCAAATGGAGACATTCGTGTTTTCCAGTCATCACTTACATGGTGACAAATTGGTCTCGTCTACCACATTAGTGCGGTTTGTAGCAATTTCCACTAACAAAAGTATAGCCATGACTTGCATCTTACGAAAATAGTTCGCTGGATTCTTCAAGAACAGCAAATAGTAGGTAGGCAGTGAGTACCTAAGGCTTATCCAATTCAATATAACAAGCCTCATAGCTCAGTTGGTAGTAATCTGCCTTCTGCGCTGTAGGCTGTGGGTTCGATTCCCACCCAGGACACATTTGTGTGATGAATGTACCTAGATGTTTGTCCGTGTTTGGGTGTTGTATTATACCTAGTACGTATGTATTTACAAAAGTATTTAAGTATTCTATCCGTAATCAGTTTCCTATATTACAAGGTATGCTTAGTTTGGGGCTAAATGGCGCTGTGTAAAATGAATGTCCTTTCATATTTTTATTTAATATACAAAATCTTGATTGACTGTCTATCGTTTCTCCGGTTTCGCATACATACACTTTAACTACCCGAATAAAAGTAGTCTATGTTCTTCCCCATAGCGTATAACATATCCACGCCAAGTTTTATTACGATCCTTGCAGCCGTTTTGTTTTGACAAGGTAACAAACAGATACAATTTTAAAATTATAATATCTGTATGATATGGATGATATCACCCTGAACTAAATAAACCCTGATAGATTCGAGCTTAAGATGTACAAAAAGACGTGTGTCCCTACGAGTAATATAATATGATGGGGATATGCTCTTTATGATGCTTGCAGAAGCAAAAAGGAGAATCATTTCAAAACCAAGCAGTCTCAATACCTTATCCCCCCGTCAGTGCGACAACGGCATCCAAAATATTATTTTAACTTCCTGGTCTCGGTTCTTTTTATATAGCCTCAGTCCCATCACCATTTTTGTAAACTTAATTAACCTGCAGAACCCTGCCCGCACGCCCGACATAACTTACTCGACCTGGATTTATGGCGTATTGTTAGAAAACATAAAGTTTATAGGGCCGTCGTCCTACGCCGCCCACTGTGACATTTCCTGGAGTGGAACTGCTAGCCTTCTGTAAACACAACGGCAATCGTTTGCTGAAAATAACCAACTCAAATTCTGGAGGCCTACTAAGAACATCTAAACATGTAGTATCCGATGACGGATCGCATGTTTTTCAATTCAAAAAGAAACAAAAAATCGGATACGATGACGTTCGATTTTTGTACCTATAACTATCTTATCCCCGGTGTTGGTCACGGAAAAAAAAACATCTGGGACTCTAATTTTTTTGGCTGAAACTATAACAGATATTGCCTGGGGTGATTAAAGTTATTCGTTTTGAAATGGTGTCTGTGATAGAGCTATGCGCGGAACGCGGAGTCATGTTATAATTAGCTTAGCAGATTTGTCGCGCTTTCGTTCCTGGAAGCTGGATCTTGATGCAGTACATCTCTATTAGTAGACCAGAATGTTTTGAAACAATTTTCAGATTTAGCAATCATATTTGGCTTTTGTCCTTAACTTGACATTTTAAAAAAAAGGTATCGTTCACCTTTTCTCTCATCATCTATATATATTATAGAATAGATGAATATATAGTACATATGTATGATATTATGTAATAATATTATAAGTGCGTATGTATTTAAAAAAAAAGTATTCAAGTATTCTATCCGTAATCTAGTTCCCATATTACAAGCTATGCTTAGTTTGGGGCTAGATGGCGCTGTGTGAAATTAATGTCCTGTAATATTTATTTATTTATATTATGTATAATATGTTCATTATTTTTTATTTTGACAACATGTGATTGGAGCTTGTGGCGGGGTACGTTAACAGGTTGTTAAGTCTTATTTTGCAGTGGTTTTTAAATTATTCTGTATGCTGATAAAATACATTTGACGAAAACCTCTTTAGCTAGCTATCATTATAGTCCATAAAATGTGCAAGACTTTTGTAGTAGAGCCTAATCTAGTAACAAAATGGTTTCTACGTTTTCTGTATAACAGTCGGGTGCGTATGCTTCTTCAGCTTAAATACCGGTTTTTTTGCGGAACGGTAAACAGACAAGGCTAAACCTCCCTTTGTTGCTAGGTGGTTACCCCTCATTGTTTAGGTTTTTTCGTCGTATAATTATACGAGTAACTAAAGGGTTGCGCCATGACGTGACTTTGCTACCTAGCAAATGCTCAAGTTTTTACCATGTCGTACTCCGTTCACTCGGTTTACCTTATTGTTTTCCGTCCTTCGTTTCCGTAGGAACATCCTTCATGTGCATGATTTTGGGCACCTATACTAAATGTCATGTAGCATTGTTTGACACAACTATGCTTGTACACTACACTGTGAATGGCTGGCTTATTTCCACAGTTGAATGCGCTGGTTCGAATCGGTACGGGTTAACGCTTACGTGATTCTGTAAATAGTAAACACATGCTAATGTCTCCGCATTGAAAGAGGAGATTGGGATTTCTTAACACGATGCCAAACATAAGTGGTAGTAAACACTCGGTAAACAATTCGTAAACTTTCGCCTCGGTTTTCAGGCGGTAAGCTTTTTCATGTAACAGATGAAATAATAAGATTTGAATATTGAAAGGTCTACATTGGTTTACGTAGGCAGAGGCTAACGGTATTTGATAGAATATAGATATACTGGTTTGGACAAAAATATGTGTATATCATAATATTTATGATCTATATTTTTTTGCAAAAAAATCAGGACAGTATAGGTACTGTACCTTAACACGGCGCTTACTTGCCCCATAACAAAAACGAAACATAAGATAAGCTTGGAAAATGGGAACTAGATTACGGATATAAAACTTACCTATATACCTTCTTTTTTTTAATACATACTTATCATTAAATTTATTACCCAAACAAGATCACGCGGTCCACTAGACCACAGAGGCGGTTAAAACCAGAATTTAGCCCCTATGTCCACGGTCGGTCTTATCTTATAAATAATCAATTCACTAGAACTGTTGATTAAAGTGGATAGTTTTTATCATAGCATTAATTAAGAACGACCAGTTAGCCGGCAGGTAGTTGCTATTGCTGTTCGGAAAGCTTTTAGAGGAAACTGCTATAACGACGTTGTAAAGTCGTGAATCTTAACCTAAATGCGTTTAGTTTGGTTTTGTGGGAAAAGCATGTGTGAAAATTGGAAATTGCTATCGCTTTCTCTGTCTGATGTTCAACGTTAGTGTGAGATGATATAAAACGCAAAGTGGAATCGATTAAAATGCATATTCTATCTTGTGTGGGTTCGCATGAAGATTGGATGAAAGTATTATCTCAGTTCCATCGTGCTTTATTGATGTAGGAACATAAAAGCGAATCGTAAAAATATAAATGTAAATGTGTAGGTATTTAAATAATACTAGAGCCATGCAGTAGTCGAAATACGACCGTAAATATATTTTTTAACTCTGTTCACCTCCATATAACTCTATGTGCCAAATCTCGCACAATATGCTTTAAATGGGGTCTGAACGTTTCTCTTAGCGTATTATTAATATATATTTATATGTAACTGACCTATCTAATAGTCACAGTACAGATTCGGTAAAGTTATAATAAGTGAATAGTTATTTTAGAGTTAAAGCTCAAAACACCAAGATGAACAAGGTTAACCGTCTGTAGTGGTTCGCCCACCGTGTCAGATCCAGAGGTCCCGCGTTCGATCCCCAGGGGAGCATAATATTGTTGGTTTGGTTGGTGGTAGGACTTTGTTTATATCCGACTGGCTAGTCCAATGAGTCTGTCGCCATAGCAACAATTATAAATTGTTGTGCTACGGCATTTAAGGTAAGATAGCGAGTTCCTACAGACTGTTGAGGATTCCGGGTGAAGTTTTCCGGGCGCTTACACCTTCGGCTTTATCATAACTTGATACCCGATGAGATGGGGGTCAAGCGCTTCTCGATAGTCCAATAAAAAAAAGGTCATTAATATCAAGTACATTATTGTCGCCATAACAACAATTCTGAATTGGTTCCGGCATTTATAGGTAAGATAGCCAGCTCCTCGGTCTGTTGAAAACTCCGAGTGAAGTGAGCTTCCACGTTCGGCTCTATTACTTTACTTGACACCATGTGAGATGAAAGCCAAGCGCTTTTTCGTCGTACAATAAAAAAAGGCGTGATCTATAGTATGCAAATTCACTTATGAGGTGCAATAATACTGGAGCAAAATAAGTTGCATGCATTCAAAATGTGTTATGTAGTGTTGTGTAACGTATTACCACAGATTATATTACGATAGTACGCATGCAACTTTTCTTATAATTGATGGTGGTATGTTTTTGTACATTGATGCCTGTCAGTTCGTATTCAACGTTTCCTAGTCATAGTTACATGTTACTGCCTTTTATATTGATACTGTGTTCGGTTCTATAAAACTGCATTGTTCTATTGATGATGCTTTTTCTCTGAGCAGCACATATTATGTTATGTAAAATAAAAATAAAACCTATTTTTGATTTTGATCACTGTCCTATAGTCAATTTAAACTTTGATCTTAAATAAATGATTCCATGTGCTTTATGTAAAATATTATTCAATAATTCCGTTTGAAAATCTACATAATATCTTATTGCAAATCTCATCTAGCTTTTAATTTTGTTTCATCATGCAAACTTTTATCAGCGCGTCGGACAATAAAAATGATAACTTCATCGCCTCTTATCGCTTCCTGACTAGACGGTAGCAGGAAGATGCGCGTACCTCCTTACGTGTACCTACGTGGTCACATCCGCACGGCTAATTGCCCCTCAATCGCACCGTGGTAATCGCATCAAATTGCACAGCTTGGCCCGGTGAAAGTACAAAAATGCACAGCCTACACTTACTTTTTGTCCCGAGTTCAGTAACAAGACCTCGATCAAGCGATTGTAATCGTGATACTATCTTATATTATTATTTTACGAGACCTTCAGTGTCCCACTGTTCGGCAAATGCCTATATATGTCGTATATTATACTATATATCGATCTAAAATATTATTATTTAAGACTTCATTTAAATATAAGGTATGATATTCCCTTATCTCCCTTCTAGATCGTCGCGGTATGTCTCTTCTACTATTCTGTTAGCCATAAATTTAGTATCCACTATTCAGACTAACTATTAATCTCGTTTTCATTTCATGTTCTACTTCAGATTGTGAAAATAATATACTAATACCATAGTCTTGCTAAAGATTTGGATTGTCACGCTTTTATACACCTCTTTCAAACCAAAATACCGATGACCCACAATGTGAAGATGTCCAAAGCACTCAATATAAAAATTCCAAGGAATGACTTGCTTCTTTCAACACATCACTCTAGTTTCTGATTGCATGCAGTCTTCTTATTAAGATTTTAAGATTGCTCGATTGAGTTATTTGTACCGTTGAATTTTATGAATTTCTTTATTACTTTATACAAGACGATATTGATAATAAATACCTTTTCCTCGGACTATATCTTCAACTATCTTCAAACGGCCAACTGAACTTAATCATTATTATCTGGACTGGCTATTTACCTCAAAGTGCCGGAACACAACCATTTTAGAATTCTTGTTATGGTGACAGTTTTAGGTAAGATGGTGGTAGCCAGGCGGTCTACCGCCAACCAAAAAAGCACACTATTGTACTCGCCCTGGGGATCGAACCCGGGATCTCTGGATCTGACACGGTGGGCGATCCACTAGACCACAGAGGTGGAACGAAGAATACTTCAAATGTATTTTCATAACAATGCAAGTGATTGATATCAAATTGATCATGTAGAATCATTTAAGATTGAAAGATAAACATGAAATAGCACCTTCAAACAACATAATCTCATAACGAAATCCTATGTAATAACAGGTTACACATGCGGAACCCGATTTCTTTGCTGAACTTTCACCTACACAATGGGATCGCTACATTGCAGTTAGGTATCTTTATCGATGTTTTTATGCCACGTGAGAATAGAACGCTGCAGAGCAATAAGATTAGTATGTAGACACAGCAAGTTTATCTTGTTTATACCTACGAACTGTCTTACGAACATCTTGACATTTTGGATTCTTAGACTGAATGCCAATGACAGTGTCCCTATGTCAATACATTCTCACGGAAACAACGGTTGAGTTAGAATTTGTTCTGGATCAGGTTTTCGCACGGAAGGGAATGTTTTATTATAGGTCTATGGGTCTTCGGGTCTAGTCATTTATTATGTTATATCATCCATCACAAAATTTTTTCTCAAGCAGACTTTCCTTATTCAATATTTTTTTCCTCAGTTAGTGATAACATTACAACCAGAATTTACGTAATTTTACGGAATCTGAAGATCTGAGAATGTCTTTGTTGCCGCTGATAGGCACCAAGATTTATTACTTCATCGGTTTTTGTCGCGTCTCGGAAACGAGTCGAGCGTTGTCTAAAAATACCTACAAAATAATGGGAATCAAACACTGAGTTTATCAAAGAAAGAAGCATTCCATAAATCGAGCCTGCCTTAAAGTATTATTGATGTGCCAGTTTCACAGTCAGCATTTAATACAGGAAACGCTCTGCTCTGTGTTCGGCAACTTATGCCAATGCCATTAACTATTATTGTTACTTCAAAAGCTCCTTTTAAGTCGGGAAAAGACAAACGACCTAATAAATCACAAAAAGAACAACAGCAGAATGTATCAGACAAATAAGTAGTACAGAGGTAATTGGCTGAAAACAAATTGCAAGAATGTGTTGCGTGCCGCTGCGTACTTAGGCTTACCTACTAGAAGTTGCTTGCTTCCATACAGGTATACGTGCTATTTCGATATAATTACTGCTGGCTTTCGTGTCATGGCGAGCAGACGCGATGACCTCTCGATGCGTACTCCGCAGCCTCCGCCGCAGACCTTAAAAGTATAAGAGAAATAATAAGAAAAGGTATATACAAACCGTCTAATTGCAAAGATTCCCTATTCATATACATTTATTGCATTCCTAATGTACATTAGGAAGTTATGCATTATGTACGCTGGAGTCAATACAGTAATTTGTGTTCACATTGTAGATTAAAAAGTTAAGACTACCTGTCACTATTAATATTTATCAATCAGTAAATGAAATTGTTCACTGCTATGTGATGTTTCTGTTGCTTATGTTAAATCACTCAAGACAATACTAGAGCATTTATAAAAAAAAAATCTTGTATTAAAACTACTAATACCCTGTAGTATAAAATAAAGGCATATGTTGCTGTATACTAAGTCACTTGCTCTGGTCACATCGTATCTCTGGGTATCATCATGGCCAGATGGAAATGTTTCTAGAATCTTTGACATGTAATACTATATCTATATAAATAAAAAATAATTGCTGAAATGATGTATGTGCATAGCTTCCAAAATAATATAAAGGACAAAGTTTGTATAAAAAAATTTAATATATTTTTTATATTGATCTCATTATATTAAAAGTGAATGGGTGAATAAGACAGAAGACTATGCCAGATCTTCAATATAATAACAAAACATTGACACACTATAACTCTTTAATTTTCAAAATGTTAATATAAACACCGGGAGACAATATATCACGGTATTTGTACCTTGGTATTAATTCTTATTCAAATAAATCACTTCATAGCCAAGGCTGCCTCAGAACCTGTAGATAACTTTTGGAATCATTCAAATTGGACATTCCATTCAATAAATAGATAACGTGAAATTAAAAAGATAAAATAATATATTTTTACTGGATGGATTCAAATGAATCTTTGCATTATTATTATAGGAGTAGTATATGTTAGGAAGTAAACTTTTTATCCATGAAACTAACCAAATTAAATTATGAAACATTTGTTACATGGGTAAATCAATGATTATTACAATAATCATTCTATAAAAAAACCTCTGAACCCCTCTGTATGAGTCTCTGTAAGAGTTTACTACCTGTAAAAGTTTACTATATGTATCTGTAAGAGTTTACTATGCCTGAGGGGTCTTAATAAGTACCTACTTAAGTTGACTTAAAATATATGATTTGAATTTGGGAAAACCCCCAGTTGTTTCTTCAAAATGTTTGCAGTGCAGTTGCTAACTTTAGATTTAGTTGCGAGGTATGAAAACTTTTTATTTTTTATTTTAAATGGGCTGTGTTGTGTTGTATTTTTTTAGCGAATGTATACCCACATTTGCTAGAAACACAACACAGAATAGCAGACGAATTAGCCGCAACCACACCGGGGCTGTGTTGTGACCGGCGCGGTGGTCACGTGGAGTTAGTGGATAGAGGAGGCTCATGATTACATGCGTAGGGTCAGCCCGTATTTGATCTCGAGGCTTGTCTGGGCAAGAATGAGATCTACAATGGAGCGAGCCTTCTGAGAAAATGCTTTGTTCAGCAGTGGGCTTAATGCAATAAATGTATATGGCCCGAAACTATAGTAATGAACTTAGAACCTTGGTGCAAGTGTAACTGCACAGAGTCAGTTAGTCTCAAATAAAAAAAAACTCCAGATTATTGTCCATGGCCGCAATATAAAATTATATTTGATGCATTTAGCCCGCTAGCTAATTCCCTCTGCCTTCAGCAATTTGGTTTTGTAAGCTAGCGTGTGGACGCCCGTGCTAGGGCAATTACACGGAACATTAGACTCGCTTGGGATAGTGGGCGTCTCGCCTTTATTTAGAAAACTTACGGTAAAAAAAAATATTATAAACAAACGAATTGAGGTGAATTCTAATATGCATACAACAATAAAATAGCGGAAAACCTAACTAGGTATTCCATAGTGTACCTACTAGAGATTCGACATAGATTTCACCTGTAAAAGATCAACCAGTACGGTTTTCGGCGATTATTTTGTTGATGTCATCATCGCAAATTTACCTGATATGATTCGATACGTTTACTTTCCGAGCGAACTGCAGCGAATTTGGAGGTCGTCTGCATAGTAATCAGGTTTTTTGTTCATCTGTTTCACTAGTAACGGTCATGGAATCCAATATTGATAGGGTATTCGCGTGCTCTAGGTTATAGATTCGACTAGGTACCTAGTTGACTAATTCACCGAAACAGCTACCAAATCCATGGGTAAGGGTATCCAATCGTCGAAATCGAAAAGGTCAATCCAAATAAATGCTCAAATACTGAGAGTCCCTGGACTAACTAACTTATAAAAAACCTACCGGACTCCACCGTTATCTCTGATCTGATGCTGCGGGTCAATTCTTTAAAATACTCTAGGTACATACCTAGGCTATTTTATTGGTTATTTTATTCTTCCAATAGTTTCCAGCTTTCCCACGTAAGGATTGCATTTAATCGTAATATCCTTACAATTTTGTAGTTGTTCAGTAATTGTATTTGATTGTCGCAGTGCGTGGGTGTACAGCACCTACACCTATTACAAACGTAACTCGATCCGAAAGTCTTGAGACAAACACTTTCTACACGACACAACGACGCCCATACAAATCTCGATGATAGATCTTACGAACACTCTCCGTGTAGAATATTTTTATTGGAGACTAGCAAACGCCCGGGACTTTGTTCCCGGCGTCCCGTGGGAATTTTTCAATATCCTTTCTTATTAAATCTAGTGTGTAATTTGGATTTCATGGGTTTCATTATATTTACCGCCTTTGTGGTCTAGTGATTTGCCTAACGGTATCAGTTCCAGAGGTCCCGGGGTCGATCCCCAGGGGAGTACAATATTGTGCTTGGTTTGGTTGGTGGTAGGACTTTGTTTGAGTCCGCCCCACCACCATCTTACCTATGACTGTCGCTGTAACAAAAATTGGTAATTTTTGTGTCCCGGTATTAAGAGGTTAGATAGCCAGTTCCTCGGTCAGTTGAGGATTCTGGATGAAGTGCGCTACCACCTTTCGCCTTATCCCAACTTAAAATCAGGTGAGATAAATGAAAAGCGGTAACCCATCGTAAAAGAAAAAAAAAACGCTTTTACTTAAATAATAGTTAGTATCTAGCCTAAGTTACTCCTTATAACATCAGCTATCTGCCTGCGCAAGTCCCGTTATAAAGGTCCAGCCGTTGCGGAGATTTGCCAGAACACACAGGCAGACAAACAAAAAAAACACAAACAGACACTTCCATTTCATTTATTTGTATTGGTATACATATATAGTCAAGCGATTGTCTACTATCACCTAATAGCAGCTATATAGATGTGGCCGAAGATGGCGAAAAAGAAAGCAATGGAATTTACTCCAAGATTTGACAATGAACAGCACTGTTAGAGAGTTCTTCTCTTTTGACTTGTACCAACACTATAGTTAACTATATAGGTCGGTATGTCGGCCAGCCTGTTACCAGTGGTTCTTCCCCGAACGTCTGCAATCCGTTGATTAATAGGAGGATAATCTAAATATAAATTACTGCCTTGACTTTCCAAACGAATTTCCGAACTCAGAGGTTTCCAACAAAATCTCACATCTGGTAATACTAGTATTGAATTGTAATATATGGATTAAATTATGTGACAACTCGGTACGGATAACCATAGAAACTGGATTCAGTTTACTCTTGTACCATTAACAAGACACAAGTTGCACTAAGTACCTTCAGCTGTACTTCCTGACCTTGGCTAAATTAGGCATTGTCAAGTCACGATGCACAAAGAAAAAGACATTACTCAAATGGAGACATTCGTGTTTTCCAGTCATCACTTACATGGTGACAAATTGGTCTCGTCTACCACATTAGTGCGGTTTGTAGCAATTTCCACTAACAAAAGTATAGCCATGACTTGCATCTTACGAAAATAGTTCGCTGGATTCTTCAAGAACAGCAAATAGTAGGTAGGCAGTGAGTACCTAAGGCTTATCCAATTCAATATAACAAGCCTCATAGCTCAGTTGGTAGTAATCTGCCTTCTGCGCTGTAGGCTGTGGGTTCGATTCCCACCCAGGACACATTTGTGTGATGAATGTACCTAGATGTTTGTCCGTGTTTGGGTGTTGTATTATACCTAGTACGTATGTATTTACAAAAGTATTTAAGTATTCTATCCGTAATCAGTTTCCTATATTACAAGGTATGCTTAGTTTGGGGCTAAATGGCGCTGTGTAAAATGAATGTCCTTTCATATTTTTATTTAATATACAAAATCTTGATTGACTGTCTATCGTTTCTCCGGTTTCGCATACATACACTTTAACTACCCGAATAAAAGTAGTCTATGTTCTTCCCCATAGCGTATAACATATCCACGCCAAGTTTTATTACGATCCTTGCAGCCGTTTTGTTTTGACAAGGTAACAAACAGATACAATTTTAAAATTATAATATCTGTATGATATGGATGATATCACCCTGAACTAAATAAACCCTGATAGATTCGAGCTTAAGATGTACAAAAAGACGTGTGTCCCTACGAGTAATATAATATGATGGGGATATGCTCTTTATGATGCTTGCAGAAGCAAAAAGGAGAATCATTTCAAAACCAAGCAGTCTCAATACCTTATCCCCCCGTCAGTGCGACAACGGCATCCAAAATATTATTTTAACTTCCTGGTCTCGGTTCTTTTTATATAGCCTCAGTCCCATCACCATTTTTGTAAACTTAATTAACCTGCAGAACCCTGCCCGCACGCCCGACATAACTTACTCGACCTGGATTTATGGCGTATTGTTAGAAAACATAAAGTTTATAGGGCCGTCGTCCTACGCCGCCCACTGTGACATTTCCTGGAGTGGAACTGCTAGCCTTCTGTAAACACAACGGCAATCGTTTGCTGAAAATAACCAACTCAAATTCTGGAGGCCTACTAAGAACATCTAAACATGTAGTATCCGATGACGGATCGCATGTTTTTCAATTCAAAAAGAAACAAAAAATCGGATACGATGACGTTCGATTTTTGTACCTATAACTATCTTATCCCCGGTGTTGGTCACGGAAAAAAAAACATCTGGGACTCTAATTTTTTTGGCTGAAACTATAACAGATATTGCCTGGGGTGATTAAAGTTATTCGTTTTGAAATGGTGTCTGTGATAGAGCTATGCGCGGAACGCGGAGTCATGTTATAATTAGCTTAGCAGATTTGTCGCGCTTTCGTTCCTGGAAGCTGGATCTTGATGCAGTACATCTCTATTAGTAGACCAGAATGTTTTGAAACAATTTTCAGATTTAGCAATCATATTTGGCTTTTGTCCTTAACTTGACATTTTAAAAAAAAGGTATCGTTCACCTTTTCTCTCATCATCTATATATATTATAGAATAGATGAATATATAGTACATATGTATGATATTATGTAATAATATTATAAGTGCGTATGTATTTAAAAAAAAAGTATTCAAGTATTCTATCCGTAATCTAGTTCCCATATTACAAGCTATGCTTAGTTTGGGGCTAGATGGCGCTGTGTGAAATTAATGTCCTGTAATATTTATTTATTTATATTATGTATAATATGTTCATTATTTTTTATTTTGACAACATGTGATTGGAGCTTGTGGCGGGGTACGTTAACAGGTTGTTAAGTCTTATTTTGCAGTGGTTTTTAAATTATTCTGTATGCTGATAAAATACATTTGACGAAAACCTCTTTAGCTAGCTATCATTATAGTCCATAAAATGTGCAAGACTTTTGTAGTAGAGCCTAATCTAGTAACAAAATGGTTTCTACGTTTTCTGTATAACAGTCGGGTGCGTATGCTTCTTCAGCTTAAATACCGGTTTTTTTGCGGAACGGTAAACAGACAAGGCTAAACCTCCCTTTGTTGCTAGGTGGTTACCCCTCATTGTTTAGGTTTTTTCGTCGTATAATTATACGAGTAACTAAAGGGTTGCGCCATGACGTGACTTTGCTACCTAGCAAATGCTCAAGTTTTTACCATGTCGTACTCCGTTCACTCGGTTTACCTTATTGTTTTCCGTCCTTCGTTTCCGTAGGAACATCCTTCATGTGCATGATTTTGGGCACCTATACTAAATGTCATGTAGCATTGTTTGACACAACTATGCTTGTACACTACACTGTGAATGGCTGGCTTATTTCCACAGTTGAATGCGCTGGTTCGAATCGGTACGGGTTAACGCTTACGTGATTCTGTAAATAGTAAACACATGCTAATGTCTCCGCATTGAAAGAGGAGATTGGGATTTCTTAACACGATGCCAAACATAAGTGGTAGTAAACACTCGGTAAACAATTCGTAAACTTTCGCCTCGGTTTTCAGGCGGTAAGCTTTTTCATGTAACAGATGAAATAATAAGATTTGAATATTGAAAGGTCTACATTGGTTTACGTAGGCAGAGGCTAACGGTATTTGATAGAATATAGATATACTGGTTTGGACAAAAATATGTGTATATCATAATATTTATGATCTATATTTTTTTGCAAAAAAATCAGGACAGTATAGGTACTGTACCTTAACACGGCGCTTACTTGCCCCATAACAAAAACGAAACATAAGATAAGCTTGGAAAATGGGAACTAGATTACGGATATAAAACTTACCTATATACCTTCTTTTTTTTAATACATACTTATCATTAAATTTATTACCCAAACAAGATCACGCGGTCCACTAGACCACAGAGGCGGTTAAAACCAGAATTTAGCCCCTATGTCCACGGTCGGTCTTATCTTATAAATAATCAATTCACTAGAACTGTTGATTAAAGTGGATAGTTTTTATCATAGCATTAATTAAGAACGACCAGTTAGCCGGCAGGTAGTTGCTATTGCTGTTCGGAAAGCTTTTAGAGGAAACTGCTATAACGACGTTGTAAAGTCGTGAATCTTAACCTAAATGCGTTTAGTTTGGTTTTGTGGGAAAAGCATGTGTGAAAATTGGAAATTGCTATCGCTTTCTCTGTCTGATGTTCAACGTTAGTGTGAGATGATATAAAACGCAAAGTGGAATCGATTAAAATGCATATTCTATCTTGTGTGGGTTCGCATGAAGATTGGATGAAAGTATTATCTCAGTTCCATCGTGCTTTATTGATGTAGGAACATAAAAGCGAATCGTAAAAATATAAATGTAAATGTGTAGGTATTTAAATAATACTAGAGCCATGCAGTAGTCGAAATACGACCGTAAATATATTTTTTAACTCTGTTCACCTCCATATAACTCTATGTGCCAAATCTCGCACAATATGCTTTAAATGGGGTCTGAACGTTTCTCTTAGCGTATTATTAATATATATTTATATGTAACTGACCTATCTAATAGTCACAGTACAGATTCGGTAAAGTTATAATAAGTGAATAGTTATTTTAGAGTTAAAGCTCAAAACACCAAGATGAACAAGGTTAACCGTCTGTAGTGGTTCGCCCACCGTGTCAGATCCAGAGGTCCCGCGTTCGATCCCCAGGGGAGCATAATATTGTTGGTTTGGTTGGTGGTAGGACTTTGTTTATATCCGACTGGCTAGTCCAATGAGTCTGTCGCCATAGCAACAATTATAAATTGTTGTGCTACGGCATTTAAGGTAAGATAGCGAGTTCCTACAGACTGTTGAGGATTCCGGGTGAAGTTTTCCGGGCGCTTACACCTTCGGCTTTATCATAACTTGATACCCGATGAGATGGGGGTCAAGCGCTTCTCGATAGTCCAATAAAAAAAAGGTCATTAATATCAAGTACATTATTGTCGCCATAACAACAATTCTGAATTGGTTCCGGCATTTATAGGTAAGATAGCCAGCTCCTCGGTCTGTTGAAAACTCCGAGTGAAGTGAGCTTCCACGTTCGGCTCTATTACTTTACTTGACACCATGTGAGATGAAAGCCAAGCGCTTTTTCGTCGTACAATAAAAAAAGGCGTGATCTATAGTATGCAAATTCACTTATGAGGTGCAATAATACTGGAGCAAAATAAGTTGCATGCATTCAAAATGTGTTATGTAGTGTTGTGTAACGTATTACCACAGATTATATTACGATAGTACGCATGCAACTTTTCTTATAATTGATGGTGGTATGTTTTTGTACATTGATGCCTGTCAGTTCGTATTCAACGTTTCCTAGTCATAGTTACATGTTACTGCCTTTTATATTGATACTGTGTTCGGTTCTATAAAACTGCATTGTTCTATTGATGATGCTTTTTCTCTGAGCAGCACATATTATGTTATGTAAAATAAAAATAAAACCTATTTTTGATTTTGATCACTGTCCTATAGTCAATTTAAACTTTGATCTTAAATAAATGATTCCATGTGCTTTATGTAAAATATTATTCAATAATTCCGTTTGAAAATCTACATAATATCTTATTGCAAATCTCATCTAGCTTTTAATTTTGTTTCATCATGCAAACTTTTATCAGCGCGTCGGACAATAAAAATGATAACTTCATCGCCTCTTATCGCTTCCTGACTAGACGGTAGCAGGAAGATGCGCGTACCTCCTTACGTGTACCTACGTGGTCACATCCGCACGGCTAATTGCCCCTCAATCGCACCGTGGTAATCGCATCAAATTGCACAGCTTGGCCCGGTGAAAGTACAAAAATGCACAGCCTACACTTACTTTTTGTCCCGAGTTCAGTAACAAGACCTCGATCAAGCGATTGTAATCGTGATACTATCTTATATTATTATTTTACGAGACCTTCAGTGTCCCACTGTTCGGCAAATGCCTATATATGTCGTATATTATACTATATATCGATCTAAAATATTATTATTTAAGACTTCATTTAAATATAAGGTATGATATTCCCTTATCTCCCTTCTAGATCGTCGCGGTATGTCTCTTCTACTATTCTGTTAGCCATAAATTTAGTATCCACTATTCAGACTAACTATTAATCTCGTTTTCATTTCATGTTCTACTTCAGATTGTGAAAATAATATACTAATACCATAGTCTTGCTAAAGATTTGGATTGTCACGCTTTTATACACCTCTTTCAAACCAAAATACCGATGACCCACAATGTGAAGATGTCCAAAGCACTCAATATAAAAATTCCAAGGAATGACTTGCTTCTTTCAACACATCACTCTAGTTTCTGATTGCATGCAGTCTTCTTATTAAGATTTTAAGATTGCTCGATTGAGTTATTTGTACCGTTGAATTTTATGAATTTCTTTATTACTTTATACAAGACGATATTGATAATAAATACCTTTTCCTCGGACTATATCTTCAACTATCTTCAAACGGCCAACTGAACTTAATCATTATTATCTGGACTGGCTATTTACCTCAAAGTGCCGGAACACAACCATTTTAGAATTCTTGTTATGGTGACAGTTTTAGGTAAGATGGTGGTAGCCAGGCGGTCTACCGCCAACCAAAAAAGCACACTATTGTACTCGCCCTGGGGATCGAACCCGGGATCTCTGGATCTGACACGGTGGGCGATCCACTAGACCACAGAGGTGGAACGAAGAATACTTCAAATGTATTTTCATAACAATGCAAGTGATTGATATCAAATTGATCATGTAGAATCATTTAAGATTGAAAGATAAACATGAAATAGCACCTTCAAACAACATAATCTCATAACGAAATCCTATGTAATAACAGGTTACACATGCGGAACCCGATTTCTTTGCTGAACTTTCACCTACACAATGGGATCGCTACATTGCAGTTAGGTATCTTTATCGATGTTTTTATGCCACGTGAGAATAGAACGCTGCAGAGCAATAAGATTAGTATGTAGACACAGCAAGTTTATCTTGTTTATACCTACGAACTGTCTTACGAACATCTTGACATTTTGGATTCTTAGACTGAATGCCAATGACAGTGTCCCTATGTCAATACATTCTCACGGAAACAACGGTTGAGTTAGAATTTGTTCTGGATCAGGTTTTCGCACGGAAGGGAATGTTTTATTATAGGTCTATGGGTCTTCGGGTCTAGTCATTTATTATGTTATATCATCCATCACAAAATTTTTTCTCAAGCAGACTTTCCTTATTCAATATTTTTTTCCTCAGTTAGTGATAACATTACAACCAGAATTTACGTAATTTTACGGAATCTGAAGATCTGAGAATGTCTTTGTTGCCGCTGATAGGCACCAAGATTTATTACTTCATCGGTTTTTGTCGCGTCTCGGAAACGAGTCGAGCGTTGTCTAAAAATACCTACAAAATAATGGGAATCAAACACTGAGTTTATCAAAGAAAGAAGCATTCCATAAATCGAGCCTGCCTTAAAGTATTATTGATGTGCCAGTTTCACAGTCAGCATTTAATACAGGAAACGCTCTGCTCTGTGTTCGGCAACTTATGCCAATGCCATTAACTATTATTGTTACTTCAAAAGCTCCTTTTAAGTCGGGAAAAGACAAACGACCTAATAAATCACAAAAAGAACAACAGCAGAATGTATCAGACAAATAAGTAGTACAGAGGTAATTGGCTGAAAACAAATTGCAAGAATGTGTTGCGTGCCGCTGCGTACTTAGGCTTACCTACTAGAAGTTGCTTGCTTCCATACAGGTATACGTGCTATTTCGATATAATTACTGCTGGCTTTCGTGTCATGGCGAGCAGACGCGATGACCTCTCGATGCGTACTCCGCAGCCTCCGCCGCAGACCTTAAAAGTAGGTCACGCGATCCGGCCGGCGGCGCCACCCCAAAAATGACAAATCCCGGATTAACCTGATCAAGAGCTCAGAGCCTCCTTCTGGTCGTCAAGCAAACTCTTTTCGATAAAAGTTCAAGGCACTATTTTCACCTTTACTGATCGATCATACTATCACTGTAGGTCATAGGAGTGTCGAAATGCGATTTACTCAAAACCTTGATAACTGGATTTCTTCGTGACGTTATATTGGATACCGACCAATAGTCCCAACAAACTTTTCTTTTGAAAGAATTCATCTGAATATAACGAATGTGTACTCGCTAGCATCGATTTCTGTTGAATAACACCAAATCCGCAATGAAACCTGATAAAAAGGCCCTTTTTGCAATTTATCACCCACTTTTGGTATTTCAATACGATTTCAACGGTGGAGATGGCGAATGCGCGTTGTTGGAAAGAAAGATACCTTATCATCATTTCTGACTCTTGTTAACCAAACCTTTCCTGCTCCGGGACGAGTAAGATTAATTAGAAGCTCAAAGTAAAATATTTGATGGTGAGTTATGGAGTGTGATGATAAAGTGGTTGCTTTGTTTCATATCCTCAAGAAACTCCTTTATTCCTTTGTTATGTAAGTATTTAGTTGTTATATTCTGTCTGTCCATTTTTATAGATCGCACTTCGCAATCACTTCGTTTTGTTGGCTGTCAAGTGATTATTTAATATTTTCTCCCAGCTTTACGATAATAATTTTGTTCCTTTTTTTTGTTACGTATTTATGCACATACAGAAAAATAAAATGTATTTACAATTAAACTACCGATATACAAAGAAAGCAGCAGGATTACCTAAGGACCGTTACAAACAGCCTATAGGTAACTCAACTCTCACAGAACAGTACCAGACAGAAGCGTGCCCAAGACACTGGCTGCATTGCAACGCTGAATAGCTATGCTAATTCGCTGGCCTACATATGAGCTGGCCCTTGGGTCACGTGTCACCGCAATCAAAAGCCCTATAAGATTTTTTTAAACCTTGAGGGAACCGGCTTGTTGTTCTTGTTCCATTACCCATACATCATTACACTGAGATCTACATATTATTATGTAATACATAAAAATAATTATTGCAACAGAAAGGAGAAAGGTCTGTGGTAAAACTATAAAACCCCCCATAATATTTGATCCCATAATATTTGTTACATTTGTATGCTTACGGAAATATTTACATACTACATATAAATATTTCCGTAAGCATACAAATGTAACAAAATCTGAGCATAAACGTTTAATTAATAATCAGTACGTAGTAATTTAACAGTCTAAACTAGACAGTTTTACAAAAACTCAATCGATTCCCGTCGTGTGACCAATTCACGGCAATTAGATAGATCAATTGGGCATTTCTACTTCAATTATGTAAAGCCGGTAATGAATTTAATTACAAATACTTCAACATTTTTGCCAATTCAATGTAAAAAATGTTGTAAGTAGAATGAAGTAAGTGGGGTAGGTGTGGTGTATACCTCCTGGTGGTCTACTCCGGGCAACGGAACCGCTTGCTTTTGCGAGCGGTTACGGCTGTATGATCGCAATACCCCCCCCCTGATGGTCCCTTTAAAAACCGGGGAATACCTATTATCCGAACTCGAAAGAACAGTTTGGCGTTCTCCACCGAGAGAGTCCCCATTGTCCCCATTGTCTCTCACATAATAGTCATAATAGTAATAGTCATAATAGTCAATTTATTGGTAAATATAGATTTACAGGTCATAATAATATAAAAAATATCTTATTTTAACAATATTAAAAAATATTGCAGATAAAAAAAAAAAACATTATAAAAATTAAACAATAAAATTAATAAATTAGGTAATTAATTCGTTAAAGTCATAGAATGCCTTCTCCACGAGCCATGACTTGAGCTTTAATTTAAAACTTAAAAGACTAGAAGCGCTTGTTACGTGCTCCGGTAGACGATTATAGACGGTAGGTCCCAGCACGTGAGTGAGTTTCTCCGATTTGGTAAGTCTGTGCGTCACTGCAGCGAGCTTGCCAGCGCCACGCGTATTATATGTACGCATATGTCTGTCTCCGCGTGTTGGGAATGCTGCAAGATTTTGCCTCACGAACATTGCGATCTGGAAGATCACAATCGAGGGAAGTGTTAGAATTTGCAGCGACGTGAAGTAGGGTTTCATCGATGTGTCCCATGTCACTCTTGCGATCGCCCTCACGGCACGTTTCTGCATGCGCAAGGCACGCTCCCTGTCTGCAGCGTGCCCCCACAACTCAGCCCCGTACTGTAAGAGCGAATGAACGGTCGCAAAGTAACACGTTCGGACTACATCTGATGAAACCACGCGAGACAATCTGTACAAGGCGTAGCATGCGCTGCCAAGCTTCGCGCAGACTTTGTCGATGTGCTTACTCCAGGTCAGGCCACGATCGATTTCAAATCCAAGAAAGGTGGTTGCCTGAACTTGCTCAATAATTATTGAGTTTATAGTCACTGACAGATCCCTAGTCTTGTGTCCTGACAACGAAAAGTGTACAAAGTGTGTCTTTTTGTGGTTCAAGACGAGTCCGTTCCATTTAAACCACTGCGCCACCTGGTGAACAGCCTCATTCAACCGCCGCTCGAGTTCGTCGAGAGAGAGGGCGGTGACGACCGCAGCCACATCGTCCGCGTACATGAACACCTCGCCGGCGGTGATGTGCTCAGGGAGGTCGTTCAGCAATAGCGAGAAAAGAATGTTGGAGACTGATGAGCCTTGAGCCACGCCCATTACGGTCCCCAGAGCGTCAGATTTTGTTTCACCTGCGTCGCCGACAACTATCTGATAGCGGTTTTGAAGGAGATCCGTCAACACCGAGTGAGCTTCGCCACATATGCCATAGTGCTGAAGCTTGGACGAGAGAACGCTGTGATCTGCGACGTCGAAAGCTTTCGACAGGTCGCAGCACAGGACTGCCACTTGACGTTTCTGTTCACGAGCTTCGAGTACTCGACGGACTACGTCACGTGTAAGTGACGTAGTGCTGCGGCCGGCACGGTAGGCGTATTGTCGCTCGGATAGTGCGGACGTTTCATCTAGGTACTTGGTGAGACGAGTGCTGATACCGTTCTCAAAAATCTTAGCAACGGCTGGGATTATAGATACAGGGCGATAGCCATCAATGTCTTCACGTTTACCCTTCCCTTTGAACAAAGGGGAGATTTTGCTAACCTTGAATGAGGCAGGAAAGGTTCCGTTTATAATGCAGCGGTTGAATAGAGCGGCCAGCCAAGGAGCTAGTGGGATAGCAGCAGTTGACAGTAGGTCCATAGAGATGTCGTATATGTCCTTAGTGGGTTTGCGTGGAATCCGCGTTGTTATAATATGGAACACCTCTGAGGCAGTAAATCTGACGAGCCTCAAGGAGCGGTCCGCAAGAGGGCGTGTGGCTTTGAGAGCCGCGTTCACACGGGATAGCTGCGCGCGCGGTGCGCCACACGCAGTAGCTGCCTCTACGAACCTCGCGTTCAAGGCATCTGCGACCTCCTTGCGCGACGCAAATCTACTGCCTGAGGAATCCTTGACAACATCTGTGAAACTTGCTGGTGTATGGGTAGTTGCACACCTTTCAATATTTACAACGCGCCATATCGCTTTGTGCGAGTTGGAGCTATTGCAGATAACTTTTTCATAGTGACGTATCTTTTTACACTTCACAGCGTTTTCATATTTTTGTGTGAAAGTGTCTATACAATGTTGTAAATTTGCGTCTGGATACTTTTCTTGGAGGTTTATGGCATCAAAAAGAAGGTTTTTTAAATCTATTAAATCCTCGGTGACCCACGAGTTCCTTTTGATGTTTACTTTTTTCAAAGGAAAACATATTTTAAATTTATAAGTAATAATATTGATAATTGACTTGGCTAGATTATCAACAGACTGTACATACCTTGTAAAAACTTCAGTCCAGTCTATACTAAACATAGCCTCTTGGAACGCCAACCGATTTTGGTATGAATAGGTTCTTGTCAGTCGAGTCCGCGGTGGCGGAGCCATACGAAGGCAACTAAACGCGGCTCTCACGGCATAGTGATCGCTGAGCCGGGTAGCAACCGGTGCGGTTGCGACCGTTCCGCGCGGCATGTTGCTGTAAACATGGTCTATGCACGAAGACGAGAGAGCAGTAACACGTGTTGGGAAGTCTACTTCATTTCGCAGGCTATTAACAGCCAACATATCATTTAATTTTTTCCTAACGGAGCATAGGTCACTTAAAACGTCAATATTAATGTCACCTACGATTAAAACATGTTTGCCCTTGTCACTGGCTCGTGCGAGAAGGGGGTTCAAATGCGTTAAAAATTCTAAAGCACACACAAACACACACACACACATACACACTTATGGTCTCTTAGATAGTCTCACACCGTATTCTTAACTCTTATTGATTCAAATTCTTTGTTTGTACCTATTAGGTTAGTGTTTTTATCTTCACAATTAATTATTTTTTATTTAATGTTAACACTTTTAGTTATTAGATAGACTAAACCTTCCCATTCAGATGGAATCTGCACTATTTTGTTCGGAGGCTGAGACTGCTACACAGATTCTAACTATTGGAGTTGCTTAACGTCCCCGTTGTAAATATGTTTCCTCATACCTAAATGTGTTCCTAATAAATAATATTGTATTTGTATCGACTAGTCGTAGTCTTAGCACCTGTAAAGGTTCACCTGGCTAGCTACATCCCACCTGCGGAATTCCGGCGCCACGGTTTGGCGTGTTCCGTTGGTGCGCGGGAGAGCCATTCTGGGAAAGATCACTCCATTACAGACCTCATCCTACCCTGGCCTAGAGGTAGACTCGCCTAAAGATTTACCACGACCTCTTACAGCATTCTTGTTTTGCTATAACTTTACTTCACTATCTATCCACTGTAGAAAAAACGAGACAAAAGTAATATAATATCAAAACGAGAATGCTACAGGACTTTGTGGTAAACCCCAGGAGGCTAACACCAACTATCATGATTTGCTCTATGTACGAGTCAGACTGATAATAATGGTGTAAGTATTATGTGGATTAGTTAACACCTATTTTAGTTTGGTATTTTATCCTATGACCGAAAACAATTCAATAAATAACGGCAGACACATGCCTTGATTTGATATTGATTTACTTTTACATCGATAAACTGTTTGGCAGCAATTCCAGACATATTTATCTTGAATCCTGAAAGGTCAAGCAGTTCTGAGAATAAATATTGACTCAAACTACTCCGTATCGGATGAGAACTGGGATCTTTTGCGTCAGATTTGCCTCAAGCTTTTTCAGGCTTGTTACTCACATCACACTGAAGAAATTTTCTTATTCAAACACATTTCTTGGAATACAGGTCAATTTATTTTCGTATGTTTTTCTAGTTTCTCCAGTTTCAGTTTACTTGTTATTCCCTTACAGAACCCTTTCGAATCAGTGCTTACTGTTTATATTGGTGTTCACAGAAAACATGAGTAGGTAAGGTAGTGAGCGCGAGACACGAAAACGGTCTAACTTGTTGTATTCGAGTTTGAATGTTAGTTGCAGGCTGATCCTCTCGACTGCACAACTTCAGTCGATACAGTCACCATCACTCCCGCGCCATCGTTGGACGCGTGCCGTGCGCCTTTGCCGTGTTCACTTGTGAACTTTGTTTTATCGCCAATGAACTTTTGAATGGGTCTTTCGGTTCAATGAAACAGTGACTTTTGATCCATGGACTGACGACCGTCGAATTTGGACTGCAGGCGGATTTGTTTGATGTTTAACTGTAAGTCTGTTTCGTTCAAATGTCAATGATCCAAACCAGACTAGTGCATGTGGTTGCGGACGCCTTTCATGATCTTGGGTTTTCTTAGACAGCGGTGCGATGCTGTGATTTAAGTGCATCTATTCGTTTTATAGGAATATGTAATTAGGACTACTTTTAAAGCCAAACACGCGACTGCGTTTTTGAACCGGTTTGAAAGTGAGGGTTTTGTTAGCGAAACCGGATCGGAAAAATAATTGCGCGTGTTGTGCTAAATGGAAGGTCTGTGAGTGCTTAATACCTCTTAATTACTGTACAGCTAGTTCAGCTATTTAACCGGCAAAGGCAACCTACTACTCTGCTTCGCACCTCTATGCAAGATCTATGATATTATGTTAATTCAAACAGTAATATTACACAAACATTAATATAATTTACAAATCTATGTAACTTGTTTCTAAAACATGAAAAAAAGCTATATTTTAGGAATGAAAATTGTGTATACG
Organism: Venusia cambrica; assembly: GCA_951394065.1. Classification (NCBI taxonomy): domain Eukaryota; kingdom Metazoa; phylum Arthropoda; class Insecta; order Lepidoptera; family Geometridae; genus Venusia; species Venusia cambrica. The sequence continues at coordinate 4,191,166 of OX596060.1, read as the reverse complement.
GGGATATAATATAATGCGATATAAATAATGAACACGTGCTTAATACGATACGGTACTGACCATCGGACGTCGAACCCGCTAGATCATATTTAGAACAACGACCTTGGTATTAAACAAAATAGACAATGCACTCAAAATGATTTTTGAAGAAAAGATTTTGAACGAATGAGTAGAAAACGAACAAAATACTTTATTTATTGTTCTGTTTCAACAACAATGTTGTTTTTTTATAAATTATATCTTAACTCTTACAATTCTATTATACGATAAATTTTAATGGATTCGACGATGGCAAAGCGCTTAGACTTTCATCTCAAGTCTGGTGTCAAGCTATGATATGGCCAAAGTTAGAAGCGCACTTCAACTGGAATCTGCAACTGATATATGATAAGCTCAAATAAACATAGATATCGCACGCGCACATTAGATCAAAAAAGTGCTTATAGTAGTATAAGCACTTTTTTGATCTAAGGAACATAAAATAATTAGAGTAACATTATAAGTTTTGCGATTTATTATACATCATGATGCTGATGCTGACATCATGATGTCATCCGTTTTGTTAAAAATAAAAAATCGTAAGTATAAAAAACTATTAACTTTGAGCGATGACGCCAGCAAGCAAGTCTAGATTGAGATCCGCTTCACTCTTTGTGAAACTGTGGCCGTGGTTTTGTATCTATCTACAATAAATCGCTTCCAACTCCCACGAATGCCATAAAAAGCCGACAAAATATGCTTACTTTTTAATCAAGCTGCCGTCACGTTTGGCACCTATGAAATACAAGCCTATTAGAAGTGCTCACAAGCATTGTCGCCGTATATGGCTCATCTCTCCTTGTAGCACTTCTACAAGTAGAGTTCACTCAGTATACTCATTTGTCTCCCTCCACGCCTGCCCACTTCATCAATGCCACTATTATTAATTTCAGGTCGTAACTTTTGTCTTCGCTCCATAAAAGTTTGAATAGTTTACCACTCATCCAAATAGCTTTTCTTTTGGTGAATTATTATGCCCTTCAATCTTCCGTTATAACAGTTATGACCTGATGCCCTATGCTTATTTTATGGTATTTTTGTTTTACATACCGTTACCATAATGATATTACATTGATACATAACTTTTCATAAAATTTATTCTTGGTTTTGGTACAAACTACGAAATCCCCAAATGCGAAACTAATGCTTCCGAGAGCATTGCAATGAGCATAACTGCCCAATTAACATTGCAAACAATTTACATCATGCAATTATTTAAACAATTTAACTTCATGTTATTCAAAATCTTTTTAATCATCAGTTTTATGTGCGTCGCTTGAGCTGGCTCCTAGCCAACACATTTTTATTCCAGAAATGCATTTTTAACTAGTAGCCCAGTTTTTAGTAAAATAAAAGCGGAACCGTTTCAAAGTCAGCTCACCGAGCTTTTGTTTGTTTGTCGATAGATATTTCTGTACGTCGTGTTTTCCAGACGCTCTGCTTTGGATGGACATGTTTATCGGTGTGATACGGCTCGGCACGGCAGTAAACCACCGCGGTTACGGTCGGCCTGCTGCGTGTTTACACCGTGCCCAATGCTTGCAAGCTCTATATGGAAACGAATTCAACTTGTTTTAATATCACAGCTTATAATCTGTCCTACAATTTGTCCATTGTGACAGAACCACAGGCGCCAGGTTGTCGCGACTTGTGTTGCGAAAAGTCTTGCCTCAATATAGGTTATTGTTACGCGACCTTTTGTGCAAAGCTCCTGGGAACTATATTTTGGACACGCCTATTATGATGGTAAACGTCCAAAGGTCTATCGTTCCCCGATTAGATTTATGGGCTTTGTTGTCTTCGTTAACATTAACCTTGATGCGGAGAAAAGTTAAATAGACTGCGAAGTCAATGGGTTAAATAACTATCGTTTTTATATTAGTTTGCAATATAATGTCAGTGGAATATCAAGCTCCGTTACTTTCCCGGATGTAGTGGACGACGTCGTCGTATTCGTGGCCATATTAGAGAAGTAGCCCCCAGCTACTGTCTATTGTATACTGTCATTATAATAACAGATGATGTCTATATTGCAATATTTTAATGAGTTTACAATTTTGGCAGTCATCAAAGTATAGTAAATTATTCTCAAATAAAGTTCAGACAAATCGGTCTTCCGGCTCGATAATTACTAGAAGAATGAGATATGCATTCTTCTAGCCAGATAATGTCATTAAGACAACCCCACTCGATCAGCATGCAGACAACGTCGATATGATGCAAAACAACGGAGCAACGAACTTCGGGGAAGAGTCCTTGTGCTTACCGGTACTCCAACACCATAACGCAATCGAAGAGTGATTCACGTTCACGTGAAGATATTATTATATTCTATTTCTAGACTCATAATAGCCCACGTAAGCACGTAACTGATTGTAATAGTTCGATAAAAGTTGTGGTTTTTGTAGGTTTTGTATATACTGATAAAAATAGTAATAATATCTTTGATATTATACTCTTTTATCCATGGCAGGACCAACACGTGTCGTTCTTTTTGTACATAAAAACACGTGTTCTTGACACAGCTGGTGTCTGTTTTCGAGAGGGTTCCATAACGGACCTTTTTCTCGTAAATCCATCCAATTCATTAAATAAATCCGATAGTAACTCAGGTGTTTGCCATGGGGAGCAACATAGGTTACCCTTGTTCGGGTAGGTAATAAGGCAAAAGTTAAAAATAACATACATAAATGAACAAAAATAATAATTGTCATGTAGATTAGTGTTTAAAAAGGCATAATAATAACGGAAAACTGCGTGTTTTAGATCGAATTAACTTGTCCCTGTTAATATTGTTTCCTTTAACAGCACGTCTGTTTCATTATTATTTGACAGTAATTGTGATATACTATGATAACATGTAGCTACGTAAAGTTTGGTTTTCCTGTAGTGATGACGTCAAGGTGTTATATCAACGCAAAAATACCGTTCAAATTGAAATTGGCGTTTTTAATTAGCATTACCTACGCCATTGTTCCTTCGAGCCGGATATTTGGTTTTTACTTTTGCTTTATTATAAACTCGGTCTAATTTGTACTGTCCTAAAATATTGTAGGTAACCTATCATAAGTGCGAATGTGATCAATATTTATTTGCGTATGGTCGGCAATATCGGTATCTGCGTACGCGCAGCCAACGGAAGTCGGTTATTTAGCGACTCGTTCGATGTAGGAGCCCTCGTGTCGTGCCGTGCCCACGGGTAGAGCACATGTTTTGCGAAGTTTATTTTTGTTTTGTTATGGACTTCATTTTACTCTATCTTAGGTACGACTATTAGTCACGTGATAGAAGTAACATTGAGTTGTCATCAATAACTGCTTATAACATTTATTTTTTCACTTAATACCTCTACGACCACTTCTATCAGATTTGCAAATGATCATGCTGTCTGCCACAAGCTTTTCACGGAGTATCGTTCGCACGGCTGCATCAAGTCAATTATTATATTACGAGACCTCTAGCCCACTTTGCACAATCACCATTCACAACACGACCCGGACATCAATTCCCACAGGAGTATGATGACCGTTACTTTATGGACTGATTCAATTTAGTTCTTGTATTTTGAGTGATCGTTGTCGTAGCGGTCTCGGCTTAAGAATTGAACCGTTCATCTCAGCCAGTGGATGTCGTAACAGCCGACAAAGGGCTCTCACCATACGAAGGGCAGCAGCTTCCTTCTGTGTATTATCTTCGTTAACGTTATTAATTAACTTTACCTATATGGCAATCACTAACCGTAAAACGTGGTAATTATGGCAAAACCCTTATTATAATTTATAAATTCTTGCATCGGAAGAGGCTCTGTCCAGCAGTGGACACTAATGGTCTGTTGATGTGTGATGTGAGTGAGCGTAAGCTTGTCTTGTTCTATGTGTGAGTCTTCATCCTAGAACATGAATCGATGTGATAAATAATATAGGTAATACCTCGTAATAAGGGGTGGAATGCATTATTAATCCAAAAGTCACAACATGTTATTCCACACGGCAAATGAATGAACGAATCGTTAACCCCGATCGTAAATCATTTTCCATTTCATTTCAACGCCTCTATGATATTTGTAGAACTTATATGTAGGGCGCGGTGCGGAAATGTAGTCAATCCTGACCGAACAGATTTTAAAAATCCAGCTCAGAACACGCCGAAATGAAATATCGACTCTGCTGAACCCCCTAGCATGCATCCGACGTTTCGACAGACTCATAATATTCATATTTTATGACTTCTAGCTTGTGACATTGTATGTTTTACCGGATAAATGTCTTAAATCGTTGATAGCGGAATTCACAAATGTTTTCGTCTTTTCAATTTATACTGGACCAGTCGAGAAATATTTCATCAACCAAAATAGGAAACAAACGAATCCAGTCGATTATACAATATTTGCTCCAGACTCCCAAGAGGAGTGTTAATATAAGTTTGAGTCTTAGCAGTCTTGATTGTTGTCTCGTCTTGTGATGTCTTGTTGCCTGGTAGCTCCGAAACTAGAGCTTCGAATTCAATTGTTTTTTTTTTTCGTGATAAAACTGATTCATTTGGTTGGATTTTTGGTGTTTGATAGGAAACGGTCATCCTATCATTATATTCTTCAGCTCTGATCTGCTTTGAAGAGATCTCGTACATAATTATTGCAACTTACTCTATAGTATTTGGTATATTTCAAATTTGACAAACTGAAGTCGCAACTCCATGAACTGATGACTAGAACAGAATTAACAGGATCGACAGCATCTAGTCGAATATGCGGGGGGAAGCTAGCAGTTTTTCGACATTAAATATTCGGCAACTCGAGGATTAACTGATAGGTATGCGTAAGATAAGCAGGATTCACGATACTAGAAGGGCTTTTATGATCAAATGAGCGAAGCGAACGAGTTCTCTGAGTTAAATTGGGAAATCCTGCACTGTTCCTATGTATGTACCTATGTGGCAATATTTGTGACGACATAACTCTCGAACGGGTTATCCGATTTTAATTAACTTTTAACAAAAAAGAGAGTATAAATAGAAATTGATTGTCGCGGGGCATTTTTGATAACACGCGTAGTTTTTGAGATATTGGGGTGAAAAGAACTACAATTTTATCGTAATAGCTTTATTTTTCTCTTTGTGATTAGATACTACTAACACAAACCAGATATCACCAGAACTCAGTACGGGGGTTAGCTTTGACCTAGGCTTTCCTGGGCAAGGGTGAAGTGAAGTGGGCAAAATTTTAAAAATCTTCATCGAGTTTAATATTTTTGTAAAATTGACTTGTCTTATATTGGAAAGAGTACATATCGTTTTGAAATAGCAACCTAGAGGTAAAATACAGCTATTGTTATTTTAAAATAAAAAAAAACGATTAAGATCTGGTATTGAAAGAATAATACACTTGGAAGCCCACCACCACTTACTGCTAAGCTTAAGCCTGTCTTTACTTAGAAATAAGCTTAAGGCGGTTGGTGCTTAAATATTATGCACATTGTCCCCCATAGCCACAGCATTCCTGAATATGCCCCCCTTTGCTGGAACGCTAGGCACGCGACTACCAGAGATATAATTAGACTACCATTTCATGTAAATCTTGTTCCTTTTAGATGAGACGCCTGTCTGAATAAAGCAGTTGATTCAAGCGTCTGTGTCACGAAAATATTTTCTGTGTCGTCTCATCATTTCTTTGTAAACTACTTGGCTATTGGGTATCGATGAACTTATCTTATTGAATAAGCACTAACTAACCTGCGGTGTCGGTGGTTGCACTATCTCAATGACTACTTTGCTGAACAGTTATTTTCCCTCAGTGAGTAATCAAATGGGTTTCTAAAAATGGTAAACAGTAATTATTGCATGAACCGGTTTGGTTTCTTTGCGAAAGTAGCCTTCAATACAATAGAAAAACATTGGAGTTTACCAAGCGGTTGATAGCGAATCGAATTATGGTAATGCCGTGATAGATTTGATTTGATTCTTTACTTACTGGTCTATGCCGATTATGTAGGGGTAGGGCATAGTAGTCTAGTCTTTTTTTAAATTGTTCAACGGGGAAGCGCCTGGCCTTCATCTCACCTGGTTTTTAAGTATATAAGGCCGAAGGTGGAAGCGCACTTCACCCGTAATCCTCAACAGTCCGGGGAACTGGCTAAGCTTACCTCTAAATGGCGGAAATATAAATGTAGACACTAGAGAATGAGAGAGTGTACTATACAGAAAAGGCTTTAACTTACGTGCCCCATCATACGGCACCCATCGAATTAGTCTGGTACAAGCTGTGGGTACAAACAAGCCTGTTTCAATGTGTTGAGGGAACTCGGGTGACGTTTGTAGTATCTTCGTATTGTATTGAAGTTGCGTAGCTGAACTGACCATTATTCCTTTTTAAAGAAGTAGCTCGGTTTACGACTGACCGATTTACCATCACGGAAAAGCAAAACCGTTTCCTAGGTTCCCATTTATCGTGCGAATCGAGCTACCTGACCACCAGCTAATTCAATTTTAGTTTCCCAGAAGCTACCTTATCGTAACCGATACCCGTGGAGCGTTCCGCTGCTGCGCCCAGGATCTGATTGCAGCTGTAGATCGCACCGCTCAATGTCGCGGATGCGATCTCCCTCTAACTAGATTGATGGACAAGGCCTAATAGTCCAATGCCCATTGAGGCGTGGCTATTTGCACGTTATCATCTAGTTGCTTTCTATGTTATCGGAAAGAATTTGCAGTATCTTACAATTTATCAAACCTTATCCATCTGCTCAAGGTCTATTTATAATCTTGATAGGTATGTCATTTCATTGCATCTCAAAACTTTATGTGGGATGTGTCGATACGATAGGTCTAGAATTGATACGGCTATCTCAATGATTCCTGGTATTTCTTCACCCAATTTCGCGGAACAATTAACTGTATTGATGATCCAAACTGCAGCCAACGGGCACTTGAACCGTGAACAGATTATCCACTTAAGACTATCTGAGTGAATTGGTAGTTAGAGCGAACAAACCTACAACACAACGAGAAGCCAGCTCTCTAACTGGATACTTACTTTATGTGGTTCGAGTTTGATATGCAAGCAGATGTGGACTTAAGGTAACCGTGTAAGTGATACCGGGAAACTAAACTACTTAATAGGACGTAGACTGAGGGTCTCGTCACGTCAATAGCTCGTAAAAATCCACTGTTGTAATAAGGCTCCTCTATAACTGGAGGGATTCGTTTTGTAGTAATTTTCACGTTTGTCATACGAGTTGGAGACTTCTAGGTAAGGTTCTATATGAAATATGAAGCAAGTAAATCGCCGCAGCAGCGGTCACGGTTGCACGGTCAACTGAGGTGACTCACGTCTACTTGAGTTTGTTAAACTGTAATAGGATATTATTGAAACACACATTTGCGATTTGTTCTGGAATTTTACGCGCTGCTAATAAATTGACATACCTCCACCTACCTAAACGACATTTAATATATTTAGATGACACCAAACTGTAATCAGTGTTTGGAGTCCCAAAAATAGCACCAATCTCGTAGCACAGTTACCTGTTCCCACTAAGAGCACCTATATACATGTTGGTTTGGTGATCAGGTTGGGAATATTTTCTAATATTCAAACTATTACTTACACAGAAATAGCACCTACAGAGAAGAGGCTTTTATTGATGAGGGTTTCTTGACTGTCTGACTGATTGACAATCAACGCACAGCCCATACCAGAGCTCTTAGACACTTAAAATTTTCAGGGTAGCTTCCTTGTGCAGTAAGATAAGATTTCAGGAAATTCCTACTAGATGACCGGATCGAAGTCCCGAGCGTTCCACTACTTAGACATATAAAATGTAATGCGAGAAGCATGAGATCAAAAGTTCAGGTATGCAATGCAAATTAGATTAAACCATTAGCATAACATAACTACAGTTTTCATATTTTGATAAAAACATCGAAGCAAGTTATTTACGAGTTTGGCAAGGCAGTCCGTGTTAGAAGAGTCATTGCATTACCATAATGTAACATGATATGTACTTACGGCTTTTAGTTTTTATATATCAGCTGTGGTATACTATAAATACATAAAATACAAAATGTTCTATTAACACAGATGCTCAGCCTTATGTAAGGCTGGCATTATCTTTTGTAAGAATGGTAAATAAGCTGCAAACAAAATATGTTTGCGTCACTGTTTTTTGCAGTCGAAATTGGATGGGCTTTACAAAATTTTGTCTGTATCTTCCTGACCCGTAATCCATCTTACAAAATCACCTGGGGGCACGCGTCAAGTGATTAAGTATTATATCGTCGTTATTTATAATATAAGCTTGTATGGCCTAAACTACCATATTTTTTTAGCAAAATATATACAAAGTTGTTTTGCTCGTATATTTTTACGTCCGGCCTCATTCCAGCCAGTTTACCCCAACAACCACGGCGGCTAGTCGACCATGGTGCATGTGGATGATCGTGAATGTTCTGCCATGTAAGGCACACACAAGTCGAGGCTCAAAGCGCAGCACCATATGGCCACTGGTCAAGGTCGCACGATCATATCCACTTGAACAGTTCAATGGATAATTTATCTTTCTTGTAAACGTTACGACCTAGATTGCCAATGAAACTGCTAGACGTGTTTTATAAATGGTTGTCTTTGTGTGCTTAATTCTATATCAGTAACACTCGTATATTGAACACGTGATAACTTTACATCAAAAACGAAGTTTTATCTGATTACAAGAGTTATCTCTAGTAAAAAAAAAAATATTCTCGTAGTTGGTAAAGTATAACTAGGAAGCCAACTTGCGAGGAATACGAGTAGGAAAGTCGCACAATTGTTAAATTAGTTAAGTTTTCTTGGAAATTCTTGCGGTCAGGATCGATGTTCTGGTCCTGGGAAACCGACTAATATGCGATAAAACCACACTAGAGAAACGTGAAAGTTCAAAGTAATCATCTGTATAAAAGTTCGTCATGCACGACCGAGTTCAATAGAACAACCGTCAATACTTGCATTATATTGATTGATACCAGCTGCGTTACGATGGCCGATGATTGGCTCCCGGTTAGCGAAGTCAGCAAAAGGTAGACTGTCATTAAACTGAAAATCCGCGTCAAACCCTATCACGGCGATACTTGGCTCGGCCCTCTAATGGGTAGGGTAAAATTCAATTATCGTCTCGTCATTGCTGTTTTGTCTAGACAGGATATTGGCGCTTGCACTGTAGAGAGGAAATTGGTCAAAAATCCTGACTAGATAGAAGCATAAATGTAACTTGATTTCTCTCATACTTTAGTAGGTACCAGTTTCAAAGCATGTTCGAGTCAATCATGGACCTACATTATAAGCATATATTTAATAATGCAACATACCCATAAGTAGGGTACTTTCCAAAAACATGAGATAAGTTTTGGCCATTCAAATTTCTCTATGCTTTTGTCTTGTCTTCTAATTTGGGAATTTTCGCCAAATTTGACTCCCACGGCTTTTGTGGTTGCGATTTGCGAGGTATTTACCGCGTGCTTCTACAAGATGTGTTTTATCTTACTTTCATATCATCTCGTATTAGATGGCTAGGGTGTGCCATGCTACTGGCATTATGCTTAACGAGCCAAAAAAGTGCTTTGACTAGGCCGTAAAATGCAATTTTTGATCTAGCGGCAAAATGTTTGCATCTGGCTGGTTGATCTGATGCAGACTGATTTTGCGCATCCGATCAATCCTGCCTCGTTACACGCAATAGAATCATCCAAGCGAGACGGATTGCCAATTTAAGATCATTATAGTCGGAATAGGATTGCAATTTACGTAATAATATGGCAAGGTTATGAGCCCATTGAATTACGCTGAAATCGATCTTATCCTTGTTTGTAAACAAGAATTGCAGAGTGCTATAAGCTGAAACAAACTGATGAATCAATTGCACTATTTTATCACAAAGCGGAATCGTATGTCCGGTTCAGCTTAAGTTATCGGGCCTTCTCGGCTGCAATATAGCTGCAGGGTTAATAATTGCTCGTGGGGCGTGCTATAAACATGCTATGTTGTGAATGTAGTACACTCGTATGAAATTGGTAATGGGAATGTGAAATGTGTATTGGCGGGTTGTCCCACACATGGCGAGGTGACAAGCCGCCGCCGCCGCCACCGCGCCCCTCCGCTCCGTATCGTTGCCTGTGCCTGCCTCCGGCAGTTCCATCCGCGTTTGTCTCGGGCAAAGACGTGTTTACGGAAATCGCTAATCGAATTTGTGTTGTTTTCTAAAAGTTCAGTCCTGGACCTGGCTTGAGGGGTGGGGGACAGTCATGCTTGTTACAGTTCTATAAACTTTCAGGTATTCGATATTATTATTTTGTTGTACGCTTTTGCAGTCAAGAGCTTTCAAGTAAGCTGATTCTTGCTGAAGTACTTAGCTTAGCCGTAATTAATGCAATCAATTTAAACTTTTATAGTCACATTCATTTTGCAATTTGCAACAAAATAAATTGGCAATGGTATGTAAGATGCTAAGCATGTTATTGCTGTTAGTCGTGACACCGCCGCCGCTGATTTATCGTTAGCTGATAAATTATCGGCTTTATGTAGATAAATATAGCATCCTATACATACCTACCTACCTACCTCATTAAGGATAAAGGCTGTAATAAGATTAGTCTATTTCATAAAAAATATCTGCGTATCTACTAATTAGTATTTTCTTGCTGGATATGGAAAAAGTAACCGACGCAAAAATTTTATATGATTGTTATATTAACTCATAATGACGTTCTCTGATCTCTTTATTTTTCATTGAGCTGATACCAAACTTTACAAGCTGCCCCGCCGCCGCCAATAGGCGTCGTGACACTGAAATTCTAATTCAGCGGTGTGAGTGAAGCAATCAGCAATACCTACAATTATGTCTACAACACAATTTGTAAAATCAATGGGTGTCTTAACATTCCCATCTCACCCTAGGCACAGCGAGGGGAGTCTCGTTTATAGGGGTTCGTGGGGAAGCAAATGTTGATTCGAACAATAAAACTGTTGTCTATGACAACACTCCGGCTCAATCAAAACTTTCTTGCACGATCAGATTACGGGCTTCGTGGGCAACCTTCGCCTTCACGGTCTTTGCTCAAAACTTCGTTTATCTTGATAGATATTATACGATGAATGTTTTATGGAATATAAATGATACATATAGGTTTTATATATGATTGGATACCTAACATGCTTACTTACTGCCTTCATATCTTCTAGAGCGCTCTCTCTCTCTCTCTCTCTACCTATGGTTTTTTAGCTGTGCGTTGATTGGAAGTAAGTTAATCAATTAGTCAAAAAGGCCAAGCGCTTTCCTGTCGTGAAATAAATTAATAAATAAAGTAGTCAGCTATATAAATGGATTGTCATGACAATCCACAATCATTCATCCAGTGTTTTGAATTTGAAGGTATATGTTTAATATATAATGTATAATATATATATATATATGTTTGATACATTTTCACGACTAAATAGATTTTTTGGAAAATAGATTGTATACTGAAAAAACATGAGCTACTTTTCATCCGATTAGTTACCACGGCACGCGGACGTAGCAAGGGGAATTAATTTGTTTTTTTTTATATAGATGGGCTTATTTGGTCCGATTTGGATTCATGTAATAGTGCTAAAACCATAATTGCGAGGGTCTTAAAGGGTCTTTAAGTCCTGGGTTCGTTTTTCATTATGTAGTCAAGTAAGTATGTTCGCAAAATCTGCGGGCTACGCGAATAACATAAATTACCCTGTCATACTCTAGCAGGGTTACGGTTTGTCGATATGTCCCAGACTTATACCCCTTTATTGGGTAATTCTATTCTGTCAAATCAATTTCTAATATAATAAAAAAAAATACCCTAGGATCACTGAATCGACGAAAACTAGAACAGGCAAGAAATAAGAACGTATTACAAATACCGCTTGCAGGGCCTTTAGTAAACCCCTTTACCGTTCTTACTATCTATCTTTCTTTTTCTACTTTAGTCCTACTAGAGTCCTGAATTAGTATCAGTTCCGCTTTAATAGTCTACCGTAGAACAGCTCACATCACACCCAGTTCCATTCATTACCCAAATGTTTGCATAAGCTTTCGCAATTTCCTCGCAGTTTTCCCGTCCTATTTAGGCATGTATGGGCTGCCTGGTAGACCGCGACGTGCTTTGATACGTCAAGGTTACTTCATGAATTATTAATAGTCATGCAGAACTCTGCATGACATATATAATATATATAAATATAAATCTTATATACTGAGGATTAATCATTAGAGTTTATATTTTTTTGCTTGACCCTCTTTTGTTATTTTTTTTCGTAAGTTCTACAGAAATGAATCTTTTTTTAAATGCATATATTGCTTAGCTCGCTTTAGGCTAGTGCAAGGATGAGATCCACGATGGATAGAGCTTTCTCCAAAGGCACTGGATCTCCCCGTTTGTCGCCTTAAGAGGTTGTACCACCAGTGTCGTTATCATTCAGTCGTAACAGGTAGCAAAAGCTAGCAATATCTTTGCCCGGGGTAAACCACTAGGAAGAAGATCACACATTATGTAGTTTGTAGGTATGCGTGATCTTCCTCCTAAAAAAACGACTATTTCAGTCGGGTGAATTGTCTGCTATACTGGCACTGTGAACTGAACTGTGGACATCCGGTCGCGCCCTGTCTGCAATGTTCTAATGAAAGGGCAACAATCAGCTACCTGCTATTGACCCCAACATAACATTATTTATAGACCCCTTTTTGTGAAACACTTGCCCAGACTGGTTTATCCATTATTGATACTGTTCTTGCGGCACGATTACATTCAATGGAACGGCGGATACTTCTTACAATACAGAAGGTAGATATAACATTACCTGCTGGTAACATCTGTCTGGACTGGCATAATTATTTTTAACACGAGAGAAATAAAACCAGTATGTTATGCCATACCTTCATTTTGCGTTGAATTTTTTTCTTGCTTCTGTTCTTGTTATGACTTTATAAGCTATGATTATGTGCCTAAGGATTTACACTTACCCGAAGCAAAACTTTAATAACGAAGACAAAGAATTAAATTGTTCAAGTACTACATATGACTTTACTACTAAGTAACATCTTACCTAAGTCTGTCACCAATTCACCATAACAACAACTATAAATTGTTGTTTTCCGGCATTCCTCGGTCTGTTGAGGGTTCCGCGGATGAAGTGCGCTTCCACCTTCGGTCTTAACATAACTTGACTCTGGTGAAATGAAGGCCAAGCGCTTCTCCGTCGTACAATAATAACACCTATACAGCATTTAAAGGAGCTACTATTACTATACTAATGTAATAGTAGCTTTCTACTATTTCTAATGTTGTACAATGAAGTGTTAAATATATTCTATAGCTTTAAAAAACAGTCATAATATTCATCTTCATTTCATATAAAAATATGCAAAGTAATAGAGATGGCTGACCTCGTAAACCAAGCCCTCTGGGGTGACAGAATAGTATTAGGTACGGTGTTTGACCTATAAATTATTTTATGGTTAGCGGACAGCTAATGCAAAATTTTATCTACCATTTCATATGAAGATTGGATAGTGCCGGTCCAATAAGCAGCTCGTCCAAATGGAATTTTAATTCGCATTTCGTCCAACTGGCATTTTGACCAGCACAAATTACGTCAACACGCATTTGGTCAAACACGTATTTCGTCCAACAAGCATTTCGCCCAACAAATATTTCGTTCAAATGCACAAACTATAGGGATACCTAAACCAAACAAATTTTATTAGTCCTTCAGGGTGGCGTTTCATAAAAGCCTGTTACTTTAATTACAAGTGGAACTTTTTTCCATTTCTTTTATAAGAAAAAGACCGTTACCGTTTATATTGTGATGGGACTAAATAAAAAGGATATATTACTATGTTATATTTTATTATTACTGTACTCCTAGGCTGTACCTATATTCTGCGATATCGTAACGATTTAGCAATACACATATTAAGTAAGGTTATATTGGTTTGTCAGTTGTAATGTAGTCACCAAATGGACTAACTGCGTAATGACAAATCTCGAAATGGACGAACTGAGTAGTAGACGAACGACAAAATGCGAGATGGACGTACTGCTTTTTGGACCGGCAGCTAACAAATCCATATAAATAATGTAGAACCACCTCGCCTCTTAATTAAACAGCATAAAGGCATTTTTTATCAAAGCTTAAATGTAATAGCCAATGCCAATACCCTGTACCTACCATACCATTATGTTGAAGGACAAAACGAAGAGATATGGGGTCTGTTGCTAGCTTCTAACATAGAGCGTTGGAGGATATAAAACGATTATAGGTACAGGAAACATTTGCAATTAACTTTTTTGTAGTTCTGGTCCATTTTAGGATTATCATTAACTTAGATCTTCGAAGACTGGATCTATAAAGTATGAGTTGTGGTTTGTTACTCTATACGAGTAGCTAGCGCATTTTTAACCCTGCTGACCGGGTGCCTATTATTCGCGCGTACCTTTTGATTTAATGGTCCTGGTCCCATTTTGAATTTTGCGCGCTCCAGTTTTCTAGTTTATTTTACCCTGAAATAGAAGCTGCACATCTAGATTCGCCTCTTGACCTTAATCTCACCTCGTTTCAAGTTATGATAAGGCCGAAGGTGGGCGCACATCACTCGAAATCCTCAACTGCCTGAGGAACTGGCTATCTTGCCTCTGAATTCATGAACACAATTAAAATTATTTAATTTAATAATGTTGTTATGGCGACAGACTTGAAGATGGTGGTAGCTTGCCAGGCAGACTTAAACAAAGTCCTACCACCAGCCAAATCAAGCATAATATTGTACTCCCCTGGGGATTGAACCCGGGACCTCTTTACCTGAAATCGGTGGGCAAACGACTAGCCCACAGTGACGGTTACAGTGTTATCATTAGTACGGCGGGTATAGAATGTAACTCGTTGCCCTCTTCTGTTTTTCAACAATTCAATGTTGTCTCAGTCATTAAATCCGGAGTGAATTGGTTCCTTTTAAACAAACTTACTCCATCACAGGACACGTCCCTACTGGTTTTTCAAGTGAGCTGGTAGGTGGTCAAACGCTTGGCTTCAATAAAAAAACGGGTCAATTATTTATGTGGTTCGTTAATTTGGCATATTGGCTTTGTAATTATGACAAAAAAATGTATGAAGGTATAAACCTAATCGAATTTTAACTACACCAATAAAAATAAAATACATACAACAAAAATGGTATAGCGAAGTTATAGACGCAGAAATCACGCTAGATATATTTGATAGACGACTCTCTGTCATCGTGTCTGTAACTTATAATTCGGTAAGCTTTTTATGTACGAGCTGAGGAGACAACCAAGACAAGCTTGTTAGCATCACGTTACTGTCAGCATTGTTGACTGTCGTCTGTCGTGCCGATCTCAGACGGAGAGCTTGTCAATATATTAACCGACGCTGTTTGTTTAGTTAGCTGAAACTTCCTGGATTCATTAAAGGATGTAGGAACTGAACATTTTCCCAGCGATTGTCAGTCCGATTCTGTAGATACTATAACATTTTATTGAGTATTGTATCTTAATATACGTGATTTCTCGCCAGTGAATTTCTCAAGCGTAAATTGCTGAGAAGTCCTTCAGACGTGTTCGTTTCGTGCAACCTCTAGAGGTCTGTGTACTGATAGTAACTCTAACAGGTTTAATTCTGAATATAATTGATACGGCCCGTAGGGTTTGTAGTATATTTTAGTATCTATTCTGCAGATAAATATTTGTGTGATTGCAAACACCTAGATATATGATTTCACACGTTCAGTTAAACATTCACTTGAATTTGTTTATTCGCAAAGGTGATTGAACTTATTTGAGCCTTCGCCGGGGGAGATCTTATGATGAATACATTTATCTGACAACGTTCAAAGTTACTATACTAAAGTTTATTGCTCTATCTTTGTCTCGTCTCTTTCATTGCAATGGTATATGATAAAAGCTCCTTAGTTTATTCAACCTCATTTTTTGTAATATCGGTTAGAAAAACGTTAAAGTCTGAGGACATTGACTTGTCTATTACCCTCACCTCTCCTAGAGTGCTTGTATTTATTCTGTGCTCTAGGTAATCTTCTCACGTCTTCTTTTTTGATATAATCTTGATTCATCATCATTCGTATCCCGCGTTAAGTGGTGTTGTGGTGTAAGATTATGGTTGAGTAACTGTAGATCTTTTCACCAGACTCATTACTACTAGTGGCAGTGGCCCTCTTCGAAACTGGTGTGCCATTATTACGATGATGGTGATGAATAGCCCAATGTTTAGTAAGACCTTGGCCACTTTGTATTACAAAATTGACGTTTTCGACATTACTCGCAACGTAATTTACCTAGATGCCGCTGGGTTTTAAATTACTTCATATGTTTACGTATTGTGTGCATTAACCCAAATGCAAGCAGCGATTCGACAATGTCGGCGGACTGGAACCGATGGAGCATAGCCAAATCGCCGAAATGTGCCATTCTGCAAATCTGCGAAACAACAGTCCAACTTCCAAATTCCAATCGAATGCATAAACTTCGGATATATCTGCTCAATGACGTTTAGCTGCTTGAAACTGAGCTCATTGTTATCCGGTTTTTGGGTGATAAACATTTTCAAATTACCTGACAAGCGTACAGTCGTCAGAAACGTATACACCTCATTATTTTTAAAATAAAGTCATTACTTTTGTGTTCGCGTCTGGTAAATTCTGCGCTTGAATACCAAAATTATTACATATCTACCAGATGTGGATACAAAACCATTTAGAAAATTGTGAAGTGTATACATATTATTGTGGGCGACTATACATCTATACTTAACCTATACGTGTAATACAGATCCCTCATACCTAAGAAGGAACATTGATGTATGCTTCAAATTGTACTAATTTAGTTTTGGCCTTTCACAACTAGGTACGTTAAAACACCATTACATTACCAAGCAGGCATAAGTACTTTGCTTTAATCTACCTGTATATAATCTTCTAATCATAATAGCACTAAACGCACGTTGTCTGTCGGTAAAATAGGAAATGTTTTGATCATAACTCTCCGCAATAAAGATTATTCTCGTTTTACGACTCCATTTTTAAATGGACGCCCTGTGCGTTATAAAATTTACGGCTGTACATGGCGCATTTATAATAATCTTATTATTGTTTCATAACTTCGAAAGTAGAGCTGATTTAGTATAGGGAAATGAACTTGGACCGGCCAATTTAAAGCACGATGACTGAATATGAGACGTAATTTTATCTAAACCTCACATCCTACACAGGCATCAAGTAAATACTGTTACTGAATATATAAATAAAAGTATGTAGAATATAAAAAAGTCCCCTTGCTTTTTTATGTAAAAAAGAAATCGTTATTCACAGCGTATTCGACTCTAGATAAGACGTGATCCGTTTCTTAATCGTACCTTAGCTAGAATTTTAAGTAAACGTGGTGAATAAGCTTATTTATATTTACGGCACTTACAACTTGCGAAAGTGAATCCAGTAGAAATCTGATGCAGACCCGGAGAACCTACTTCGATGAAAGCTCCAACAGTTTCGTCACCCACGTGATAATCGCATCATCGACTGATTGCATTAGCACACGGTGAAGTACCGCTCATGCAAACGGGTAATGTACACAAACAGAATTCATTAGCGGTTCGTTCGCTAAATAGCTATAAACATAAACCGGTTTACAAGCGTTAATAAAGAACTCGCGTGGAGAGACTCAAGTGGAGGCCTTCGCCGTGGCCTTTGTAACTCAATTACGGACACCGGGTTTGCTAGTCGGAAACGCCGGTAAAAATAGCCGTATGCTACGTGAACGCTAGACAGATAGTCGCTACAAGGTACGAGGTGCCGTGTACATGACGAATGGGCACAGCCTCCCATAATACACGTGCATACCTTTATGTTTCGAAATAGTTCGGTCGGTAAGCCGCTTTACTCGTGTACTCCCCCAACAAATTGCAGTGCGATGACCTCGACAACTCGTCTTTACGTCCTTATATTCTATTCATCGCTTTATTCTAGTCCAGTAATCGTGTTGAAAAGACGATACGTTATCGGAGATCCAAGTATTTCAAAGATAGGCTCCCCTATTTGAGCAATCGTTCCACAATGTTATCGGTTAATGTTTTAAATATTCTGAAGAGATACTTACGATACATCGATTATCAATATCATAAGAAATCATTCTGCTTCAAGTGATTTCTTACCGTTACACGGAAAAGATATCGGACTAAGGTTCGATACGTATGTGGTTGGATTAAGCGAAAGCTGTAATGTCAGGTCAGGATAAATACATTAAAAACTTGAAACGCCTTTCCCTCGAATAGCTTCCTTGAAATAATCTTGTAGTAGAATGTAATAAGTTGCATAATACGATGACGCGCCTGTAGTTTTTCACGTTTAAATAAAACATAGAGACAAACGGCTGTTGCTGACATGAATAGGAACGTGAGTTCGCCATGCCATGAGAACCATTGTGTTCAGCTACAGAGAAACGTTGCATTGCAAAACGTCGATAGGTTTTGCTTTGCTCATTGTTATTGGTTTCACCGTTTGACGTTCTAACAAGCTCCTCATTTGTGTCTGTTCCATCAGACAACTTATTACACTACCTAACATTTATTTTCAGAGTTTATGCTTGTTGACATAAATATACGGTGATGCGACTGTGTAGTGAAGCCATAAAACGGCTTTGTAAGTGTTGTAACCGTGAACTTTGACGCCTGAAAGCAAATCTTCGATTAACGGCTCGCGTAGCAGTTATTTCTGCGCCAAGTTATACGAGGGACTTTAGAACGATTATAATAACCTCCCGAGAGGTCGGTGTGCCCACGCCTGAGGGACTCTTGAACAATGAACGTGCATTATTCCACTGCTAGACTGCCAGTTACTGATTAGCTCTGCACCAGGTGTTACTCTAAATACTGGTTTATTTGTTGCAGAACATGTGATACATACAGACATGGAAGAAGACGGAAACAATGCTATCAGTGAGGTCGTACCGCCGCCGCCCGTATCGACCGAAACGCAAACAAACGAAGATGTTCCTAAAATAGAAACAAAATTAGAAAGTGATCCTAGTGACAAAACAGACAAGAGTGTACATAAAGCTGAAAGTGCGGACGCAGATGATAGTGCAACGAGAGACAGTAGTGTTACTAATAAGGACATCAGTGTAGGAACCAATGACGAAAGTGGTGTGGTGTTGAACGGAGTCGAAGTTAGCCCGACGGTTAAAGAGGCGAATACGGGGCATGAAACGTGCGAAGTCAACGACGATGTGCGATCGCTAGGTGACCTCGACAGTCTCCCGGTGGGGGATGAGTTGGTGCTGGGCGCTGCGGGCAGTGACAGTGGGGTGGAAGGCTGCGGCCGCGCGCTCAGCAGCGGCGGGGGCTCACGATCCTGCGCCTCCAGTGTCGTCTCATGTGGCTCCGGGTGCGGCTCCGAGAGCTCCTCTCTTGCCGGTGCTCCTCCGCGACCGAGGCGCCGCGTCAACGTCAACGTCCCCGAACCCAAGCGAAGCTCGCCCGTCGGGTCTTCTACACCCAGGCCTGTCACGGCTCCACGTGGACCCAACCTAGCCACGAGAGAACGCGCTAGAAGCAGGGAAAAACCGACACCCCCTGAAAAACCTCGGCCCTTGACACCAAAACCGCGTATCCGTCCCACCACCGATTTGCCCAATCTGGTCCGCGAGAGCCCCGCTCTCCGAGCGAAACCCACCAAAACTTCTACCGCGAGATGTCGGACGCCGAACTCGCCGAGCGAGGAAAAGCGATGGCCGACAAATGGCCAAAGACTGGCAGCCACTCCGGACACCAGCGCCACTCGGATGGCCGCAGACAAGTACGGGACGCTGCCGAGACGGAGACGCGACGAGTCTGACGGATCTCCGAAGCACGACGTGACGCCGCCGTCGCGTCGCCCCACGGTCACGAGGTCCGTGTCATCCCGCGCGGTGAAGGCTCGCGTGAGGATCTACGCCGAGAAGACCTCGCAAACCGTGCTGCTGGGGACCGATGTAGAGTCGGCTCTCGGCGGCATCGTTCCTAATGTTGAGACGTAAGTTTGTGTTTCAACCATAGATATAGAGGAGAGGAAGATTACGGGATTATTCCCTTGTCAAATGAATCCGGTTTTTAGAATGACAAAATAAACGTCCTATGTTATTTCAATCGTTTAAGCCTATGTTGTTGGGGTGAGTTGGGTTGACTATTTGGCGATGAATACCACCTAAGCAATCACATAAAGTTAAAGTCGCCTTTGCGCTATCTTTTTCTGTGTTTAATTCGCCTTATCTCGCCGTCGCTATTGCTTTTGGCATAGAAGCTCTTTGGTATCAACATTGACGAATTTGTGTGATAAGGTTATTGTCAGTTTCAGCTCTTTGTTGTGTTCACAGTCGTGTAGAAGTATCCAAGTGCCATCGCGGCGTACAAGCCAGCGGCCGCGACGCGGAGATCGCTCGCGCTGCCTCTGAAGCCGCCGCGCAGGAGAAGGCCAGAAGGCTACACGCTGAAGCCGCCCTGGCTGAGGAGAGGAGCGCTAGACACGCTGTTTTGGCAGAGCTTGAGAGGAATTCGCAGCGGTTGTTGGAGCTTGCTGGGGCCGCCGGTAAGTGGAACTAATGACTGGTGTTCAAATTAGGAACGGCAATAGTACATTGCGGGGGCACGGCTCTTCCAAACAACATTTTTACATCCGTGGTGTCTCGACGGGTAGTCGATAGGAAACGGGTTACATTATTGATGTGTGTTGGAATTGCATTCTTCCGTTTTCCGGTATCTCCCGTCTGACAACTGTACACATTATGGCAAGCCTCTCGGTCTTGCAAAAACCTCGTCGTCTATTATATTGTAAGACGAGGAAGCGCTTGGCCTTCATCTCACCTGGTAACAAGTTGAGATAAGGCCGAAGGTGGAGGCGCAATCACCCGGAATCCTCAACAAACTGAGGAACTGGCTATCTTACCTCTGAATGTCGGAACACAACATTTTTTTTTTAAGAGTTGTTATTATGGCGACAGTATTAGGTAAGATGGTGGTTGCTAGCCAGGCGGACTTAAACAAAATCCTACCACCAACCAAACCAAGCACAATATGTTGTACTCCCCATGGGGATCGAACCCGGGACCTCTGGATCTGAAATCGGTGGGTTGAACCACTAGACCACAGAGGCGGTTATAACGCACACGTTATGCATATGAGCTGTGTTCGTTTTCTAGGAGCTGGAGCTGGTGCCGAAGGTTGTCTCCGTGCGTTGGAAGACCAGCTCAAAGCGGCCGGCGAACTGGCGAACAGGCAACGTGTGGAGATCGACACGCTTCGAGATCAGTGCAACAAACTGCATGCTGTAAGAACTGTCGCTTTTTATTCATGTAACTTGTGCCTAATAGCTAATATTTGTTCGTTTCCGAGACAACTTAGTGCCAAGCTTTTCGTTTTGGACCAAAAACTGATGGGGATGCAACTTAATTAACGTTTCTTTTCTTCTGTTTAATCTCTTGCCTTTCCCCTCGTGATTCCAAACCGACGGTAGATTTTAAACGGATGTTTACAAATGATGCTAAATAAATATTTCACTTTGGCTTCAACTTCTTCTTCTTCAAGGAGAACAAAAACGTTATCGACTAATGTCCAGAGGCACTCCTCTGGACATCTATAAAATAATATTCCAAAGTCAATCAATCAGCAGTGGCTGATTCCCCCACCGACTTTTATTTTATAGACTGTTTAGAAAGAGAACCGGTTTGGCCAAAAAATGAACTTACAGTTGCCCTAGGGCGTTTGTATGACAACTTACTTTGTATGACTATTTTTTTTTTTTCAAGACTGAAGTATAGAAGTATGTAAGTTATCGTTTTCCATATTGTGTTTTACATTTTGGGTAAATAAACGATTTTCTATTCTATTCTACAGGAGTACAGGGGCACCCTCAAATCTACGGTTTTTCTTTCTTAACAGACTCTAGTACTCAATGTTTCACTAACTTTCGTGAACCGACAAAAATATAATGTGAATAAATGCCCGTGTGAAAGTTCAAAGCACGGCGATATTCCGTGACAGATTTTTTCATCACATTTTGATTCCGTTTTGATTTTGTTGTTGAATAGGAATCGTGTTCGGAGCGCGAGCGGGCGCGCTTAGCAGAGGCCAGGCTCGTGGAAGCGGAACTAGAGGCAGTCGAGATGCAGGACTTCTTGGCTGCGGAGACCAACGCCTTGACGCATTCACTGCGCGACGCCGAGGCTGAGACTGCGAGGCTGCATGCAGATCTGGACAAGAGGTAATTGATATTATACGGAGACTGGGTCTGGTCCGTAATCTGTATTTAGGCGATATTTTACTCCTTCACGCCAACTCCACTGAACGGTTTGAGCTGATATTTTAAACAGAAATCAGGAATTATATGAAGGCTACTTATTTTAGTGGGTAACGCGCGCGAAACAACACCAGCGTGTTGTCATATTCTTCAAAAGTGTCGATCAAAATCGTACACACCAAGTTGTAAGTCGATTTTAAGCCGTAGGTTTACAGTAATATTTTAAGGATAATTTTGAACTATATACGACTGTGTGCATATCTGTAGCACTTCCCCACAATATTATGCCATAAAACATAATACAGTGAATGTAATTGAAATATTCTAATCTTGCTGTATTATCGTCCGTGAAAAGTCATATCCTCTCAGCTGCGTATGCTGTAGAACTAAGTATAATAGTATATTTATGTATAGTAGTATAGGTTTTTTTCCATTTCATTCAAACATTTTAGTTCAGATAAAAAACCATGTACATGACATTGCACAAACCATGCACAAAAATTATTCCATGCTATTGCAATTTGATTCGAGTTATTTTACGATAGCGACATGTCATTAATTAAGTACCTACGTGATGGTAGAGCAGAACCTAACAGAGCCGTACACAGTTCTAAACTAACACGGAAGGTGTTTCGTCTGCGCACTTCACGTTCTGCCTGCTGTCACAGTTTGTGTATCTAGTAAAACTTTAGGTATACTTGGATTTGTAAATTACCTGTTTTGCTTGAAATTATGCAAATAGGCATGAATGAATAATAAATAAATATTTTATTACATTTTTATTTCACACAACGCCATCTAGCCCCAAACTAAGCGCAGCTTGTAATATGCGAACTAGGTTACGGATAGAATACTTACTTAAATACTTTTTTTTTGTAAATTCATACTTATCGTACAATACAACACCCAAACACAGAACAAACATCAATGTTCATCACACAAATGTTACTACCAACTGAGCTATGAGGTTTGTATGAATAAATATGGTTAATGTTTGTTTGCAGACGTGCGGAATGCCGTCAACTGGTGCGTATGTGCGAGCAGCGCCGCCAAGAGAGCCTGGCGCTGGCGGCGCGGGCGCGCGGCGGGGCGGGCGCGGCGCGGGCGTTGGACGCGCTGCAACGGAGGCTCGCGAGGCTCACGCGGGCGCTGCTCCGCGCGTACAAGCTGCCGAGAGACGCGCTCGAGCCCACCGTCTTCCACAACGATGCCTTCAGGTGAAAACACGCTTCGATACATATTACGATGCCATATCCACAAACGATTCAAAAGCAATATATATGTATTGAATTCATAAATTTTCAATTTTGAAAGTGTTCCAACAACTTTGGGCATATAGTCATCATACATTATTTTTTTTTATTATCAAACAAAGAACTCAAAAATGCAAAAAAACATTTTTTTTCATAAACTCGCTTTTCCAGAAAAACTATAAATAAATTAGATTTTCTTTAATGCAGAACTTTTTTTTTGTAATCGAGCACTTAACTCCTATCATGACTTTTCGATAACTCTCACGGTTTCAGACTTGGCCTCAGTGGCCCTGGAAAAGAACTCGCCTGTATACACTTTATTTATTATTCCCGTTATCATTTCTTAGTCCATTTCTTTATGGATACGGCACAAAGATTCAGAATCTGTATCAGGACCTTTTGCTTAATTGGTTTGAGCGTTTCCGGCTTGAGGAAAAGATGCAGGTTCGAGTCCTGTCGCGGGTGTAACTTTTGTGTCTTTCTCGTGGACTCCGTCTTGTCAATGAACGTCGAGGTCTTTTCCTCCCAACTGTACAGTCTCAAACATTCACACTCGACATAAATTATATACTTAAGTCTTAGGAAATTCGAAATTTTTGATGAAAAAAAAACAAGCCTAATATAAAATGTACAATATTTCAGTCGAAGCGACAGCGGCGAAGCCCTATCCCCAGAAGAAGAGCCGCGCGGCGGCGGGGGACTGTTGGGGGCGGTGGTTCGTGCGTTCCGGTCAGCACCGGCCGTCGCCACCCCCGCCACCCCCGCCACCCCCGCCACCCCCGGCCACGCAGACGATGACAGGTCACGAGGGTCCGACGACAACGACAACTCGGCCGACTTACTGGACTCGGAGACCGAACCGTGCTTCGTCAATGACCCGGGTGAGACGATCAAATTCAATTTGGATAATACCGCACAATTTATCGCCCATTGTGCAGTGTAAACTCTTTATAGCATAACTCGCGAGATTGATATATGGGGTGAAGAAAGAAAAACGACCCAATTCACATAACACAAACTTTTTCGTGACGCTTTTCTTTTACTGGCCTATCCGTCGTAAACCAACTTAAAAATGTAAACATACTTTTTGTAAGTTGCTTGTTGCACGGCAAATATCTACGTAACAAGTAGTTTATCTTTATAAAGAGTTTAAACTGTATATTTTAAAGTGATTTTCTGTATTAAAATGACACACTAGTTGGACAGTTTTTTCGCATGCTCATTTGAAGATCAATTCACAAACAGTGCAATGGTTTAATCAATAAACTTTAATGTCTAGTAAACCAATATCACGCAAAAATAAGATTTGTTGTTTGCTCTACGAGCAGCTTCCGCGTGTTGGATCCCGATGATTCGAAAGGCCAGTCCCCGTGCATCCAAGTGACTTCACTGAATACAAAGTTATAGATAAATCACCAATGCTGAATAATTAGTCACAATTCGTGACTGAACAACCAATGACAAAGCATATTTATGTGTATTGCGTCTTATACATGTGCGCGTTGCCGCGCTGGAGGGGCGTTCGTTTTTAGAGTGGTTTTCCTTATATGTACCGTTATTTGCTCCGATACATTTGTATATCTATATGTGTAATTGTTTCAGAGCTGGCAGAGGAATGGTGGTCGGGCGCGGAGGGCGCGGGCGCTTGGAGCGGAGACGAGCTGTCGCCCGAACGAGACTCGTGCCCCGATATTGATAAAGGTTAGCTCATATCCATACATACGTTTACTTGCACACCTGGCCCCAAACTAAGAAAAGCGTATTTTTTTATAAATAATCATGCATGTAATAAACCACCCAAACATCAACATTCATCACACAAATATATGTTCCGTGTGGAAACCGAACCCACAACCTACGTCGCAGAAAACAGCTACTACTAACGGAGGTTTAAGTATGATATTTTTCCTTAATTTGTGCGCCAGAATTGAGTGGTCTATGCAATCGAATGCTTCACTGTAGTCTGTATAGATTGCATCTACTTGACTCCCTGAATCCATTCCAGCAACAACAAATTGCATGTAACAAACAAACAATTACATGTAGTGACATGTAATCTTGTAAGTTTCATAGATGTTGTTGCTGGAATGGATTAATAAACTTGATTTTCTGAGGGAGATCCACTGATCTCCCTCAGAAAATCAAGTTTATGATTGATCACAAGTTATTCTATTGTATATGAGGGGCTGTATCTATGTTTTAAGACAAATTCTTGCTTCCGCATGATACCTATTTTCATTAAACCGAAAATATGTTATCTCTGCCACACTGCACGTGATTGTCAACGTTAACATGTGATGTATCAGAGCCGGAATCGGCATCGGCGTCGGAGCGCGAGTCCCTCCGCAACCTGTCGGCGGCCATCGCGCACCGACAGCGGTCCGAGGCGGAGGACGAGCGCGGCTCGCTCATCGCGCGGGTCGCGGCGCTCGACGCGCGTCTGTCGGAGCTGCTGGCGGCGCTGCGGCTCGCGGCGGCGGCGGCGGCGCACTGCGACGACTCCGCATCGCTGCAGCTGGCGCACACGCTCAGGTATCACGTCACGTAGCCAGCCGGGTACCGGGGAAACTGAAACTCGCTTCTGAGCGATAACACTGCCCATTGTTTTTCTTTATTCCAGTGTCATTATCTTTCAATCAATCCATCATTCATTCGTTCTTCTTCTTCTTTTTTATGGCTTTTCAGCGGTCCTTTTGAGTACCACGAGAGTGTGCCAATGACAGGTGATTAACTGACAGAACCAAAAAGCTGTTGGGGGTCTGAGGTAGATGAACGGTCCAGAGGGAATTCATTCGTTCATTCATTCATTTCATTCAAAGTCAGGCAAGAACGGTGTAATAAATTATTTGCAGATATCTGAATGCGTGTCCATCCAGGCTGTCTATCGGAAATGATGGCTACCTGTCAAAGTAGCGGATTACAATTATCATAATCAAACAGTCCCACATGACCATTGCTCGGTTATCAAAATGTTTGCCTATTAAGGAATTTTATGTTTGATCTTGCTTACACAACGTTAATTTTGTGTGTTGCCAAATGTTTTCATATGTACACAACACATTTTTTGTACGCGCTTCTAGACTCCAGACTTAGGTTTAGTAGCTCGTATTGTAGACCTTTTTACATCACATTATGTAGTCTGATTATAAAGAGAACCGTCGAGGCCAAAAATTGAACTGAAATGATTGTTATAGGAATTTGCGGCGCCCGTTTATTACGACCTGGTTTATGGGTTTGCCCACTGTCCATCAGTGTCAGATCCAGAGGTTCGATCCCTTGGGGGTACAAACTTGTGCTCAGTTTGGTTAGTGGTAGGGCTTGTTTTAAGTCCGCCTGGCTGTGTATCACCTTACCTTCGTCTCCATAACAACAATTCAAATTACTTATGTAATAATGACACAAAAAATCACAACCTGCAGGGACTCAATGCAATTTGTTGTATTCCTGCATTTAAAGGTGAGATACCCAATTCAGTCTTTTTAAAACTCCGCGTTAAGTCCGCGTTGCACCATCGGCCCCCGACGTACCGTATGCACCATTGACTTGCACTATCAATGGTGCAGATGTAACTAATCAGTTGCATCTGCACCATTGATGGTGCAAACGCAACTATCTTTTAAACCATTAATAGAGAAAACAAAAAACATACCTACCTACAAACAGACCGTATGAAAAAATGAGAAATTAAATGAAAGAATCAAATCTTTGTTGCACTTGGGCACAACATTTTACAAATGTTATTATGACACAAAAATTCACAACACACAACGGGACTAGAACCCGAGTCTTTTCCTAAATCCGGAAACGCTCTAACCCACTGAGCTACGGGGGCACCGACGCAGATTACGAATTTTCGTGTCATATCTCTCAGCTATAGCGCTCATAACGTCATCTAGCAGAAATTTCACTGAACTGTGATCTGCCCTAGCCATTTCTTTTCAAAGAATGTTTGTGAGGGACTGGCTATATTAATAACTGTTGCAAAAGAAGACCTCTGACTGTAAATAAATGCTTAGCTGTGCTTAAGAAGGTGCCTCATCATAACTTGACACTAGGTAGTCCAAGCGATTTTCCGTTTTCGAAAAAACATATAATACAGGAGCGCCCCCAAGTCTACGACGCGACGGTTCTCTTTCTGATTAGTATAGCTATTCTCAAACATTCGGAAAGCCTTACCGGATGGAATTCGGAAGCTTCCGATGGAAATTCCGGGAACGCTACACTTATCTCCTTAGCATTAGAATTCGAGAATCCTCAGAAGATTTTCAGGAAATGGGTTGAGAATAGCGTTAAAATTATTATACCCCACCGATTTCAGATCCAGAGGTCCTGGGTTCAATCCCCAGGGGGAGCAATATTGTGCTTGGTTTGGTTGGTGGTAGGATTTTTTTAAATCCTGGCTAACACTATCCTAACTACCACTGTCTTGCCTAATTCTGTCGCCATAATAACAATTCTAAAATTGTTGTGTTCCGGCATTCAGAGGTAAGATAGCCAGTTCCTCAGTTAGTTGAGGATTCCGGGTGAAGTGCGCCTCCACCTTCGGCCTTATCTCAACTTGTACAGGTGAGATAAAGCCCAAGCGCTTTCCCGTTGTACAATAAAAATGGAATCCGACAAAAAGTTATGTTTCCGATCCGAAAACTTTCCGTGTGTTTGAGAATCGCTATATAGGTCTATGAATTTGTTGTGTCAGTCTAGTGGTCAGTATTTTACTCACAAGGCATGAGCCTCATCAGAACGCACTAAAGGGAAGCACGCCCATTCCCTTCATTCCGTGTATAGATATAATAGTTTTAGAGTATTCTTGTGGTCGATATCGTCATCATCTAGTATCGTAGTCCCATGTAGTAACAGTCGTTGTATGCTATTCCAGAGATAAGATAGACGTAACAGAGCAGAACGTAGCGGACGTAGTCGTCAAAAAGTTGGCGGAGCTCGACGCCAGCAAACACATGATGGAGCAGTATCGCCAGAGCGTAGAAGTGAGTCCACAAGCTTGTTCGGTAGTCTGATCTTATGTATGTAGATCTAGAATCTAAATCTGTTGGACCATTATGACTATGATCATCTATAATTTCAATTTTGTCGCAAGTGCCTCTGATCCCCTAGTGTCTAGTGATCCTAATAAGATCCACGCTCCGAATTAATTTCGCAGCTCATAATCAATTTCAGAACATCTAGGTATATTCTATGACGTCAAAATCGAATTTATTATTAATGATATGTGTATACATTGACATTAATTATGCTGTTACCTGATATTTGAATTTGTATTAACAAAAATATTGTTTTTTCTGTGTACCTACTAACAACATATGTTAGTATATCTGTATCTGAATAAATGAATCTTCAGTATCAATTTATATTTCAATTGCGAGGTGAAGCGTTAAAGAGTTGTGAGTCAGGTATTTACTTCAATTCTATGTCAATTTAATTTGAAGATTAAAATACAGCATGTCTTGACCAGGCAGAACATATTGTTACTCCTTATCCAATAAGACCGTATTCCCTTCCAATTTTACCCCCCATTATGTGTGGGTACAAAAATACATCATACCTATGAATGTATCATACCATATATTCATACGAGCTTGTACATAGGGATGTATGAGATGTAATTGTGTCCTGATGAGCCTTCTCATTGATCGGTGTACGTGCTACATTCTTTTTTTTCGAAAATACTCCAAAATCTAGGTCAAAAGAAGTGCAGTATTAACTACACCAACACGGTTTATTTAATTTCGTTTGAATATTTAAAAAATATGATATAAACTCATTTTGGATTTTAAAACACTGATAAATTGTGAATTTTGTGCCATCTTTTCAGTAATTTAACGAGTTTAGTTCATGAACTTCAGTACAGTTTTAATATGAAACAGGTATTTACACCATTCAGGCCCTGCTTGGCGATCTCGAGTCAAGAATAAAGCGGCAAGGTTAATATGACTACATCAT
This sequence comes from Venusia cambrica, assembly GCA_951394065.1. Lineage (NCBI taxonomy): Eukaryota > Metazoa > Arthropoda > Insecta > Lepidoptera > Geometridae > Venusia > Venusia cambrica. The sequence goes on along the minus strand of OX596060.1, from coordinate 4,161,579 downwards.
CATTCGGCTTTTAGTTGCACACGAGTCATTATGATCTCAATCTCTGTTTTACCTACTATCCTCCTTGAACATAACCTTTAACAGTTCAGCATGGTTTAGAATTTCTTATAGATTTGTTTGACCCTGGAGTAATCACAATTAGAACATTTTATCTCCAGAACATTATGATGAAAGAATATCAATATGTACTTACACTTTTATTTATATGTGCACTCACAAACTGGAACGTACAACTGTACCTATATTATATAAAGTGCTATACATATAACTTATAACTTACAAAGTTACAAAGCGAACACAGCTCATAAGTACGTTCTTCGAGTCAGTTTGACTCGAAGATATTAATAAAAAGAAAATAGAGATGACTTTTAGGTCTCACTTTTTCCGAATCAACTTCTTTCTACGCATACTTTGAACTAGTGGATTCTTCGTGGTACCTTTCTGTATCTATAATGGTTTATCTAGTAGGAATTGATGTAGATTTTTACAAATGATTAGAGTAATCTTTATGTGGGTATTTTGTAGTGACGAGAACATAATGGCTCTAATCTCTCAGCATTAGCTTCACAATGCTATGTACGATGCATTGGAATTTGGAACTGACAAGCACATGTTGTAAATAATCACTGACAAATCTGTTAATCGGCGGCGTAACAACGTTTTGATTTCAAATGTTAATTAACTAAGGTGTTCCTTTTTAACCTATCTGAATGTTAAGTCCCAATCGAACACATATGTAGGAGAAATTCGACCATAAGGCGCTTACACTAGCCAATAGTGCGTGAGGGACAGAGCGATATAAATCCGCGCGTGAGAGTGAAATGGATCAGCAGGAATTCACGGAAAAATAATATTTTTCTTTATTTACAAGACAACTAGACCAAGTGAAGAAAATTCTACTATCCGAGGTCTAGTCTTTCGCTATATTGACTTATTAACAATGTAAATATTCCAAACGGTTTAGAAAGGGACAGAAAATTAGTTCAAAAACTTTTACCATTTAAAATAACGCGTACATTTTTTTCGGTTAAAATTTGTTTATTTATTATATATTGACTTGTAAAAAAGTCTATTTACTATGAATACAACCATAGGTAAGCGCCTTTAAGTCGTTTAATTCCTTGTCCGTACACCGAAGTATTGGCAATAGTCTGAAAAAGGGTCCCATTGGCATTCTTTGGGTTGCTATCATTGTAAGTGAATACAAATGTTGTACGATTCTGTATCTTTACATTCAGAAAGTTAAAGGATTACCTTTTAAATAATGCGAACAGCTGAATAATCATAACGTATGTAAATAAACGCGTAGCATGGGGTAAGGTCACAGTTTCGGTACTTGTTTCATTGTTTGCCAACAAATTGTTTGTGTGTAGATAATCGTTAATCATTGTTTTGTTTGTAGACGCTCAAAAAACAATTGGAACAAGGTGAAGAGGATGATCTAGAGTTTCTGGAGGAGGTGAGAATACACTAGCTAGTTAATTTAGTATGAAGATTTTGCATTTTTTTTTGTAAAGAAAAAAATACATGTTTTGGAATGCAAGTTGGCCCCGGGTACTGCCATTGGAAGAGATTGTTAAAAGGTCATGTCTAATACTCGCTCCCAAAGAAAGATACAATATACCGTCCGTCTTTTTACATGTAGTTCCTTAATATACATTATTTCAAGAAATACTTTGATTTGGAAGACTTAAAAATTGTATTTTACTCGGAAATACAATGCGTAAAAATCTATTATATTTTTTTATCATACGACGACGAAGCGCTTGGTCTCCATCGTACCAGCTTCTATCTCTGTCTTTTTGTTGTGTGACAAGACTCGAACCCGCATCTTTTGCCTTCAAGCCGGAAACGGAAAGCAACGAGTCCTGTCGCAGTTCCGAACTTTTGTGCCATGTTCAACTCAGCTAAAGCGCTGATTAACGCCATCTATAAACTATGTGAAACTGCCCTAGTATCTGAAAATGCGTTCAAATAATTGATCGATTAAATTAGTTGGAAATATTGTGACGAAGTGGAAACACTTGAAATGCATATAGTTTAAAAGTAGTTTGTTGTCGGCAGGAGCTAGCATCGTGCAGCGAGAGCGAGCGCCGACAGCGGTACGAGGCGTTGGACGCGGCGCTGAGTGCGTTGAGCGCGGAGCCGCTCCGGTGGCCGCGACTGGCGAGCGTGCGCGCGCGACTCGAGCGACTCGCGTTCGCTCTCGCCGCGCCCCCCCCTCCCCCCTTGCACGCCATCACCGCAGCCCCGCTACACCCTACCGCTACCGCCTAACTTACTGATAAGCTTTATCCGTACCAATATAATGGGGTGTATAGAAATCGCACGGTTGATAGAAAACAAATACGGTTTTTTCCGAGTTTCTATGACTTCTGTTAGTTTGTATTTTTTTTATTTTGGATGGGCAATACTGAATTACCGTCAAAAAACTGTATTTTTCTTTGATAGTAACACTGAAGTAATGTCATAACGGTTTCACATTGGCAGAACATATATAAACTTAGCAGTCGAGGAGCGGTAAAATTTTGGTCTCCGTAACATATAACAATATAAAATGTGAAAAATAAATTGTTCCATGAGAAAGTTGATAGAAACCTTTTTACTGATGTTGGTAAAAAATAAAATGTTTCTATTCACCCCAATCTACGGTGCCGTATACGTTCCGAACGGTTAGACTAGGCTTCCCGGTACGATTCTCCATCTATTACACTATCGCTCAACTGATTTATGGCCGGCTTCTATATTCAAACAAATTCCACAATCAGAGCCCTACATGCATGTACATGACACATGAAACTACATGAAAGTCCAGGTTTTTATACATTTCTCTTTTGACGTTATTTCTTAATTTTATGGGACACGAATATAACAGAAAATTCTGTAACATGCAAAAAAACTCGCCTAGTTATATTACAAATAGCAGTTTTTAAATTATCGTTTGTCGTTTCGGCATCGGAGAGCGAAAATCAGCAGAACTTCGAGGCCTTATAAGTGGGCATTAGCTTGTAAAGTTTATCATTGAATATAATTTTATCTAAACAATAACTACATATGAACACCATGCATTGTGTAATATAGGAAGATGACATAAGCAGATACATCAACACATGCATACTAGAAATTAAGCAGATTTAAGTACACTATGTGAGTGATACTTATATTATAATGGTTTGTCTTGTTATTAATGTTTTTGAGTAAATGGATCGCAGGACGAAATTAGAGTAACATTTTAGCATAGATTGATATTTGACAGTTATTGATAATAAGGGTAATAGCTAGAAAAGAATGGAATAGTTGGGTTAGAGCTGTGTTGTGTTAGAACTATAGTACTAACATTCGCCAATGAGTAATAAGAAAATTGTAATGAAAATAATTTTCATTTAGACTATTTAGGTAGCATTTGGACTGCACATTAAAACTAGAAATCTAAAGTGGTTAGCTTATTCATAGTTTTGCTTTAATCTTTTCATTTTGCTAAGAAATTAGTTTTCATGTCTTTTAACTCAGTGGGTGCCAAGTCAATTAGACTTGTGTTAAAACTTCTGATTATCAGCATTCAACTAGTTAAATCTTTAAAAACAATCCTTCTTTCTTAACAAAGTATGATTTCACTTTTCTTTATGATTCAACCTATCTTTCATATCATTTTCTCTAGACTTCAATATACATTTGAGGATTGTCCCCCGACTATCATGCAATTTTGCTCAATCCTAAATATATATTCGTTTATTAATTATCAGTTGTACAATAAATAATTTTCATTAATTCATGCATATTGTCTCTCACATGATAATTTATCTATACTATTTAAATAAAACAAATCAAATCAAATTATTTATTTGCACGAAACAAGTGTTACAAGTTCTTAAATCTACTAAATTAGTCTCAACTTATTTCTACCATGGCGGCATGCAAATTTTATTTAAATTTATGTTTATTTTACATTTATTATTATTTATTACAAAAACACATAACAACATCATGGATTCGACAGGTAGTCATTCATACTATAGTAAAGTTTTTCATGCATTTCATTTAAATAGTAATAGAGATCACTACTTACATCACTAATTATCCTTTGAAAAGATTAAAGTAGAAGCATAAGATAGTGGCATTGCCAAAAGTGTCATACAAGATAGTAGAGCTTGTTCTGTGTTTGGTCCGTCCGGTGCGCGACGTGTCAGCGAGATGGCAACACTTGAGTATCGCAATAATAAAACGAACTCTCGTGACAGTGACATGTCTATTGTAATGAATATATTATCGTTATATCGTGTTGTCCGATACGTTGTAAACATACGGGAACTGAAATGTGCGATGGATCTCAAATTGTGTAGAAAACAAGAATGTACACCCTGAGGAAGCTACGCTTGTTTCTAAACCTTACATTTAAGCTATTTCAGGCCGGTCGCGTTAGATACGTATTTGTATAACATTTGAGATATACGCAGAAATATGTATCTAAGGCGCGCGCGGCCTTAGAGTAAGATTAACTTTCTTCATTCCTAAATGCATTTAACAAGACACTTCACTTTGTAAATGTAACTGTGTTTTTTCTGCCTTTAATGGTCACATAACATTGAATTTAAGTTAATTAAATAATAACGCTAGCGGAAAACGATATAAATTCAAAAAATATTTGAGTGCCATTGCTAATTTCTGAATTTAGTTAAGTCGCTGGCATAAGTATTTTTTATTTCTACTTAAATCTTACATCACACATCGTAAAATCAATTGTAAATTGTGACGGATATATTTTTTGTGATCTAGTCAAGAAACATTTTTGGTGTTACAAAATAATCAGAATAATTACATAAATTATGCTTACGAATACAAATTAAAGGTGGACCTTGACTTTTGTCATGTATTTCATCATCGTAAATCATGAATTTAATTATTATTTATGAATGTTGCCAGAAAAATATGTGACAAATGAGACTGAAATTTACGTCATATAAATTCCTAAACATTTGTTTACAGACCTTATTGTCATAGATGAAGATTACTACATTATTTAAATGAACTAGTTCTGTGGTGAGATGTTTGTATTTATTTTGTAAACAGTACAAAATCATTGTAATTCCTCATCCATCCAGTGAGTTCGCATCGGGTGCTTATATATCGCCATGTTAAAGCATTACTTAATCATAATGATTATATCCTGTCAGGAAAATATACGTACAAAACGTACAAAACGCCTTCGTGGAATTTATTAATATCAAAATTATGTGATGTAAATATTGTATGTAAATAAAATTATTGAAAATGGTAAATTTGTATTTTTTTTACCCATAAAATGATAAAATGCATCCACAGTCCAATCATCCAAAATCGAAGCCATGGTCAGAGATACAATACTACGGACACGGCTCATAACTGTGAATTAATCTGTAGGAACATTATCGTCTCTCTACTTTGACCGCACATTAGAAAAAGAAAGAGGCAAGCGAGTGCATTGACGACCTCTGTCTTTTTGTTTGTGGGTCCATTGTTGAATCCGTAATGCTCAACGGAGATATCTCTGTGTGGCGAGGTCAATGCTATGAAATTACCATTCATCGTTATTTTTGTAGCTATACTTTTTTTTACTCTGCCTATTATAGTTTCCTGTACAGTTCGCACTTTTTAATCATCTCTCTATATCTATCTATCTTAAAACCAGTAGTTTTTTGGAGATACCAATTCAGCGATTACTCGCATAATGACAGATATTGTTCACGCATATAGACGGCCACGCATATTCAGTTGTAATTCACACACGCACACCAATGTTTGCGGTCGCCAAGAAACAAGAAACAGGTAGTCCGCTGACGGTAAAATCTGGCGGGACCACCTTCAATTCCTGATACCTCCAGATCCTTCGAGAAACATTTATTATTTCCCTTTTCATATTCATCTTCTTAATGCCGGAACACAACAATTTAATTATTGTTGTTATGGCGACAGAATTAGGTAAGATGGTGGTAGCTCGCTGGGCAGACTTGAACAAAGTCCTACCACCAACCGAACCAAGCACGATACGGGGATCGAACCCGGGACCTCTGGATATGACGCCGGAAGGCGAACCACTGGAACAGAGGCGGTTAAGAGCCCATGCGACTACTGGCCATTAACAATGGGTGCGAGGTGCTTGCTTGATGAAAAACTTAGATAAAAAGCAAAGGATTTCGTACCATCTAGCATCTGTCTGAATGTGTCTTACAAAAAAACGCACCGGAGCAGCAGTTTTCATTCAATTACTCATTGTAGTGTTGTTGCGATAGCGTTAGTCTGTCGATAGTATCGTGGCCTTGAAAATCAGTTATACTATCGATAGTCCTATCGACCCTTCACAATGCCATCGATACTATTGATAAAAATAAGTAATACTATTGCTAAAGATCAATAGTATCGAAACTATCAGTATAAACACTATCGATTGTATTTCGATATTATTGCCCTATCGATAGTCGAACATTTTACGATGCTATTGCTTGTTCATAAGGTATAATATTATTACCGACCGGGTGTACTTTTATTCCCAGTCGATGGTATCGAAAATCCGTCGATAGTTACTAAAACAAAATTATCGATACTATAGAAACTTGGTCGATAGATCATAGATGGTATCGATAGTCTCGACTATTTTGAGGCGAAACTATCGAATCTCGACAGTGTCGATAAAGTTCCAATATCGCCTAATTTTCACTGTCGATACAATCGATAGTATTACAGCATTTCGATACGACTATCGCAATATCGACTGTTTTTCAAGGTCAACTATCGATAGCGAAACTATTGATAATGCAACAACACTACTCATTGTCTGTCAAAGCTGCTATTTGTTTGAAAAACAGTACGTTATTATATATGTTGCCATCTTTTACTACCACTAGCAACGCATGGCAAAATATGCCACTATTGTTGTAGTGTGTAGTAGCGTGAGATGCTCGTTTTATATCTAAGCTCATAAATAAAAGATGTTTTATTCTTGATGACGTTTTATTTTACATACTTCAAGTTATATTTAGCCGGATACAATAATTATCTCTATCTATGTATGTTTTTTGATTGATTTTATGAGATATTCTTTTGAGTCATTCAATAACCTACCTGGCAATAGCGTAGAACATTTTTGACATAATTGGTGTGACATGTATTTTTGTGTCATTAGGCGTATTGCCCGAAGTTAATCAGATAGTATATAAATCTATACATTTTGACTTACTCTTGCACTTGTTAGAAACTATCAAATTATACTATGTAACTACTTAAATTAATATTAACAAGAACAATAAAAATATATTGCGTTGCTTACAATATGCCCTGAAGATCAACTAACGGTCATTCATTATGTTGAAACAATCACTTTTGAGCACGAGGCTCTTACAAAATATACATAACGCCCTTACACTAAACGTAAAGTTGAATACTGTCTCAGTATTATTCTACATAAACACAGTCTAAAAAAAGAATTCATTTCTATAACTTTACATACCGATTGGCCACTGAACAGCTCATTCTGACGACATTTTTCATGCATAAATACGTCAAATGTAACCGTGATACATTTTGTTTATTTCTCAGAAAACATTACTATACCGTTGCTTGGAAATAATATCTACTTCTGGCTATTATATGAAGTTATATGTAACAAATTACCAGCAAAATTACATTAACAAATTAAAAATAACATTGTATGCTTTTAAACATATTTTTACTTTTGGCTATTTATGTAGGTTCTAAGTAACAAATTACAAGCAAATATAAAAAGTTCATATAAACTCATTATTACCATATATTAGCGTATTCGTGCATACCTAGGTTAAATAAACATAAAAAGCACACTTGACACGCGTTTCCTATGCCTGTTTCACGAAAGGTGCAAACATTTTACAACTTTGGTAAATAAATAAAGTTATTTGTGATATTTTAACAACTGAATTACGAATTGTATCATGTGTGACATGCTTGCTGCTAATAAATAAATGTTTAAATATGGTTGTGCATCCTAATAAGGTGTGATTGTTTCAATTTACCTCAATCAGTTTGAATATATTAGTATTTTACTGAGGGTCTGATCCAGTTATGTTCCATCGTAACCAATAAAAAAATGGCTTTCTGAAGATATCACCATTTTAATTGGTTTCATTGAAAGAACCACTAATCCAGGTACGGTGTCATAATTTTAATCTGATCCAAAATTTTGGATATAGATTTCCACAAAGTAAGAAATGAGGCTAGTATTTATCACATTTTTTATTTAGACATTGGGCATTTGGTTTTCTAATAAGAATAACATATTACTATATAATTCCTAGGGAGAACCATTTAGAATTTTATGTTTGTATGCTTATATATAATATGTGATAATATATGTATAATATAAATGTATGAATAAATAAATAGGAATTAGTTTGCATCTTCCATGAGACATTATGGTATATATCACAAGTTCCATTTGAAGACAGCATCAATACAAATCAATACAACTCGTTACTCGTGCTGTAAGCATTTGACCGGCACATAGCGCCATACATTTACAAACAATCTGACCCTTCCAGTCAAAACCCGTTTTAATTTTCACTAATCACCGCGGTGTAACAATTTCCCAGCCCAATGATGAAGTACAATAAACTAAAATATATAAATATATCAGTCGGAGCAGCGGGCCGTCAATTATATTTCCCTAACTATAGTAGAAAAACATCCCTCGTTCTCTCACAAATCCGATCATACTATTCTCGATTATTTTCTAAGTTACTTAAAATAAATACAGATGTAGTGCTCGCACTTGCTCGATTTCATGATAACTCGCTCTACACATCCAAGTATCCAATTTACATGTTTGCGAAATGCATAATAAATTCATACGAAACCATTGTGTGTAGTACGACTACCAGCTTTACAGTAAAGGAATGAATGTTTAACATTTTTGTGAAGCTGAAGTCAGTATGGACTTCACAATGGGAGGTCGCACTCGCGTACCCGCACCACACGCCGCGTGCGGTCAACGAATCGAGACGAATGTGAAGTTAGCCGGTTTGCGTTCAATACAAAGTTTTCTCGTGATAAGTAGCACATCTACGACTGATGGTGGGCATCATCACCGGACACTGCAACCGAAAATCACATTCTCCGTCTCTGTCATCCTGAATGTAGAAGACCGAGACGGATGATGCGAATCCGAAAGGAAATCGGTTCAATTTTGTTGTTCAAAACTGGAATCTGTGCCGGGGTGCTCGGCTACAGAATCGGCTATAGAGAAGACGGGCCTCAGGTAAATACTTGGAGCAAGCAACGTTGGTCACTTCCGGTACTACTATATTTATGGACATTCTTAACTACACGTTTATAAATATTATTAGCGTTATTATAAAGTAATTAGTGTGTACCAAAAGCCATTCTGATTGATAAATAAATAAATAACATTACATAATAAAGTTCCAACGCGTTATTTTAAAAGCTTAAATCATTATGTATCTTTTTAAACAATTGGGTACATGTAAAAAAAAGATAAGAATAACTAATCAATTAGATATTATTAGGTTTGTTTAAATTGGGTTGGGCAGGTTTAGTTACAACCATTGGGACAACGCACGATATACCCACAGCGGGACGTCATTGCAGGCCTTGTTTATCCCCACATAGAATAAAATTAATAAAACAAACCGCGCGAATTACTTTTAGCTTACTCAAAATTTGCCTTGATTCGTTAACCATACTGTACGTATCTGTATCACTTTACAAGTTCATAAGTATAGTTTACAAAGTGCGACTTAATGGTGCCTATTCGGGATATGATTTCTCGGCGTATAACCAAAAGATCACATTATCTTCACATTGACCTACGTTTTAACCCACAGTACCATGCGTTAGAAATGGAAAGAAGATTACACGAGTACCGCGGGCCGCGAACTAACGCGACACAAGACAAAAAAGCTAATAATTAATCACACACAACCTATCAACTTTTCTGTCATAGTAGCAGAAAGACTGACGCGACAACTCACTTTAAGAATGTTCCTCAGGGTTAGATACGAGATATGGTTTTTCATAAATACTTGTGGCTTCAAACACACTGCAGATAAAAAAAGTTACAACCGCCACTACATTCTTTATGGCTTCAAGTAACTTATAACAATCATATTTATTAATTTCATTAATTATTTTGATTTCCTATAATGGTTCCATAGCTGACTGGATATTTACGAGCAAAGTTAGCTAAAGCTCAGCTACAATAAAACTAACCCTGAGGATTATAATTTAATCAACATTGAACGCCCTAATGTGAAAGTACACAACAAACAACGCAATACGCTATTTGGTGTTCGTGATTCGGTCATCGACTAACAATCGCGTATATGACGAACGCACGACAGTTTAAATTAAGGCGATCTTGATCCTAGACCTTTTAAACTTTTAAGTTCTTTTCGCATTGTGGCGCGTCACATCAAATCACATGTTTGTCGATATAAGACCCGCAAATTGAACATCAATCTTACAGAATTGGCTGTACCGTAACCGTAAGCTTTATGTTAAAGCTACAGAGACAGTTCAAGGCACAGTCGCCTTTTAATATTTATAAACCTCATGATTTTCAAAAGTAAGCCATTCGTTTTATATTCACTTCTGTTAAATTATGCCTATACTTTTGTATTCAAGCCTGATAGATTATATCATAACCGAATACCAAATTAATAATAAATAATATCATATAACAGTAGTGGATACAAAACCATTTTGAAAATGATCAAGTGTAGTACATATGATTGCAGGCCGTTAGTTTCAAATACCAGCGCGAGCAGGGGCAACCTACAAAAACATTATTGTTTCAAACTTTCTTTTTGTCTCGTATTCTATACACGAGAGTGACAAAAGTAAAGTAACAGGAATGTTTCAGATCGGTTCCCAGGATAAAAATGAAGGTGGCCGAAATAAGAACTAACGGTCAGCCATTACAAGAAACGTCGCTTATACAGATCGACGAAGACAGAGGCGCCCTCACTCACGTTTATAGTGATCCTAGTCGGGCTGTAATTCTATGTCTGGTATATATCTATACATTGTCGGTGGTAGTAATAGCCCGGGGCGGTCAACAAACAGTCGAAGATCTTTTAGTTATGAATAGATAACCTTATATAAGGTTCTATCATCATAGTAATAAGGCTGATATTCCCACTTTTAAGTGGAGAGGTACAGTCGGTGGAAGTCTTAAACTTGGCAATTCTGATCTCAGCTGTAAACTTATTCCTTTGTACAGTGCAATAAGGCTGATATAATCGCGTCTAGAAGTACAATTATTAGTTAAAATCGGTCGCTACAACCTTCCATTCGAAAACTGGCTCTATTTCACAAGGTCTCACAGTATAGACAGACAGTGGACGTCCTAGCAGTGGACTCCTCTTGATATCGTGGTAAACGACAATACTGTCAACTCTATTATAAACCTTTTCATTCGAAAATCGGTTCTATATACATTGCAATAAGGTCGATACCCTCACGTCTAGGTGGGCCGGTACAGATGGTGGTAGTCTGAAGACAATGACATAAACCGTTCCTTGTAATAAGGCTATTACTGTAGGTAGCCCCAGAGAGCTCGCCATTCAAACACCGGCTCTATTTCCGTATCAATAAGGTGTACATCCGCACATCTAGGTGGACAGATACAGCCGGTGGTAGTCGTTGGCCCCGAAGGCCGCGTTGCACTTGGGACACTTGCGCTGCCGGGTCTCGTACCGCGTCCGCAGACAGTCCCAGCAGAACACGTGGAAGCACTTCGTGAGGACCGCGTCTTTGCGTTTCACCTGAAACAATCACCGACTACGTTGAGCTAAGGGTCCTCCTCTGGGTAAGGTTAGGCACGCGCAAAGGCCGAAGGTCAAAGGTCAAACACATCCACGACAAAAATTCAATAAATAAACTGGGCCGATTCAAATAATTGAATTTGGCACTAACATTTTAAAGAGAGATTTATTTGTCGCTAGTTGTTGAAAACTTAAAGTGACGCCCGGTCACGTGTCTCCAGCATACCTAGATTACTTACTTAGACTAGACTTTCCAGGAAGAAATAAGGGAATACATTTGTATGGAGAGTCGCAGGTCACTTTCCTTTTCAATAGGCAAAAAGCTCACTTCAAAGTAAACCTTATCCTTGCATGTAAATAGAAAAAAAACATTGGAATAATCTAAATGTATCCGAGGTGACCTTAACCGTTTCACATAGAAATAAATAGAAAAATCCAAGTGTGGCTGTAGCTCATGCAGTGTATAATTATATTGTAAGCAGGAATATGATGCCAGCAAAGTTACCTTGCAGGAGGGGCATGTGAGCGTTTCCTTGTACTCTCTGATCTCCTCCAGTAGCACCTCATCCATACTGCTTCCCGCCTGCTCCATCTTCTTCATCCGCTCCGCCTTGCGACGCAGTATCGCCAGCTCTTCCTGTAATCACCAATACTTCACCATTACTTTCCTCACTCTACCGTCGCTATATCTATATCTGCATCTATGAAGTCGCAAATTTTGTTAAGAACCATGCACATTTATTTGAAAAAGCACGTGACAGAAATCCTAGGCTATGCTGAGACCCGAATAGACTTATTCTAAAAGTAGCTTCACATTCAGCCAAATATAGTAATAATTGTTTGACTATGTGTGTAAAAATTTATAATAAGATTCCAAATGACATTAGATTAATGAGTACATATTTATTTAAAAAGAAATTGTTTAAATGGCTGAATGAAAATAACTTTTATGACATTAATGACTTACTTAATTAATTTAGCTAATCGCAGATCTTAATATTATTATGTTACCAATAAGTATTGCATGCTAGACTATAGTGAAACATGAGAACATTATTTATAATTACTATTTCCCACCTTTATACCATGTTTGGAGCAATAAAGATATTTGAATTTTGAATTTGAATTTTTTTTTTCATTCATACACACAGACAAGCCTAGAGGTCAAGTATTATAAAAAAATGCTTCCACGCCCTCTTGGATGCAGACAGGTTTGGTAACGCAGGTCCTAAACTGACCAATTTATTCAACACAATGTTTAAAAATACTCAAACATTTCAACCATTTTTTTTTGGATATTGCCTACAGCGTTTTCTAGCCGCAATCAACAGCAACAGATATGAAAAAATATAAACGATATAACTTTGTTTCCAAGCTTATAAAGCGAAATGTCTGTCTGTGTCTCCCATTATTATTAATTATTTGTTCAAATACATATCAGATATTTATTCAATAAAAAGTACAATTAAACTAACTATGTACAAGGAATCAGTCAGATTACCTAAGGACCGTTACAAACGGCCTATAGGTAACTCAACTGTTCCAGACCAGTACTAGACGGTAGCGTGCCCAAGACACTGGCTGCATTGCCACGCTGAATAGCTATGCTAATTCGCTGGCCTAAATAAGAGCCAGCCCTTGGATCGCGTGTCGCCTCAATCAAAAGCCCCGCAAGATTTTTGATTTGTTCAAATTGACCTCTATTTTTATATTGCATGTTAGGATAAGGATAATTGAATGAATTAATTTTAACAAAATTACAACATAATTGTAAATTGTTATATGAATAAATTTAATTGAATATTCTTTTATTTTGCTGTCACTACATGTGATACGTCAAATATCAAGCCCACTTTCTTGTCCACTGTGTGGAACCACTCGTACACAAATGGATCTGAGCCGGACAAACAAGCAGACCATTGAAGTTGCATCATTTTGGTCTACAACAGTTAGTGTATCTGACAACACAGAACATGTTAGAAAATGCCTGGACATAATCGATCACCAATTGTGCATTATTTTAAAGTTTTGTACAATAAAGTGTTAAAATAAACACTGACAATCAAGAAGTCGGGATGAGGACGCTTCATACTTTTTAGTATATCTTTAAGGATCCCTTCAACTCAAGGTGTGTCGTAAAGCTACTCTACGACTAATAACTAAAAAGCAAACCTCTTGCAATAAAATGCGTAGCAATGTTTTCTGTGATGTATCTTTTAAATTCTCTCGTTAAGCCATATTTTGCATACTACAAAGGTGGCAAACTGGCATTTGGTCTACCTGATCGTAAGATACTACCATCGCCAACTTCGGTTACAACACCGGTAATAATAAATGTTTTAAGATAGTATTAAGTATTTAGGTTCATGATGTACCTACTTATAATGTTATTTAAAACTGTATAATTAAATGTGGAATAGATAATCAAAAAAATACCCAGCTCGAGGTTTTTGCTTTCCTTGTGTGCTGGTCGCGATTCCGAACAGGCGGTAGATTTCACGTTTCAAAATGATCCGAAAAAAAACTTCATGAATAATATTTTACTTTTGACTTTGACCGACACCAGAAGCATCACTCGCGTTTGCCGACCCTTTTAAATATTAAAACTGAGAAAAAACTAGCCGATGTGTCAAGACATACCAGTGGTTAAGACAAGCGTTCCATCTTAGGTCAAATCTTTACTCATTTTTGAAGTAAGCTGGTGGTCAAACGCTTGGCCAATAAAAACTACCAATAAAAAATTGCTATTTTTCTGCTCTATTCTATAAGGCGGAGGTACTTCCCCAGACAGGTGAGTAGGTAATCCTACTACTACCTTTCGATCCAGTCTGCGTAGTGGACACGCCTACGGCGCTAGTTGGTAACAGACTTTACCAAGGCTTACAAATGTTAAAATGACATAAAAATTCACAACCCGCGAAGGGACCATGGGGCTAACCACGTCTTATAGCATTTTCGTTTTGATCTTACATTACTTTTGTCTCGTTTTTTATACGCTTGACAGATAGTGATAAAAGTAAAGTAATATCAAAACAAGAATGCTTTAAGAGGTGGTGGTACCGCCCAGGGCTGTTACAGTACACACGAACAAACAAAGAGTGCTACACGACTTATTGATGATATATATGTAAGTAAGAGACTCACGTGTAACCGTTTAGTCTTGTACGCCTCTGCTTCTAACGCGCTCGTTTTTTCAGCAACAACTTGCTGCGCTTCTTTCATTTGCGCGTGGTACTTTTCTGAAATAGGAGACCGTCCTAAGTAAACATATGTGTTCCAGTGAAAAGTAACCAAGCACTTGTCGGATTTACTCACATGGATAGAAGAGGTTTCTAAGGTTCTAAAGTATGCTTGTCATACTAATGAATCAGTAGATATTCCATTCATTACGACTAAGCGATACCAAAAATCTTATAAAAAAATAAATATACCGAGCCTTTATTTCCCTAATAGTAGTTTACAATATGAAGTTCTCAAATTTATTAATCATTTTAAATTTTATTTATCTACCAACATACACCCGCGACTTCGTCCGCGTAATTGCTTTATTGACTTTCTGACTTTTTAAAAAGACAGAAAGAGAGATAGACAATAGAGAGAGAGAGAGAGAGAGAGAGAGAGAGAGAGAGATTTAGAACAATCACTAAAATAAATAAGTTGTATTTTTTGTACTACATTATCTGCAGCATTACATTATGTTTATTTAGCTTCTAGTTTGTACCTATCTGCTCTGTGAGAAAATAAATGTTTTTATCATAATTGTTGTTATTAGTATTTACCAAGATGTAGTTTGAGATCGGCCGCGGACTGCGCGGACTCTATCGCCTTCCGTTTGTGCATCTCCATGGCTTGTTGCCGCAGAAGTAGCTCTTTCTCAACGGCCGAGAGCGTCGCTTGCAACAGACGCTCCTTCTCTTCCAATCGCCGCGCGACCGAACCCATTGATTCTATTTGCTGGTCCCGCGTTATAACCTACGATAGAAGATGACCGAGCTTATTGGAAAACCATAGGGTTTTCAATGGATTCTGTAATCTACATTTTAGGTTTGTAAAAAGCCTTCATATAGAAGGCCTTACTAGCCTAGCGCCATATTTTATAACGGACTGGGGGCTGAGACAAAATCCACTTTTTTTTGGCGTTAACGCTAAAACACTAAAAGATCAAATGGTAATGTCACGTGACTGTTGCGAATCTTTCATATTTTACTTCAACATTGTTTAACCTTTAGTATGCTTAATTGAATCCAAGTGGATTTTGTCTCATAGGTAAGTATTCGACAAAAAAAAATAGAGGTGCTAAAGTTATTAAGTAAATGACGGATTGGTTGGTGGTAGGACTTTGTTTGGGTCCGCCTGGCTAGCTACCACCATCTTACCTAATTCTGTCGCCATAACAACAATTCTAAAATTGTTGTGTTCCGGCATTTAGAGGTAAGTTAGCCAGTTCCTCAGTTTGTTGAGGATTCCGGGTGAAGTGCGCTACCACCTTCAGCCTTATCTCAACTTGTATCCAGGTGAGATGAAGGCCAAGTGCTTCCCCGTCGTACAATTTAATAATTAACAAGCCTCACAGCTCAGTTGGTAGTAGCTCTGCCTTCTGCGCTGTAGGTTGTGGGTTCGATTCCCACCCAGGACAAACATTTATGTGATTAATATAGAGGTTTGTTTTGTGTTTGGGTGTTGTATTGTATGATAAGTATGTATTTACAAAAAAAAAAGTATTTATGTATTCTATCCGTAATCTAGTTCCCATATTACAAGTTATGCTTAGTTTGAGACTAGATGGCGCTGTATGAAATTAGTGTCCTGTATTATATATTTTTTTTTTACAATAAAAATTGCGTTTCATGATAAATATTACATGACATTAATTTCACAGTCCCACCTAGTCCCAAACTAAGCAAAGCTTGTTATATGGGATCTGGATGGTATATTCGGAGTATAACTAACCCGAGACGATTCCAATGAACTACAGTTATTTACTTACCTGTTCTTGTAACAGCTGTTTCTCCTCTCTCAGCAGCTTGTGAAGTGAATTGGCCTTTATCCTCTCGGACATAAGCTTGAAATTGGCATCGTCCTTCTCCCGCAGCTGCTGTATGAGCCGCGAGTTCTGCTCCTGCATGTCCTCGAAGGCCTGCCCCGTGACCTCCATCTCGTTGAGAAGCGCCTCTTCCTCCTTGTAACCAGAGAGCACAGTTTAGTTCGCTGCAACAACGCGCCGGTACAGAATATATCGAGCTACAGACCCAGAGATAAATAGATAAATCAATATTACAGGACATTCATTTCACACAGAGCTATCTAAGCCGAAACTAAGCATAGCTTGTAATATGGGAACTAGATTACGGATACTTAAATGCATAGGTAAACATCTATATTCATCACACAAATGTTTTGTCCTGGGTGGGAATCGAACCCACAACCTAAAGCGCAGAAGGCAGAGCTACTACCAACTGAGCTATGAGGCTTGTGATGTGTATGTATACATTTTAGCTTTTCTATACAAATTACAACTGATTGCTAGTAACTTGCTGTATCTATATAGACACTTTCGCATATAAAATATTACAGGACGTTAATTTCACACAACGCCATATATCCCCAAATTAAGCATAGCTTGTTATATAATATATTATATATATGAGTTCGGTAAAAACACAATAAAGATCAAAATATTATAGAAAAATGTGTTTGTATAGGAATGTCATATACACTGATTTGAATTCTTTTATACCTGCAAAATTTTCAGAGTACATGCATCAGTTCTGAGGGGTCAGAAGTAAGCGAATCGAGAAGCCTCGAATTTAACAAAATGCCATTTGAGAGTTAATGCAGACAGTTCTGAGTGGGTCAGAAGAAAGCGAATAGAGAATCCTTAACGATGTTGCCACTTGAACCAGCATGAGTTCGTCAGATATCAGGATTTGAAAGTCTATCCTGAAGAGGTATCTTTAGCATCTTTATTTCACTGTTCTAGCAGCCACCCGAAGTCTCCCAGCGGAACTCTGCCAGTACCGTCTACCAATGAAGACATTCTTCAGTTCTAGCGCGCCTAGTAGAGTCAGTTCTAGTACCTAGTACCAGTACCTGTGATCCAGCAAAGGGTCTGGAGAACCCGTGGAGCGGGTCGGCTGCGTTGGGCCGCACACACGACAGCTGTTTCTGTAACTCGTACTTTTGTTCCTCTAGTTGTTTGATTTTGCGCAGCGCATCTTCATCAGCCAGACGACGCTCTCTTTTACATTCCTGTAAGATAATATAAAAGGCACATGACAATACAGTAAAGCAGTTTTGAATATATTGAGTAAATTCCGGTTAAAAATTGCGATGTTAGCGCGCAAAAATAGTGTTTCTGATCTGACACAGCCAGTCTAGTTGGCGAACATGTTTTGTCCCTTGCCTACGGATTCACGGATTTGAATACATAAAGTTATCTGTACATATGCTTATGTAAAAAACGTGCATGTTCTAAAGGGTTTGCATTTATCATAGGTTGATTTAGGCCCATGCCTAAATCAGCCATATTTAGTTTTTGACAAAAAAAATATAATTATCTTGGAAGATTGAAATTTATCGTAAAAAGTTAGTCTCAAGTAACAAAAAAAATCCTCCAACATCGGAGGAAGCTGTGATCATAATTACGAAATTGCCAAAGCGGCAATATTAGAGAGATTCTTAAGTTACAGGACATTAATTTTACACAGCGCCATCTAGCCCCAAACTAAGCATAGCTTGTAATATGGGTACTAGATTACGGATATAGTACTTAAATACTTTTGTAAATACATACGTACTATATGATACAACACCCAAACACAGAACAAATATCTATATTCATCACACAAATGTTTGTCCTGGGTGGGAATCGAACCCACAGCCTACAGCGCAGGAGGCAGAGCTACTACCAACTGAGCTATGAGGCTTGTTGATTTATTAAGTTACTTTATTTCTTAAGGAGATTTGAATCCTTAAGATCATGATGATAGAGTCTATTGTTACCTGCGCCATCTTAGCCTTCTGTCGATGGTCATCGAGTTCCTGTCTCGCTTTCCTCTCGGCCGCCATCAGCTGGACTTTGTCCCGTTGCTCCTTACTGACGCCTTTGTACATGTCCAGTAGAAGCTTCAGTTCTTTCTGCTCGTTCACAGCCTTTCTATGGACATTATTGTCACCTTAGTATGATACGTCGCAGCCTCGGTATTCCCCAGTGGGGAATGACAAGTCGTGATATTTGGAACAGGCGGGTGTTTCCCCTTGAAGTTTCTTGTATGGCAATGAAATTGAGACGTTTGAATTATTTATAGAACCGATTTCATTTTTTGTATTTATCTGTATAACGCAGTGATAATACAATCTCTTCGTGAAGCTGAGGGTAACTTAATTTTGTGATGCACGTAAGGGGCACTAAAACCCCTTGGGGATCGAACCCAGTACCTTTGAATCTGATAATATTTACATAACATCAGTGCTGACCTGTGTTGCAGGCACAATGCTGTGTCTTGGCCCGATCGCTGCCAACGTACAGTGTGTGCTGTAGCATATTATTTTATCAATTATAAATATGCTGAAAAACAGAATAGCACGCATACAATAATGATAAATTATCATATTGTATACAGAGACACATACTGAAAAACAGAATAACACGAATATGTTATTCTGTTTTTCAACATGTTTCTTAGTGTTTTCTCTTTTACTATCTTTAGTTTTTGAAATGGCAGTTATAACAAAAAAAAACTTGTTAAATATAAACAAATAAATATCACAAGACCTTAATTTTACACAACGCCATCTAGCCCCAAACTAAGCATAGCTTGTAATATGGGAACAAGATTACGGATAGAATAATTATATACTTTTTGTAAATACATACATACTATATGATACAACACCCAACCAACTCAAAGCTCAGTTGGTTGTAACTCAGTTACAACCAACTGAGCTTTGAGGCTTGTTAACTAGATTACTTGATCTGTTGCTTGAGGTCCTTGATGATCATGTCTTGTTCCTGTATCTTGGCGCGCGCGTGCTCCTTGGCGACGGGACAGGCCGCGCCCGCGCCACCCTCCGTCTCGCTCCCCGCCGTCGCGCCGCCGCCCTGGACAAAACGGTCACCATGACAACCGCCTCTGTGCTCTAGTGGTTCAACCCACCGATTTCAGATCCAGAAGTCCCGGGAGCGATCCTCAGGGGAGTACAATATATTGTGCTTGGTTGAAGTCCGCCTGGCTAGCTACCACCATCTTACCTAATTCTGTCGCCATAATAGCGCAATTGTAAAATTTCTGTGTTCCGGCATTCAGAGGTAAGATAGCCAGCTCCTCAGTTTGCTGAGGATTCCGGGTGAAGTGCGTCTCCACCTTCGGCCTTATCTTAACTTGTTACCAGGTGAGATGAAAGCCAAGCGCTCCCCCGTCATACAATAAAAAAAAAATCAGCAACTGATTTTTAGAAGTGAAAACTTCTTTAGGCGCGTTGGCCATTTTTTGAGATGGGGAAAAAAACATTAAACTCGCGACACCTAACCGACACCTTTTTTGACACATTGTTACGTTATTTTTACGATCTTGAGGTACGGGTAAGGTTGACAGTCGTGACAGGTATCTATCAATGTCAGTTCTAAGAAGTTGTTGTCAAACAGTCTAAGAAATTGTGAAATTGTTGTGTTGCAAAAACCACCCTCATTAATCAATATAGCGATTAACGCGCCAACATTGAGATTTAAGGGCTCTTTAGTCGACTGGCCTCTCGAGTCCAGTTGACCTAATGCATGTTTTGAATTGGTTAACTGGGCCAGCTTACAGGATTTGTTATTATAATAGACAAGAAAAGTGTTTCAACTTTAAAGCTAAAAGCTTTTGCTTTGAGTACCTACCTACCTAAAGTAAAAGGTAATATATAAAATGAATATTGTCAGTTTTTAGCAATCTCAATTCGGCTGTATGTTTTCTTTTTGTTTGTTGGTTACTCGATTACTCCAATTCGAAATAGATTTTGATGATTCTTGTTTGTTGTCCATACAAATAAACATGTTGTTGTGCACATCTTGGCAATTCGGCACCAACTTCAAATTATATGAACTTACCCTTAAGAGTTATTTTAAGTTTTTAGTGGTGAAGTCGGTTCCATTTTTATTCAAAAAAAGTTTATTAAGTAGCTATTTCTATTTCATTGAAGTATATTGTTGATTTTGACTAGTTCTAAGTAAAGCAAAAGAACTTATGTTTATCTTGAGTGCGTTTTGAATAACAGATTTGAATTTAGACAATAGATTTTGTGTTTAAATTAGTAATGGGGCCAGTAGACTAAAGGAAAGTAATAAATTAAATGCATTAGGTCAACTGGCCCCGTAGGGCCAGTTTTTTCCGGGTCAGTTGACTAAAGAGCCGATTTAAGTACCAGTGCATTTCTTGCCTATAGGTCAAATCCAAAACACAGCCTACACAGCAATGCATTGCACCCGTCAACTTGAACTTTGCCATATATGTGTTAATCTAATATTAAACTACGTCGTACGCGCATTAAAGATTCGTAGTCTAAAGAAGGAAACGGAGTACCGCTGATTTTCTCCCTCTAGTACATAATCCAGTATATAATACGTAGTTCTAGAACAAGTAACGCACATACACGCCCATTATCCCTATCCGATTATAGCTACAAAATTTTGTTTGAAATGGATTTGCCATTTAGAAATAAAATATAAACTACTTTTATATGTAACCGGTACTACTGGCCTCCTTATATAAAATAAATGCCTGACACACTGCACGCTTGGAACCCTCGATAGACCATCAGGTATCGAGACAATAAACACTTGTAGAGCAGTCGTACCTCAGGGTCGGGTTCCTCCTTCTTGATAGCGAGTGGTTTCTCGTCGGCGGCGTCGGCGCCGGCAGCGGCCGCGGGCGCGCCGCCGCCGCCGCCGCATCGCGCTGTCGCCTCCTCCGCTTCTTTACGCGCCTGGACATAAGGAACGTTTTAGCATTCATATTTTATCAATATCTATTGAGAGATTGCCATTATATCTTTACTTTCAGTCGAGACAAGCCTTGATAGGATGAGTTACTTATTCCTTTAGTTCTAGTCGAGACAAGCCTTGATAGGATGAGTTACTTATTCCTTTAGTTCTAGTCGAGACAAGTGTAGTTAGGATGAGTTACTTATTTCTTTACTTTTAGTAGAGACCAGCGTTGTTAGGACGAGTTACTTATTTCTTTACTTCTAGTAAAGACAAACCTAGTTAGGATGAGTTACTTATTCCTTTAATTCTAGTCGAGACAAGTGTAGTTAGGATGAGTTATTTATTTCTTTACTTCTACTCGAGACAAGCCTAGTTAGGATGAGTTATTAATATTTCTACTTCTAATCGAGACAAGCCTTGCTAGTATGAGTTACGTATTTCTTCACTTCTAGTCGAGATAAGCTGGTTAGGATGTGTTACTAACTTCTTTACTTCTGGGCGAGACAAGCGTTGTTAGGGCGAGTTACTTATTTATTTACTTCTAGTCGAGACGAGCCTAGTTAATAAATACTACAGGACCTAAATTTCACACAGCGCCATCTAGCCCCAAACTAAGCATAGCTTGTAGTATCGGAACTAGTTAGGATGAGTTACTTGTCAGGGCGTTTTTGTAAGTAGATCAATGATAATACTTACGAGCACCAAAAATAATAGAATCAGTACTAATACTGAGAGAAATTTACTAGATGTTAGTAGTCACGTCGTTTGTGGCTGAGTAATAAGATTGATTTGCAATTCATGTGATTAGCATATTTATCATAGACAGACAAAAAGCCTCACATTGTAATGAAAGATGTTGTTATGATTACTCACTCCCTAGAGTGACAAAAGTATCTGAAAGTAAAAGTCCAAGTCGTAAAATAAAATAGAAGCCACATAAATCCAACCTTATTAAGTTCCTGGCTTGTGTCCTTGTATTTCCTCTTGTACCGATGCACCTCTCCTTTCAACTGCTGGTTGTGGTTCTGTAGTGAGGTGATGAGGTGTCTCATCTCCCTGTTGATCGGCCCCGTCTGTTCGTTGGCTGCGAGGTTTTGTTCAAACTCTATGCGCAGCATTTCGTATTCCTTCCGTAATTGGCCCAGTACGTCTTCTAGCTGGATCATTTCGGCCCGAAGCGCTTTTTGCCGGGATAGCTCTTCGCTCTGGAAAAGTAACATGGATCCTCAGGTGCGGAGACATTCACAGCTCACTTTTGTTGTACGACGGGGAAGCTAGGCCTTCATCTCACCTGATTTTCAAGTTATGATAAG
Organism: Venusia cambrica; assembly: GCA_951394065.1. Taxonomy (NCBI): domain Eukaryota; kingdom Metazoa; phylum Arthropoda; class Insecta; order Lepidoptera; family Geometridae; genus Venusia; species Venusia cambrica. The sequence continues at coordinate 4,138,513 of OX596060.1, read as the reverse complement.
GCCGAAGGTGGAAACGCTTTCACCCGGAATCTTCAACAAACTGAGGAACTGGCTATCTTACCTCTAAATGTCGGAACACAACGATTTAGAAAATTGTAGTTATGGCGACAGAATTAGTAAGTTAGTAAGTTGGTGGTAGCTAGCCAGGCGGACTTAAACAAAATCCTACCACCAACCAAACCAAGCACAATATTGCTCCCCCGGGGATCGAACCTGGGACCTCTGGATCTGAAGCCGGTGGGCGAACCACTAGACCACAGACGCGGTTAATTCCGGCATTTAGGTATCTTACCTCCCAGAAAGTATTCAGTGATCAAAGAAAAATGCCGAAGAAACATCTCTCTTCGGCCATAATATACAGTGCAAATGTAAGTAAAGGTAACGGAGGAATATCGGGGGCAAATATATATTTCCCCTGCTCATTGTCTGGACTGGTAACCGAAAAGAAAATATTTTATTACACGTCATGTATCAATACGCTTAGTGTGAGATTTGATAGCTAACTGCAACATTTTATCAAAGCGCCGCCCATAGAGGAATAGTAAAGCAATGGTCGCTCCTTTCCATATCCGCCAGCCAAATGTATGGAAATAAGCGCCCTATACGAAAACGAAAATAGTTTCAGCTTGCTATCAGAAACTCGTACTAAGGCCTCTGAAATGACTTGCTGTGAGTGAATTGTAATAGATGTATGTATTCCAATGTATTCCAATCCAACAGTTATTTGTTATTCTGATATATACTGGCTACAGATAGCATGATTCCAGGGAGCAAGGCCCCACATATCTGAAGGTACACTTATTTATAAATTTACTACAGCTTCTTTTAATATGCTGTGGCGATATCCCAATCCCAACATACATAATTATAACAGTAGGACAAAAATACCTGCTATACATTGAACACATAATTCCTTCTACATTTGAGAGCTACTATAGTGGATTTATTAAACTTCTGCCGTCAAGCAGTATTTCGGTGATGGTCGAAGGATGCGGTTTCTGGTGAAATTACTGGCACATGAGGCTCACCTGAGTTGACAGGTATCCAATGTATACAATATATACAATGTATCTGTAGATACAACCGGCTGGGTAAGGCCTTGATGTAGGCAGCAATTGCAGTTGCATTTAACTTGCTTTTGTTTGTCTTCTTTTTATTTTGTTGTCCAGTCTAAATTAGACCATAAAAAAATATTGAAATTTTAACTTTCCCTCCAAATATAATTTTACTTCAACTATGGTAAATCTAACAATCTCTGCACAATGTCCAAAAAACTCTTTTTTACTGGACTATTCCATTCACATATTAAGAAAACTGCTTCATACAAAGCACTCAAACCATTAAGTAGTTTGAGTGTGAAGGAAAAAAAATCCATCCAAACAAACATTCGCTTTTAAAATACTAGTTTAATTAATATAGATTGAATACTATATAATAGATGTGACCTACCTCCATCATCTCAATTTGTCGACAGTGCAGGTTCTTGGCATTCTGCAGTTGAAGTCGCGTCTCATCCAATGCTGTCTTCATCTGCATCGACTCGTTGTACAGAACCGAAAACTGACTCTGTAGACACTTGTACTCTGTTGTTTCCACTATCACAGATTCTGGCAGTTGACGGATCTGATAAGCGGACAAAACAATTTTACATATTGATGCCACAGTGAAAAAGAGTTAAATCTAGTCAGCAAAATAGAGATGACGAATATAACTATCAACAAATAAATTTAACTAATATTTAAAATCAACCATTATATTCAATAATCAGAATTAACATTATCGAATAAAAATATCATATCAAATTCAGCCCTAGTTAGAACTAACATAATTGAATGCATTGAAATTTTAACTTTAACGGGCTATAAATAAGAAACATTTTCGTACGTTGCTCCTCGCAGATTTTTCAACTATGTATTAGGTTGACTTCATTCAATTGTATGCTTTCGACTCCTCACTATAGAGATTAAATTTCTGATTTACTGTATATGATATTTTTATTCAATACAAAGTGATGTGATATTTTAAACAAATACCCATAGTGCTACCATGATAGAGACGTATTAGCGGTTACTTTTATTTGATCAATAGAATAAAATATTCAACTGCATTAACATCAACCAATAACCATATAGTGTAGGTATTCAACAAATAATATTTTCAACCAATCAAAATATCGATATATTTTTTTATCAATTAACAGTTAACTAATATTTAATTTTAATCATATTGCCATCTTTACAGCAAAAGCTGTTCGACTTCACCCTACTCGCTGAGGAACATGGGGAATCAACCTCAAGCACTTGTAATCAGCAATGGAGCAATGTAATCAACATCCCAAGGTTTGCTGGCTGGGTTCAGGATAGCAATACACAACAATGCGGAACGTCAAAGCAGAACAGTTTCCCGTCTATTTTATTGAAATAGCATTGTCAAACAAATATTATGAATAGGTAATGAGAAAAAAAATAAAAAAAATTGTTATGTCAGGTACAGTCCCATTCACTGCTGACGGAGCTCTATGCAACTAGAAAGTCAGAGGTACTGTATTTGTGAACGGACTGTAGGCGATTGCCTATCTATGTTTATAATATCAGTCACAAAAGTACACTGCCTGTAATATGCAATGGGATTTGCTATTACCATCTACAATAGGCGGATATAATGCAATGTTGGTTTTAAAACATCATACTGGATACAGTATACTGCTGCTCATATCCCGATGTGCTTCCTTGCGACATTTATTCATGGGAGGTGTCCCATCATACCTTTTCTTTCCGGTGGGGTGTTACAGTATCAGAATGAGACTAATCTATGTTTTTTTTTTATTATTCGACGGGGAAGCGCTTGGTCTTCATCTCACCTGGTAACAAGTTAAGATAAGGCCGAAGGTGGAGGCGCACTTCACCCGGAATTCTCAACAAACTGAGGAACTGGCTTTCTTACCTGTGAATGCCGGAACACAACAATTTTAGAATTGTTATTATGGCGACAGAATTAGGTAAGATGGTGGTAGCTAGCCAGGCGGACTTAAACAAAATCCTACCACCAACCCAACCAAGCACAATTTATGGTACTCCCCATGGGGATCGAACCCGGGACCTCTGGATCTGAAGTCGGTGGGTTGAACCACTAGACCACAGAGGCGGTTAAAATTTTATGTACTTTTATTGTACTAATGTACTTGCAGAGGAACAGCAACTTACATCCATCTTTAGCTTCTCGACTTCCTTTAGCGTGTCGCGGTGCTGCCTGTGAAGCCGGTCTAACTCCGCCAGTCTATTGTTCGCGAGCTCCCTCTGTTCCTCCAGCTCCGCCGCGATGTCCTCCAGTTTAGCGTGAGCCATCGCGCCGCCCGCGTGCGCCGTGACGGCGGGTCCGGCTACGACGGCCGTGGCGCCGGACTGGTGAAGGCTTTTGAGCTTTTCGATGGCTTCCGCTAAGTGGTTTTCTAGTTTATCGTTGCGAGAACGGACCTGTGGGATAAATCATCAAAACAAATATATAATAGAACTAGATTATAAATAGTTTTTTTTTTTAAACTGAGCTGTGAGGCATTGTAAGTCTTTTGTGTGTGGATCTCTTTTTATTTCTGATCTGGTTTTTTAAACCGTTAATATGTTATATAATCAAATCTTATGATTGGGACATAAACATATTTAATTATATATTTATATATATTTATTACCACTATCAATAGCAATAATACAAGAAATAAAATACTTAATATTTTTTTATATATGTTTTTTTTAATGATGTTCTTATCTGACAATTTACATAATAGTCATTTAATTTAATTTAAATTGATTATAACAATGATTACTTTATTACGATGTTATTTGTACTTTTGTACTTATATGAATAGTATTTATAACGCTTTGGACTCTATGTACTGTAATATTATAAATTGTGAATAAACAAATTATGAATTATTATTATGAAGAAAATATAATTTATTCTAAACTGGTTCCATTCTGATAATGTTTTTCTACAATTTTAAATTGACTATTACTATTTGTTTTGTATGACGGGGAAGAACCTGGCCTTCATTTCACTTGGTTACGAGTTAAAATAGCACCTTTGGTGGCTATCTTACCTCTAAATGCCCGAACACGACAACTTTAGAATTGTTATTATGGCGACAGAATTAGGTAAGATGGTGGTAGCTGGTGGTAGGCGGACTTAAACTAAGTCCTACCACCAACCAAACCAAGCACAATATTGCACTTCCCCTCTGGATTTGACACTGAAAGGATAACCACTAGGCCACAGAGGTGGTCAAATTTAAAATATAACAATATTATTAGGAGTTGTATTGTAAAAGACAAAAGCATTAGTGATTTGATACCAAAATAATGAATGTAAAAAAATTTGAAGTTGAACTTAATGTGAACTACTGAACAATCTGTTTAGAAAGAACTGTGTGTGTATGTGAATATGATGATACCTTCAATAACTCATACTGGAGATCATCAATCTGGTTCTTCAGCTCAGCATTCTCCGTGTCCCTGCTGTTGACCGCGTCCTGTAAATGGGCGACCCGCAGCGTCATCTCGTGGTGAGACTCGTGCAAGCGCGTGCACAGACCCTGGAGCCTCCGGTTCTCTGCGGTGACTTCTTCGTTGGTGGCGCGGACCACTTCGTCCAATGATGGAGCGGGCGCGCTTTCTGTGTCAAGTTTATCACCTTTTATTATATGAAGCAAAGATGGCTAACCAACTTTGTACAAGCAACATGTCTGGATATGACCTACCAAGTAAGGCTTTGTTAGGCAAGAGTTCATTTAACATCAGGTGGGCGAACAAAACAAGGATTAAAATTGTCACAAACATCTTCAGACGCTTACACCTAGTTGGCTCTAATTTGTCCACCTAAGACAGACTAAAATCTTATACCATAATATAGTTGAGATTAAGCAGGAACCGTGCCGGTCTGTTTGCTTGGGTGTTGTTAAAGCCGACTAAGGGATCTCACCAGACGGGCAGCAGCTTCCTGTGCATATTATCTAACACTTTACTGCGATCACCAATCCGCCTGCCATGCGTGGTGATTATGGCATAACCCTGCTTTGAAGGAGGCTCTGACCAGCAGTGGAAACCAATGGGCTGTTGTTGAGATGTGATGAGTGGGCAGGACCAAGAAAATTTAGAATAAACAGACTGAAAGATGCTAAAACTTGATGATAATAGCTCATGTAGCTTTATATAACATAATCATTTATGATACTAAAACATACCATCCCCCTCTCCTTTAATTGCGCGCCATATCTTATCATTCCTCTGCTGGAGCCTATCGAAAGCCTGCAATACCTTTGCAACAGCTCGTTTGCTAACTTGTACCCGATTGGCAAGCTGGGCATCCAACTCCTCCTTGTCCCATGTCGACAATTGCATAAGAAATGATGTTGTGGCTTCATTCTCATCTGAAACAAACAATTGTATCATAATGGTAAGTATTTTATCCATATTACAAGCTATGCTTAGTTTGAGGCTAGATTGGGCTTAGTGCTTACTTTTATTTTCAGATTCATCAGCCGTCTCTGCATCAAACCTCTGTAAAAGTACTCTGATATCTTCATTGAGTAAGTTCCAGTAACGGTTTACCACACATAGCACCGCATCATCCTGGGTCTGGCGTTTCTCTAACTGCTCTATCCGTGCTCGAAGCTCAGCCTCACATCTGTGGCGTTGCTCTATTCTCTGGAATACAATAATTCATTTTGAGTTTTTGATGTTGGGCTCACCAGAAGAAGGGCGGGTTACTTCTGTGTAAAACCTTTACTGCAACCAATAACACTCAACATTTTGGAAAAGGCTTTGTCCAACAGTGGACATGAATGCAAGAAGATTTTAAGTTTAAAAAGTGCATACATGCAGAGCATCACTAACATTAATGGAATCAGGCTTTCAGCCACACTATTTGTATGGAAAAAATGTGAACAATATTCCGTCATACATTAGCAATTGTATAAAGGTCCAAACTATAAACCGTTGCCTTTTGGCTGTGCATGGAAAAATTACCTATTCCCTGACAATAGCAGGTTGTAATGTTCTAGGCTTGGCTGATTGTTTTACACAAGATTCCCCATTTTTAAGTAACATTAATGCTTTATAACCATAATCTTAAAACCCTTGACATACATTAGTTAAGGTAAATGCAGAAATAACAATGTATAAATATTTATCATGTTTTGCACTTCCTAGGAACTAAATAAGCCCTATGAACAAGTTATGGCCGGTAAAATTCAATTAACTGAACTTGATGGTGTTATTAAAGCTGAAGTTAGCATTAGCTGTTTAAGTGGTGGACAATCTTTGGCGGAAGTATTGATGGTGACTGAGCAACTTAGTTATGTAATTTATCCATAGATTATGAAAGTGTAAGATAGTTGGCAGTTTGGGTGGCTAAAAACTAGTGTTTTGGCCATTATCAAGGTATAAAATGACTAAATATATTAAAAAAGTACCTATCTCTCAGAAAAATCGTTTTTTCCAGCTTTTTAATGTTGACAAGTGTGATAAAAGGCTGAAAATGAATACATTTACCCCATTATCTTATACCTAGATAATTGGGTTTGCCAAAATGGCATTGAGTGTGTCTTTCTTGATAGTATTGAGTAGGTATATATACAAGTTTGATGTTCTCTGCTTTATAGGTTATACTGACAATATGAGGGTCAAGACCACATCAAAATGAGGACAAATAACACTGCATCAATAATTACACAAATGACATTGGATTGTTTCAATACAGATAAACAGCTGATTGTGACATGAGATGATTCACATTGCAGCAAAATTAAGTACCTATTCAATAGATGTTATTTGATACAAAAGACAGCAAACCAACCTGGGCTAGTTTCTTGTTCTGGAATTGCAGGACTTTTATGTCCATTTCCTCAAGAGTGGAAACTGGACCTATTAGGTGGGGTTCAAAGTGAACTTTTTTGATAGGCGGCTGCTGGCTGGTGCCATTGCCACTATCCTCGGTTGGACGTTTAGACATTCTGACCTAAAACAAATTCATACTGAAGGAAAATATCTGCAAAATTATGATTACAATAATGTCTCGTCGAAAAAGCATCGACGTTATTGATTTAGGTTACCCAAACAAATTGAAAAGGATAACGATGAGAAGGGTATAAAATGCCGAAACAACTCTTCGGATAGGTCGGTTTATTTAGACATACCTGGCTCACCTGTTTGTCAACTGAGACGCTTGAAATTAATCTATAGTCCAAATCACAATTTGTTTAGAAATCTTACCTACAGAATTAACCATTTTACCTATTTTACATTTGTTAATTATTTTATTTTTTTCAAGGCGCCCCAGCCCCAGCCAACCCTGTTGCAAAAAAAATGAATGAGATTGAGTCGTTCCTAGTAGTCTGTGGAGTGAGTGAGATAAATTCACAGAGAATACATATCTGAATAAAAAGAAAATGAGTGAAGTGATGTGACGGTGGTGGTGTAGTGACTGAATGAAATGAACTAATAATCGAGAAAAAAAAATCTCCCACCTATAAAATAATGTAAAATATAAACTAAAAATAAAACAGACTTTAAAGAAGAATATGATAAAAATTATTAACAAACATACTAGGTATGAGCTACGTTTACTATACTTAATTTTTCCGAGACAATCTCGGATTCTCCAGGATCCCAATATCAGATCCTGACCTGATACGATGGAACCATCTAGGAAGTATACCCTTTCATACAAAAAAAAATAAAAAATCGGTCCAGGCGTCTTCGAGTATTAGGGGAACATACGTAAAAAAAATCCGATGAATTGCGAACCTCCTACTTTTTGTTCTACCTTCCATTTTCCCTTCTATGATGTTCTTGATGTTATTGTCGCGTCGTTAATGTTGCCCGATCATATTTCCTCTTCGGTTCTCAACAACTTGTAACAGAGGTCTTTCCTTGCTTACTGTTGGTGGGTGTTGTATTATTCTAAATTTAATGTATTTTCAAAAAAAAAGTATGTATTACTATATCCGTAATCTAGTTCCCATATTACAAGCGTTGCTTAGATTGGGGACTAGATGGCACTGTGTGATATTAATTTAATTTAATTTTATTGAATGTAGGTACTTACTGTAGTATTTTTATATTTTTACTCAATGCAATAGGTAGGTATTTCAGTGTTAGTCACTTTTTCGGTCCAGCTGATTTTCTCCATCCTTCGCCAACACCCATAGATTTAGAATATAACTACCTAACGTCCAATACAACATCTCTTATACCTCTAATATATCCGGTACCTATATTGTCTTAAACCCCATAAGTGGGGATTATTCTTATGATACTTATTCATCCTCACATTGTGAGGAAATCTTATGGTCATCGTCCACGTCTCACAACTATACAGCGCTTAGTTTAAAAATAATGTTTTGACAAATTTATTTTTAACCTTTCGTAGTTGATGTATGTAATAATGTTTCATTCATTGTTGACATGCTTATTTTGCTATTGCAATTCTTTATTTAATATCTGGTGTACCTACCTACACTGGATAATATATATAAGGCTGCCTTAATATATATACATTTTATTTTAAAATAAAGTCTACAGCTATATAAACACAATAAGATTGGTAAAGAAACATAAAGCCAATAACAGACATTCACAGATAAAAACAGATTAAAAAAGAAATAAAAAGTGAGAGACAGCCTAAGAAGTAAGTAGAAATAAAAATAGTTAAATAAAAGATAAACTCTAGTGATTACATTGACCACACACAAACAATTTTTCGAAAAATAATAATAGTCCTAGTTATTAAAGAAGAGCTGACTGAGCATGCGCCTAACTATCCTATAGTCAGTGTAAAACAGATCACACTCAATCGCCTCACATAGCTTATTAAACTTAACGCTCGCAATAATCTTCCAACCTATGTAAGCTTGCAATGATAATACATCCGCCACTGATTTAACTCTTGCAAAGATTTTCATGTCATCAGTAAAGCAGAGCAAGAAGTGACCCTTGTGGCACACCGCTAGGCACAGGGACCCAGCTAGACATGTAGTTGTTGACTACCACAGCCTGCGAGCGATTCTCAATGTAGGAAGTGAACCAGCGCAATAAATCACCTCTGATACCTATAAAGAAGAACTTATGGATAAGCAATGTTGTATTTGTCGAACGCTTTGCTGTAGTCTGTGTAGACCACATCAACCTGCTCACGCTTATCCATGGCTCCCGTAAGAAAGTTATTAAATAGTGTAAGATTAGATACAGTCGAGCGGCTCTTCATGAATCCGCGCTGAGAGCCACTAAGATAATGTTCAAGTGCAGGATAAAGCTGCCTGTACACTATCCTCTCCAGTACCTTAGACACAATGCATAATTTAGAGATCGAGCGGTAGTTTGCTACATCAGACTTGGTGCCTTTTTTATGGACAGGCGTTACAAAGGCTTCTTTCCAAATCGCTGGGACCCGTCCAGTAGCTAAATACATTTCAAAGAGTATACTTAATGGGGTCGAGACAGATTTAGAACACCTTATCAGAAAAATAGCAGGTAGCTCGTCAGGTCCGGCATCGGTCCATTAGAATGAAAGTTACTTACTTTCTCTACTGAGAAACCCTCACAAATCGATTCACCAGTATTGAGTACAATCGAAACTAAGAGAGCCTGGCATACCACGCGCTCTCGATTTCGAATTAACAAATGACCAAAAATATTTTGGGTTTTTCGCTATAGATTCTTCGACGGTACCTAGATATTGATCATAACAATTTTTTTCAAGAGTCTTAGCTCTGTTTCGTAACAGTTGAAATTTTATCCAATCAGATTGATAACTCCGTAACTTAATAAGTGGCTTAGAATACCATTTATGATATAAATCAGGCGAGATGGTTCTACTAGGTAGGTACATAGTTATCACGCAAACGATGAAATTCTTTAAAATTGATTTATTGCATCATCTAAGGACAGATCACAGAACATGCTATTCCAATCAGTGTTTAAAATCTCACGATTAATGGCGTCATGGTTGCCCTTATAATATAAAAACTTAGTAAATTTTGGCCAGTCAAGTGGCTGGTAATTTGATTAACTTACTGTTAAGAGCAGCGCTCCATGATATGGATCAATTTTTACTAGCGAGCTGGAAGAACAGTCAGATACCGAAACAATATCGTTAGATAAAACTAAGATCTTGCCGTAAGCATTTAAGATACCGTTATACTGTTTCAAGGCGAGAAAGTTCAAACCGTCAACTAACAACGACTGATCGGACTTGTCACCTATATATAATGATCATAATTATTGTATAATTTTTAGAATACCTACTGATTATTTATATTAAATTGCAGATACCTTTTTATTAATATCTACCAATCTTTTGACACTACTGTTACTATTGTTATGTTGTGTTGTGTACTGTTATTATTTTTTAATGTTATTTATTGACGATGTTAATGTTATTCACTCACTTGCCACAATATTTTGTAAATAATATAAGTTGTGTGTTTACTTTAATTAATAAATGATTCTATTCTATTCTATTCTATAGGATAGTTAGTAGGGTATAGAGAAGTATCAGAGCCAACATTCCGGCACCAAGTTATTTTGCTCATATTGAAGTCGCCTGTTATAAGAAAAACATCGTTAGGGTTTCTAGTCACAATACATCGCAGACTATTAAGGTAGTTGGCTAATTGTTCCGAGAAGGTGTAGGTGCCTTGTTTTTGTTCGATTAAGTACAGTACACATATATGGTTACTGAAGGAACTACGATTCACATGGTCACGGAACAACTGAGTGACCCATAGGTCCTCGGCGCTGCAGTGTAAGTGGGACGCGGCGTGATAGGAAGATCCCGCCGCACTGCAATAAGCACCCCTCCACCGTACAGTTGATTGGTAGCAGCCAGGCCTGGATCTCTCCTCCACACCTGTCGTTGAACAGCTCTGAATCCTTAATTCCCTCCCATAGCCATGTTTCCGTAATTATAATAATATCATATTTACTAAGGCACACTGGGTTTCGATAGAAATCTGAAGTCTTAGTACGCAGGACCCTAACATTTTGGTAATAAATGCATAGCTTACGATCCATTTGTATAGACGAAACAATAGCCAAGTAATTTAATATAATATTTAATAGCAAGTTATAGCTTTCCATATGTGTAAGGGAGACAAGAACTGAGCAATATACAGCAATATTTACTATAAAAAAGTAATAAGTAGATATAGAAACAGTACGAAGTTCCAATATAAACGTCCATACAACTAAGGCATAGGCGAGAACGACAAGCAGCTCGGTGCATATACCTTGTATGATAATTATTATTTAAAGTTAAAGTGTGAGTAAGTCATATGTATGCGTGAATAGAGACAAGTGTGTGAGAGAGAGAGATAGATAGCGCAGCAAAATTCCAAAGTAAAAGTAAAAAGTAAAAATAGTTTATTACTGCTAAATAAAATTGTATAACTTCAAGGAAAACAAAGGTACTAACATTTTAACACTAATACAATAAATATTTAACAGACTGCAATTTTTAAAGCTAGGTATATCTGTCAGTTTTCCCACTAGGCTAAGCCTGTGTCGGGAAAACTTATTATCGACATTTTGGGTAGATTTTTATGCTCGGGTCCTAATATAATGAAATCAATATGTTAATAATCAATAATAAATAGATAAATAAAAAAAATATAATAATAATATGTAATGTGTAATAGTAAATGTATAATATACATATAACAATAGGTAAATGGAAAATTAAACTATAACATTTAAGATATCTTCTGTTTGATCGTATGTTAGTGTTTTCAGCCATCTTTGTAAAATTAGTTTAGATTGTCGTATTGATTTTGTTTTGATGTCGCAACAAGATACGACTTTATTATATACGTGAATTTTCATAAAGTTACCAACCCGTTGCGCAAAGCTAGTTTTGGTTGAAGGGGTGGTTAATCTAAAAATTCTTTGATTTAATAGAGACTCATAGTTAGGAGATGAAATAACAAATTAAATATCAATAAATATCAAATTAAATATAAAGCAAGTTAAAAATCAGCTGACTGCGCGTGCTCAGTTGAGCGTGGAATAATAACAGGCTAGGAAACTGACAATGTTTACTACTTTATTTGCAATGAATACTGTTAATATTTGAACAACTTATTTCGTTCTAAAATGTTAATAAATAAATAAATAAAATAGCCATTTATTTCCCAACTTAATAAACTAAAGTATTAAACATTAGTATTATTCTAGAAAAATATAAAACATACTTTTTCATAGGTAACGGAATTCATGAGTTAATTTAATTTAATTTATTTATTATAGTAGATATTATTTAATGATGACATAATTAATATAATTAATCGCTCGCATGCCTGAGTTGAAAATTAACATTAGGTTTGGGACGACTCCAGCGACAGCTACGATGTCGTCCGTCTAAAATGTTACTTAAAGTAATTATGTTGAATATTATATTGTCAGTTTGGTTGTTGATAGTACCAACCTATCTAATTTAGTTATGCTTTTATTAATTTTGAGAAAAAAACAAAGTAGGTTAATACTTGTAAAACTTATAATACTAATTAAACTTATTATCTATTAATGTCAAGTAGAGTCTCTTGATTTATAAATCATTTTCTGTTTTTGCTAGAGCTGCTGATGCTTTCTGCTAGATGTCTGCAAATCTTATGGATTTTATTATTTCTCCATTAAATTTTACTCCTTTCTTTGATATTTCTATTACTTTCTTGATAGAAAATTCTATCAAAAAGTTAAAGATGAGTTGTGAGAGTGAACATCCCTGTCTTACGCCTTGTCTGCTCTTTGCTTCTTTCCTTTCGGGAATGAAATTATTACTTCCACAACTGTAGATTGATTCATAAATAGTTGAAATATAATCATTCTGTCTCTATAATCGAACCTAACTCCTTCAGAATCTTCATGATGTTTTTTCTTTCCACTTTATCGTAAGCATTTTCTAAGTCTATAATTCCTCCTAATATTAAAGTTGGTACCTACTTTTTTCAATAGGTACCTACCTAGATAAACAACGTTAAAATGTTTCGGATCCGTGTGCATTACTCCAGCAGGAAAGTATCTTCTAGAACGAATTGAGTTCAACAAATACTTAGAGCATATAAATACTTAGATGTACTTATGCTGTATTAGTGTCGTCAAGTATGAAATTAGTGCATGTTACCGTTTTGGAATAAAACGCGAAAAACGTTTCCTGCTGGAGCAACTTTTTTCCAGCAGGAAGATTTTAAATAAATTACCGTATCCATAAGTGACATAATTATATGGGCTTACATTTGTGCATAAAAGTGCGCAAAAAATGTAATTAGTGGGTTTTTGAGATATTACATTTCCTGCTGAGGGAACGTTTTGCAGAATCGTGTTTATCGTAAACCATTAGATGTGCACCCATAAGATATACATACATAAGTAGCTCTTCATTTATGCGTATTTGTGACATAGTAATATTATAAAAAATATACACCGTTTTTAAGTAATCTAGCTTTTTTTTTATACCCCAGTGTCTAGCTCCTTAATGGGCAAACATACAAGTTCATTGTAAATGGTATCCGGTTTTTGTTGTTATTCTATGCAACCATAAAAAACTTCAGGAATGTATTTACAAGCGTTTTTGAATAATATAGCTTAGATCAAAACTTTTAATGTCATAACTTTGACGTCAAAATGCAAGCAACCTTTTCAACCCACAATTGTGAGTTATACCTTAGAATTAGAGCGGTTATTGAAAATTATATCCTGAAAATTTCAGCTTTACACGTCTCGTATTAAGGTAGATATAAACGAATTACTGAAACAACGCCTGCATATACGTTAGCCGACCAAATTCGAATGACCACAAAAACTCGACTAATTCATACATATTGATGACCTTCTTAACTTTGCTTACGAAACGGTTTGAATGCATTGTGCCTGAGTACACTGAAGAACAAAAGTTAAGTGCGAAGTGTACTCTCAGATCAAGTAATTAAAGGAGTGTACAAGATGTCTTTTTTACCCGACTATCTCAGAAGGCAGTCGGGTTAAAAGAATAACATTTCTAGTAGAGTGTGTAGCACGCGCAAAAAAATATTCATAAGTTATGATTTTTTTGACGTAGTTTGTGTAAAATTTCTACCATTTCAGACAGTGATTAAACCAAGAAAGTTTTTCCAGAAAACCTGTAAAAATAGATTTTCTTTAATGCAGAACTTATTTTTTTTCAATCGAGCACATAACTCCTAACATGAGTTTTCGATAACTCTCACGGTTCGCCTCAGTGGCCATGGAAAAAAACTCACCCTGTATATATTTTTAAAATGTGCTAATAAAGCCATTTCATTTGATACCCAACACGGCATCAATATACATAGTTTTTTTTTAGTTCATGACTTTATGTCCTCTAGAGGGCGCCATATTCAATTTCATGTGATGTCATATAGCCTTGAACAACCAAGACGCTTTTATTAATACCTGATTTTTCAAATTGTGACCAGTAGTTAAGAAGTTATGAAGGAACAAATGAACATACATACATACCGGTCAAACACATAACCCTTTTTTTTGATTCGCCGTAGTCGAGTAAAAAGTAAATAAAATAGGTAAGTATAAATACAATTATGACGCAGTAGGACCTATTAGGTATACCTATCACGATTACCGATAAACGTTATGAACGCGAATGTACAAACAACATCTTCAGCTTAACATTGTAAAGATCTTCTTAACTTTATGTCATCAATATGTATGAATTCGTTGCCTAAGTATATGTGTCCTAACAAAGTTTACTGACTAACATGTAAGGAATTAATTAAAATCAATTACAAGGTAATGATACAAAATAGTTTTATATACCTACGTACAAATAACAATTTAGGTTGTTAATACATAGTAGGTTGCTATACTAAGTAGGTATCTATCTCACAAAACTTTTCTATGTTCTGTAATATTGTAAAATTTTAATCATATCATTAAATTTTTGAACAATTTTTTTATTGAGGTACCTAATCGACGTCATATAGCAGTAACAACAGAGATATTATTGTTAAATTTACTTTACAACTAAATTACATTTATTCATTGAAAACAAGATTTAAAACCAAATAGATAGGTAGGTACTTACATAGTAGTAGGTACTTACATAATATACATTACTTTGTATATATATGATTACATAAATGTTGAATGGATCATCAAAAAATTAACCAGTACCGAATTTACCAGTACGTAAGATGCTCGATCTTGCCTTTCTCCTTGTGCTGGTCGCGATTCCGAACAGGCGGTAGATATGACGTTTAAAAAAAATCCTAAAAGAATGGACTATGATTTTGACTCTATGTTTGTTTTTACGACACAAGGAATCCTAGTGTGAAGACCAAAGTTAGCGAAGGAAATTACTTAATCTAATTCGTCCTAACCTAACCCATTAGGTACATGATAATTACGTAGGTAGGTACTTATCCAACTTAACTTAAAATAAACCCTTATTTTATTGAGTACCTTCAATATGTTTATTTGAGGCTGCCTACTCAATGTTAATTTTTTCGTTTTAAATAAGTTAGTTTTTATAATATAAAGAGCTCTTATAACATTGTAAGCTTGTAAGATAAGTATACATTATTTATATATACCTCTGATAATAATGTTGACGTAAGTTGTGTTAAATCAATTTATTTATTTTTTATTTATCAACTGTCCATGGTATGTTTCTAACCTACCAACTAAGTATATTTAATTTGATTAATTATTACTATTTAATTATTTTTATTAATATTTTAATATAGGTCTCTAATATAATTCTAAGAAATAACTATATTAAAAGTATTACAAAAAAATATACAAAATGCACTAAAAAATGAGTTAAATTAAGAAAAAAAGAATCATGCATAAGTTGAGCTTATTTTTATCTATGTAACCCATTAGAAGAGACTTTGTGCAGCACAGTAGACAGTAACAGTAAAAAATCATACTTACATTTCGTACATTATCGATTTATATTTTAACTGGTCCTGAAACATCATTTGGAATACCCTGTATTTCTTATCATGGAATGTTTTAAGGTGAGCATTCGGTTGAATAACATCGGCTAAGCCACCCATTTTTTTAATCGCACCTTGTATATTAACAAAATACTGTGACGCACACGCGCCAAGAATGGCTGATCCAACTAACACGGAATCTTCTTCTTGCGGTTTCAGAATAGGTAAATTAACAGCATCAGCCTGTATTTGGACGAATAAAGGATCTTTGGTGATTCCTCCGCATAGTAACAAGGATTTAAATGGTTTGTAACCAGCTATTACCAATGCGTCAATGATATGCCGCGTACCATACTGGAAATAAAAACAGAATGACAAATAGTTAGATGTAAATAATAATTTATCTACATCTGGTAAGAGAAAACCGAGCATTTCCTATATATGAAACGATTTTTTACCCTTCGAGGATTCACTTCTGATCACTACACAGAGCGTAGATTTTATGAGGATTACCTGCTAGGGTAGACAGAGGCACGTCCAAACTTATGTTCGGTATATGCCTACGGTTTGCAAGTAGGTAGTAGGTTTTCAGTACGAGATAAGTTGCAAGCCCATTGCCGCTTAGCGGAATACTAGCCAGTGCCATTCGGATTTTTGTCACACTGTGTGTCAAATGCGCCATAAACTTCCGAATACCCGAAAAGTCCATTGATGTTCGACTAGATTTGAACCCACAATCTGTAGATTGGATGGCGGTCTCATACCCCCTTGGACACATGACTTTTTTTGTATTGTTGGTAAAAAGAAAAGAAGATATTTGATAATAATATGTTACTGTAAGTATTGTAACAAAAAAAAGTTTGAAACGAACTGTTCATAAAAAAAACGGTAGGCTGACTTATTACTGAGTAAAATGAAGTTTTTGCTTGATAGTCATATAAAAATCTTATTTACATTATATCTACTTAATAGGCAAGGATGAAGAAAATATACCTATAAGCTACAACTGTGAGAAAGCAACTTTAATTTAAGTTCTTAATTCGTTGTTAGTTGTTGAAAGTTAATAATCAATGTAGAAAATAATGTCTTACCGAAAGCGCTTGAAGGGTTGCCAGATACAAGACAGCCAAATTTTCTTCGCTGTTATTTATAGTCAATCCCGTGATCATACCTCTCATACTGGGATCTGCTAGTGGGGATCTATTGCCATGGAAATCTGGCCATACGTGGATATCTTTGGTTAAAAATCCAAGATCAGAAAGTCCTTGCGCTTTTGCCAGGCTTGATAGCAGTTCCCTCAAGTGACTACGGATTCTAAAAAAAATAATAAAGTACAGTAGGAATATATGTATTACTCGGTTCAAATACCCGAAGTTGTTAAAACGGACTGTTATTAAGTAAATTGTTGACTTACTCTCCAGTGGTCTTTGTTTTCATCAAATTTAGGCCGGCTGGATGACTCGAAATAATATAGTCCAGCAACATTCCAGAAGCGCTTTGGCCAGCTTCATTCAACCACATACAGGGTACCATGGCACTAAAATAAGGTCCCCAGATGCCTTGCACAAATACTGGGCTTTCGCTAACAGCCATATGGCACGTAGATGTTCCACAAATCAATCCAAGGCGAGATGACATATCGGAGTCGATTCCATCAGAGTGAGCTCCTATCATTCCCAAACCACCAGCATGGGCGTCAATTATAGACGTAGCCACCGGTAGACCTGGTATCAAACCCAGGCTGTTTGCTACGCTGTCACTCAACCCGCCACATAATTCTCCGGGCATCAACACTTTAGAACCTATCTTCTCAAAATTATTTTCGGCTAAATCTCCAAGCCCTATTTCATTCAAGAATATTTTGTTCCAGCCATGTTGCCCCGTTGCAGAACATTCATAGTTCCATTTACAGACCAGCGAACATAGTGATCTGCTTAGAGAGCCAGTAGCTTTCCAGGTCAGGAAATCAGGGAGATCAAAAAAGTATTCAAATTCTTTCCATTTATGTGGTAAGTGTTTTTTAAGCCATAAAAGTTTCGGCATTTCCATCTCTAAGCTGACTTTTCCACCAACAAATTTAAGAACATCATGACCAGTTTTATTTATAAAATCTGCTTCAGCTCGAGCTCGATGATCCATCCACAAAATAATGTTCTGCTCTTTGTTACTTGAGTTGTTTACAGATATTGGATTGAAATTTTTATCCAAGGCCACCAAGGAGCAAGTGGCGTCAAATCCAATGCCCTTAACTGACTGTGGTTTAACATTTATCATTATTTCCTGAAAAGTATATTTATTAATAGAGTATTTATTATGTTTGCCGTAGCGGTCGAGGCTTAAGGAACAACTCAGCCCATGGATGTCGAAAAGCCTACTAAGGGATTTCTCCATGGCAAAACCCTCCAGCTTTGGAGAAACCTCTGCCCAGTAGTGAATACAACTGGGCTTTAACCGCATCGGTAATCTAGTGGCTTGCCCACCGATGCCAGATGAATATAATATTGTGCTTGGTTTGGTAGGTGGTAGGTTTTGTTGAAGTCCGCCTGGGTCATGACATGATGGAAGATGATGATTACATTATAATCATCTTCCTGCCCTTATCCCACTCTAGGGATATCATATAACATGAAGTAAAAAAATACTTTTATAAGTATAAACGTGGTTGTGGCAAAAATGAATCTCAAAAAAGATGGCTATTACATTTTAGGGAGAGATTTTAGAGAAGCACAGTATTGTCCCATATCTCCGACAGTTCTTTTTTTCATATTTCACAAATGAGCTGTCGTAGATTTGGGGACAATTCTGTGCTCCTCTGATTCTCTCCTTATTAGGAGAGTACCTACCAGCATACCTACCTAATATATTATTGAAACAATTGTTC
This sequence comes from Venusia cambrica, assembly GCA_951394065.1. Lineage (NCBI taxonomy): Eukaryota > Metazoa > Arthropoda > Insecta > Lepidoptera > Geometridae > Venusia > Venusia cambrica. The sequence goes on along the minus strand of OX596060.1, from coordinate 4,119,674 downwards.
TAACCTTGATAACAGACATGCAACATCCCCAGATATTGTCTGATGACTGTTCATAATAGTCAACTTCGGTATTCCACGTTTGTATTTCTTTGACTGCTGTACTCACAACATGACCACTTTCATCAATCAGAGCAGCTCGCACACTACCAGAACCAACGTCCACCCCAATAAAGTATACAGTTTCAGCCATAGCTGCCAAATCTGGAAAATAATGAAATAAGTAGTTTTTTCCAAAACTGCAAGTGTAACATGCGTGGAAACTGAGTTGTAATCAATGAGAACGCCGAGTCTCATCTTCCACGCTACATAATTTAAAGGTACAACCCGTTACAACCCGTACCTTGTAAATGTTCCATTGTGCCGAACACATCGTTTCGCCTCTACCTTTATCATTTATACTGGTAAGGAATAGAATTCCTAGCCTTCGTCTGTTTTTCCGCACGAGTACAATCTTGGATTCTTCAAGTCCAGAGTAATTAGGTTCCTTTTAGGCAAGCGTGCTCCATCTTAGGCCACATCTTTACTTGTTTTACATGTAGGTAAGCTGGTGGTCAAACGCTTGTCTATCACCAATAAAAAAAAAAGGTATGGAAGTACCTAAGTAGGTACCTATATTGAGTTCTTATATATTTTTGTCTAAAAATCACAACCACTGTACCTAAGTTAAAACTCTTAGCCTCATTTGATATTTGTTATTGATGTGATCCACTATAACACACATAAAACTTATCTTTCTCGTCACAAATCAACATTCTTGATAACCTTGTATTCTGTGTACCTACCTAGCTTTATCTGGTGTAAGAGAAGGCAATCGTTACTACGCTTGAAATAATATGCGTAGGGTTAGGTACCTACCTACCTCAAACAGGCACAAAATATAGGCAGCCTATTATTTAAGTCGTTAGCAAAATATTCAACGATTTACCATTTGAGAAAATTTGGTTGGTACGGTACCTACGGTACCTTCTTATTCTTAGTGCTTACATATAAATTTTATACTTTATTTACATAACGATGTACCTAAAAACCTTTAATGAGCTTTAATGAGCATACCCAAACATTTACTAGACCGTACATTTTAAAACATGGGTTTTACTAACGTATACGTACGTATATGATTATGTTTATGTAGGCACCAACGGTTTCGATTCAACAGGTGAATCATCATCAGGGTGAGTGTGAGAGATGCAAAACCAAATAGAGGGCTGCGCGCGCCGCGATCTCACCTACCCAGCGAGTCACACACACCCTGATGATGATTCACCTGTTGAATCGAAGCCGTTCAGTGCCTACATCAACATAATCGTAGACGTAAAACCCGTATTTTAAAATGTATAGTGACACTCACGCAAGTTTTAAAAGTGATATGTATACTAGTCCGCTTTAAATTAGTAAGTAACTAAAAATAGTGAGTAATAGACTCATGACTTTTTCCCCTTCGATTCACCTCTGATCACTACTCAGAGCGTGGAATCTTATGAGGATTACCTATTAGGGAGTATTCAGAGGGACATCCAAACATGCGTTCGGCACATGTGCCCACGGTTTGCAAGTTACTAGTAGGTATTCAATACGTGACAGGTTGCAAGCCCATCGCCGTTTAGCGGAATAATAGCCAGTGATGTAATTCGGACGTTTAGGCCTAGGGACATGCCAATTTATTAGGTCCTTACATATGAAATTGGCGTTTTGTCGTACTGGCCACTTTGATCTTAAATATCTCCTTTTTGGTTAGGAATTCCAAATTCAAATTTAAACAGCTATTTACTCATGCATTTGTGTTTCGAAAACCGTAATTCATTTGTTTTTTTCTCTTTTGCTTTTTTTTTCTGCGTCACTCATTTCACAAAATGGAAAACTTAAAATATCGCATTATTTACGAGTACGAGTTCCACCGTGGCACCAGTGCTGCAGAAACGGCTCGAAGGATTAATGATGTGTATGGTGGTGGTGTCGCAAAAGAAAACACGGTGCGTTTTTGGTTTCAACGCTTTCGTTCTGGAAATTTCGACCTGCAGAACAAGCCCCGTGGACGGCCGGAGACCAAGGTCGATAATGATGAATTGAAGGCTATTGTGGAAGCAGATCCATCGCAAACCACATCACAGTTAGCTGCAGGCTGCGGTGTTAGTGACAAAACCGTTTTAATCCACTTGAAGCAAATTGGGAAGGTGAAAAAGCTTGAAAGGTGGGTACCTCATGAATTGAGTGAAGCAAACCGACAAACGCGCGTCGACTGCTGCGTTACATTACTCAACCGGCACAATAATGAAGGAATTTTAAATCGGATCATCGTACATCGTAGTGGATCGTACAGGATCCACTTTCATCACATGTAATGACATGTGATGAAAAGTGGATCCTGTACGATAATCGTAAACGCTCATCGCAATGGCTGAACCCTGGTGAACCAGCAAAATCTTGCCCCAAGCGAAAATTGACTCAAAAAAAGTTACTTGTAAGCGTTTGGTGGACTAGTGCCGGTGTCGTACACTATAGCTTTCTTAAATCTGGTCAGACGATTACGGCTGATGTCTATTGTCAGCAACTGCAAACCATGATGGAAAAGCTCGCTGTTAAACAACCGAGACTTTTCAATCGCTCTACGCCACTGCTGCTTCAAGACAACGCTAGACCACACACGGCCCAACAGACGACTACCAAATTAGAGGAGCTTCAATTGGAATGTCTAAGACATCCACCGTACTCTCCGGACCTTGCTCCAACAGATTACCATTTTTTTCGAAATTTGGATACATTCTTGCAAGGAAAAAAATTCAATTCCGATGAGGCAGTCCAAACCGCTTTCAAAGATTTCATTGATTCCCGTCCGAATAGTTTTTTTAGTAAAGGGATCAATGAACTACCTATAAGATGGCAAAAGTGTATAGATAGCAAAGGTACATACTTTGATTAATAAAATATATTTAAATATGAAAAAATTGCCTTATGTTCCTCCCATACAAAACGCCAATTTCATATGTAAGGACCTAATATTCACGATGTAACTTTCTCCTTCACCGTCAGAGCATGTGCATGTGTCAAATACACACGTAAACTTCCGAAAAACCGGAATGTCCATTGGTACATGACTCAATTTGAACCCACAACGGAAGACGGGCCCATACACACTTACCCACACAGCTCAGTTTTTTTAGGTAACTAAAACAGAACAAAACTTAGAAGTATTGGGTAGGTAAGTATACATGTTTTGTTCTTGTTCTAGCAGATGTCGTCAAACACTCATACAAATACGAAACTGAGGATAAGAACAAAATCCTACTCACAAGAAGAAAGGATATTGTGGTTTCTTTCTTTCCACACCTAGATATTACGAAACATAGTTGTCGATATCATGCGTTTAAATTATTTAATGCTCTACCAGTTGAACTCAAATGCTTAGATAGTATCAATTCTGAACTGAAAAGGCTTTTGTTGGAGGGGTTGTTAATATTAAGTTGAAGAGTTTTACGAGAAAATATAAGATAAATCGTATACGTAGCGTACTTCGACTTTCAGAAATCATTCGATGCTGTGGATAATAATGTCCTGCTGTAGAAGTTTTCTGCCATAGGATTCACGCCGCATCTACTCAAATTCTTTGCGAGCTACCTTGGCGAACGTCGGCAGTATATGGAGTATGGGGATACCAATCGGCACCTTATTACACTTTTTCAGGAGTAAGTCAGGGTAGTAATCTTGCGCTCCCCTTGAATATATTATGATAAATAACCTCCCGGAGGTAGTTAAGGAGGCGGGTTGTTTGCTCTTTGCGAATGATCTAAAAGTGTTTTTAACAGTAGCGGACACTTCTGATTGCAAACGGCTCCAGAGCGACATAGATAGGGAAGTCGTATGGAGTAGATCTAATAAGCTACTATTCAAAGTAGCTAAGTGTTCCGTGATGAGCTACAGCCACGGCCGCGCCGCCCTGCAGTACCAGTACGGGGCCGCGCGCGCCGCCGCCCTGCCATGCTTGAGGTGCCCAAGTGTAGGACAAACCTACATAACTTTACTCCCATGTCACTAGCTATATACTTGCTCAATATTCTGTCCGAAAACAGCGTGGACATATTTCACCTCATGAGTTTCGAAACGGCACAGGTCGTCATTGATACCAAATGTTTGTAATATAATATATATAAATTAAATATAGTAGTAACTATAAGTAGTGTTTGTACCTTAGATTAATTAACATAAGTTACCTAGATTCAGCATCGCCTTAGGGTTAAATAAAAAAACCTGTAATGATGTTTTTTCTAAATAAACAAATAAATAAAAATAGATAAATGTTCGTTTCTACGCTTATAAAGCGGTGACATATCGCTTATGAATTATTATTCGTTCAAATTGACATACATTTTTTATATTACATTGCATTTTAGGATAAGGATAATTTATCAAATTTCAAACACAATTATAATTACAAAATTATATACAAAACCCCAATGACGTGTCCAAATCGTCACAGTGACAAAAATACCTACAACCGAATTGCGAACCTCCTCCGTTTTTGAAGTCTACCTGTGCTTTCATCGCATTTGAGAGAGTAGGTGGGTAATATAATAACACACCGGTAATATTTTAGCCAAGGATTCCCATAAATAATTTACCAACTAATAACTAAAAAAGGAATATTCGGTAGATGTAATACAATAAAATAACCAACTTCACTAAGAAATTCTGCGCTGTAGGTTGTGGGTACGATTCCCACTCGGAACAAGCATTTATGATGAATATAGATGTTTATTCTGTGTTTGGGTGTTGTTGTATTGTATGATAAGTAGGTAGGAAGTAGGTACCTATGTATTTATAAAACAACAAAAGTAGGTACGCAAGTATTTTATCCGTAATCTAGTCCCCATATTACAAGCTTTGCTTAGTTTGGGGCTAGATGGCACTGTGTGAAATTGATGTCCTGAAATATTTATTGTTATTAACTTGAAAATTATTCTATGGGTAAGTTCATATATCATTTTGGAAGGCGGTGCTTATCGTTATGCAATGAGATTAGGTAGGTACCTTACGATAACAATCCTGATGTTTGGCTTAGCAAGTCGTTACCTACCAGCTTCAAAAATATATGAATTTACCCAATGAATTAATTTCAAGTATTTAGAGAAGTCGTTTTAAGTTTTGAAATAGGTAGGTACCTACCTACCTAAACCATTTTCTTTCTAACTTTGTAGTACCTACATATTAACACACCTACGACAATAAGTTTTAACACGATAAACTAGGTAAATAAGTAGGTAGGTATCGAACTACCTTTATAAATTTGGTAGGGTTCATAACAGGTTTAATTATTTTTTAACTAGGTACAAGTTCTAATTAAGGTTCTAAATCTAGAAAACAAAATTAGGTAGGTGCCGAAGTAGCCTAACTAAATCACCCACCAGGCGATAGATAGTGAGAAATTACTTTAATACTGACTGTTACTCGGTGGTACACAGGTCACAGGTAGTAAAAAATCAAGTTTTACAGCATCCATGAAGCACATGCAATAGGTATTTTAGTTTGATAAGTACGTACTTACATCATTAGGTTATTTTTTTTCCTTTCCATTTCGATCGAGATAACCAGTAAACTAACTTTTTATAGGGTCTAAATCTTACTTACCGTTACCATGCGCAGCACAAAGATAGTAATAGTTAAACAATTATCTCATAAAAAGTTACGCACTGCAGCAGAGTATAGAATGCAGTGCAGTGTAGTAGGTACCCACTCTAATCAGCAGTTACTCTGTGCAGTAGATCAATATTTACAGCATTAATGTGATTGATTGGGTGAAGGAAAGTGACCCCATCACATACTTCTGCGTGGCCTAGTTGAGAATCTGTGGCATGAATGAAGCCAAGGTGAAAGGTTCTATTTGTAACTCAAGTTAGTCTGTGCAAAAAAAAAACAACTGCCTGAAATGCATGAACCTATACTAAAACTGGATAGCGCACTCAAAAATTTGGCAAAAATTAAATTTACACTCCACGCGCTGAAAATAAGTTTCAAAATTGTTTGTCTTATGTCAAAGTAGAAAAACGAGCCAGGTGAGATAGCTCAGTTATAGTAATGCTTCCTTGTCTAGCATGTTGCCATTACATATTGATTCCTCTCCGGTAAGCCTTGGGAGCTTTCTTCGATTTTCTTTATTTTTTTATGATATTACTTTGATAGACATTGTATAAACAAATCTTATCTCTAAATATATATAACTCAAAGGTGACTGACTGACTGACATAGTGATCTATCAACGCACAGCCCAAACCACTGGACTGATCGGGCTGAAATTTGGCATGCAGGTAGATGTTATGACGTAGGCATCCGCTAAGAAAGGATTTTGATTAATTCTACCCCAAAGAGGATAAAATAGGGGATGAAAGTTTGTATGAAACTTTGTCAATTTTAAACCGATCGGGCTGAGACTTTGCATGCATAAAGCTACTATGACGTAGGCATCCCCTAAGAAAGGATTTTGAGATTTTGCATTTGTTTTGTTTTAGTTTAGTAGTTTTGGTTATGGACTCTGCTTTGTATTTGGCATTTGTTTTGTTTTCGTTTGGTTTAAGTATAGGTTTTGTCGGTTAGACTTTTTTAAAATGGCTAAAGAAAATCTGAACGTTAATGGAGAAGTTGAAGAATGTACTGTCGTTTTTAAGTTTTGTAGGCCCTAATTTTTTATACACGCTAAACAAAAGTAAAGCCGCAAAAACTATACTTAATTTATAATAATACTTCTTAACGCGAGCGAAGCCGCGATCAAAAGCTAGTACTAATATAAAATGCTAACTGATAACAACGCACAGCCTAAACGGCTAATCGTAGATACATTAAATTTGGAGAGTATGTTTGTCTTGATGCGAAAATGAGTGCTAAGAATGAATTTTAAAAATTCGTACCCGAAGAGGTTCAAACAGGGGTTGAAAGTTTTCATTAAAAGTATGCCCTAACTCTGAAACTGTGCATGATAAAAGGTCAAAATTATTATTATAGATTCCTCATATGAAATAGGACGTGATTCATGTTTTTCTATTTTTTTAATAATTGAAGGGCAGGGGGTCCTGTTATTAGAAAAAAAATCTAAACCCATTGTTATTTAACAGAAAAAACGCGATGTACACGTGGTTTATATAATAAACTGGTGTATTTTGAGTGATCATTATGCATTGGATGAATGTCAAATCTACCAAGGTCTGATGATGGAGTGGAATCAATATAAAAGGGGTTTTTTCACTAAATAACAGTAATACATAATAAGAGCGTTGCGCATTTTAAATGATTGTATGTGTGATACTTTTCTACGAACCATGTAAACCAGGGTCTTACGATGATGCCGGCGGAACTCCTGAATAATACATGGTATAATAGTCGTCGACGAGGCATTTAACGACAAATGACTGTATTTACCCGGCCGTAGCAGTCGCGGCTTAAGAATCGAACCCCTCCAACTCAGCCTGCGGGCGTCGTAAAATCCAATTTAAGGGATAATATAAATATAATAATGTATAATGAATATAAAAAAAAAAAAAAAAAAAAATATCACCAGAGTATGCTACATATGCTGTATGTTACCATAACACCTTATTATTATTGTTTTATTATTTAACACTTTGTACATATATAAAAATATTGCACAAATGGTGAGCATAATTCCAAGGCATTTTCTAGCTGCTAACCAACTTGGCAGAAAACATTACAAAAATAATGGCGTACTAACTTATATCGGAAAACTTAAAAAGACTACCTTACAAAAATCATAAATATCTTCATATATTGTAACCTTGGAGCCTATCTTGAGATTAATAAATTAAACGATAGGTAGTTAACATAAATTTATTCTAAACAAAAAAGTTGGTCGTAGGTTCTATGGCCCGCCTAATTGTCACTTCACAATTCACGACACTTCCCTGTAGTAGTGGAGACTTCTAGGTGTACGTTGCAGCCGTAAGGTTCAGGGGAAGTGGGTGACTTCAGATCTGGTTCCAGGATGAGACGTCAGCAAAGGGAATTAAAGTTTCACTTCGGCTGAGTGAGCCCGTACTTTGGACCCTGGAATGAATGTCCGTGTTGAGTTATACGGATCTCCTTATATTTCCTGTCCTTGGCCACCACGGCGATATGAAGCTACTTACTACTGGGAAGTCGAATGAGTGTGGTGGTAGCCAAGCAGAACTGAGTTCACAAATACATTAAATAAGTAGTACCTATGGAAGTAGGTAGGTACGTGGGTTGGTAAGTAGTTACGTAACTACAAATGATAGGTACAATGTAGTGCAGATAATGAAGCTACTAAATTATTGATAGTAGCTACGCTAGACACAGCATAGCTAGCTAGCGGAATGCAGGTAGGTACATTACTGGTGCAAGATGAAACATTCTAGAAGCAAGCGCTAATGAGGTGCGGGTGCGAATGAAATGAATAGGTACCTAAGTACCAATGTTCGTTACCAAGTGCCATTGCATAGCTAGGATGATTTTATGAATATGAAGAATACTTAGTATATATATGTACCTATCATTAACTGTGTACACTTACCCAGTTGGGGTTGAAAATTTCTTATAACTTCACATAAGTAGTTTGGACGTAAGTCCTTAAGATTGCACAGTAATTATTACGTAGGTTCTAAGAAGACCTATAGGTATATTAATTACGACGCGACGACGACAGAGGGAATCGGCCACTGAATCAGTGTTAATTTTAAGACTGTAGATAGGTACTTCCGCCGCCTCCGATGTCTTGTCGAGTCTGCCAGGACGCTCGGACCTGCCAGTCGTTTATATTATCGTGACCAAATACCCACCTCACTAAGCGGCACGATCATAAAAAAAGGTGGCGAGACCGTGCGGTTTAGACAATAAGAGGACTGTCGCGGCGAAAACATGTTATTTAATTTTAACATTCTGATGTTTTTATTTATAGGAACGCTAAACGTTACAACATATTTAATCACATACTACTTAACTACTAATATAAATACATATTTTATATGATTCTACAAATACTGACACATAAATATGATATATATAAATAAATATATATGATAATGTTCGCGAGTCCGTCTTTTAAAGCAATCTTTGGAATCGACATTTTTTATTTCGAATGGAAGATTGTTCCAGAGCCTACAAGCAGTAACAGCAAAATAATAATCAAGATCACCTTTACTGTGATCACCAATCCACCTGCCCAGCGTGGTGATTATGGCAAAAACCCTCCCATTTTTGGAGGAGGCTCTGTCCAATATCCAATTAACCACTACATAAATGGGCTGTTGAGGTGACTGTATTTACGACCCTTGGCTAATGTAACTTGACTACTTGATACACAGTAATCTTCTAATGCATAAAAGGACAAGTATTGAGTGACTGACTGACTGATTCAACTAGATACAACGCACAACCTAAGCCGCTGGGCGTACAGACTTGAAATTTCATGGGCATATTTGTCTTGGTGTGTAAACGCCTGTTAAGAAAGGCATTTTGTCACTTCGCACCCTTAGAATTCAAAATGGGGTTCAAAGTTCAGAGTAAAATGTTTCATATACCTGAAACCCCAAATGATAGGCATTTGAAAATTAGTATGTTGATTGCCCATAAGGAATAAGTCATGGCATATTTTCGGTTTTTAATAATTTTCAGAAATACAGGGTGGGGTGTTCAATATTCAGACCTGACCAATAATAAACAAAAAAAATTAGGGGGTTCCCATACATGAAACGTTTTTATAAATTGTTATTTTCGACCTGTATAATAACAGAGTTGGTGTGAGTATAGTGTATACTTCTTGGTAAATAAATAAATGAATAATAAAATCTGGCCAAATGTGAGTAGGACCGGCACTAAGACTTCAAAAAGCCTGCATTTTTTGTCTGGGAATGTGGTCAGAACCCTCGGTGTGCGTGTCTGCACACCATGTAGGAGCTGATCAGTCAAAGTTATCCAGATATCCAACAAATATATATTTATAATGTAATACTTGCACCTATTTCAAAACACCAATACGCGGACGAAGTCGCGAGTAAAAGCTTTTTTTTATTTTACAACCATGAAATTCTCTACCACAAAGAGACTTACGATATACAGAATTTTGGCGTGTAAAAGTGATAATGGTAGTATTTTGTCATCCATATTACTTAGAAAACTACTAAATCAATATGGCTTCTTTTCCTAATGGCTAACCTTCAATAGCACAATATAACGCTATACAATTATTTAAATATAGAGGAAGTGGTGAATTTTTGCTGCGTTTATAGATGTAAGAATGGTATCCCAGCTGTGGCCTATCTTTCCACAGCTGGGTGAGCTAATTATCAACATTTAAAATTATGATACAGTAGGGTATCCACAAAAAAGTGGGTTTCATGGATTTCCATTACCTACGTAGATACCCATGATATGGGGTGTTGTCAGATAGAGTATCTCAAAAGCATACTTACTTTTCTATACTTACGAAGCTTGCATAGGCAAGGATGAGGTCAACGATGTAGTAAGCTAACCCAGAAGGTGCATATTAACTCTTTTCTTGAAGAGATTAGGGTTGTATTTTCCGTTCTTAGTTTAAATCAAAGCTATGAAAAAGACCTACATATTCAATGGCAGCTGTCAAACTTCAAACGGCCATATATCTGAAACTACTCGTCCTAGACTCTCCGTTTTAGTTCAAATGAAAGCTATGATTAAGACCTACAATTTCAATGTCAGCTGTCAAACTTCAAACGGCCATATCTCTGAAACTACTCGTCCTATTCTATTCGTTCTTAGTTCAAATGGAAACTGTAACCAAGAGGTCATAGTTTTCATGCTATTACCTCTTCTTCACAGCATTTTTTCATGAGAATCACCTTGGTTCTCCTACGGGAGCCACCGGGGGAGCCAAGTCCCGTAGCTGAAAAATCTTACTGAATAAAACTATTTGACTTTGACTTATAGTTATACCGTTTTTGTTGTATGAAAAACCCTGCTACTCCTATTACTAGTTGTTCAGCCTATAACTCTTATTTTGTACCTATTAACAATCTTTGTTGATATCTTGTGTTTTTTATCCATCCATGATATCGGAGACAAGAAACTCTTCTAGGTAAACGATAGACTCAGGTACCAACTTAACGCATTCACAATTTTTTTTTGATCAATTACCGTATTGATTCCGGCTTGAGAAAAGGCGCAAGTATTTAGAAAAACCAAATTTAATAAAAACACTATAAACCTATTACTGTTGCAATAATAAGAAAATAAATGTTTCTACTAATTCGTATTTTCATTCATTAAAGTGGGCGGTGTGGACACCCTATTAGAACGAGACGAATTACTATTCTCAACCTCTCGCACGGCTCGTTTTTAAGAATACAGTGCGCAGTCCAGTTTTAGTATAGGTTCATGCTGAAATGTTAAATGAAATGAACCAAATCGTTAGGTTATTAGTGTTCTGTGACCAAATCTAACCTATCCTATTCTGTGTAGGTTAGGTCAGGTACAAATTGTGCAATTCTAAAAGTAAATTATAACATGCAAAATTGCAAACATGAAGTTACACATTTTAGTAGAACAAACCTTAGCTATTTTTTGTTACTTGATCTGAATTGCTTATTTACTAGGAAAAACATAGGTATTCCGGTTAACGCGGATTACCAAGAGCCAAGAGCAAGCAAGCAAGCAAGAGCAAGAGAATAAATAATTCGCTACCTAGAGGCTATACAAAAAGTATCTGCATACTTAATGAAAGCTTTATAAAATGGTTCGTTTTAAAAACAGGTATGATGCACTGTCCTAAGTAGGTAAAATATGTAATAAAATAAAACACCTATATTTATCGTATGTTTATGATGGATGCTGTTATACTGTCATTTTGATTTGATTTTCCTTTCAGGTATATAACAGTAGAAATAACATCACCCATGGTACCAGATAGCAAGCCTCTTTCCTTGAAGTCTAGTATATTTCATGATACATTATTGAACAAAATTCACCAGATGCATGGAGACTTTGGTGTGGCAGCAGTAAAGTCAGGGTTTCTAACAAAATACTGCAATGAAAACACTAGGATTGCTATTATACGATCACGGCATGGGCCACATAAATTTGTAACAAGTTCTCTACCATTTGTTACAAAGATAGGAAAGTTGGATGTCCACCTCAAAACCTTGCATGTAGGAGCTACATTAAAGAATAGTTTTCAATTTATTCAAAAGCATCAAAAAGCCTATTTAGATACTATGTGGTCAAAACTCAAAACAGATGAAGAGAGGAAGAACTTAGAAGCAGCAGTGATGGACTTCACAAAAACAGATGTTAAAATAATCATAGAAAATATATCATGATTTATAAGTAGCTTAGCATTTTATTCCATAACAGCATACAAAGAATTCAATAACATAAATAGGTACATCAATATAAACACATCAAATAGGTACCAATCCATTATACATAGGATAAAAAAACCTTTAAGATAAAGCAATTAAAGGCCAGGGATTTGAAGGTACAATTTTTTTCTTAGCGTGGACTCAAAAAGGGGCACCTGTTGACAATTCAATTCCTTGCATAACATCTGCACATGATTGTTCACCAAAGTGAAAATATCAAACAAATGTTCTCTTTTCCCTTGCTTCTGAATAGCCTTACACAGAAAGTGTATAAATATTGAACCCATTTTTTCATCTCTGAATGCTTCAAATTGTGGTGCAGTGGCCCAGTATATAAGAAAGTCGGATTTTTTCAAGTAATAGTTATTTACTCTATTATTGACAGGTGCATCTGCCACTAATTTTATTTGAGGTGCGTCATCTACTTGGCAAGCCTGAATTATCAGAACTTTAGGTATTCCCCTCAATGTAGATGATTCATCGGAGTCTAAAATGCCTTGGATGTCTTCTACACTTACTTTAACACAGTCTGCCGCATACACATGCCCCCTTACTCCATGTGACATAATGCACAACATAAAAATACTATCTAAACTTTTGACAGAATATCTGATAGTGTCTTTAATAAAATTAATCATATCAATATAATTTAAGTTTTCACCAATGACTACTTTAAAGTTCAATGTGGACATAGTTTTTTGTAACTCCAATTTGTCCGCAGTGGATCCATGTCTTTTGGGCAGTACACTTGTGAGACTGTCATCATTTATACTTTTTTCCGAAAGACTAAAAACTTCCTGGTTGATGATAAGGCAGACCCCCTTTTGCTTTGGATCATTAATAGCATAAATATCTCTGGTTGTTCTATTTGTGTCTGATTTTAGACTATTTTCATCCTCAATCTGGAGGTCAACCATCATTTTAAAGATATCTTCAAAGTCTGTATGAGTCATAGGAGCCTCTACCGTTTTTGTCTTTGTGTGATCTGTTTGTGATAATAAGGGAGGGCTGGAATCCATTCGATTTTCTGAAGGCTCAATATGACTATTTTCCAATATTTTAAGCTCATTTGCTAAAGTTTCTAGTCCAGGTAACTTTTCGAGAATTTTGGCTAACTTGTCAACCTGGTACTTAGATCCAATAACTTTCTTGTTGTACTGCATTTCAGTCACAGCAATAAACTTTTCGGACATGAGTTTTAGAAATATCAATTCACAACTATCAAGCTCTGTTGTATCAATATTCATGTTCTCAAGTGTTCTCTTGAGTATGGTTAGTTTGGCAAAATCAGTATTTTCACAAATTTTGTACAGGACTTTCTTCATTACATCAATGTGCATGGTTATACGCAAATTGTCTGGTTGGTAATGTTTCTTTACACTTGGCACATGAAACCCGAGCTTTTTAACAACACCATAAAGTTGACAGATCAGAAGGGCTTCAAGAAATTCATGTTGCCAGGTAGACCTTGATTTTGCCACCTGTGCCCATTCTTGTAGGAGATTTAGTTTGGTAGACACAGCATCACCGGATAGTCGTTGGTAAACAATAAGTCGCTGTAATGCTGTATCGGCTGTGTCATACAGTAGAAATACAAGAGATATCACATCATAAGAGCTATCACTTAGCTCTTTTTCAATTTCACAAATAATATCAGTATTTATAATATCGATATTTCTTTCATTCAATTTTGAACTCCTCTGTTCCTGAGCGTCAGAGCGAAACATTTTAGGAAGACACAAATTTATAGCAAGGAATACGTTTTAGTTCAGCACTCTAGTTGGCGTTCTCTCACAAATTTTGTAGAGATTGGTGGCTAAGTTAAGTACACAAAACAATAAAAAAACCCATACCTATGTAGGTATAAAAATCCTTTATGGTTTTGGTTTGGTGTGGTTTGTGTGGGTGGCACTGTATTTTCCACCGGGGCCGGGGAATAACATGCTACTATACAAAGGTGTGTTCACATTTTTGCTTTTCATTTACACAGCAAAAGCGATACGGGATATACATACGTAAAAGTAGTTCTCTATGCACGTACATCCCCTATTACCGCTATACTCTCACGTACAAATATGATTTATTTGCCACAGTTTGAGAAACTTTTCTGAAGGCCTCACACTCACGCTACACCTCCGTTGAATATGAACTCTGCCTTCTGCACTGTACGTCGGAGAAACATTTGTGTGATGCATATTAAATGTTTGCTTTGTTTATTTCTAAAATATTGCAACTTATTGGATATATTTTTGTTATGTAGGTAGTTATGGATAGGCCTCCACCTTCTGCTTTAGATTAATTTTAAATAATTATATTTCCAAATTGCTTTTTTAAAATACCCGTCAACGTTCCCAAAACAAGAGTAGGTACATACATAATTATTTAAATAAATAAACAATAATTTTACCCCACTGTGCATAAAAGGTACTATGTTCGTAAACTGACCCACATCATGGGTCTGTTTACGCTGTTAACAAGCTTCCAAACTCGTTAGAATCCTCCGACAGTCTATCAGCTTTTAAATATAAATTAAAACTATGGCTTATCGGTCAAGTATTCTATTCGTATGATGACTTTACTAATAGTTTGTTAAAAATAAAAAATGAATTTAAATTATTATCTACTTACTTATTATTATGTACCTATTTGGCTGTGAATTCATAGGTACCTATTTATGTAGGGTGCGTTGCATAACCTATTGAGGTTAGATGGCTACCTATCTAACTGTTTAATAAATATTTTTATATAGTAAGTACTGAAGTCACTTAATAAAATAATAGAAGTGTGAGAAGAATGTGAGAGTTCCGACGAAGGCAAATTGGGAGCCACTTGAGCTTCGAGCGAAATACAGAAACATGGTCATATTTTCGAAGACCTTACTAAGCACCATGTCTACTATTATTATTATTTTTTGACCAGTATAAATAGAAACCAATAAATGACCTATGACATAAGACCTTTCATCAAAAAAGATTTCACTGGGGATGTCCATCACTGATAGAATACAATAATATTTATTTGATACATAATGGAATAGGAACAGTGGTTTACGATATTATTAACAATTACAATCTTAACGTAAAATGAATAAGAAAAATGTTGGTTATAAAAAAAACTGAGGTATAGACCCTAATTGGTTGACCACGATAATTAGGTGCACATTATATTATCATACAATTAAACAAAGTGTTTTAAAATATAGGATACAGTTTAAGTAAATAAACCAGGACAAATTACACGTAGACCAGACACACTACGTATTACAAGTGGAGAGAGACAGACACTGATGGCGGATACGTGCTGGAATGATAGACATTTTGAGGTGGACTAAGATAGGTATGGATAAAGAACTGTTCCAGCTAAGAGATTCGATAAATGGCCAGAAATACTTCAGACATTTTTTTATATGGTTACCGGCACGATCTCAAGCTTTTGGAACGCACGGGTGCTTGATAAAGCAGGCAGGTGCGGGCGTGGGCTTTGCGATTAGTGGAACGCTTTCCTTTCGTAGCCTGTGGCACGTTTGGTTAGACCAAGACGTGTAAATATCTTCTTTGATTTAAAAAAATAATATCTATGCATGATGGTGGTATGGTACGGTAATTGTTAATAACCTGAAAAACCTAGATTAGTAACACTGAAAATTACACTGCTGCCGTAGAAAGATTGCGGTTTTGTGTCTGCAGTGTTGTGTGTCTAGTAATATGCCGATTTCGCGCCTTGAAATACTTCGTTTGTACAAAGACTTGATGCTCTACTCTAGAAGGATAACTCTTACCGATCCTGTTTACTTCAGACGCAGAGTGGGAACAGAATTTAAAAATAACAAGTCTCTTGTTAAAATAGAAGATATCACATTCGCCTATCAGGTTAATTAAATTAAATATAATCTTTAAATCTGCAATATAATTACTTGCCACAGATACATTATAAACACCTTGAAAATCAACACTGAAAATACACTAATCTCATACTTTGACTTTCAGAAAGGTGAAGCGTTGCTCAGACGTGGTTCTGTGGTCTAATAATGATTTTATTCAATATTATACGAACATCTGCCTCAATCCCTCGGTTACAATATGCTGTTGTTGCTTTCAAGCATTCAATAGACTACTCCAAGGTTCCTAAAATTAGCGAGCTAGATTTAACAGAGCAATTCATAAGAGGAAGTGGTCCTGGTGGTTCAGCTGTTAATAAAAATTCTAACTGTGTTGTACTCACTCATGTACCTACTCGTAAGTATTATTTTGACTTTATTCACCATCACCATTTTGTTAGTCTTTCTTTGCTGAATGTTATTTTAATGGCTACTTTCACTTACTGATTAAATATTTTTCACTTTTCATAGTGAAATGGATCTCCACAAAGTAATACCTGTATCAATTAGCTAATTCTATATCTACACCCAAGGGTTGGCTCTTATTTAGGCCAGCGAATTAGCATTGCTATTCAGTGTCACAATGCAGGCAGAGCCTTGGTCACGCTTATGTCTTGTTCTGGTCTGAAACAGTTGAGATACCTATAGACCGTTTGTGATGGTCCTTAGGTAATCCGACTGCTTCCTTTGTACATAGTTTAATTGAACATAATATTATTAGTTATTGTCTGTTTTTAAGTTTTTTTTTATGGTGAAATTGTAAGAAAATCGGTAGGTACCTACTTAATGGTGTCGGGGAAGAAGGTTATTATGTAAGTTAATAAAATTTTGACTCACAATTTACCCATCTGAGGAGTGAGTCTAGACATCAGATTAATGTACTGATGATGTATATGGGTGAATTATTTTTGAGTATTACATAAATTTATATAGATTGCAAAAGGTGGTATCTTAAAGGCTCAAAAAAACAATAAGGTTTGGTCTGGCACAGTTCAATGCTCTGTGCAATGAATTGTTTAAAATGCAACAAATGAAAATAATGTTTCAGGTACAGTCATAAAATGCCATATCAGTAGAAGTCAAGATGAAAACCGGAAAATGGCCCGAGAACTGCTCATAGCCAAGTTAGATGAAATGGAAAATGGGACAGACAGTGTGGCTGCCCAGAAAAAGAAAATTGAAGAAAACAAATATAAAAAATCTGAATCTAAGAAGAAGAAAATGGCACAACTGAAAAGTGATTGGAAAAAGCGAGAAGGCTTATCATAAGCTGGTTATGTTAGATGTTGACTTATCTAGAATTAATAAATTGTTAGAATTGAATCATCTTTTAATTTATTAATGTAGTTTAAGTCACTCCTCAGGTCCCTACATTATTATGTTTTTATATTTATTTGAACAAAATTGAGGCGACTGCTGCATGTTAAAACTGTTATTTGGATTCCAGAATGTGGTAATGGCAACACTTTAAAGCTACATTTGTAATTGATCTGTGAGTAAAAATACTTTATTAATAGGTAGGTACTATTTCGCTATGCAGCCCAAATTCAAATACAAAGTTTAAATTCAAATTCATTTATTGCCAATAAGTTTAAATTAATTAAACAATTACGCCCCACACTAGGGCTAGCCTGTGCCGCGGGAGTCTATTTAAAGAATTACCAAAAGACTTGTGCTACTAACAAGGCAAAACCAAATTAAATTAAAAAAACAGAATGACTGAGTATGACAGCGAAAAGGGGTGTGTGTGTGTGTGTGTTTGTGTGTACATTAGAGTGTGCATGCGTTATTTGGATAAGTAGCAGTAAGGAACATGGATGGGAAACAAAAAGCAAAGTTATTGGGATTCACGTCAGGATTGCTACAAACAGAAGATTCCATTACGCTTGTTTAGCTAATAATACCTACCTACTCAAGATCCTAAGCACATTGTGGTGTAATTTGTGTGCTCAGTGGTTCTTGTCTTGCAGGCCTAAATGCAAAGCGCGGTATGAAGGTTCTTACAAGTGGCGATAGGTGTCGCCGCAGGTAAGGTTAAGTCGAAAAAAATTGATGGAGTTAACGAAAAATAACGACTACGAGGCATTTATTCAAGTAGTATACGTATATTATTATCTTTTTAGATTATGCGTTTTCTTGGATTTAATTTTGAGTTCGTGTGAAAATGTTTTAGCTTATTGTCCGATTGAGGTTACTAAGAAACCACTTTTAGGATAGGTATACCTAAGGCTGAAAGTGGAAGCGCACTTCAACCGGAATCCTCAACAGACTAAAGAGTTGGCCATCTTACCTCTGAATGGAGAAACACAAGAATTTGAATAATTGTTATGGGCCGTATTTATATGATCACCGGTGGGAAAACACTAAACCACAAAGGTGTAGGTATGTTTGCGACGTTGCAACTGCTCTCAAAAATGTCCTCACAAAAAGTAGATACCTACCTAAGTAGGATCATGATAATGTGATCACGACTCTTTTAAGAATATAAAATAGGATTTTATAATGTGCACTGCAAAAACTTGGAATCAGTTGCAAGTGTCCGTTGGCGTCCGTTTTTCCACTCACCCATTGTAAATATAATAAAACGTAGCTGATATAAATTTTCAGACGTGTTTATAATATCACAACACTCAAACGGATTGGTGAATTGAATTGATTTTAATAACGCTTTATTGTAGGTTGGTACCACAGGTTGGTACACAAAGTGATACAAGCTTTAGGTGATAGGTACTGTATATATAAGTAGGAACAAATTGCATTTGGAAAATTGACCTTATTGCGAAAACAGATTTCTTAGTAGTAGAAACTAAATTTTGTGGATGTTTTGGTGTTCGAAGTTAAAGTTTTGTTTATAGAAGGAAGCCTGCTGCCTTTTTTAAATTTGGTTCATTACAACGTGTTTTCCCTTGGTCGACTTTAACGATATCTGTGGGCTAAAGGGGTAAATTATTATACCACAGCTACAGTTTTAAGCGCACTTTTAAACAGATTTTAACGTTTTCATATCAGTACCTACCTTTTATTAACTGAAGTACCTATACCTACCTATTGGTTTCTGCCCACCCCCACAAACTAAGTATGACGTAGGTACGGTCGGTGCTAAGCTCTCATTCTGGATTTGCAAAGAATGAGAGTTAGCAACTAGACAGAGCCTTGACCAGCAGATTGTTTATGTAAGAAAGTATCTTGAAGGTCTCAATGAGGTCACCACGAAGGCGTATATCTTACACATCAACAATGTCTAGGGATATTTTAAACTAACTTGATTATTAATAGAAAATATTTTATTATGAAAACTATATATTGAATTAAAGCTTGTTTTATGCCCTTCTCTGTTAATAAAGAAAACGACAGCAGGATTTTGTCATTGCTTATTTGCATAAGGCTCCAGCTTTTACTTACATTACACTAATGACACTTAATTAGGAATCAAGAAAAATAGAGTATCGAGGAAATAAATGAAAGAGTAACATTACATTTGATTTAATAAAATATGCGATGGTGAATTTGTGTGAAGAACTAACTTACTACGAAAATCTCAATTGAATAGTTACGAGGGAATTCATACAATATCCATAGATAATGTTGATGTGTATAGGTACACACACAGACAAAGCGCACTATACATTACACACCCTTACTATACAGTAAGGATAGTAACGTATAGTACGCTTTGTCTTTCAGGGTAGGTTTTCCATTTTTCGACGAAGGAATTGACAAACCTTTGTTTTCCTTTGTACGTTCTCAAGCATTGTGAAATAAGTTAATAGTACCAGAGTCTTGCCGACCAGAGAGTTTCAAGGAGCTAGGGATATTTTGCAAATAATTACTCAAGTTACAAGTAACGAGTGAAATGAGCTCTACTTACCTAATTAAAACAGCTACGGCGTTGGTCTGGAGCTACTATTATGGCGGCCGACATTCCACCAGCCTTGACCTATATTCGGGACCTTCCGCTCCCTGGTGCGTGTGCAAACCAATGTCCGGAGTTTTTTTTCAAGCATCCCGTTTTTACATACCGACATTAATTTCACACAGAACCATCTAGTCCCAAACTAAGCAAAGATTGTAAATATGGGAACTTAGGTTACGGATATAATACTTAGCTACCTATAAAATTTTGTAAAACACATAGATATACTAATCATAGATTACCTACTAACTCTGCCTTCGGCGCTGTAGGCTGTGGGTTCGATTCCCACCCAGAGCAAACATTTGTGTGATGAATATAGAAGTTTGTTCTGTGTTTGGGTGTTGTATCATATAGTACGTATGTATTTACAAAAAGTATTTAAGTATTTTATCCGTAATCTAGTTCCCATATTACAAGCTATGCTTAGTTTGGGGCTAGATGGCGCTGTGTGAAATGAATGTCCTGTAATATTTATTTATTTATTTATTACCACACCCAAACAAAACATTTGAACAAGCCTGACAGCTCAGTTGGTATTGGTAGTACTTTCTCCGCTGTAGGTTGTGGGTTCGATTCCCAAACATTTGTGTGATGAATATTGATGTTTGTTCTGTGTTTGGGTTGCTGTATTGTATGTAACGAATGTACTTACAAAAAATAAAAGTATTCAAGTATTGTATCCGTAAACTATTAGGTATAGTTCCCATATTACAAGCTTTGTTTAGTTTGGGACTAGATGGCATTGTGTGAAATTACTATCTTGTAATATTTATAAAAAAAAAGCACAGAACAAACATCAATATTCATCAGACAAATGCTGGTCCTGGGTGGGAATCGAACCCACAGCCTACAGCGCAGAAGACATAGCTACTACTATTTGACATGTGAGGCTTTTTATGTTAGCTCTCTCAAACTTTCGGGAAGCCTTATGGAATCGAATTCGGAAACTTGCCATGGAGATTCCGGTAACGCTATTCTTAACTAAGTACGATATGGTAAAATTTTGACATAAGTATTCGAGACTCCCACAGAAGACTAAAAGACACGGTTTGAGAATGTCGTTGAAATCTATCGGATACTAAGTCGAATCCGACGAAAAGTGATGCTGCCGATCCGAAAACTTTGTTTGAAAATCGCTACACACAGATGCAGACTTGGTAGGTACGTGAAACACAATGAAACTTAAGTTTTTTATTAATATTTTAAAATAGTAGTCAATCTTTTCCACGTCCATAGGTCCTGGGTTCGATCCTCAAGGGGGTAGCTACAATATTGTGTCTGGTTTGGTTGGTGGTAGGACTTTGTTCAAGTCCACCTGGCTACCTACCACCATCTTACTTAAGTCTGTCGCCATAGTAACATTTCTTAAATTGTTGTGTTCCGGCATATTGGAGGTAAATTGGCCAGTTCCTCTGTATGTTGAGGATTCCGGGTGATGTTCGCTTCCACCTTCGTGTTATGCTAATACAAATATAAATACCAGATGCAGGCCAAACACATCACCGTCGAACAAAAAAAAAAAATTGCAGGTACCCACGTAATGGGGGAACATCAGTTAATGTTTCAGATGTCAAGGTATCTATCTATATGTATATTAATACGCTAAGAGAAAACTTCGAACCCCATTTTATGTGTATGTATTGCTCGCACGACTATGGTCTGTGAGATTTGGCATACCCATTTATTTTATTTTATTCTGGTTGAAAGTCTCTCGAACACTGTATGCACCTATATCACCTATACGTTTGTATGTATGGTACTGCTAGCTGTTATAATAAGGTATTAGTATATAATATTGCAAACAAGTGACGTCACTGGGCCTTTAAAATCAACGCGCGCGCGCAAAAATCTCGGCGCGAGAGGATTATCGAGCCAGACGTCGAATAGAGAACAACTCGCTATTTCATAAAATTTTGTGATAATAAGACGTTACTATGCCCAATTCGGTATCGAGGTTGCTATTTTCTAATAACCTTTAAAAACAAGTCGAGTAGACATGTCTCTGATGACTAATTTCCAGAGTTAGGTAATAATATACGAGTATAATACACATACATATATCATATATGTTGCGGCCTACGATTCAACCCCTTCATCTCAGCCCTTACCAAAAGAGGCTGGTCGGCAAGGGCAGCAGCTTCCTTCTGTATATTTTATAACACCTTCCAAGTGCGGAGGCTTTGCCCGATACAATGTTAAGGCTACTTAATAAGTGTTACTCACACTGACATAAGACATCATCTTCGTTGCGCATCGTCGTTTCAATATGCTCGATGCTGCAATAAAGTCGAGTCAGAGGACCTTTTTACCCAAATTTAAATTTTGTTAGATATAAATCTGTGTTCGTCATATTATAGCATAGATTATGTTCGTTTAAGCTATGTATAGTTTTGTTTTGATTGGGTAAATAAATCTCTTTTCTTTCTTCTTTCTTTCTGTCATTATAATGGGCTGTTGAGGTTATGTGCTCGCTCTTTTCACCAAAAGCAAATAATTTCCAAAGGCTGAGTGTTTCTGATGGTCCGGGCAAATTTCCAAAACAGCTTTTACCGATTTTGTCAGGACGAATAATTGTTGTATGACGGGTTCAAAGTCTTCGGCCGCCACTAGTCAAGAGTAATAACGAAGTTTACGAGCGAATGTGGCGTTTATTACAGAGAATATTGAAATAAATGATAGGCACCTAAGGCACCTCGCGCTTTCATAACCCGCCTCGCAGCTAAGTAATGGGCTTCTGCCTTTGAATGCCCTAACTGCTAACTGAAACGAATTGCAAGTCTTCTAAAATGTGAGCATAGCAAAGCCTCTGTTTAACCTACAAACCAGGAATCTATACTGAACAAAAATGTCGTCTTTGTCTTGATGCAAATCTACTTTTCGTAGCATTCAGCTGCTACGACTCGTAGCTCTGAACTTAGTTCGTAGCACCAGAGTTCTACGGTCCATGGTACACAGTGACACAGAATAAAATAATAGTACTTGACGTTTGGTAACACCAGATCGCTATACGCATGTAGCCTCCTATTATTCATAAAATCAATTTCTTGGTAAGTAGGTAAGTACCCAGATTTTCAAAAGACCTTTGCAAGAAGATGCTTATATCAAGTAGCATTTATATGTGTATTTAGAAAAAAAATAAAGAAGTTTTTTTTTTCAATTCAATACCCATGTAATATGTAATACTCTTTTTAGGGTTAAGCTCGCCTTTGCCATGTATTTTAATTTTTAAGTTTTTCTTTGTTATTATGTTTATGTGTGCAATAAAGTATAATAAAAAAAAAAAAACATTTGTTCTTGATATGGAATTTCCAAGAGGTATAATAGCTTAGCATACGCATAGTCTGAACGTTGAACGTACAACCTCACTAAGTGCATAAAGTTTAATTTATAAATTTTCCATTTTGAAAGTGTTCTAACAACTTTGGGTGCATAGTAATTTTACATTATTTTTATTATAATAATACAAAGAGCTCAAAAATAAAGTTTTTTTTTTTACAAAAATCACTTTTCCGGAAAAACTATATAGCCAAAACGAATACCGACTCTAAGCGGCCAAGCAATATTCTTGTGTCCCTTTCATCGCAGCGCCAACGAGATATTCTACTTTCTGCGGTAACTCGTTTTAACAAGGCCCAGACAGGCAATAGACTTTGCCTTTCTCATCTCGGTATCAAGGATGCTACATCAAGAATATACTTGTCCGAACATTTATCACCTGAGACTAAAGAATTTTGTAAGGAGAAAAACTATAAATTTGTGTGGGTGCGTTTTGTTCAAGTGTCTTTACGTAAGGACGAGAAGAGTCCTGCAATTTTAATCAAAAATATTGATAAACTTAATAAGTTACGTTCTGAGTAATTATTTTTGGTAGTTAACTTGTATTTTCTATTTTTATCAAGCTTTTTGTATTGTTTCTTTTCTTTATTGTTCTTATATTCTTATTTAATTATTGTTATTAAATTTTCTTAAATGGTTACAATATTTGACCAAAATATTAACAGAATTCGTAGTAAGCTTTTAAACTTTTTATTTAAATGTCTTGAACTCTAATTTCAATATGATATGTTTGACGGAGACAAACCTTAATAGAAGCGTTTTTGATGGTGACTTGTAGACGATCGCTACAACCTTTTAAGGGACCGTATTGATTCATTCTCTCAAAAAGAAGAAGGTGGTGGAGGCTTACTAGCTGTTTTAAAAAAGTATGAAGTAATCCGTCAATCATCGTGGGATAGTGAAATGGAGGATCTCTGGGTTGCTGTCATACCAGAATGCCGTGATATACCTCGTCTGAATATTTGTATCTGCTATTTGCCACCTGACATTAGTTTAATCAGAAGGGAGATATTTTATTTAAACTGTCAAAAAATTATGCTAAACGACTATCCTGATGAGATGTTTTTATTAATCGGTGATTTTAACACTCCAGATTTATATAATGTACATAAAGCTGAAAATACTCAGGATTTACGGTCACCCTCTAAAATATGTCACATATTAACTGAATTTATGTAGTTTAAACCAGTTTAATCATATTTTGAATGTTAAAAATAGATTGTTAGACTTAGTTTTGAGCAACCTAAATAATATTTCCGTAACCGAACCTCATTGTCTTAGCCGTCTGGATAACTTACATCCTGCTATTACCATTAATTTACCTTTATTCAAGGTTTCTAAACATCTTAAGCGTATGAATACAAAACGCTTAAATTTTGATAAATGTAATTATGATTTAATTAATGCCGAATTGAATTCAGTGGATTGGTATAATAGGCTGTCTTCAACAGATGTTAACTGTTGAACTAGGTTATTTTATGATATTATTTTTGATATTATCAAAAGGCATACGTCTTTCAAATCTCTAAAACATTCATCCTATCCCATTTGGTTCAGCAAACCGTTGTTAATTACACCTTAGAAAAGAATGAATTTCACAAATTATATAAAAAGTTTGACAACCCCCGGGATTACAACACGTTCTCCATGCTTCGCAATAGATGTAAGGTTCTAGCTGAGGAGTGCTATAATAGGTATCTCTTAGCGACGGAAGAATCTATTGAGTCGGATATTAAGACTTTTTGGAGATTCGTAAACAATAGAAAGGGTCGCGTTTCTATGCCTCAAACCATGAAGTATAATAATACCACATCTAGCGATGGATACGGGATATGCGAGCTTTTTTCTCAAACTTTGGTTCTATTTTAGAAAGTGATGTTAGTGGAAGAGAATAAACTATTGATAATGATCTATTGACTCCTATTGATCGCTGATTCTCTGTCACAAGCTTATATTAATGAAAATGTCATTCTTCTAAAAATAAAGCGATTAGATAAAAATAAAAGCCCTGGTCCAGATATGATTCCAACATCTTTTGTAAAGGCTTGCGGCAAAGAATTAGCTATTCCACTCAACATTATTTTTAATAAATCTCATAAGAGCGGTATTTTTCCTCTAATGTGGAAGACAGCACATATCATTCCGATTTATAAAGGGGGCGACAAATCTCGGTGCGAAAACTATCGCCCAATTAGCTTATTATCGTGTTTTGCTAAATTGTTCGAGTCTCTGGTATATATACAACTCTTTCACCACATTAAACTTCTTTTATCTGATAAACAACATGGTTTCGTAAAAAACAGGTCGACAAGTAGCAATTTTATTGAATACAAACATTTTCTTTGTCAGGCTTTTGCCAAGGGTAGCCAAGTGGACTCTGTTTATACAGATTTCTCAAAAGCCTTTGATAAGGTTTGTCATAATTTACTTTGTATTAAACTGCGTCAATACAGCTTCCATGGAAATATATCGATGGCTTTGTTCGTACCTCGGTAATAGAAGTCAGCTGGTCGCCTTACAGGGCCATGTCGATACATTGTATCGTCACCAGTGGCGGTAACGTCAGGCGTCCCCCAAGGGTCGCACTTAGGACCCCTTTTATTTATAATAATCATCAACGACCTTGTTTCACGCTTGTTCTGCCACTGCCTTTTGTACGCCGATGATTTAAATTTTTTTTATTTAGTTAATGACCAAAGTACAGCCCTGAAAAATGACTTTAACATGGTTTCACATGGTGTTATTACAATAAAATGACCCTTAATGCCAGCAAATGTTTTTTCATCTCTTTTACCAATAAACGTAACAAAATAACTTTCGATTACTCTATTGACAGTCATAAGCTCAACCGCTCCCTCGTTGTAAAGGATCTTGGTATATTATTCGATGATAAGCTTACTTTTCGTGCACATTATCAGTATATCATAGATAAAGTCAATCAACTATTGGGGTTTGTCTAAAGATCAACTAGGGGCTTTAGAAACTATCACAGTTTAATATTCCTTTTTAACTCCATAGTGCGAAGCGTTTTAGAATACTGAAGTCCAATTTAGTCCCCAAACTACAAAGTTCACAGTTACAACATTGAACGGATTCAAAGAAAATTCCTGAGGTTTCTATGTTATCGTCTGAAGCCCGGTCGATTATCTCTGAGTTACGAAGAGAGACTACAAAAATTCAGCGTCACTTCTTAAGAAACTCTTCGCATTTATTTTGATTTGATTTATTTCTATAAATAAGGTACTTCACTCCTTAATTGATTCTCCGAATTTTAGATCTGAAATAACATTTAATATAAATTACAGAGCTCGTAACTCTAATAAGAATAACGTTTTTACGTTACACACTTTTAGAAATAACATTTACCATTTTAATCCCCTCACAAGAACGGCTCCTCAATTTAATGAGCTACATAAAGATGAGGGCAGTCTCGACATGTTTGTTCCGAGATTACGTCAGTTCATTCAAATTATTGAAGAGATCCTCCACTTCAATATCAAAGAAAATAAACCAAGTTCAAGCACTTAGAATAATGTAATAAATACCTAGTACTTACTTAATTATAGTAATATAGCATGTAATCTAGTTTTAGCAACCATAATCGTAATTATTTAACCATTTTCTGTATTATATCAACAACCAGTTCAAGTAAATGCTACCTACTCGATATATATTTATATTATTGCAGTACGTACATATGTTTATTTTACAATCAAGTTTCAAGCTACCATTATGTAACCTCATTAAATAAATAAATAAAAATAAAATATAAAAAAAATATTTCTTTAACTTGCTTATTTTTTGTAAATCGAGCACGTAACTCCTAACATGAATTTTTGATAACCCTCATGGTTTCAGACTTGGCCTCAGTGGCCCTGAACAAAAACTCTCCCTGTATATATAATTATGCTAGTGTATCGTGAAATAAAACGTGTGAAATATGATGACACTTGCTCGATACTAAGTATGTTAACCCTGTAACTACCTACTCGTACTGTAGAAAGTACGCGTAGTTGGTAGTTAGCAATAAAACTACACTATAGCACAGTTCTGGACATTTTCCCCTTGTGTCGGATTTCCTTTGTGTTGTGTTGCGGTTGGGTCAAATCTACCAACTTAGATGAACTCCGCTCTACGTTATGTGTAAACTTCTGTTCAAAATTTAAGTTTTCAAAAAAGTCATGTTACAAGTGCACAAAAAATATGCACTTGTAACATGACTTTTTATGCGCGCAGAGTAAAACGATAACCCCCTTTCTGTCACGGTTCAGAAGGCATCTTATGTCTCAGATTAACATCAGATCAGACGTTTACTATCTAGATCCTTCGCAGAATTGATTTGAATTGAATGGAATACCGCTTTATTATACACAAACATCGAATAATACAAATTTAGGTAAGACAGTATTTAAGTACAATGGGTGGCCTTATCGCTAGAAGTAATTTCTTCCAGGCAACCTTAGTTTAGGAGAAACAACAAGTAAAAACATTAACAGATGGTAGCGCACAAACCCATGAACTTATACATACAACAACAGTTAAGAGGGCCCCGGAGAACCGCTGATTTTCGCTCTCCAGTACAAACGTAGATCAATTTTCATTTCGAAGTGGTAAGTCGATTCACATGAATTTTTGCAGATTTTTTTACACTATTGTCATGAATTATGTTGTAATTGTATAGACTGTCCACAAAACAGACTGTGCGTTTTCTCTTATATATTTTTAACTTTCCAACCATGAATAATATGGGAAAGCCACGGACTTCATTAGATATATACCTAACAACAACATTATTACTATACAGGGTATGTTTTTTTCAGGGCTACTGTCTAAAAGGCGAAGTCTAAAACCGTGAGAGTTATCGAAAAGTCATGTCAGGAGTTATGTGCTCGATTATAAAAAATATAAGTCCTGCATTAAAAACAACTATTTCTTTTTCTCATTTTTTTTGCTGTAACCGGGTAGTCGAGTAATAAAGAAATTTTCGCTTTCTGCACTCCTTCAAATAAACATTACTTATAAACAATGCCAAATTACATACGACTAGTAAGTAATTTGGCATCCGAATACTCCGAACTAAGTATTATATCAGAATTCGTCGTATCCGAAGTGTAGGTACCTACTATTCTTGTAGGTATATATGCAAATTGACTCATTCAAAATATCATACATGTATGAGAAGTTTGTAATGGAACTTCCTATTATGGATCAAACTTGATGTAAACTTGCCATGTTAGAGGAATGTCTACTGACAAATGGGCAAACGCTGCAACTCTTTGGACACCTCAGGATGGTCTGTGACCTCGGGGTCGACCGCGGCGTTGGCGGGATGACATCGATCATTTCGATAAGGAATGGTGGATGACTGCTAACTAGCGCAATGTGTGGAAATAATTGGGACCTCTGCTCCAGCTGAAGGGAAAAAATATGTTACATAAAAAAATCCTCATTAAAATTTCAAGGACGTCCGTCGTTTATGTCGATTATGAGATTTCATAAGAATAGGACAAAAGCTTCCTTCTGTGTATATGAGCTATCAAATTTTACTCCAATAACCAATCCTCCTGCCAAACTTCGTGATAATGGTTACATCCTTAAGTTGTGGATGAGGCTCAACAGTTGACATTAATGGATTTATAAGGGCTGTTAATTATTTACAGTTGGCAGTACCTTTTTGGAATTAAAATTCCTGGTTGAAATTTGTATCAAACTTAATAAAATCTTACGCTTTCTCTCCTTAAAAATCATAAAGAGAAACATAAAAGCTATAACTAACTTTTAATCAAACCTTGAATCGAGTAATATAATAAATTTTTATAAGTGTACACAAATTCTAGAGATTTTCCTGCAAAATCATGATTTTATATAATATCTAAATATAAACTTAAACATTTTTTTGAACACGACACAAGCAAAGATAAAAACAGAAGAAATATGATACTTAGTAAAAATCGTAAGGAATGTTTACAAATTAGATAACTTGAACTTTATTTATAGCTGAGTGTTTTATACAGCAAAGTTATTACAAAATACATATTAATTTCTCAACTTTTTGGCAACAGACACTTCCTACCAGATATATTCTAATTATGATAATCACAGTCCTAGTTTCTCGGTTTAAAAACCAAATGATTGTGCTCCTTTCGCGACCTTTTACAAAATCCTGACCTTCAGCGTAATGTAAATTAATTAAAATAATATTTATGAAGGACGAAAACGTCTTGTCAGCTGAAATATTAATATCATTAGCGAATTAATTTCTTTTGATGTAGAAAGAAAGAGATTAAAAAAATGTGTAGAAAAGTATAAGCTTTCCTTGCGTAGGTATACCAAATGGAAGAAAATTGTTTAGTACCACTTACAAGATAATTGCTCTTTCATAATAGTCAAGTGCCTGATTTATCTTACTTAATAAGAATCTGTGATACACGATACTTGTAGGTACCAATGTTATATTTTATTCTATTTAATTGGGTTAAAAACATCAGTCATACATTGTGTTTAGCTAAACCAGTCTAGAACAAAGGTAGATTAATTAATTTAATTAACCCACAACATAATCCACGTATTGTCAAAAAATTATCAACGATTTCTTAATTTAGGGAGTACTACTACTGTCGGGAGTAGTACTCATGTATAAAAAACTAGATTTTTTGTAGTGCTGCGAGCTGCATGCAGCCGGCGAAGGGTCTCTTTGAAGTTTTGATTGATGTGTGTGTTTTGTTTCTTTTTTTGAAAAATAATTATACTTAATTTATATAAAGAGCTTGAAAAAGCACGCGGTAATCCTAAGCAAACGTGGAAAGTAATTAATACTATCACCAACATTACAAAATCAAATAAACCTGCGACAGAGCTTCTCTTACAGGAATTAAATACTCATGATGTCTTAAACAATGTTAATTAATTTTTTGTGAATATTGGAAAATCTTTAGCTGAGCATATCTCAAACACTACAGATATATCAGTGATAGCTTCTGACTTTAAAACGCAAACTGACCTCAAATCATTTGTTTTGCTCAAAGTTGATGAAAATGAAGTCCGCAGAACAATTATTAACCTTAA
Source organism: Venusia cambrica (assembly GCA_951394065.1). Taxonomy (NCBI): domain Eukaryota; kingdom Metazoa; phylum Arthropoda; class Insecta; order Lepidoptera; family Geometridae; genus Venusia; species Venusia cambrica. Next base: position 4,089,133 of record OX596060.1, on the reverse strand, counting down.
AAATAATACCGCAGCAGACTGGGATGGACCCTTGGAAATTGGACATATAAGGGTGTTACAAAAGCGTCCAGGTTCCACTCCCTCTGATAGTCTCCATCACCGGAGCAAGCAAGACCCAAGCACGATGACGAAGGTGATGCCGGTGATGATGAGGAGAGTACGGATAGTGGTGTATTTTAAATGACACTATCGGAGCGGAGTTTACAAAAATAATGAAGTAGGTAGACAAAGCATGAAGTGAGATGATAGGTAGGTACGGCAGGTACCTAGGTATGAAGTACACTGTAGAACATCTAGTGAAATGTAGATATATACTTTCTACAGTGATAGTGTAAGTATATTAAAAGCAAAGGCTAAGAAGAAAGAGGAACTAAAATAAAATTTACACTAGTGAAAACCGTGACAAAACTAAAGTATTAACGTTATCACCTACATTATTTGTATGAAAAGAAATGTTTAACACTTACCGAAAACGGGGTTTAACACTGAGTTAAATAGTAACGCTACTGAAGATTTATGATTAGAAAGGTGAGGTTTAAAATTACATTAATTGGCCAATAATCGCAAGTGTAAATATTGGCCGGTTCTAGAATCGAACGTAGCAGGCGAGACTAGGTACTTGCAAACAGAGTTGTTATTTAAAAAAAAAAATTAGAACTTAAAATTTTTCCAGTTTTGCACAGCAGAATCGTCATTGTGCAAAATTGGAGAATATAGAAATTTGCTAAATGACATAAAACCAACTTTATTCTAATTTTGAAATCTATGAGTAATTCTGTTTTCAAACGCTAAAGTTGTATCTTCGCATTTGACGATATTCGACTTTTTGTAGACGTTCCGACTTTCAAGAGTTCTACAGGAACAGCAAAAGAGGATTTAATAGCTTCGCTTGCGCATTTCAGACTATACGTACAACTAATACTAAATTCATAAAGTTGAATTTATACATTTTCTATTTTGAAAGTGTTCCAACAACTTTGGGCACATAGTCATCATACATTAGGTATTTTATTTATTATCAAACAAAGAACTCAAAAATGAAAAATTTTTTTTTTCTTCAAAAACTCACTTTTCCAGAAATACTATAAAAAAAAAATTCTTAAATGAAGAACTACCTATGTACCTACAGTACCTATGTGCCACCGGTACTGTACCGAATTATAAATTTGCGTTGGACTTACTCATTTGCGTGTAAGTTTTGAAGTGAAAACTTCATTAGGCGCGTTCGGCATTTTTTGAGTTGGGAAAAAAAAAATAACTAGCCCGAGGTTCTTGCCTTTCTCCTTGTGTGCTGGATGCGATTCCAAACAGGCGGCAGATTTGATCCTAAAGAAATTTTTTTTTTTTTTATTGTACGACGGGGAAGCCCTTGGCCTTCATCTCACCTGGTAACAAGTTGATATAAGGCCGAAGGTGGAGGCGCACTTCACCCGGAATTCTCAACAAACTGAGTATACTGAATATTACTGATATATAATATATTACTGAATTTTAAAATTTAGAGTAAACATTTAGAGGTAACATAGCCAGTTCCTCAGTGTGTAGAGGATTCCGGGTGAAGTGCGCTTCCACCTTCGACCAAACACCTCCCCGCGGTACAATAAAAAAAAAGTTTAGCGCTTGCTTTGAGACTATCAAGCTTCTAATAGTGTTAGATAAATAGATAGATAGATAACTCTTTATTGTTCACCATTTACAAATAACATAACAAAATACAGATAGTGGAAACTTAATATAAGCGTCACTGGTAAAACAATGGGCGGCCTTATCGCTGAAAGCGATCTCTTCCAGGCAACCGCTGGATGGACAGATAAGATAACGACTTTCAAGGATGGCGGACTGTACGAATAACGAATATAAAACAAAATATACATACATAAAATTACATCAATAATAATCATGATAATAATAATAATGAAGGATAAAAATGATAATTTAAGAATAAACTGATAGATAATACTGATAAACTTTCAATTTAAAAGTGTGTTGCGATGTCGTCTTTTAAATACTATCAGGTAATGCGTTCCACAGCCTAACAGCTTCAGCTGTAAACGAACCACTATAAAAAGAAGTTCTTTGCGTCGGGGTTTTTAACAACAGGGTGTGTGATGACCTAAGAGACAAGTTGTGGGAAGAATACAGAAACTCGAATCTGTCCTTAAGACCTTAAGTGTTCGCATGGAACAGCTGATGTCCGAAAATTGCTGGTTCATGCCGCCACCATTGTAGCAGCAATCGAGCTGTTTCATTATTTGTCGCCTTAGCGGATTTATTCAGACCAGAATGTCTCAATCGGGTAAATCACTTTCATTTCTTCAGCTTGGTGACAATCCTTTTGCTGGAGTTGACGGCATTTTATGCTGAGCTACAGAAGATGGGATTGCTATGCAAGCTAAGATGAAATAAATAAATAAATATTACAGGACATTAATTTCACACAGCGCCATCTAGCCCCAAACTAAGCATAGCTTGTGATATGGGAAGTGGATACTCAATTTTTTTTTTTGTTAATACATACATATACAACACCCAAACACAGAACAAGCATCTACTTATATTCGTCACACAAATGTTTGTTCTGGGTGGGAATCGAACCCACAACCTACCGCGCAGAAGGCAGAGTTACTACCAACTGAGCTATGAGGCCAATACTATGAAATTGTACTATGATCGCAACACTTACTTTACTTTCCACTAATTAACACTAATAACTCATAGCTCATAGCGCCTTCTGCGCTGTAGGTTGTGGGTTCGATTCCAACGCAGGACAAAGATTTGTGTGATGAATATTGATGTTGGTTCTGTGTTAGGATGTTGTATTGTATGATACGTATGTATTAACAAAAAATATATGTAAGTATCATATCCGTAATCTAGTTCCCATATTATAAGCTTTGCTTAGTTCGCGATTAGATGGCGATCGCGTTATTAAGAGATAATATTACTACGCTAACAAGCGTGTTGTTCAATGAGCGAATATTATAATACCCATATCATTGTAATAGTTCCGGTTTCAAAATATATCAAGTAATATAATGTGTCTCATATTCATTAATATGAAATGAGCTGAAATTTTGCACTTATGTTGCTCTAGACTGTGAATGAGACAGGCTACTTTTCATTGGGGTGGGAATGGGATGTTTATTAAAAGTGTTTTTTTATGGGGATGTGCTTGGCCGTTATCTCACCTGATTTTTTTTCACCCGGAATCTTCAACAAACTGTATAATTAGTATTCTGTATGAACCATATTTCTAGCAAATAAAAATAAACTTTGACTTTGAAACTGAGGAACTGGCTATCTTACCTCTAAATGTTGTTTATTTATTTGTTACCTTTTGCACAACTTATCGGCTTAACGAATCCTGATGGATATAGTTTATGCAATGGGATACAAGAAAGGCTTACTTTTTATCCGGTTACCATGCGGGCGAAGCCGCGGGCATAAACTAGTAGATAATATTTTTTGGGCTATTATGAATAATAATTGTACTTTATATCGAAGTCTGTATAAAATAGGTAAAGACAAAGGTGAATATATTTTTTTGTTGGTATTTAAACAAATTCCAATAAGGAAGAGTTGTGTGAATTACATTTCACAGAACTCTTCCTTTTATTGGCATTTGTTGACTTGACGAAGGTAATACTCGTATACGAGTTCATGGTTATTTCCTGTTATAAAATGAAAGTTTACTTTGCCTTCTATGCCTCCGAAGGGACAACATAACGGGCTTTTCTGGAACAAACGTAATGCGTTGCCTTACTAGTTTCTGAACTGTCATTGGGGACGGATATCATACTTAAGTACGTAAATACGTAAGAACTTTACTTAGAACCCAGAGCGAGGTTAGCAACTCCAAAGTCCAGGTGGGGCTGGCCGCTACTAACAATAACTTATTTATTTCATCACCATCATCAACAGATAGACATCAACAGCTCATTAGTTTTACTGATTGTCAGACTCCTCCAAAGCTGGAGGGATTTTCCATAATCAACCAGCTTGGCACACGGAAGGAAGCTGCTGCCCTTCTTCTGGTGAGATCCTTTAGTGGCTTTTACGACATCTATGGGCTGAGTTTGAAGGCGTCGATTCTTAGCGCCACAGTCACGTCAACTTCGAATTCATTTAGCTTTTGGCTTTCTCTAACAAATGGCCTCAGATGTAGGAGGCGTTTCTGTCAACTCGTAAGAATTTACAAAATATAGCATACTAAAATATATTCATGTGGAAATTAACTTGACATTAGAGCTAGTTGACCACAAGTCAATTCATGAAGTGGTAAACTGGTACAATTCGTTTTCATTCTCATTCATACAATGTTGCTGTTCTGTCTCTATATTTTATAGCAATTACTTATTATTAAAATCAGTTTCAAAGTGCAATCGTGGCTTTGTTTCTTACCTACTATAACTAACCAACTATAATCCAAACAACGAGATTTTCAATGCGCCAGTTGACCCCTACGCTAAAATGACAAGCGTCGGATGATGGTTTAGCATGTCTGCCTTTCACAAAGCTTCACAACGATTATATATAGTCGCTGTAATATTTTTCCTCAAAACCTTTTTAACCCTTTTCAATTGTAAATAGATGTTTCCAACGAATGAAATAAATAAATATTGCGCGCTGTGATTGGGTCAGCGAATGTCCGCTCGTCACGTATATTGTCGTAGAATTAGTCATGCGGATGTATTTTCCTGTCAAATTTGTAAAGAGTTTTTTGATTATTTAGAGTGCCGTTTCCATAGGGTGCTAACAGGACCCAACGGATTGCAAAACATTTTAACGTGGATGGTTCACGAATTTTATTTGTGAAATTTTAGCTTCAAACACCCCTTTAAGATGTTTGCTGCGCCGTAGCAATGCTTTGATTCGTAGCACTGCACCACTTATCAATTCTTGCTACGGCGTAGCACTGCCTCGCTGCTTAAGAAGGCCAAGTAGGCTCACTTTCCCATACAAACGTAGTCCATTTTCATTTCGAAATGGCAAGTTTGATTCAATTATTTTTTTGCAGGTAATCAGATAATCTTTGTCTGTGGTGCGTTACTTTTTCTAAAAAACTAATACAAACCAAAATATATGGAAACACTCTTTTCCATATATTTTAATTGTTATTGCGTTTTAAGAAAATAAAGCACACTGTGTCTGGGACACAGATTATCGCTTTTCGATTATACCTTTTAACCACCTCTGTGGTCTAGTGGTTCAACCCACCGATTTCAGATCCAGAGGTCTCGGGTTCGATTAGGGGAGCAATATTGTGGTTGATTTGGTTGGTGGTAGGATTTTGTTTAATTTTGCCTGGCTAGCTACCACAATCTTACCTAATTCCGTCGCCATAATAACAACCAACCTCCAACTTCGGCCTTATTTCTACTTGTTACCAGGTGAGATGAAGGCAAAGCGCTTCCCCATTTTAAAATACAAAAATAAAACTGCGAAATTTCATGTGAATCGGACTTAACACTTCGAAACGAAAGAGAAACTACGTATGTACGTACGTTTTGAGAGCGAAAATCAGCGGTACTCCGAGGCCTTAAGGCGCATGCGAAGCGATCATATAACGCTATGTGAAAATCGCTATCTTAAAGCATCCTTTCACTCTTGTGAGTATTTTTTAATTTCAAATCACAATCGTTTTATAAATCGAACCGTTTCGTAACGTGGAATTTCAAATGCAAAATAATGATTTCAATTTCCTTTATCATCTCGCTTCACTAGCTGAAATTGACTGGGCAGGAAACATGCCATTACTGACCGTTCGTTTCTGTTGATTGGATTGACTGTTGGTTGAATAACATTATATTTTTCTCCGGTCTTTGACTAAATATCAAAACAAAATTGTAAAAACGTTTGCCTAACGAATAACAAATAACAATTTATGTTTCACCTTCCAATTATATTCTAGCTAGTCAGAGAGCCAAGAGAGATCATCATCAACAGCCCATTAGTGTCCACTACTGGACAGAGCCTCCTCTAAAGCCGGAGAGATTTGTCATAATCACCTCGCTTGGCAGACGTATTGGTGATCCCTGTAACGGTGCAGACAATACGCAGAAGGAAGCTGCTGCCCTTATTCTGGTGAGATCTCTTAGTCCTCTTTTACGATATCTATGGCTGAGTTGGAGAGGTAGATTCTTAAGCCGCAACCGCTGTGTGATCAATTCCTTGAAACATATCCTTGTAAGTTAGATTACGTAAGTACCTATAAAAAAATATAAATAACCCGCTATGAGAAAATGTTGGACCCCTTTTAAGATACCCTCGTGGATCTACTGATGGGACTAAAAAGTAGGTCTACGAGAAAACCCCTTTCAAAGCATGTGAGTTTGGAAATTGAGATTTCGTTTGCTTGCATGAACGTAAATGGTAAAAAAGTAACAGACACACGACTTTTTCCCATTCGAGGATTCACATCACTATTCAGAAGGAAGGAGCGTGAGGATCACCTACTAGGGGTAGTCAGAGACACGTCCAATCTTACGTTCTTGCCCATGGTTTGCAAGTAGCTAGTATTCAATACATGACAGGTATTTAGGTACCAAATGAGCTTATTGGATATGGAATAGCAATATTTGCTGAAGTGGCGTGACAAATTATACTCATTAAATTAAATATACATTTAAATTTAAGTAGGTACAAATCTAATTGATGAACAACATTTTGATAGTTTAAGACAAACACACCGTATAAACCTCTGGATATTATTTGTAAATGGGTAGGACTTGCGTGCGACGGATGATTCAGCCGAGAATCACAAAAGGCGTAAATATACGTAAACATACCTATGTCTCGACAGAGCTTACCTATTATCCATATTACCTATATTAACAAGCCTCGTAGCTCCGTTGGTAGTAACTCTGCTTTCTGCGCTGTAGGCTGTGGTTCGATTCCCACCCGGGACAAACATTTGTGTGATGAATATAGATAGATGTTTGTTGTTTTGATGTTGTAGTCATATAGTATGTATTTACGTATTCTATCCGTAATCTAGTTCCCATATTACAAGCTATGCTTAGTTTGGGGCTAAATGGCGCTGTGTAAAATTAATGTCCTGTAATATTTATTATTTGAGCCTTTTGGGGTCGAGACCTTGGGTCCGTAAGGGGCCGGTGCACTCCGGGCTTTCAAAAACCTTGCGAGGCTTTTGATTGAAGCGAAACTTGATCCAAGGGTTGGCTTTTATTTAGGCCAACGAATTAGCATAGCTATTCAGCGTGGCAATGTAGCCAGTGTTTTGGGCACGCTTCCGTCTGGTACTGGTTCCGGGTTCGATCCCCATGGGGAGTACAATATATCGTGCTTGGTTTGGTTGGTGGTAGAACTTTGTTTAAGTCCGCCTGGCTAGCTACCACCATCTTACCTAATTCTGTCGCCATAATAACAATTCTAAAATTGTTGTGTTCCGGCATTTAGCGGTAAGATAGTAGATCCTCAGTTTGTTGAGGATTCCAGGTGAAGTGCGCCTCCACCTTATCTCAACTTGTAACCAGGTGAGATGAAGGCCAAGTGCTTGCCCTTCGTGCACTAAAAAAAATTAGTCTGGAACAGTTGAGTTACCTATAGGCCTTTTGTAACGGTCCTTAGGTAATCCGACTGATTCCTTTGTACATAGTTCGTTTAATTATTACTAAACATATTATTTTGAATGTTAATATATTGTTTTAAATATTATTATTTGTACACATACCAACATCATAAGACTTCACAGATATATACGTACATACAGTCAATTAATTCAAACCGAGTCCCTCCGAGAGAGAATGGAAATGAATCAATTACTAAGGGTTTGGGCAGCTCGATTCATCCATCATAGCCTGCCTACGTACATTTGATCTGCGAGAACGAGCTCGGCAATAATAAGCGTGATTGAATGATTTTATTTATTCGGTTTTAGTTTATTGGTCTAAAAAAATGCCGCAATGGTTTTGGAGATTTTTCAATCTTTTTAATACAGTAGCAAACTTAATCAAAAAGCAGTAAACTAGAAATGACTGATGACTATGCGTGTTATTTAAAGGTATAAAAGCCATGTCTCAGTCGGTAGTAAATCTGCCTTCTGCACTGTAGGTTGTGGGTTCAATTCCCACTCAGGAGGTAGGATATTGTATGATAAGTATGTTTGAACAAAAAAAAGGATTTAAATATTCTATCCGTAATCTAGTTTCCATATTACAAGCAACAACCGCTGTGTGAAATTAATGTCCTGAACTATTTATTTATAAATACTAACAAAAAGCATGCAGTGGTTTAACAAAGAACGTTGAAAAAAACATTAGTTTTTTTTAGTACATATAGGAGACGAAACAAACTCCTTGTGTACTGACACGCTTAAAAACTTGAAACATGTAAAATTTCAAAATTCTCCTTTCGCGTAAAATGATTAAAAGATGGCATAATATGAAAGTCGATGGAAGTGTCCTACGACAGTTGATATCGTGGGCTGACATGATGTAAATGATGATCATGATGATCATGACCCCATATTTGAACCTACCAAAATATTCGGGATTTTCCATTTAGTGGTTGGAGTGTATGTTTTCGTTTCGCATGAGATCATTGAATTACGATAACAAGCTCAAAAATATATCTTGCCGAATATTATTTGGAGCTGAAATCTGATATAGTTATATAAGGAAAATAGGGGATTCTACGTGAAATTGTTTGGGTTATTCGCCGGAATTCTATTCTAGCTATTTCGGTTGTTGATCTCTTAGTTAAGTTGGGAAATCCGGCACTGTATGTATGTATGTGGCAATCTTTGTTAAGTTGTTAAGTTAATGTAATGTTAAGTTATTAGTTAAGTTGGGAAATCCGGCACTGTATGTATGTATGTATGTGGCTATGTTTGTGACGGCATAACTGTCGAACGGTTTATCCGATTTTGCTGAATCTTAAACTGTAAAGAGATAACATAAATAGAAATTGATTGTCGTGGGGGATTTTTGATAAGTGAAGTAGTTTTTGAGATATTGGGTTGAAAAAAATTTTTTTTTTAATTAAATAGATTGGATCAACCATTCAAAAGATATGGCTTTTGAATGGTTGATCCAATCTATTTAACATTTTTAATATGCAGAGAATATATTAATACTCATCAATCGGTATTAGGATTTTTTTGACACTATAGAGTAGTTTTTGAGAAATAGGGGTGTTAAGTGTGACATGAAGATTTTTGGCTAATGGGGTGTCATTTGAAAGCGTATCGGGTGCATATTAAAAAAATACATGTTTTACTTTTTATTAGGGGTAGTTTTTGTAACAAAGGGGTGCGTTTAGAGGGCAAAACGCTTGATATGTCTCATAGGATGATGTCTGTTAGAGGGGGTCGTCATCACAATTACCTTTTTTTAATGTGCTGAAACCACCCCGATATTGACATTAAGGGTTGCAAAAGGGGTAGAAAGGGGTTAATAGGATCAAAGCCTTGATAAATTCTGAAAACGTGAAATATCATATGAAATTGGGGGTTTAGACTGCAGATTTCGAAATTGGTTAATTTACCCTGTATTAGGGGTGGTTTTTAAGATCAGGTCCGGTCAAGATAATAGGTATTCGGAATCTCAATAAAACTGGTCTCATTATTTTTCGTTATTCACTCAATAGGGTTGCCAAACCTAGGGTGTCGATAAAAATTGGTGCTCACAGTTAAAGTTTTGTTTACACACAAAAAAATTTGCTGCCTTTTTGATAATGTCCTTTGGTTGACTTAACGACATCCGTGGGATAGAGGGGATCTTTCAACCATGACGTCTAAGGCAACGGTCTTGAGAGCACTTTTCACAAAAACATCAAAGGTTGATGTCTTTCATGTTCATGTTAATAAGGGGTGACGTATTCGCTTAATAAATAATTCATAGTAGGTGGGCAGAATACATCTGCCCACCTACTATGACATACGGCCGGTGCATTGCTCTCATTCTGGCTTTGTATATAATAACAGTTACAAACAAGAGAGAGCCTCGAACAACGTTATATACCTAAGACCATCACGAGATCTCAGTTCGGGGCTAACTACTAGTTATACACAATATTGCCTAAGGACAGGTGTTTGTTATGCCTCTGCAAATTATATTTGGAGATTAATCCGACGTATTGTCCGATATAGTTTTGTCACTATTCTACATGAGAGAAAAATAAGAATCCTGCGTATGTAATCTAGTTCTCATATTACAAGGTTTAGTTTGGGGTAGATGGCGTTACGTAAAATAATTTGTTTTTTAATAAGAAGAGGTATGGTTGTGTTAAGATTAAGACTGCATCATGTCAGTGAGCGATGATGTTGCATAATAGGGTTCTGCTGAACTAGTGAATTGGACGACCACGGGTTGAATTTTTCAGGTCCTAATTTCCAACACGGGTTGTGCGTTCGTTTGTAGTGTTCTCTCCGTGTAAGTCGTGAATGTTGCGTGCCGTTTGTGCCGCGTTGCTACCCCGTCGGTACTCATATTCCATAATTACTCGAATTTTATCGAATCCATGATGACGAGAAAGACCCAAATGGGATGAAAACTTAACGCTAATCAGTAAACAAAAGACTGTTTTTGAAAATAGAATGTTAATAAAATTAATTTGAAATTAGAATTCAAAGACATTCAGAAGTAGCTTTTATTCGAAATGACCAGTACTACAAAACGGCAACTTCTTGGGTAGTAGGAAAACCTATCATTACATTACTTTTGTCTCGTTTTTTCTACACTGGACAGATAAGAGGTCTTGGTATCTCACTGCACTTACAAAGTAAATAGTTCCACTACCTACAGGATAAAATACAGAATATGAATATGCGTGAGAGAGCCAAAACTAACATAGCTCTCAGAATTAGCACGCTGAAGTTGCAGTGGGCCACGCTGAAAAGCTATGCTAATTCGCTGCCTTAAATAAGAGCAAGCCATGGGTCACGTGTCACATCAATCAAAAGCCCCGCAAGTCTAGTATACCTAGTGCGAGTCTTATTCTATACCTAAGATAAGATATAAGATATATGATAAGATAACCGTGTGTAAAAAATAAAGCATGTATATGTTTCATTAATTTATTCTCACAAGAAAATGTTACTTACACGAGAACAATGCTAGTCTTAAATAAAAATATAAAGTGAGCCGAAGACTAAAACGAAAACGAATCTAACGCATTTCATTTTTCTTAGTAAAATCGTTGTTGTGCTTAGAAAGTTTTTTTTACATGCATTGTCTCGCATATAAATTTACTGCGAATCTTTGTAATTGCAATAGAGTTACTAACCAATTAACCAAGTAGCAAGACACATTTGCAATAGTCCAGCGTAATAAAGTCAGCTATGAAACGGCTGCGTAATTAACTGTATCCAATTAATGAGAGGCCGCCGTAGCTTTCAGATCTACATACTGCTGCCCCGGGCCTCGATTCTACTAAACCAACTTCATATGACAATCGTATTGATGCCGAATGGCCACTATATGTGCCTTTTGGTATTCTAGTGGCCATTCTGCTACGATACCATATATATATAGTATAGAAGCTATTGGTTCAGTAGATTCGGGGCCCTGGTTACGTGTGTTAGGAGCCCTATCGGGCGATAGTAGGCAGCTCTACAGAACCATAATGAGATGATTATGTTTTGACGAATCATGAACAGTAGATCAGTAAAGCGCTAATACCATGTTCGTAGCTGGTTATGAAAATCGGCTACAAAAGGAAGAGTAAAATTCAATTTTCGTAGGTGGTTATAAAATCTCGGTTACGAAAATGGACCAAAGGACAATAAATAGCTCCAAATACAAAGAACTATTAAACAGGAGACAGGAACAAATGAACTCGCCAAAAACCTTCCACACGATAAAGAAAATGTAAAACGAAACTACGGCACTTATACTGAACTTGGACACGTCTCTAGCCATTTTACGGTGTCATTTGATGGATTTTCACCACCTTAAATATAAATTAGGAGTAGTAGAGTTCCTTGTGAAAGGGCTCGTCCGAGGAACTACTAAAATACCTATTTCGGCCGCCAAGCAGCATTGCTGTGTTTCGGTTTGAAAGTTATGGTGGCCGGTGAAATTAAGGGCACACAACTTAACAACTTTATGGCTCAAGTTGATGGGTGCAATGTACAGCGCAGGTCATGTTATGGATATGACCTACGCAGAAAGGTTTTGATATTGGCAAGAGTTGAACTGCAAGCTAGTTCCGTCTCCATGTCGTATAAAAAAAGGAAAAAAAACCTGAGGCATAAAGGTCTTAAGCCTTACGTGCCCGTAATTTCACCGGAAGTCGGCCTTCAATCCGTAACATGGCAATGCTGCTTGGCGGCCGAAATAGGTACGATGGTAATACTTCGCCGGTCGAGCCCTTTCACAATGTGCTCTTACCTACTCTTGTTATTTATATTGTTGTGTCAATTTTGCCACCTACTCAGTTTCAGCAAACATCCTGGTGCTGTTTATTAAATGGATATGTCCCTCGGACGTCCATTAATCTCTTTGTTGTACGATAAAATCCAAATGAATGATTAAAGCGCACTGAATTCATCAAGTTATCAACTTGAGTGTTTGAAATCCCTGTGTGATTCAATCCAGCCGTATTGCAGCTTAAATAATTCAGTGGTTCAATCACTAGCTATATTTACCTTATGTCTTCAAGAAGGGATTTAATAGGCACATTCTGAGTAGGCTCGCCCCATTGTAGATTTTATTCCAAGTTCAATTCTCTCTCGGCTCTTAGGCTCTTGATCTTCGAGAGAGAAAAAAAAATTTTTTTCCCGAGCGTTTCACTGTTTATTATAAGTGTCAAAAACATATCCAATGTCGCAACTGATACGACATTGGTGTTTGCAAAGGCAAGGGATCTGACGCATACTGGGTAAACATTTTTGTTTTTCAGATTATTCTAGCAGATTCTACTTTTAACCGTACCTATTTTCATTGAAATTAAATTATTATTGAAACAATGAAATGTGTCTAAGAATGCGTGTGAATATATCAAGATTGCTTGAAAAACATTTTTTTTTGTTTTTTGCCTGCTAGTTAATTTTCGGTGAAATATTGCCAGCTCAACTGAACGAGCTGTTATATACCAGCTGTAGTTAACTACGCTTCAGCTTAGCGCTAACAAATGTAGGTACACCAAACATCCATCATCACAAATTTATATTAAAAACCAACATTTTTATACGCATTTCGGGAATCCTCTAATGAACATTTTCGTAGAGTTTGGATATTTAACTTTAAAACTTGTGTGAGTTTATTTAGTTGATTGTACAATATTAAACATGGGTTTAAATTACGTATACAATACAGTTCTCCCAGGGAACCACATTCAGGGTCAGTGTGATTAACAAAACGTAAGGTCGTAGAAAGTATTTTTAGGTTTGGTGTGACAACCTGTGTTTTTTTAGGAGTGCTAATTGGCAATACAATTAGTGATGATGCCAATTTTTAACCGGCTTTCAAAAAAAGGAGGAGGTTCTCAATTCGTCGAAATCTTGTAAAATCTCGAAATGTATGTACCCCGATTACTCGAAGACGCCGTGTCCGTTATGATGGCGTACACATAATCGAATTCACGTTCGAGGTTATGCCTAAAAAACTCTGCATAAATAGAGCATAATTAGTGCAAAAATAAAATAAATAGTGCCTCATTGGTATATGAAATAATGACCATTCTTAGTGGGTACGCCAGCATAACGATCCCCTCCACTCAGAATGCTGTATCCCTTAGCTGGCATATCCCCTCCTGAAATCCACTATGCAATTACCTGCTGCATTCAATAGAGGAAGTAGGAAACAGACAGTCGTCAGGCCATCCCAGCTGGCCACCAGTCCTGGACATGATCTGCAGGCTTGGTAATCACTGAACCGCCTACGGACTCAAGTTGGCCGCTGCAGTACAAATATTGCCAGGTGGGGCATAATAAAATCCTCAAGCGCACATTGCTAGTATGGAGCTCCCATACAGGAAAGTATGGCCCACCTTCTTTCCAGTTCGTTATGCCCCGTGGAGCAGCGGAGGTTCCTTAGTACTGGTCGGGGAAGATTCTAATGTTTTGAAACGTTTGAATCGAGAAAGAGAAGAATACATGAAAATTTACAATGAAGGATATATTGCGAGGAAATCGGTATGAAGCTTATCTCTAGGACTAAATATTCAATTTATTTTTTACTTTTCTATGCAGTAATATTGTTTAAAATACTTTTTGTTTTATTTTATTTGCTTTGGTAAGTATGTCACAAATGCCTAAGTCTTTTATTATTTTTGTTGTGTAGTATTTTTTGTATTTATTCATGGAAAATTGTGTAGGTCATACTTTTTATTATTTTAATTTTTAGTAGTATTTTGGTATCGTATCCCTGTTTTTATATTGTCACCACAGCCCTGTGCTGAAAATCAGCGCTGTGGACTCGTTCGCAGCCCACGCTGAGCTCGGGGCTTTTCACGCAGCATGGCTCACTGCAGTGTTCTATTTTCTTGTCGTCAGCTCCCAGTCACGTCACTTATGCAAATTATATATGTATATATATATATTTTTTTAATACCTTTCTGTTGATGTATAATGTCGTAACTGTTACTGTCATGTCTGTTGTTTATTTTTTACTGTATGTGTGTTTTGTGTTTGTGTGAATAAACGTTATATCTATATATCTATCTAATTCATTTAAAAGTTAAAGACAAATAAATTAAAATATGATACCTACATCAAATGTAATAAAAATAAAAATAAAATATATCTATGCTTATTAGTATTTACTTGATCAAATGATAAAGATTTTAGATGCATAGAGTCTTGCCCTTATTTCACCCTTTGATATTTATACTTTCTGATAAATATTTTTTGAAATAGGCATTTAAATTATAATAAAAACAAATACTAAATTAAAACTGGATTGTATCAAATGAAAAGATAACTGCGCACTAAAAGATTTGCCCCATGCCCTCTGCTTTGTATTGTAAATAATCACTATGAGCATATTTAAGAGAACTGGGTATTCACTTAAGCCACGCTGTAGATATTTTATTACACTAATAACCGTGATTTAATCTAAGGTACAGTCGCCTACAATATATGTTATATTTAAATTATACTACACTTTTATTTCTATATCAGAAAGTATAGAAGATAAGTTATTGATTTTGTATGTCTCCATCAGGCTTAATTACAAAAGTAATCACATAATTTACCAAACGCAAAAATAAAGGTTTGATGGCCTATTTTCGAAAATGATGACGTGTACCCTCGTGTATACACATTATTACTAGGCTGAACATGCAAATACAAAACGCGGATGTTTCTCTAAATTGCTTGAGTGGAATATTTGGTGTAATTGTTGAGCACATTGATTACATTACAGCGTTAATATATCAACGGGGTCTGTGAGGGAGCACAAAGGGCGCACCTGTAATAATATCGTGGACACAAATTAACAAATGTGTATATTGAATTCTTAAGATTATATTAGCTATTATGTTATTGGCTGACACAACTTTACATCAAGCTGCCCTGAGAGGCCAAAAATATGTACTTACCTTTATACTTTTTTTTTTATTGTACGACGGGGAAGCGCTTCGCCTTCATCTTACCTAGTTACAAGTTGAGATAAAGCCGAAGGTTGAGGCGCCCTTCACCCGGAATCCCCAACTAACTGAGGAACTGGCTATCTTACCTCTAAATGCCGGAATACAACAAATTTTAGAATTGTTGTGATGGCGACAGAATTAGGTAAGTGTAGCTAGCCAGGCGGACTTAAGCAAAGTCCTACCACCAACCAAACCGAGCACATACCTATTACTACCCATGTAATTTAGTATTTCACAGGTAGACTACGCAGACACTAACCTGCGCCAAAACGTACCTGGAATGAACCGCCCTCTATTCATTGCGGCTCAAAGTGCCACTTGACTTACGAACCTAGGCATAGGCAGGCACTTTTACCGACGCCAACCTACCTAAGGAGGACATTGACTCTCTCGTTGCCAACGAGAAGTCCTATAAACACCGTCTAATGTAATACCAATTCTATTTACTAACGTTTAGGTGTATTTTCCTGTGCCAGGATCAAATATTTTCAGCTAAAATGAGTGAACCGTGGCAAGCAATATATTAAATACGGTCATTGCTGGAATTACGAGTTTATGTGCTAGTTTGGCCGCTGTTGACGTAATAAAACGAATGGGCTCTTAGCATAAACAAATAAAGGAATGTGCTACAGATGGAATAGCTTAGTAATTACTTATCTGGGCGTGCCAAAATTACAAGTCCGTATGAACTGGCTGAACTGAAATTGGTCAATTGATTATTATTTGACCCTTAATGATTATTATATTACATATTATTTGATTTATGTTTTATTTATTTATTCATTCAAAAGGGAAACCAACAGCAATATACAACATGTCGAAACATAATTAGAATAAAACAGCGTATATATAAGAGTATACTCGTAATACAATTATGATCAAGTATTGAAGGCTCGATTCCCTTATATTCAGGATACAATGCGAAGTGCCAATCCACTCTGCATTGTCTCTACTAGATAGATTTCTAGAGTACAGTCACCTACACTAATTTATAAACACTTCTTAATTTTCAAAATGAAGCAATAACTTTTGATAATTACTTGCTGGTAAATTCTGTTATGAATTTACGAACATTTAAGTATTTTACCTACTATCACTTCACAAACGCTTAATGTTATGTTATTAATTTTGAATTCAAGCCTGATAGCTATATAATATTATGCGAAATAAATTTATCATATCTAGTTTTTGTTTTTATTTATTTTTAAATGTTCTCATACATATCACATATTTAGAAATACAGGCGATAATATACATACACTTCTTAATTTTTAAATAAATTAAATTGAATACTTAATTTTCATTACTTTTGTTTTAAGCGTGATATATTCGAGTATTATAACACTTTAATACCATACCAAATTAATAAGATATAGATACAAAACTATTTTTAAAATTATGTAATAAACATTTTAGTGCGGGCGACTGTATTTCGCTTTATGTGGCGCCAATAATATACCAAAGAGTGGTAATTCAATATTGTACACTAGCTTCTGCACGCGGCTTTGTCCGCGTGGGACCCGGATAAGAAGTAGCGTATTTTAGAGGTAAGATAGCCAGTTCCTCAGTTTGTTGAGGATTCCGGGTGAAGTACGCCTCCGCCTTCGGCCTTATCTCATTTTGTAACCAGGTGAGAGGCCAAGCGCTTCCCCGTCGTAAAATAATAAAAAACAGTATATCCTGGTCAAGAACATCTGTACAAAATTTTAGCTCAAATGGTTATGTAGTTTTTGAGTGAAAAAGCAACAAAGGAAATTTTTTTTTGTACGTTTAGTCGTTTTGCGATGTTTGACATTTCATTCCAATCTCATGGAAACGGATTTTTGGGATGTGCAACGTTTCAGTACAATCAATTCAGAAGTTTTATTTCATTCGCTTTTACAATAAACTTTAGTTCTATTAGTCTTTTTGAAACGTTCGCGATTACAACACATTATTTTGATTCGAAAAACGGCTGGTGCAACCCCGCCGAAACGTCGGGATAAATTTAGTTGTATTGGTACCCAAAGTACGCAAATTCGTTAATCCGTTTTAGCGTAGATAATTGAGTGACAAACATTTTAGTATTATTTGTTCAACCCACGGGAAGACTGCTTTCCGGTGAAAAAAAGGAGCTTATGTCAACAAGCCTCATAGCTCAGTTGGTAGTAGCTCTGCCTTCTGCGCTGTAGGCTGTGGGTTCGATTCCCACCCAGGAAAAACATTTGTGTGATGAATATAGATGTTTGATCTGTGTTTGGATGTTGGATATAGTACGTATGTATTTACAAAAATATTTAAGTATTCTATCCGTAATCTAGTTCCCATATTACAAGCTATGCTTAGTTTGAGGCTAGATGGCGCTGTGTAAAATTTAATGTCCTGTAACGATTAATGTCCTGTAAAGTAATGATGTGTTAATCCAGGGTATAAACTATCTTTGTGCAAAATTTCTTCCAAATACATTAAGCCGTTTCGTTTGAAGAAGTACATGCATAAACTTTCGCCTTTTAAATATTAGTGTGGTTTCATAGAGTAACTCTATGTTTAAAATTTGCAAATCTCCTCGCAGATGACTATGTGAGTGACAGGACATTACAGATTGCGTATCATTGGTTAGCAATTTATGCTACAATAAGCCTACATTCTAGGATTCTGAACGAAGTCCAGTACGAATTCTAACCTAAGATCTTAGTACTTAATACCTAAGCGAGGAATTTCAGCCACACCGAAATTAATTCACCAAGTGCATATTTCAAAAAACATTTATTTCGAGCAACACAAGGACTAGCTAAATAAAAAAGACAAAGAGAAACCTTAAAATTAATATGATAGCTGGGCAGGTGACGCTCTTTCATTTGTCTTTTTTCAGCTTTCATTGTCAGGACAGATGGAGCTGCCCCGGAACCTGCCTCTTTTAGCATCGACCGCTGTTTTAATGGTTCAAATTTAAATATGAATCCGAATACTAACGTTTTGTATTGTCTATGAACTATTGGCCTTGCCATAAGTTACCGTAGTAAAATAGTCAACGTGACTACATTAACTTGTCACACCGGTTGTAAAATCTCGTGGCGTTTGCCGCGAAACGAAATTCTCGTGTAGTAGGTACACAAAATGTTATGTTTTATGGGAAACAGGCACAAATATTATGCATGGGTTTAGGGTTTTTCAAGTATTTTTTTATATGTGATCTTTTAGATGGATACCCACTTGGTGCATCAAGTGGGTTATGCCGGACTCCCACCGGCTAAAACCCCATGGATTACCTTTCCTCACCTTAGTTACCGAGGCTATGGGAACACAAGTAATCTTCCACGGCCTCAGCCGCGTTGGTCCACATTGTAGACCCCAGCATACCACGAATTAAATCTAGTTCAACCCGATGGGGATCGCACCTCTGAATCTGACACCAGTAAGCAAACCACTATACCATAGAGGTAGTTTGAAAGAGAAGTTACTTTTTAATAGTGGATATGTAAACCATGTTTCAGAATGTGAATACCATGCGACTGAGACCAGCTAGGATAGCAAATAAAACACAAGCCCTAGTCGCATCGGCGCGGCGTTATCAATTTAGCTGGCTGGATGGTTTGTTTGCGAATCAAACAACGTTGCTATCTGTCTATCTGTATCTGTCCTTGCCTCGGGAGAGATTCCCACTCCCCCTGATCCGAACACGCATCGACTCGTTAGGTAGGTACTGTGAAATTGAAATTCTTTATTGATATTTCGTAGATAAATTGCAGCTACAGTTTATCATATCATATTTATCATATTATATTGGTTGGTGCTAGGACTTTGTTTAAGTCTGAATGGCTAGCTACCACCATCTTACCTAATTCTGTCGCCATAATAACAATTCTTAAATTGTTGTGTTCCGGCATTTAGAGGTAAGATAGCCAGTTAGTTCCTCAGTTAATTGAGGATTCCGGGTGAAGTGCGCCTATACCTTCAGCCTTATTGTAACCAGGTGAGATGAAGGCCATGCACTTCCCCGTCTTACAAAAAAAATGTTTGTAGTGGAGCTGTTTTTGACAAGGCTCATCCGAGGTTTGATCTACCATTAGGCTTACCTTTTCCAGAAATCCGTTGCTATAATTCCCTTCCGCTATCAAAGGGAAGGCAAAGGGGATTTCCGGTTAAAAGTTCCACAAATGTCCTTATCCATTTTTTTACTACCATTATTATGTACTTATTTTTTTAGTTTTTAGTATTTAAAGTGCATTAGGATACATTTGTAATATATACTTATTTGCGCCCTTCGACTGAATAAAATCATACAGTAAATATATTAATAAGTACGAGTAGGGTCCATGGTAAACATACATTATAAAAACAAAGATAAAACACCTTGTTAGGTTTTTATTTTCAATTTATTTTACTGATTTTCGGGTACCAAAGTGTGACAAAGGAACCCTATTACTAAGCCTCTACAGTCTGTCTTTCAGCAGGATGTATCTTATTAACCGTAATTGGTAGACAGTTGAAAATTTCACATAGATACCTACTGTATTTCTATTTTTGCCTCTATAAAAACAAACAATGAAAATATGTTAAAATAAATAACTCAACTCCCCACTAAAGAAAGGTGATTTACCCTGTTTAAGGTGATTACCCTGAAATATTGGTCGGTTTTTTTTATGTTTTCGTTTAATTATACGACGGGGAAGCGCTTGGTCTTCATCTCACCTTGATCTCTCATCTATGAAATTTAGCAGGCATAGTCCAGCTGTTGAAGTTACGTGGACGACCGTTGTGCTGTTACACATTTCTCGCTGTCGTTAGAGCATTTTTATTTGCATTGGTTTAGAGAATAGATTTTGATTCTGCAATGGTAGTTAACCAGCCTCATAGCTCAGTTGGTAGTAACTCTAATGCCTTCTGCGCTGTAGGTTGTGGGTTCGATTCCCATCCAAGACAAACATTTGTGTGATGAATATTGTTTGTTATGAGTGAGTGTTGTTGTATCATATAGTAAGTATATATTTACGAGAAAAAAGTATTTAAGTATTATATCCGTAATCTAGTTCCCATGTTACAAGCTAGGCTAGATGGCGCTGTGTGAATTTAATGTCCTGTAATATTATGTAATATATATATGTAATATTTATTTAATATTTATTATTCAATTACTAAAAATTCAAGCCACAAAGTTCGTAATTCTACTAATGATCGATGGTTCTGGCGGTATATTTAACAAGTATTAACAGTTATATTACCTAGAGATCGATGGTTCTGGCAGTAGAGAACTAGTATTAAAGTTTGCACTCCCAAAACTTAAGAAGCGCTGACTGGCATCTTTTATTTGCGCCCAGTAAAGACGTGGAATCGGAGTCCGTCTTTTCGATGTCTTGTGACCCTTGTCTTCAAAAAAAGGGGTGAGATTGCTCCATCGTAGAGCGGCACAAGTTTCGAGGTCAAGAATTGGCTGGAGACCTTGGCTCCGAGGGGAACCGGTGCCCTCCAGGTTTTCAAAAATCTTGCGGGGCTTTTGATTGAGGTGACACGTGACCCAAGTGCTGTCTCTTATTTAGGCCAGCGAATTAGCATAGCTATTCAGGGTGGCAATGCAGCCAGTGTCTTGGGCACGCTTCCGTCTGGTACTGGTCTAGAACAGTTGAGTTACCTATAGGCCGTTTGTAACTGTCCTTAGGTAATCTGACTGATTCCTTTGTACATAGTTAGTTTAATCATAATCATTAAAATAATAATCATTTTATTGAATAAAGATGAAAATTTCCTAAAATTATGAGATGAAATATAGGTGATTATAAAACGCTTTTTACACGATTTTTTTTTGAACGATTAAAAAGTGAAATTAAACGCGATAAATACCCGTTTCTCGAATTAAAATAATTATATGAGATGGTTGTTTCATTTTCCAGTTTCAGCTCGAGAAATAAAACCGAAAATGTAGACTTATTTTTTATAAGTGATATTTGACCTATACGTTTGACCTAATATGATGCACGCTTGTCTAAAGGAACCTATTAGGATAGACTTGAAGACTCCAATATTATACTGGTGCGGAAAAGCAGTAGGACAACGACCATTCCGTTTCCTACTTATGATCAAGATAGAGGCAATTCGATTTGGTTGGCACAATGGTACAAGTTGTTACCAGCCAATTTACACTATTATTATCAAGAAAATAGATTTGTTAATTCAATTGTTTTCTAAAATATAGGAAACATTTGCCAGAACACCACACTGGGCGTAATGATAGTGATACACTTTGAAAACCTTTTACAAGTGCAACCGCGCGGGGTCAGCAGGTATATAGAAATAAATATAGAAATATTTATGATTATGTATATTTATTTATGGCACCCTATAACAAACCTACAATAATTATTTCAATACATTATATAAGTATACACAGATAAACTTAAGGTAATTTCATATTTCATAATTTCAAGTTTCATATCAGTGTTATTACTGCTACCTAAACTAGGATATTTATGACCCTGTGATATGCAACAGTGTATGGCAACTTTAAAATGGATAAGTGTATGTAATATTATTAAGAACATTAGGTTTTTTGACGTTTTACAAGTGGTCCTTATGCTATAAAATGTACAATTAAACTAACTATAACCAAAGGGATCATTCAGATTACCTAAGGACCGTTACCGTGAGGTTTTCAGTATTTCATACTTTTGAATTCCTCTAGTACTTTTCATAATATCGCATAAATATAAATTGCCATGCCCATTAAATCGAATTAATTAGAACTGAAGGGTAAGCTGCTTACAAATTCTCATTGTCTAGGTATTGTATTAGCGAGTGAATGCAGACTTGACAGCAAATTAATCCTAGTCTGGATTGGGGCTCATTATTTGGGTACAATAACCTATTGAAATAACGCCATCATTATCAAATAAATTATTTGCATTAAGTACTACGAGCTGAATGAATATCCGAAAAACGAATTCGAAAAAAAATCATAAGCAGCAACTTGTGATTCAGAAAGTGTCTTTTGTTGTTGTCTCTGTTTGCCTAAAATATTGATTTAATCATAAATAAAAATATACTAATACTACAACGGTATATATTTGAGCCATTGTGTTAGAAACTCTTAGGCCTTGGGGATCACATATAATTTACAAGGATTTAGCCGAGAGGCTAAAACAGTCTACACGTGACCAGAATGGTGGACTGTATTTTGCTCAGCGGGTGAGTATTGCCATCCAACGTGGTAATGCCGCCAGTATTATCTGGTGGTGACAATGATCGAATCTTGCCTTCCAAGATAAGATAGCCAGTTCCACAGCAAGCCAGAGTATTCCAGGTGAAGTGCGCTTCCACCTTCGGTCTTAATATAACTTGACACAGGTGCGATGAAGGCCAAGCGCTTTCCCGTCGAATAATAAAATAAAACTATTTATATGCAGATGAGCCATTCATAGAAGCCACTTAAAAAAAAGCCTTAAGCTTACCTGCTGATATAAATAAGTGTTGCACCCTTCATATCAATCAATTTATTTGATAGTTTCCAGAGTTTGTACCTACTAGCCGCTGATGTAAATAAGGTTTTGAAAAAACATGATGCAACGAGATTTTCTTCCAAGCATACAATGTGAAGATTTATACAAAACTCAAGATGTGTTGCGATTGCAAGACACTTACTACACCTACTTACTACTGGTGCATAAACCCCGAGGTGGAACTTGAAGTCTTGGCCTCCGACAGATTAGAACGCCACCGGTATCTGTCTGCGCTGCCTATTGCCACGAGGTTTCCGGAACATGAAGGACACGAAGATCCTTGTCCTCACCCTTCCACGGGTATCCAGATAGCCCGACTGGAGGTCAACCGACCGACTTCTTGTTGCAACCTAACTTCTAGTCTTCATTAAAATATAAACCCAACCGCAAATTCTCACATATTTTTTGTTGCCTGATGTTATATTTTTCTATGTTATCAATATGGTAGATTAATATCACGAGACATTAATATTTCAGTGCGACATCTAGCCCCTAAACTAAGCTTTAAAGAAGTTAGGCATCTAAATTAATCCCACAAATGGTTGTAATCAAACCCACAACCTAAAGCGAAGAAGGCAGAGCTACCACCTTAAACAAGACGATACATTCAAATCAAAAAAACATAAGACCCTCCATTGATTATAAAACAATCAAGCTATACAGTATAATCCAAGTATCCAGAATATATCACACACATAATAAAAAAAAACCCAACATATATGTATGTACATATATATAGCACCCTAAAGGCACTTAATCCCTTTTAATTATTCCCTTAAGTATAAATTAGCCGAGGGCTATTAAACCTTATTTACGCACACATTAGCGGATCGATGGCCCGTTGAAATAGCTTCAGGGAAAACTTTCTCTTGGAACTCGGCCCAGCTTCCAATTTCAAGACTAGTGCTAATAATTATGTATTTTTCTTCTAACTCGTTCTTAACGTCGTCGGTATGCTCGTATTCAATATATAAGTTTTAATGTTAATCATAGTACTTGAGTTTTTATTATGTTTCCCAAGTAATCCAAGTTGACGATGCCTCTTTACAGCTGAATACAATTCCTGACTTACTATTACCTATTATCTATCTATTAGCACTATTAGTGACATTCATGTTTATTCAGTTTAACAAGCCTCATAGCTTATTATTCAGTTTAACAAGCCTCATTATTCAGTTTAACAAGCCTCATAGCTCAGTTGATAGTAGCTCTGCCTTCTGCGCTGTAGGCTGTTGGTTCGATTCCCACCCAGGATAAACATTTGTGTGATGAATATAGATGTTAGTTTTGTGTTTGTATTGTGTGTTGTATCATATAGTACGTATGTATTTACAAAAAGTATTTAAGTATTGTATCCGTAAACTAGTTCCCATATTACAAGCTATGCTTAGTTTGGGACTAGACGGCGCTGTGTAAAAATAATGTCCTTTATTATTTATTTATTATTATTATTATTTATAAAAATGTTGACTGTTGTCATATTTTTCAATGAATAAATCTTATCTTATCTTATCTGCACATAGTGGTGAGCTGGGCCGAGCATGTGGTCTTCTCTTCTCAATCATACAAATTTTAAAACACATGACACGTGTGTTGTGTTTACGAATTTATTTAGTTCACATTACTGGGTGGTGGTAGGACTTTGTTTAAGTTCGCGTGGCCAGCTACCACTGTCTTAGCTAGCTAAGTCTGTTGCTATAGCAACAATTTTAAATAGTTGTTCCGGCAAGTTTACAGGTAAGATAGCAAGTTTCTCAGTAACTTGATGATTCCAGGTAATGCGCGCTTCCACTCTCAGCCTTTTTTTTTTTTTTTAACGCGGGGAAATCTGTTCGCAGACACTTTAACGCACCGAGGGATGCGAAAGGGTAGTGTGAGAATGAAGGATTCGTCGACTCACTAAAACCACCCCGGTGGCCGGCCTCAATGCGTGTCGAGGGGCTCCGACAACTCTCTATAGAACATTTCGGTGCCCCCCTCGCATGTCGCCTTATAATAACTTGAAACCAGAGATGAAGTCCAAGAACGGAACACAAAAAAATGTTACTGTTGGTAGGGCGACAGACGTAGGTAGGATGGTGGTACATAGCCAAGCATAAACAAATTCCTCCAACCACAAACCAAACCAAGCACAACATTGTCCTCCTCTGGGGATCGAACCCGGGACCTCTGGATCTGACACCACTTGACTTCAGACAAATATTTGTCCTGGTGGGAAACGAAACCACAACCTACAGCACAGAAGGCAGAGCTTCTACCAACTTTTATCTGCCTCTGTGGTCTAGTGGTGCAAACCACCGATTTCAGATCCAGAGGTCCCGGGTGCGATTCCCAGGGGAACACAATATTGTGCACGGTTGTACCATCATCTTACTTCTGTCGCCACAATAACAATTCTAAAATTGTTGTGTTCCGGCATTTAGAGGTAAGATAGTCAGTTTCTCAGTTAGTAGAGGATTCCGGGTGAAGTGCGCTGCCACCTTCGGCCTTATCTCAACTTGTTACCAGTAAAATTACAATAAAAACAAACTGAGCTGTAAAAGCTTACTGGTTCGTTGATGATGATGACTCGATCAGTACAGAGCTGAAAAACCAATTTTCGTTCGGCATATGAGTAAATCATAATCTTTTCACACCCTCTCCCGTTAGCTCTATCATCGATAAATTTATATTTCCGTAACCCTTATTCGGCGTAGCTCATCGTACGGCGATAATTATTGCAGGCGGCTCATGGGGGTTCCGGGAATGCTTTGCGATTGATCAATAAAGGAGTCAAATTCGCGATTACATATACGAGTAAAACATGTGCGTTTCACCGTGCGTGCGTTTTTATGATGTGAAAATGCCTCTGCAGCGTCGTTTTTGCATCAGTGTTATGTAGGACACGTAGGACAGTTGACTTTACTAAATTTAGACTACTAAGCTTAGTTATTGAGACATCTCACATCTCAGTTGGTAGTAGCTCTGCGCTATAGCTGTGGGTTCCATTCCCACCCAGGACAAATGTTTGTGTGATGAATATAGATGTTTGTTCTGTGTTTGGGTGTTGTATTGTACTCGTATAAAAAATAGTGATAATGGCATTATATCTGTAATCTAGTTCCCATATTACAAGCTTTGCTTAGTTTGGGACTAGATGGCGCTGCGTGAAATGAATGTCCTATCCTATCCTAGTACCTATTCAATTCACTAGAGGCGCTTTGTAACTTTTCATAAATTTTATATAGTCATTCGTTTTATATTTTTTTATTGTACGATG
Organism: Venusia cambrica; assembly: GCA_951394065.1. Lineage (NCBI taxonomy): Eukaryota > Metazoa > Arthropoda > Insecta > Lepidoptera > Geometridae > Venusia > Venusia cambrica. The sequence continues at coordinate 4,062,850 of OX596060.1, read as the reverse complement.
GGGAAGCTCTTTAACTTCATCTCACCTGCATTCCAAGTTGTGGTAAGGCCGAAGGTAGCAGCGCGCTTCTCCCGGAATCCTTATCAGTCTGAGGAACTGGCTATCTTACCTTCAAATGCCGGAACACAACAATTTTAGAATGGTTGTTATGTCGACAGAATTAGGTAAGATGGTGGTCGCTAGCCAGGCGGACTTGAACAAAGTCCTACCACCAACGAAACCAAGCAAAAAATTGTACTCTCCCTGCTCTGGATCTGAGACTGGTGGGTGAACCACTAGACCACAGAGGCGGTTACAAACTTAGTTGTATGTAAATGTGGCTGTGATATAAAATACTATTGAAACTCCCGGGACTTAGTCCCGTGGGAATATATTAAAATCCTTACTTAATACACCCCTACACTACGAAAGGAAGCTACCTCAAACAAGCCTCATAGCTCAGTTGGTAGTAACTCTGCCTTCTGCGCTGTAGGTTGTGGGTTCGATTCCCACCCAGGACAAACATTTGTGTGATGAATATAGATGTTTGTTCTGTGTTTGGGTGTGTATTGTATGATAAGTATGTATTTACAAATTAAATAAAAAAAATGTATTTAAGTATTATATCCGTAATCTAGTTCCCATATTACAAGCTATGCTTAGTTTGGGGCTAGATGGCGCTTTGTGAAATTAATGTCCTGTAATATTTATTTACCTAAGCTGGACTGTGCGTTGGATTTCAGTCAGTCAACTTCAGGACAATTTTATATTTTTATATATTTAGAAGCTCATAGAACATTCATGATAATTTCGCGGCTCATTTCCAACTTTTGACTATATGACCCTTGTTTTAAGTAATACTTCTTTTGGCGCGTTTAGGAATAAACACATATGTGATTGATAGGTGTAATAATAATATTTTTATTTTCACCCAAGTCACTGAAACAAAAATCCCCCGTGACAGTCAATTTCTATTTAAGAGTATGTTATCTCTTTCAACATTAAATGACATTAAAATTGGATAACCCGTTTGAGAGATATGCCGCCACAAACATTGCCACATAATTATCTTAATCGGGTATTTATCGCGTATTTTACCTATATACGCAATAATAATAATAATAATGCATAATTCGAGAAACGGGTATTTATCGTGTAATATATACACGATAAATACCCGTTTCTCGAATTAAAATAATGTATTCTAATCGTGAATCACATAAATCATAATTTACATTAGCATATTTCATGACATTGATTTCACACAGCACAATCTAGCCGTAAAGTAAGCCTAGTTACAAATTATTATACAAACATTATTTTCATGTGGATTGTATTCAAACAAAATATTTATTGGAAGCTTTGTATCTGACACGTCACCAAGAACTTGCGGCTGCACTTAGATATGTTTTATCCATATCTTTAATTATTTATTACTAACTACATATTCGTTTATCACTGTCATTTTTTATAAGTTACGAGTTAGCTCTTGACTAGATTTGGTTAGCTCTAGGCCACATAGGATCTACCAGGTTTATAGAAAACAAGTAATTGAACCATTGATAAAAATACACAAAAGAAAAATACCAGTAAATAAAATTACGGAAGTTTTCAATTAAAACGTAAAATACATACTTATTGAGTTCCTCGTAAACGATCCTGGACGTTTTGTGGCTTGTAATAAAAAGTTTTATTTCAATCTCTTTTCTGTTTCATTAGGTAATTTTCACTGAATATTTTTTTTTGGTAAAAGAAGAATTTCCGACGAAATACCATATTGTAGCTGAAAAATTTACTGACAGCCGAAATGAAAACAAACTCAAAGTAGCTTCCTTTTACAGTGCTGGCAAAGAAAAAAGATTTCAGGAAGTTCTTACGGGGTGATAACTACAAAATTCGTTTGTTCGTCGCAGCGGCCAATGTCATGGAAAATTAATGTAGCGCGCCACGCAACGCAGGAATGGCTGAAATGCGCGATTACACGAACGCAGGGTCACCGAATAGCGATGCGGCGATAAGTACATACATAATTTTAATTCGAGAAACGGGTATTTATCGCGTATTTTACCTCTATATTTATCCCGACGTTTCGGCAGGGTTGCACCAGCCGTGGTCGCGGGTAGACTGGAACTTTGGAGCCACCGTCGAGAAATGAAGGCGTTTTTAACAACTACCCTCAGCTTGGTCTTGATTATTAGAATAGGCCACATTTACACTAGCACGACAAACAACACTGACAGTATCAACACAATTTTTCTTAGGATCACACCTAGTGCACCGTGCTACCACTGGAGGTAAGTACATACAGTTGCAAAATGGTTATTGCAGTCTTTTTATGCAACGACGGGGACTTTGCTTTCATCACACGTGTCAAGTTATGATTAATCCGAACGACTGAGGAACGCTATCCTGCCTTTAAATTCCAGAACACAACCATTATAGTGTTCTTGACGCCATCGTCAGACTTAGGTAAGATGGTGGTAGCTACCCAGCTTAGAACACGCCATACCACGAACCAAACCAAGCACAACATTGTAGAACTTTGTTTAAGTCCGCCTGGCTAGCTACCACCGTCTTACCCAATTCTGTCGCCATAACATCAATTCTTAAATTGTTGTGTTCCGGTATTCAGAGGTAAGATAGCCAGTTCCTCAGTTTGTTGAGAATTCCGGGTGAACTGCGCCTCCACTTTCGGCTTTATCTGATCCTGTAACCAGGTGAGATGAAGGCCAAGCGCTTCCCAGTCGTACAAAAAAAAACCAAGGGCAAATTTGTACCCCCCGGGACCTATGGGTCTGGTACCGGTGGGCGAACCACAGAAGTGGTTAAATTTAGTTGTGTCGACATTTGACAGTGGTGAAAACCACGAATATTGGTCCGACTTACACCAAAGTGTTATCGCTCTCTTGTAAATTCCTCTAACATAGATAATCTCTAAGGCAAAACCAACATGTAATGTAACCTAACACGAGGTTTATACGGTGTGCGGTGTACCGCTCATAAAATACGAACGCGTCTTATCTTAAATTCGCTGTTGATGTTTTTGGCTTCGAGTTAATAATACCGCGGTTACATGCTTTGAAAGGCTGCTCAAATCTGTCTCTTAAAAAGCGATACTAGGAATATTATGTTTTGTTGATAATGGTTTAGTTATAAATTAAATCATTGGACGATTTAGGTCGGTTTTTTAGGATTATTTTGAACCGTCCGCTTTACTTATTAATCAAGCAAGTCATGGTACCAAATTCAGTTTAGGAACCTGCACTAAACTGCATCGGAATTGAGTGGCGTCTAATTATGTGATGGTAAACCAACAGCACACGAGCAGAGCAAGATCCACCATGATATTAGTGTAACAAGTTTTTTGAAGTGAAACTGCTTTAGCACCGTTGTTATTTGAAACTTAATGAATGGAAAAAGCAACACTAAACAGAGACAAAATTTACATATATAGGATTTAGCCAGCGAGGTTATGAGATTAATATACAGATGTGTACGTTTGTACGTGTGATGCGGCTGCGTTTTGCGAAGCCTTGGGAAAAGGCGGTATTGGTCACGTGTGTCTTCTTCGAGAATATTTGTAATAATGTGAATAGTAATATGTTTTGTTTTCATTTTGTTTTAAACCAAATAAAATAAATAAATAAAATATCGTACCTAGTTAGTAATCGAGATGATGAACTCTTGTTATACCTACGCCAAGTAATAACGAAGATGGAAGGCCCTTTGATGGTTGGCGGTTTCTGTTACGCGCCATGGATTCAAGGACTGGATTACATTCACTCAGAATTCAGGTTGCAGGCCCTGGAGATTACTATTATTTATCTTGGTTGTGGTTGATGTTTCAATAAAACCATTAAAATGACGGTATTCTACAGTTTAACCTTCCGAGGCTTCTGTTATGTTAACCTTAAGGTACTTGCGGTAAACAAGGGCCACCTTAATTCTAAACTAAATATTTTGAATATCTAACGAATATTAATAAAAAACAGGGCGTTTTAAGTATGTTATCTTTATTAAGAATCTAAAAATTAATATTTTTTTTGGGTGTCTGTCACAATTCTTCGTAAATATTAGGTTTTTTGAAACCCGTTCTTTGGCCCCTATTATACCTAGGTGGCTTAATAAGGACCACACCAAAAATTATTAATTTTAGCGTTTTATTATTAAAAAAACAATGTTTTCTATTTACTTCAGACTTTTATTATGGTTTTCAATTAAATTAATCTTTCGATAAATCTTTATTAAGGAGAAAAACAAATATGAGCCTTATTAAACTAAAGAAACAAAAACTTATATGAAAAAGTATGAAATGACTTAATACCTATAAAATTATAATATATTTAAACAAGTTATTAGTGACACTAAATAAATCTTTGTAAGCATAAAAGAAAAATCTAGTTTTTATAAATTTCGTGGCCCTTATTACACTAATGAAATCAATGAAAAAAAAAATAAACAATAGATATAAATATAATAAAAACAGTGTAGTCAGAGCTTGTTGGATATGCCGAATTTCAACTCAATCGGCTTATTTACTTAGAAATTCGGTTGAATAGCTTCTGACTCCATCATCAGACCAGCTCGCTGTCTCTCATTGCATTGTCACGAAGAACTGATAGGCATACCAAATTTCAGCATATTCAGACACCGGGAAGGCGGTCAAATTTAGCCTGCTAGATTTGATTAGCCACAGACAGACAGACAGATAGACACCGGGACAGGCGAAGCTAAATAAAAGCTTGTAATAACGCTAAGCAAATGAAGGAAATTAACCAAAATTATTAAAAATTTCGAAGTTTTATACCACTTATATCAATATGATAACAATATACAAAAGATCAGGCAGTAAAATCTTAAAGTTAATGTATTTTTTCCCTAATACTATATGATTTGAGAGCCTAGTAAGGGCCGGCTCTATTTACACGCCTTATAAGTGGCCCTTATTAGACCATGAGACAAGTTCGATAAATTTCAATGTAAAACTAATAAATATTGGTATAATGATTAAACTTACCTTGATTAGTCAACACAATTCACTAATTTTAACTTTACAACATCAAATTCTCTGAACAACAGGCTAGTTTACACACAATTTATCCGTTTTCGAGGAGATTTTTTTACTGTGGAGTGATGCATACCAACTGCGTGGACGAATTCGTGGCTACTGACAAGATGGCGGATCGGAGCGTGACGCGATTGCGGATGGTAGCCTTGCTATTGGTTCCTTAAATGTGTGCGTGACTAGAGTCTAATAAAAATGTTGAAAGTGTGTTTTAGTAGTAGTGGCTCTTGTTAACCGCCGGCCCTTACTACCCACAGGTACCTTATAAAGTAAAACTTATACAGAATAAAGCAACGCCTACAACCAAGATACTTTTGATTTAACGCCTTATAATCTATTATTAGATTGGTCCATATTGATAGAATACGAGTAGTTTATTTTTCCCTAGAATCAAGTAATAAGATTAATACGAGTAGCTTCTCAGTTTGTTGAGGATTCCGAGTGAAGTGCGCCTCTACCTTATCGTATCGTAAGCTCGTACAATAAAAAAAAACGTGTAATCACTTTAAAAATATATTAGAAGAAAAAAAGTAAAAGTATTCGAGGCTTTTTTGCAAAACCAAAAACACTAGCAGGTAGCCTAACGTTTTGCCCATGACGTATAAGAATAAAACCAGTTAACGCGTTCACTTCGCACAGAGCTCACGTTTACCGAGATGAAGGCCGCGTATGCTTCCCGCTATAAGGCAGAGTTGCTTTGTTCACATCCCAAAGGACCCAAAATGTTACGTGGTCAGGCTGCAAGTATATGAAAAACTCAAAGGCGTTTGTGACCAACCAATATTTGGTAACAAAACACGTCGATGACCTGACAAAACGTGGCACAACAAGAAATACGTGGTCCGCCGAGGGTAAGCGGATTACTAATCTATATTTGAAACATCCACGTTTATCTCTGCGATCCGCACAAGAAAAACTGTAGAAGGAGGGCTAAATATATCTCTAGCTACAATTAGAAAACGTTTAGTGGATATTATGTTAAAATACCGAAGCACTTTGAAGAACCCGCTCCAATCAGTAAAACACGTTGAAAAAAGAATGACCAGGCTGTCTGTGTTCTATAAATTCCACTTCGGCGAGTGTGCGCACGATATCTTTGACCTAATCCCTCCATCCCCTTACCACCACCGGACTAGCAGACGTACGGCTGGCTACAACCCGTACCTTGTAAATGTTCCATTGTGCCGAACACATCGTTTCGCCTCTACCTTTATCATTAATACTGGTAAAGAATGGAATTCCTTGCCTTCGTCTGTTTTTCCGCACGAGTACAATCTTGGCGTCTTCAAGTCCAGAGTAAATATGTTCCTTTTAGGCAAGCGTGCTCCATCTTAGGCCACATCTTTACTTGTTTTACATGTAAGCTGGTGGTCAAACGCTTGACTATTATCAATAAAAAATGACCCGGGCACAAGAAAACAAAGACCGCGACTGGGATAAGATAATGCTTTCAAACGAAGGTTCTTCTTGGGCAACTAGTATCAAACCTCGTGCTTGGTCAGCTGCCGATGAGGGTAGGTCCCATTTGTTCCATGGAACATGACGTCATAGGATAAAATTCGATATTTTTTTCTTATTTTGTACTATAGAACATGTAATACTTTTATTTCTCAAATTGTTCTATAGGACAAGGTAAATGAGACCTCTTAAGATTATATTTCTTGTGAACTGGTGGTACTAGAATGCTCTGAGATTGAGAATCCTCTACATAATCTGGAGAGTCCTTACCACGTTTCCTATTTATTTTATTGTATTTTATTTTTATTTATTATTTATTCAGGTATGACAGAATAATTGTCATTATCAGTGTCATTTAGGCAGGCAGATTCATGGAAGATTTTGGGAAAATACATACATACATACATATTATAGGACATTAATTTTTACACAGCGCCATCTAGGCCCAAACTAAGCATGGCTTGTAATATGGGACCTAGATTTCGGATAGAATACTTAAATACTTTTTTTTTAAATACATACTTACTATATGTGCAACACCCAAACACAGAACAAACATCTATATTCATCACACAAATGTTTGTCCTGGGTGGGAATCGAACCCACAGCCTACAGCGCAGAAGGCAGAGTTACTACCAACTGAGCTATGAGGCTTGTTAATCTGATTTGCATTTTGTTCTATGGCATGAAAATCGGGTGAAAAGCTAGTATGTAGTTCTGTGGAAAAAATTGGGAAGAAAATGTCTCATTTTGTTTGATGACGTCATGTTCCATAGAACAAATGGGACCTACTCGCCGATGACAGTGGCAATGTCAACGCAACGCTTGCTTTCACTTTCAGTCGCAGAACCAGCTTCATGCGCAACTGGTGCCTTTGTAAGGCAACACGCAACAATTTGGACGGAACGCTGTCAAGGATCCTTATGATCGTGATAAACCAGACATTGATTGACGAGATCTAGCCATCCTCTATTCGAGGTTCCTAGCAATTGTTACATATTAACCGTCTACTGAGAAAGCGTTATTTTCAAATAATCTACCCATCTTCATGGATTTGGAAAATAAATTAGCAAAATAACTGATAAATCAAAGTGTTGAGTAAAGGCAAAGGAATACTTAAGTATAATAGGCGGATTAAGTTCTTGCTACATTACTGCTTCCTTTATAGTTATATATTACTAGCTTTTACTCGCGACTTCGTCCGCGTATTGGTTTTTTGAAATAGGTGCAAGTATTATATTATAAATATATATATTTGTTGGATAAATTTGACCGATTAGTTCCTACATGGTCACACACGACACGCACACGTCAGAGGGTTCTGACTCACATTCAAAAAAATGCAGGCTTTTTGATATCTTAGTGCCGGTCCGACTCACATTTGGCCAGATTTTATTAATATATATAGTATAATATATATATATATATAGTATTATTATATATAGTATTATATACTATATATATATATAGTATAGTAGTATAGTAGTAGTAGTACTAAGGTCATGTAGATATTTTAATAGACCTCGTGTGTTCATAAGTTTTGAGACTGTTTTCAATGATTGATAAAAAAAAGACACACTGGCAGTCTAGATCAAACAAATCTAAATTTCGCACAACGTGCATTATTTTTTTAATTCTTTGTTGAAATGACACCAACTAAAGATTTTCGTGCAACCGTAGTCTCTCTGTTTAACGCTGAAAAAAAAACCCATCAAGATTTTCAAGGAAATCCGGGGTGTCCTAAAAGAGGATGTTTAGGATGTAGCCGGAACTTCGTCTATTATACCATAAGAAGGAAGAGGTATTAAGAGACCCACTTTGTGGAAGAACGTGCGAGATGTGGCCGCCAACATTTATGGGTTGAACCACTAGACAACCGCCTCTGTGATCTAGTTGTTCAACCCACCGATTTCAGATCCGTTTGTTTAAGTCCGCCTCGACCACCGCTACCACCAGCTTACCTAATTCTGGCGGGGCAAGCAAAGCCGCGCGCAATAGCTAACAATATATATATATATTTGTAATGAGTTAAGACCTAGAAAAAAATCTAGCTCCACCCATGCCCCCGCAATCCTACCGAGGCGAATATGACGCGATTATATTCCTAGAAAATAGATAGAATGAAGACTTATTTTTTTTTTACACAAAAATAATTTGATTTATATGTTATTAGTAACTTACCTACCTTTTGTTATTGTTATTGAGATGAAAAAACTAAACTTGCAGATATTTTTGAGTAAGTATCGCTCCTTGGATAAATAGTATATTTGGAGTCTGCTTTATATTATTGTGGTAAGTAAAGCAGTTTTTTTTATTTTTATCGTACACGGGGATGTGTTTGACCTTCATGTCATCTGATTTTCAAGTTATGATAAAGGCCGGTAAAAGGGCACTTCACCCGAAATCCTGAAATGGCTTAGCTCCAGCGATCATATTTTCCACAAAACTGTAGTATTTACTTTGAAATTAATATATGTTATAGTTCAGGATTTCTGCTATAACGCTTTGTTGCGCTTGTTGGGAATACACGATTCCATAAAATTTTATCTATAGAAAAAAAAAACAAAGTTGACTCTAATTTGTCCCAAATTCAAAAAGTAAGCCGAATTAGGCCTAAGGCCTAATTCGGCACTTTGTTCAGTAAATAAACACAGTACCTATACAGCATACGCTCTGTGTTTAAGATTTTCAAAATTATTATTATTTTAGAATTTCGCAGGTAGTGCTGAAACCGTCAACTGCATCACTAGAAAACATATTTTTAGTTCATGACTTTATGTCCGAGAAGGCGCCATATTCAATTTACGTTTTCGTGACATCACTTATCCTATAACCAGCGGATGATCAAGACGTTTCTATTGATCTCATTGATCATATTATGACATGTAACTTAGAAGTTATGAGGGAACAGATGAACATGCTTACACACATACCGGTCAAAAACCACCCTCCTCATTGCTTCGCCATAGTCAGGTATAAAGAGAGATATTTTGTGATCTTTGGTTGAATCAGCTGCTGCATATAGTCTCCCATTTCACAGAGAATATCAGAAAAGCTATCTTAAATAACTTGAAAACTAGCCTTTTGTTCTAACTTTTATAACAACTTTATGTGCCCGAGAGCCATACACGATACTTTGCTGCGGCCGAGTGGAACTTGTAGCATTCTCTAGCCGAACATAGAGTTACAGTAAACCATTCTAGAGAGCGATCAAACGAGAATAGTATTTTAGCCAATTCGTATTCGTAGTAGGCCAGCGAATTAGCTTTGCTATTCAGTGTTACAATGCTGCCAGGGCACGCTTCCGTCGATAAGGACCTCTATAAACTGCTTCCTTTGTAAATAATTAATTTCATCATCATTATTACCGTATACCGTCTCGTACCCATTTTTAATACTTTTGCCATTTTCGTTATACCTACTTATCAGGCAAATTGGAGATGTTTATAAAAACAACAGACGACACAGCCACCTATCTGGTCTAGAAGGGTAAATCTATGACAATAGTCGCGTTTTACGACACCTGTTAGTTAAGTCTGCCAGATCGTATTATTATAGGAGTATGTAATGTGCAATGTAAAATGGATATAGCTATACCACAGATAATAATTGTAGCGAAGCCATATTATGCTTCATGGCTACGACGTAGCGCTACAGCCGATGGCGTAGCTCTACGAGTGCTACGCATTCTGTGGCATACTTTATGTTGTTCGAAGAATATAACTCTTTATTATTGTAACAAACAAAAGTGAAATATGAAACCAAACCTTATTGCAAACAGAGATCTCTCATAGATACACCCGTATACTTTTGGATGCATACAATGCATCCAAAAGTATACGTACTTTCATCGATTAATTATTTCGTACTGTGTGCGTAGGAATGTGCCATATCAAATTTAAGTCACTATGTTGCTACTTAAATTTCATTAAAAAAACTTTTTTGTATTATTTTGTGGGAACACAACATTGAAGCGGACGCGCACACACAGCTACGAGCATAGCAGCGCGCGCGCGCCGTGATACTGAGGGAACCCGCCGACGCAAGCAAATATTTATACATAGCTCTGTCGCGCTCGCACGCGTTGTCCCTCTCATTTGTCCGCGTAGACAAATCGTGTGCTGCGTGACAAGCAACTCTCGGCACTGATATATAATCCTTGATAAGGAGGCAATTTATTATTAATACACCGAATACCGTGATCGCGCCTTTCATTTTTACCTAGAGTCCCTGAGTGAGCTAAAGTGAACTGAAGTATAAGTGAGTGAATAGGCAGGCAGACAGAGTAGGCTTAACCACCACATTTGGTAACCCCGACCACAGCTGCGAATCCAAGGAATCTACAATGGCAGAAGCTACAGCGTCGTCGGCTCCTAAGATTGAAGAAACTGCAAACAAGTCCATGGACCTCGCAGCAGTCACGATTCGATCAAGACTACTACCGTTCTGGCGGGAATATCCGAGGTTATGGTTCATTCAATTTGAAGCCCTTGTCGACCCGTTGAAAACTGGTGATGAGAATAAGTACCGCCATGTTCTAAGCCAATTGCAAACAACAGATCTGCAGCATTTGTCGGATATACTGCTCAATCCTCCGGCAACGGGTAAATTCGAAGCTATCAAGGCACGCCTGTTATCAGTCTATGAGCAATCGGAAATCAAGAACTTCAAACATCTTATAGGCGGTTTGGAACTAGGCGATCAAAAGCCATCTCATCTACTTCGTCGGATGCGCGAGCTTGGTGGAAATATGATCACAGAGGCTGGATTAAAAGTAGAATGGATGAACCAGTTGCCACAGCAAGTACGAGTCGTTCTCTCTGTGAACACAGAATCATCCCTCGATATGCTGGCTGCAATGGCCGATAAGATGATGGAGTACTCAGAGGCAAGCACAATTGCTGCAATGTCAAGAGCAGAACCGAGTACCAGTATTAGTGCGAGTCGGAGTGCGATAGACATTAAACTCGAAGCGATGAGTAAACAAATCGAGGAGCTTTCTTTTGAAATAGCGGAAATGCATGGCAGAGGAAGATCGCAGTATCGCCGTCCCTTTAATCCACGTTCACGATCACGTACAAACTCGGCGAAGAGGATTAAGGAAGGCACATGGTTGTGTAAATACCATTTCAGATTTGGTGACAGAGCAGTTCGTTGTGAATCTCCGTGTGCAAAACGAAACTCGAGATCGGGAAACTAGAAGAAACACCGACCGTGGCGGAGGTCGGTGTTGTTCCTGCTAGCAACCGCCTATGTGTCTACGACCGCAACACTTCGCAAGGTTTCCTCGTGGACACGGGCGCTGACATATCTGTTTTAGCTGCCAACCGCTCTTCGAAGAAGAAACCTATGGTCAGCGCCTACCGGTTGTACGCCGCAAACAGCACGCCGATAAGTACCTACGGTGAAAAAAGTTTGCAATTAGATTTGGGTCTCCGACGTTGTTTTCGGTGGACATTCATAGTAGCTGACGTGAAGACATCTATCCTCGGGGCAGATTTTTTGCGTCACTTCAAGATATTGGTCGATTTGGACCGCAAGAAACTCATCGATAAAGTAACTGAACTCTCCATAAACGCCGTGCAAATTATATCGAACCAAGAAACGGTACACGTAATTAGCCAAAACCAAACATACCATGACATTCTCAAGGAGTATCCGGATCTGCTGAGACCCATGTCACTGAAGTCGCCACCAAAACATGACGTTGTGCACCATATAGAAACATCCGGACCGCCACTGTATGCACGAGCACGTCCGCTACCTCCCGACAAATATAAGGCCGCAAAAGCAGAGTTCGAGCGCCTGATGGAAATGGGCATTTGTCAACCATCGAAAAGTCCGTGGGCCAGTCCGCTACATATCGTGAAGAAGAAAGATGGCGGTTTGCGATGCTGTGGGGACTACAGAAGGTTAAACGCGGTCACTCTACCAGACAGATATCCGATACCAAGAATTCAAGACTTTACGTACCAGCTTCACGGCAAGAAGATTTTCTCCAAGTTAGACTTGAAAATGGCGTACTACTGGATACCCATATCGGAGGAAGATGCACAGAAAAGCGCCATAATAACTCCTTTCGGATTATTTCAGTTCAAATCCACTACGTTCGGACTTCGGAACGCTAGTCAGACGTTTCAGCGTTTCATGCACGAAGTTTTTCGTGGTATGAGCGACTGTTTTACATTTGTGGATGATGTGTTGGTGTGCAGCGAAGACGAAGATAAACACAAGACCCTGTTACATGAAGTCTTAAGGCGACTAAACCAATACGGGCTAACACTCAACATTGAGAAATGCGAGTTCGCCAAAACGAAGATCAACTTTTTGGGCTACGAAGTCACGTCTGAAGGCATCAGACCTACGGCCGAGCGCACGAGCGTCATCTCAAGCTATCCGCGCCCTAAGAACGTTGTAGAGCTTCGTCGTTTCCTGGGAATGTTAAACTTCTATAGAGACTGTTTACCACATCAAGCTAAATTACAGCGGGAGCTTAACAAGTATCTACATGACCGGAGGAAGAATGATAAGACACTAATAGAATGGACACCGGAAGCTAAGCTAGCATTTCAAGAATGCCGTCAAAGCATTTTGGAAGCTACCACACTCACACATCCTGTTCTGAATGCCCCGCTCAGTATCATGTCCGACGCCTCGGACCACAGCATTGGCGCGGTTTTGCAGCAAAAAATTGGGAATGCATGGAAGCCGCTATCATATTTTTCCAAGGCAATGAGCAGCACTCAACGACGATACAGCACGTACGATCGCGAACTTCTAGCTATGTACGACGCTGTAAAACATTTTCGCCGACTCATCGAGGGTTGTGAAGTTACAATTTGCACGGATCATAAGCCTCTCTCTTTCGCACTCACAAAATCACCGAGCAGCAGTGACACTCCTAGACGCGAGCGGCAACTCCATTTCATAAGCCAATTCTGTACGAAGATCATTTATGTAAAAGGGGAGAAGAATTCGGTCGCCGACGCATTATCACGCATTGAGGAAATACAATGTCCTTCAAACATTGATTATTATGCTATAGCTGCAGATCAGAGAAGAGACGAAGAACTAAAGCATCTTAGATTACAGCCTAATTTAAACTTCACCGATATCACCCTACCCGGCATGGACCAACCAATCGTGTGTGAAAGCTCACTGAGTACACTTCGACCGTACCTACCTTTGGCGCATCGGAAGACGGTATTTGAAGCCCAGCATGAGCTTTGCCATCCAGGGATAAGAACAACCAGGAAAATTGTCACTTCAAAATTTTTTTGGCCATCCATGAATAAAGAAGTCGGCATATGGGCAAAGAATTGTATCGGCTGTCAAAAAGCCAAGATTAATCGCCACACCATCACACCGCTTGGAAGTTTCCCGCCATCACAGCGCTTTGAGCACGTTCATATCGACATCATCGGGCCACTGAGGATATCCCAAGACTATCGCTACTGCGTCACAATTATCGATAGATTCACAAAGTGGCCAGAAGCGGTACCCGTCCGAGAAATCACAGCGGAAGTGGTAGCTAGAGCATTCTACGAGAATTGGATTGCCCGGTTTGGCTGTCCTCTGCGGCTATCTACTGATCAAGGGAGACAATTTGAAGCAACGCTGTTCAACGCGCTGATGAAGAGGTTTGGAATAACAAGGATTCGGACAACCCCGTTCCATCCTCAATCAAATGGACAAATCGAACGATTTCATCGCACTCTTAAAGCAGCGTTAATGGCAAGAGGCACAGCTACGCAGTGGAGCGACGACCTACCTACTGTCTTACTTGGTCTACGAACAGCACTGCGTGAAGATACCAACTTAAGCCCAGCTATACTGACATTCGGCACGACTCTACGCATTCCGTCAGATTTCTTCGTACCTACAAACTCAAACATCGAAGAAACTGAGTTCGTGAAACGCCTTACAAACGCTATGGCAGCGTTATCACCGATGCAACGCATTCCTTCGGCTTCTACGCGGCCGTTTGTTCACAAGGACCTTGCTACCTGCACGCATGTCTTCATAAGGAACGACACCGTTCGAGCACCTCTCACACCGCCGTACGACGGGCCTTATCAAGTTTTAGAGAAACATGAAAAGTATTTCAAGATTCAGCTGCCAAGGAGAGTTACTGTTGTTTCATTAGATAGACTTAAACCAGCATACATTTGGAACGAAGAGGATTATTCGCCATCAAAGGAGATACAGCCATCCATCACCAAAACAGCAAATAAGCAGCCCTACGTAACTAGATATGGCCGGACCGTCAAGAAAACCGTACGCTTCGCTTGATGGGGGGTACTGTGGGAACACAACATTGAAGCGGACGCGCACACACAGCTACGAGCATAGCAGCGCGCGCGCGCCGTGATACTGAGGGAACCCGCCGACGCAAGCAAATATTTATACATAGCTCTGTCGCGCTCGCACGCGTTGTCCCTCTCATTTGTCCGCGTAGACAAATCGTGTGCTGCGTGACAAGCAACTCTCGGCACTGATATATAATCCTTGATAAGGAGGCAATTTATTATTAATACACCGAATACCGTGATCGCGCCTTTCATTTTTACCTAGAGTCCCTGAGTGAGCTAAAGTGAACTGAAGTATAAGTGAGTGAATAGGCAGGCAGACAGAGTAGGCTTAACCACCACAATTTTATACTTCATCTGAGTATTCGAATTATGGATTGTCTCAATGTATCAATCATATATCAATCGCGAAGCGATGCACAGCAAGCACTGCTACGGCGTAGCGCTACGGCTAGCGTAGCGCTCGTAGCATACCATGGTTGTACCATAGTTTCAATAATCCACGGAAGGAGAAAAAAACTGAGCAATAAACGAAATAGATACTACAATTAGAATAGTATAGATCCTATATAATAGTACTAGAAACTTAGATACATTCTTTTGTGTAATTTGAACCGGAGTGGCCAAGGCGAAACAATTAGGGATCCTCCCGATCCTCCGTGGAATTTGTATGGAGTTGAGAAAATTATCCACCTGAATAGGTAAGTACGTACCTATTCTACAGGATGTTGAATTGTTCTAGTATGTTTTTTTAATAATAGGTTTAAAGTTACAAGTTCAACAGCCCATTCATGTCCACCGATAGAGCCTTCTCCAAATTGGAAGGTTTGACATAATATACTCATAATCCAAGCCAGAGCAAGGATATGTCTACGATGGAGCGAGCTTTCCCAGAAGGCACTGGCTCTCAAACCGTTAGGGGCCGGAATGCAGCAGGGGTAGTCTAGTGACTGTGTTGCGATCATTCAGCTGTAATCGCTAGCAAATGCCAGTGATTCCGTTCCGACCACTAGAGTAGATCGCACCTATCCCTAAGCTCAAAACCAAAATCACGTGTTAGATAATACACAGGAGTAAGCTGCTACACTTGTTCTGGGTAAGGGAGTCGGCTTTTACGATATTCACAGGCTAAGTTTAAGGGGTCGATACCACGGCATTGTCTACTGTAGTTTTATCTGAGCTCTATGGCAGTCTTGTACTCACTCGGGGGATAACCGCGCTCTCGTAAATATTGGATTGCAATCCGAGTGTAAAGGGTGGATCGGTAGAAAATACATTTATTCCAGACATGTTTGATAGAAAATTGGACGTAAACGTAATAGAAATCGGTGTTTTAATGTGAATTCAATTGCAGGGATCAATTTGTGTGCGATCAAAATGTATCCCGATCGAATTCCAACAATTGAGAATGGTTTGAAATTTATCTGTATTTTGTTTTTGCACATTTTGAAATACAGAAAAATATTTAGTAACAAATCCGCTAACAAAAATGTTGATTTCTTTATAAAATGTTCTTCTGTTTTTAAGTTAATATTGAACAATGGATTTCCGCAAAGTAACGCCGGAATCAATTAGCTACCATTTTTAAATAAAAAAAAGGACTGTGGTCCAGGGTTATTGTAGCCGAGACACTAAAAGACACGAAACCATTCTGGTCTGTTTATCATCTAGCTTAGCGCGCGAGGCTACCTATCCATCTGGTAGTAACAACGATCAACTGGGTTATTATAAAAAATATTAGTTTTAAAGATAAACCAGTAGATACTTTATAAGCTAGTAATAAGTTTAGTTAAATATAATGTTAGATTTTTTTACAGTCAAAAAAAACATATAGACTGAGTATCAATATCATTATTTTAATATGTTTTGATCAAGTAAAACAACAGAATCAATAATTACAATAATAGACAACTTAATACGCTTGCTTAAGATACAAAACAGCTCTACCCATACAACTACATTACCATCCACCTGAACCTAAACGTACTTATGGTACAGGATCGTTCATTTCTGCAGGCATACCTGAGACGGAGTTTTAATTAATCTGTGTTGACACGTGATTTCAGTAATAATACAAATTCGAATAATTTTTTTGCAACGATGCAAGCTCCTCTTGGAAAACAGAGTAGGCAATAAAGCGACTCTTACCGCCTCGTATTTTTAGCGAAAATGCTCAGTATTTTCTTTACTGAATACACTAACGAAGGTTTAAAGTTTAATCTAGCTCTTACATTGTTGGTTGGGTGCTTTAAATTTATGTTTACTGCGTAGAATGGCACTTTGTAACAGCAGCTAAGAATGACCAGCCACCCATAGAATACAGGACAAAACCGCCTCTGTGGTCTAGTGGTTCAACCCACCGATTTCAGATCCAGAGGTCCCGGGTTCGATCCCCATGGGGAGTACAATATATTGTGCTTGGTTGGGTTGGTGGTAGGACTTTGTTTAAGTCCACCTGGCTAGCTACCACCATCTTACCTAATTCTGTCGCCATATTAACAATTCTAAAATTGTTGTGTTCGGCATTCAGAGGTAAGATAGCCAGTTCCTCAGTTTGTTGTGGATTCCGGGGTAAGTGTGCCTCCACCTTCGGCCTTATCTTAACTTGTTACCAGGTGAGATGAAGGCCAAGCGCTTCCCCGTCGTACAATAAAAAAAAAAGTTGCGGAAGAGAGGGAAAGTGGGTTATTAATCTTTGATTTATGTTAATTAGAAAGAAACTCGAATCTATTTAAATAGTCAACCTTGGATAAAAATAATTGATATGGTGTAAATAATGTAGGTTCATGATATATATAACACGCAATATATACCTCTGCCTTTTTTATTTTTGAGGCGGTAATCTTCTCCAAGACCCCATATTGATGATGAGGTTATAAATTTAAAATTTAAAATTATTTATTTAGACACAAACAAAGAAACTAAAACATTTTCAATTTAATCTACCATAAAGTGGAACATAAAATCGTTGTTATAGATAAAATATTGATTCGGTTAGCATCAGATGACTAAGCTAGACGTAAAGCCTTTGTTATAGTCATCTGCGCTCCCCCTAATTTGTGACTCAGATTAAAGTTAATTGTGTGAATGTAATTAGATTCAATAAAATTAATTATAATTAAATGTGTGACATGTTGTTTGTGTGTGTGTGTGTGTTGTTTATATGAGGTTATCGCCGACAACTCACTATAATCCCCTCGGTGGCCGGTCTCGGTCTCTAGGTGCCCCCTCTGCTCACGGTTCGCGACGGCACATGACACCGTGCGCCGTCACCAATCCCGGCATCTGGGATCCGCATGAGTTCAGCCAGAGCCCCCCCCACAACTGACCATTATCCGAAAGAACCCCTACTCCTCAGAGGATACCGCACAATACCTTACTGTAAAAGCGGCATCGGATGGCTAATTAAAGACCGACCCATCAACGGTCGCCCGGTCCCGCTGCCGTTTCCTCTCCGCGGTAGAATGGCATCCATCCCTTCGCGATCCCGTTCGTCTGAGTATATTGTGTTGTATACGCCCAGTAGAAGGGGATCGCGAGCTCTCCTTTTCTACCGCCCAGCCAAAGGCATTACCTTCGAACAGACGGTAAACAAGTCCTGTAGTACTCCGTCCTCTGCGAGGTGAATTAATCGCCTCACCATGCAGGTACAGTACTCGAAACTTCACTTGGCGACCCCTTTGCTGCGTCCGCGCCACCTCATCACGCCGTGCCCTCTACTGGTTCAGAGGGACACGCGAAGAGGAACCCTCCTCACAGTGTTTTTTTCGCGCCATAATACCGATAACTCCTATCTGAAGCTACCGGTACGCTAGAAGAATACGCAGCCCGGGGACGTGGCACGTCGGAGTACTCCTCTGCGCCCACTGAGATAACTTACTTTTAGTACGTGGTTCTCCGTGGTCCGTTGACAATTCAACTAATAAGTTTAATAGTTCGGTCAGGAGTAGAAGTAGTATTTAAGTGAGTAATGGTAATGGCAAGTATAATATTTTAGCAATTAATATAGCCAACTTCTATGAACCTACCAAAAACGATATTTTTCTTGCCAGCTAGACAAGAAAAATATCGTACCTACGATCATCCGCCCTGCTTACTCGGCCTTATTAAAGAAAGTAGGCTTATTCCCGCAAGCTTGTTGCGAAAGAATGCGCGAGGAACCACAAAAGAACAACAAAGCACTTGTTTTATTAAATAAATTAGTGGAGCGAGATAAAATAAAATAATCTCGCCAGAAGCCATCGTAAGAATTTAGGAAATATTCGGGAAAACCGCTTAGACAAAGTGACGCCCTATTAATCTTGCCTGCGTTGCTGCCGGAGTAATAAAAGTAAGTATAGGGCACCTGGCTGGACAAAGTCGTTTGCAATTAAAGTATGAATTTACTTATTTTTTTTATGTATGACGGGGAAGCGCCATCATCTCACCTGGTTACAAGTTAAGATAAGGCCGAAGGTGGGGCGCACTTCACCCGGCATCCTCAACAAACTGAGGAACTGACAACATGCGGCAAAAGTAGAAAGCTATTATAATACCTCACAGCTCAGTTGGTAGTAGCTACTTTTTGCTGTATAGGTGGTGGGTTCGTTTCCCACCCGGGACAAACATTTGTATGTTTGTGTGTAAAAAGAGGGCCCTGGGACTCTGGAGAGCCGCTGATTTTCGCTCTCCAGCATAAACGCAGTTCCTAGTTCGAGGGCAAGGAGTTCCATTTCTTACCAGTATTCATGATGAAGGTAGAGGCGAAACGATGAGTTCGGCACAATGGAACATGGTGTATTTATGTTTCTCAGTGTGTTAATAGTGTCAGTCAGGTGTATAAATGGCTCGAATAACCGAGACCAAGTGAATAAATACTTCCTGTAAACATCTTGCCATCTCGAAGGTACCTTCAGGAAAACAAACTGCTTCCAATTACAGCAGTTGTCCTGGTATTATCCCTTATGTAGTGGGTATATAGTGGGATATCGATATCACAACAAATTACGATGTAAATAATATTACATTATGGTACTAGTGTGTAACATTGGTGATTACCGCCGAGGCGCCATTGAGACCCGAGCCGTAGTTGAGGGTCTTAAGAGAGCCAAGGACGGTAATCATCAATACACACGTGTATCATACGACGTTTTTCAACACACTTGTGAATAAAATAACTATAATTTCAACAGTGAAAACGAGTTGTGAAAATGTTTCGCTGTGGCGGTATTTATTTATAAAAATTAATCAGTTCTCCTATGCGCGCGCATTGCGATCGGCCAGACAAAAGGGATGAGGTTTTTTTTTATTTTCCGCGCATAGGGTTTGCGCCTATTCTGCCACGTACAAAATGTTGAATTTAACGTTTTATTTTATTATAGAGAAAACAAAAGTTATATTTGAGTGAAAGTTTTATTTACTAAACACGTACGAGTAGAAGTTGCTTGAAATGAGCAAGCAATAGGAACATTAATTTATTTGTTCTATTGAACACGATATTTTTTTTGATTAAAAACTTTTTTAAGAACAAAAAAAATCAACCAATAAATTTTTTTAAAAAAATCTATATCTCACTATGTAGTGAGTTATAGCAATGAAAAGTCACAGTTTGATTATGGGTGTCATTCTGTGCCTAGTTGCGGTGACCATAGAGCCACTTTATGAGCAAGTGTGTTGCAAAATATTTTATTAAACATTAAAAATAATATGTACAGTTAACTGTGTCATCGTTCCAATTATAACGTACCCTAAAATGTAAAGTTCTCAATAAACATTTTTGAATTTTGAATTTTTGAAACTAAATAGATATGTACAAAGGATTCCGTTACAAACGGAAGCGTACCCAAGACACTGGCTACATATTTTTATTACATACAATTATTATAGCAAAATTCCTTGACATTCTAAATTAATAGAAAATGATTACTCGACGCAACCAAAGCTGGTTTTATTACCCCAAGCCTACGCGTAACCGAAAATATCCTTTGAAAGTTTTCTGCTGAGATATCGTCCTTCGATGGGCTCTTTTGGTTGTTTGGAATCATTGTGTTTGTATTTGATATTCTGGACATGGAGAGAAATTTACTTATTTAGGTAATTGTACTCAGTGATTTATTAGATTTAGTTCTGTTGTGCTCGTACAAATACAACTTATACTTATACTACTTATGATATTATTTTTTACTTATACTGTAATATATGTTTATTTATACCGTACTAAAGAACGGATGTCGAGAAAATGCGTCTATTACCAACTGACCTACCAGGCTGTCCACCTAGTTGGTCAGTTGGTATTTTTTTTTCTTAACCGGTGGTAGGTATCTTTGTACCAACAGCTATATTCAGTTTCAGTAGCATTAAAGATCTTTATGAAAAAATGTGCAGTCTACTTGTTCTTTAGCTTGAATGTCATTTTTTTGGGCGGGTCAAAAAAACATTACCATTAGCTAGAAAGGCTCATCAAGGCTTACTTGTTTTTTACTTAAAAATTCAACCGCACGGCTAATTATTATGTCAATATTACATCAACCGATTTATGCTAAGCGCTCACAAAAATATTTTATAATGCGCACTGCAAAAACTTTGAATTACCTTTCAGCGCCTGTATATCTGCTGTACTAAGGTCCTAAATGTCTTCGAATAGAGAGTTAATAAGCACCTATTGAGTAGGGTCGCTCCATCGTAAACCCATACCCAAAAATCAATACCAATTATAGTAATTTTTTTTAGGATCCCTCTGAAACGTCAAATCTACAGCCTGTTCGGAATCGCGACCAGCACACAAGGACAAAGGCCTCGAGCTAGTTATTTATTTTAAGTTAATCCATTACAAATAGCTTAAAATTACTCATACTAATTACAATTTGTTCACTAGAGAAAAATATTTTTTCAAGGCCAGGCTTTCATCAGGCATCTGCTAGGTAATCTGAAATTTTACAATTATCTTTCCTATATAGCTTTTGTTTTACAACATTTTTGAATTTATTACTTGCCAAGCTTAGCACATCATGATCTATGAAGAATTTACTTATGGAGCCTATTTGTGGGAACAGCGAGTTATTCTTATTTATAGTATTATAATTATGTTTGTTTCAAACAAGTTAATGTTTTCACGCGTGTCATAATATTTCCATATACATAATGGCAGGGTTATTTATTTCCCTGAACGTATCTCTTAATGTATATCTGGCACCCATTTTGTATATAAATCTCTAATATCAGCTAAATTATAAAGCGTCCCTTTGCGCATTGAGGTTGATATTTCATTTGACGGTTATAAGTATCTAAAGTCTGCGCCGTAGACTAATCTGGAAGGCGAAGATGCTTGTGATCTTGGCTACTGGTAATGCGGCAAAATAGTTTATCGAGAATTTTCCAAGATGTTTACTTCAGGCTATTACGCATTCCGTTGTCAAAGTAAAGGCTTTAACTTGGCCAAATTAAATTTGCTTCTAGACTCACCGGCCCGAGTCAAATAGCACCGTCGACGGCCGTGTTCAGTCATTCGAGAAGTACTTTATGTTTGAAAGCTGTCCAAAAATAGGAGCGTTTTATGACCCGCATCTTCTAAGAGGTGATTGTTTTTTGAAGTGAACGTTTTATGGGATGGTTTTGAAATTCCGATCCTCAACCTTTATGTCTGAAAACTGGTACTGTGTCGGGTACTGTGGGAGATTTCAGACTTCAAGCTATACAGGGTGAGATTTTTCCAGGGCCACTGAGGCCAAGTCTGAAACCGTGAGAGTTATCGAAAAGTCATGTTACGTGCTCGATTAAAAAAAATATCAAGAAAATCTATTTTTTATTTAAAAGTGAGTTTTTGAAAAAAAAAAAGAGTTTGTGTTCTTTGTTTGATAATAAAATAAATAATGTATGATGACTATGTGCCCAAAGTTGTTGGAACACTATAAATTCAACTTTGTGCAAGTACAGATTATACGTTCAGACTATGCGTAAGTTAAGCTATTAAATCTCTATTAAATAATTTTCTGTTCGTGATGAGTTTAAATCTAATTATCGTCGGATTAAAAAACCACCATGAAACTGTCAAGTCTCTAGGACCTCTGGTTTGGGCTGTGCGTAGTCAATCAGTCAGCCAACCAATCAGCTACACGATGATTACATATATTTAGCTTTACGGGAGATCAGATCACATCACATGAACAGCCCATTAGTATCCATTGCTGGACAGAGCCTCCTCAAAAGCTGGAAGGTTTTGCCATAATCACCACGCTTGGTAGGCGGATTGGTGATCGGAGAAAATGTGTAAATAATACACATAAGGTAGCTGCTGCCCTTCTTCTCCATACTCGGCTTTTACGACATCCATGGGCTGAGCTGGAGGGGTCGTCCGTCACGGTAATGGAGTTTAATAACAGTGAAATTGAGAGTCAACGACGCACTAATAAATAAATAATAAAATAAATAAATGTAACTGGACATAAATTTCACACTGGTTTATTCGTGCGAATAAACCAGAGCTGTAAAGAAAATTAGGTCCTAAGTGAAATTTATAGGTTATTCCTGTTGTACAGTGTAAGGCGGGGTGAAATAAGTTTGTACCAGAAAAGTCGTTTAGTCTCTGACGGCTGAGCGGTACAGGGTGGAATTTTAAAAGGGGGTAGCGAGTGCAGGTACTGTGTAGACAGGCATCGTTAAATTTCTATTAAAAAAAACCATATGCAATTTCTGACTATTCTAGTACTCAAAGCTCGGAAGTAGGATGGGTGCAAAGTGTCTTATCGACTCCATTTTGTGAGATTTAATCGGTTTGCAGGTCTCATTATCCCCGTTATGGATCCCTAGAACATGAGTTTAGGTACCTGCCCGTGTCTTCATTTAAGGTGTACATTGCACCTATACCAACAAATTTAGTATATTAGCATAATTATTTAGCTTGGCAATGCAGCCAGTGTTTTGGGCATGCTTCCGTCTGGTACTGGTCTGGAACAGTCGAGTTACCTGTAGGCCGTTTGTAATGGTCCTCAGGTAATCTGACTGATTCCTTTGTACATAGTTAGTTTAACTGTACATGTTTAAAAGTAAAGTAATTATTTACAACTTAAACAATAAAATTATCTAGAAAATTAAATATTGCGAGTCCTAAGATAGCTAATTGATTAGTTATTTTGCGGAAATCCATTTTTCAATATAAATAGCCTGAAAATACAGCGATATGTAGTAAACATTCGCTAAATGCACTTTTAAGCTTGCGGCGCAGCGCTCGGCAGAGGGCTCGTCAGTTGGCAGCAAGACTATATTTCCTGAGGATGCCTCGTGTAGAGGCGAAATACGAGTCGATTTGATATTATTTTTCAAACTATTTTTTTTTTTTTGCGGATTTTTAATAAATATCACTGTGTTTTCAGGTTATTTCTGTTGAACAATGCGAGTCTTGTCAAACAAGGCGAAAGAAAAAACAACGTCCTGAAAATCAGACAAGAGCTACTACATACTAGTTAGATGTGTGTATGTAGTGAAACCATGCGATAACAGTGAAGTCAGTGGCACTCCAGTAGTTTCGTTTGCGGAGTAAGCCTTCTGTGCGTAAATGACCTATTCGATTTATGATTTTTAAGTCCTCATCCGCTAGGGTTCCACACAAGTTTACACAATCATTTATTTATTTATTTATTTATTTAATATTTACATTGCCATTACAGTATAAAACCAAGGCGACAAGGAAATAGAACAAACAATTACACAAAACAAGCTAAAAACATGAACCATAACAATCAATAATAATTGGTCTTACTTAAAAATAACAAAAGAGTTTCTGTGAATTTCGTCAACGTAATATTGAAAATATCAATATCTTCGGCTGTGTGAAGACAGTTAATTGTACGAAGGGCCCGCGTGAACGGGGACTCACCCAGGAGGTTAGTTTTCGCCCTCGGGATAGCAAGTAGCCTAGGTCGTCTGCGTGCGTATACATACTTATCAGGTACGTATAATCCTATGCTCATCAATACCTGCGGGTTGTGTATTATGCCTCTAAGTAGACGGAAAATGTATGTTATTAACATCATTTCCCGTCTTATTTGAAGTTTGTCGTAACCTACCATGCCAAGAACAAATAGTGTCGGGTACATTAATGGGAAAAAGGGGTAAACTCCATATAACTTTAAGTACAGGAACCTTATGAATTTGTTCTGCATTTTTTCCACCATATTATTGTATTTTTTCTCGTGAGGACTCCATATCATGGCTCCACACTCTAATCTGCTTCTTACTAGCGCGTTATATAGCACTTTAATAGTGCCAACATTATTAAAGTCACTGCTTTGGCGTAGTATCATATTTATTTTACCGTAGACTTACTACTACGTATTGAAATCTCTAAATAATAAATTTAACCGCCTAGTCCAGCGGTCCCGTGTAGGTACCTACAATACTGTGCTTGGTTTGGTTGGTGGTAGGACTTTGTTTAAGTCTGCCTGGCTAGCAACCACCATCTTACTTAAGTCTGTCGCCATAACAACAAATATTAATTGTTGTTCATTGTAAGAAAGCCAGTTCCTCAGTGTGTTAAGGATTATAATGCGCTTCAGTCTAGTTCCGGGTGAAGTGATTTTTGCACTAATTATGCTCTATGTACGCAGAGTTTTTTAAGCATAACCACGAACGTGAATTCGATTATGTGTACGCTACCATAACGGACACAGCAGTTTGGCTTCCGCGAAGCACACTCGACCACCCAGCAGCTCGCAAGAGTAGCGGAAACTATTTCTCATGGCCTGAACCTGCGAGAGTCTACAGGCCTTTTTATTTTAGGTATTGAGAAAGCATTTGACACAGTCTGGCATCAAGCTCTGATCCACAAACTGCTGAAAATAGGCGTTCCAATTTCAATAATAAAAATAATTAAATCCTACTTAACCGACAGATCCTTCAAGGTGCATATAAATAACGTACTCTCCAGACCTAGATTAATTTCAGCCGGGGTACCCCAGGGTTGAACCCTGGCCTCAGCTTTTCTTGCTTTACCTCAATGACATACCTATACAAACACGAACCAATCTCGCCTGTTTTGCCGATGATACAACATAGTTCACATCTTCCAAAGACCTTGATTTTATCATAGATCGCCTTTAACTCTCACTGGATCTATTGACCACCTTTTTCCAGAAATGGAAATTCAAAATAAATGCCTCTAAAACAGAGGCAATTATGTTTTCAAGGCATTGGTCGTTGCCTACCCGAACCCTCAAAATTCAAGGTTTTGACATTCCATGGAGTCGTTCTGTAAAGTATCTGGGTACCATACTGGACATCAAACTAAACTCGACTCAAAATTCTCAAAAATTGAGACTTAAGGGCATGAAGGCTTTGAATACACTGAGCCCTATCTTGAATAGAAGGTCGTGTCTCAGTAGCAAAACAAAGCTGTACCTATCGTACCTTAGTACACTCCTGTATAACTTATGCCCAGTATGGAGCAGTACATGCCCTACTAACTTAAACAGTTAACAAGTTGTCCAAAACAAAGCGTTAAAATACGCATTTAATACTCCTTTCCGAGCAAACCTCCAAATATTACACACTAATATTAAGTTCCCCATTAAGACGCAGTAAAAGTAAAAATAAATATTTATTAAACATTTTTAAGACGCGTAAGAAAAAATTATCTACATCGACAAATAAAACAGATACAAGTTACCCCATCACTTGTTTCTTCAGTGCGATGATTGCCATACCGCAGTGGCCCGCGCAGGTACGTCAGTATTGCACGCGGCGCGTGCGACTCGCGATCTTATTATGCCCTATTTTTAACCTAGGTATGTCAATAAATGCAAAGCTTATCTAAAGATTGCATAGTTTCGAGGAAATTTACCTCATAGTTAAATTAAAATTATATTTCTAAGTACTAGTGCCAATACAAGTTTAGCTTAAAGTTTTTAAAAGCGAAACAGCTTTATATACGTGTTATTGCCATATGATTGTTACGTTCTAGGATTTAATTCACACTGGATCAGTATCATATACTGCAGTGTGAAATAAAGAACTTTTGAAATTGAAATTGAATTGGGTGAAATGCGCTTACCTTCGGTCTTATCATAATTTGAAGCCTTTAAATATATTATAAATTCGAAAGCTCTGTTACCTCATCACGCGCATAAAGTTCTCGCCGTGCCATGGGGAAGATAGACTATTATTTAGTACTACTACTATTTTGTTTACCCGGATATCACGTGAGCGAAACCGCGGGCGGGGAGGCCATGCTAGTATATAATATAAATCTCATGGTAGGTACACAGTTTTATGTCGTGGTTGAACACCACACAAAATGAATAAAGCGGCTTATACAAATGCGCAGGCTCTCGCTGGTCGAATCAAAGAGCTTATTATAATTTCTATATGATACGCTCCCAGTCAGATTACTTTGGTTGCAAATGACATATTGCTCCGTAAAGTGTTTAGTTTTAATTTGAGAAATACAATTTAATTTGATAAAATTTTGCTGACCAAAGCTTTGTTCTGAAATCGTCTGACTTGACTTGTAACGAATTAAATAAATAAAAATTACTAGACATTTTACACAACTCCACAAAGCCGTAAACTAAATAAAGCTTGTTATATTGGAACTATATAACGGATAATATTAATACTTATTTTTCGTAAATACATAAACAACCAAGCACTACCACACAAATGTTTGTCCTGGGAGGGAATAGAACCAACAACCTACAGCGCAGAAGGCAATGCTACAATACCAACTGAACTGTGAGGCTTGTTATTAAATAGGTAGGTTTACTTCTAGCCGAATACTAGATGAAAACAAAATGAAAACTAAATTTGTATAAAATGCTTTTTCCGAATATTGATTTAAAAAAACGAATGAAAACAAAAGCATCCCAACTAATTTGATGCAGATAAAATGTTATGAATAAAACATGGTCGGCTTTTAATTTTGAATCATAAAAATACTGGGAGGATTTTCACGCTCAACTCTTACAACGGACGAAAACACTGATTTAATGACCCTAATTGCCTTCTTTGTTTGAGTAAAAATATAGCAAAAACGGTGATAGTACAATTAGAAGTGGCCAAATGATTATTTATTTATACTTTATTGCACAAACAAATACAGTTTAAAAGCGAGCTTAACAGTAAAAAGATTTCTCTTCGCGCAAACTTAGGTAGCAAGGAACAAGATCAAATAGAAATTGTTTAATTTAATTAAATGCTCTTGTCTGTTTTTCCATAGGAACGAAACGTATATTTTTTTTAATACAACTACTTAGTATATCTACGGAACAAGCAAGTAGCCCACCTGATGTTAAGTGCATCATGCCTATACTACGCCTTACTGCGTAGGTCACATCCACAAAGAACTTGAGGCATGAAGGCGTTAAGCCTCGCGTGCCCGTAATTTCACCGGCAACTATGCCCTTCAAAGCGGAACACAGCAATGCTGCTTGGCAGCTGAAATAGGTACCCTTTGGAGTAGGAGCCTTTTACAAGGCGCTCTACTACTCATAAAAGCAACTGTCAAATCTCTGCTTAAGGTCACAGGGTTATATACGGTTTTCGGTAAATTGTAGCTTCAAAACACATCGTAGTTTTCGTTGGTGTAAGGACTTTATTCAAGTCCTGGCTAGCTACCACCATCTTAAGAATTCTAAAATTAATGTGTTCCGGCATTTAGATTAGATAAGTTAGCCAGTTCCTCAGTTTGTTGAGGATTCCGGGTGAAGTGCGCCTCCACCTTCGGTCTTATCTTAACTTATTACCAGGTGAGATGAAGTCCAAGCGCTTTTTTATTCGTGTTTCTTTGTAAGACTTGTTTCTTACAAAAAAAAAATTGAGTAACCTTTCAGAATAAGAATTATATCGATACAACTAATCTTATCAGAACCAGGGGCCTAACCACAACCTCTTGAAGCATTCTCGTTTTGATTTTTATCCAAACACTTTATATAATTATAGAATATATCCATAGAATTACAATAAAAATCGTGCGTAGGTTGCATGCCTGGGCCCAACTCCCAGGCATGCTCTCAGTGACAGGTGTATGTTGCTAACACCGAGTGCACTCCCAACCAGTGCCTCATAAGGTAGCCATCCGGCCACGGACAGGAGGATTGGTACTTACTTATTGTTTGTGTTGTGCGAAATACGCCGCAGAACTGAGTTCACTTGCAACTCAAAACCTTTTCTTTTTATCAAACAATGATATGCGATTAGTTGATTGAATCAACTCGTTGCGTTAGTGTTAAAGTCGCACCTGTGTTAAAAACGTGGGCGGGAACATTACCTGTAAAATATTCATATTAATAAAGAAGAGAAAACTTAGGACCCCTTTTAAAAATTAATGCGCGCAAGTGTAGAAAACAGTTTTAATAGAACCGATTTTTTTTTTTTTTAAATAAATACGTCCCATTTGTTGGACGCAGGCAAGTGACTTATCCGCGGACTCTTAGCTTGCTTGCAAGGGGAAGTTTGCTGTAGCGTTATTTATCAACGGATTTGAATTAAATTTGAAAGACACACACACACACACGGATTTAATTCTACACAAGATGTTGTGAAAAAATAAAAGGGGTAGAGGAGGGAGAAAAGGGGAGAAGTTTGCTGTAGGATTAAGTTTTTGTTTTTTATTCGTCAAATTAATGGCTACGTATACCAATCAGATTACGCAGTCCTCTCCTTCTTTGCGAGACGAACTCGTACGACAGCAAATTTGATCTCCTAGGATCAGGGGAACACGAGTAATCACTGAAGTGAAAGAGGATTGGTTATTGCATGGTTATAAGGGCTCGCGAGGTCTACTGTTCTTACAGAACCTATAAAAAACCAACGTACGAAGCCGCGAGCGAAAGGCTTAGGTCCAAAATAAAACAATAGTATACTTACGTGCGTGAGTATACTCCTACCTCCACTTCTCGTTCAACATGACGCGTAATGTAGCTTATTATAAAGAAAAACTTGGATGATAACAGCTGAAAATTTTCAAGGAGATTTTTATGCTGCGTCTAATCGAAGACTTTGCATCCATCATCCTTTGTCTGCTTAAAGCTTCCGCCCGTTCCTCGCCGAGGCCGCGCATGTCTGGCCATTCCAAGCAGCATTCATTTTACTCCACTCTTGGGGTGAACGGTCAATTCATTTAAAAGCATTTTCTAGTTTACGGCAACACATTTCGCAGTAAACAGATCGCTCGAATTGCGGATCCATTTAACGGGGGATTTATTTAATCGCGAGTTTCCTTTAATAGATCTCATTTTAGCACGCATAAATCAGTCTCACCGTTTTAATTTAAAATTGAATCTTCTTAGGGCGAGCTAAGAGCGAATGAACAAGGAGCGAGTAACGAGAACAATGATTTTTTTATTTTTATTTTAGTAGAACCGAATTATCACCGTAGATGTCGGTGGTAATTCGGTGGCAGTCTTCCAGGCTGAAGTGCGAATGGGCGGGCCACGTCAGTCGAATGCCTGCTGATAGATGGACGAGATAGTCGAGGAAGGCCTAGAAAACGTTGGCGTGACGACCTGCAACCCGGAACCCGGAGTGGTGGGAAACGGTGGATGACTGCAAGTTCGGGAAGGATATGGGCCTTATACCTTAGCCCTGCAGTGGGACAGTATAGGTTAAAAAAAATATTGTTTGCAGCCTTAACACCAACCGGGTGATAGATGGAATACTTAGGCCTAAAGATTACGGACAAGCAGAATGAGAAAAAAACTTATGCTCAATGCACAAGAGCACTTTATTGTGTCGGATTCCAGGAGCGAGCACTTTCGAGCAAGAAAGAACGCTCAAGGAGGCCTATTAAATGATTTTGTAATTTTTTGGTTTTAATAAGTGGCGGAGAAGAAAAGCCGCCGTTTTCATTGAACCCAAAATGAAACAAAGTTAAGTAATTAGGCCAGGTAACGTTCGCACGCTTTTGTGCCGCTTACATCAACCGGGCGAACATTAAAGAGCATTCTTAGAACATTTCACAAAATCTTTGCAAACATTAGTATAACAATTAAGGAATTAAGGAATGCTTTATCTCTGTTGACACCATGAATTTGCTAAAGAGTATTCGCACTCCGCCTATTCCCAGTAGTTTTACCAAGTAGTCTTACCAGTTAAACTACTGAGAACTTTCTTCCCAACAGATTTAGGAACTGATGTAAGACTTCGCTCGTGTTATTTTTTCCCATTCGTTTTATATATGACTAGCTTTTAGCCGCAACTTCGTCCGCGTATTAGTTTTTGTAAGAGGCTCAAGTATTATTTTATGATAAATATATATATTTGTTGGATATCTGGATAAATTTGGCCGGTTAGCTGCTACATGATGTGCAAACACGCACACCGAGGGTTCTGACTTACATTTCCAGACAAAAAATGCAGGCTTTTTGAAGTCTTAGTGCCGGTCCGGCTCACGCCTAGCCAGATTAGATTATTTATTTACCTCAAAGAAAGCTCTATACTCACACCAACTTTGTTATTATATATGTCGGAAATAAAAATTAATAAAACACGTTTCACGTATGGGAACCCCCTTTATTGTGTATGATATAATGTGTAATAGATGTTTATTTACAAAATTATTAAAAACCTAAAAAATGCCATAATATGCCCTCGAAATTTTAAGTCTGTATGACCAGCGGTTTCGGCTGTGCGTTGTATCTAGTTGATTCAGTCAGTTAGTCAGAACTTTTCCTTCCTTTTCCCGCTACGTCCATTTCTCGGTACGTCAATTAGCCCGCTATGTCTTTTTCCCGCTAATGTAACGCACACCGAAGGTTTCGACCCACATTTCCAGGAAAAAAAATGCCAGTTTTATGCAGTTTTTATAATTTATTGGTATACCTTGAAGTAAGCACTATAATCAAACCAAGTTTGAAAAATATAGGTTTTACCGTTTTTAAGTCAGACCTATAACAGCACTTTATAAAAACGTTCTTTGTACGTGCATTTTTTTTTATTTTATGATTATATTTTAGGATATTTGGTATGATAATACATATTCTCTGAACATTTCAACCTGCTACCTGTTACAGGTCAAAAGATTCTTTGATGCCTCTTTGAAAGTTGTTTCCTTAAATATATGACCCTCCTACCCTCTATTTTTGAAAATTATGAAATACCCTAACATATGCCATTGCTTATTTTTTGTGGGCAATCTGTAAACGAATTTTCAAACGGCTATCATATACGATTTCGGAGATATGCCAAATTTCACTCTGAACTTTGAACCCCATTTTAACCCCTTGGGGTGCGATTTTACAAAATTCTTAGCCAAACTTACTGTACCAAATTTCAAGTCTGAACGACCAGCGGTTTAGTTGTATCTAGTTGAATCAGTCAGTCAGTCACTCAGGACTTATCCTTTTATGTATTAGATTTATAAAATCACCTTTATGTGGTGGACGACACGCGGTAGGATGGACGTGAGGTTGTGTTCCGGTAAATTGTTACTTCCTGATACCGAGAGCCAGTTATGTCAATTTAGGAACCTCAAACAATCAATCATTTTCATTTATGTAGATAAA
Source organism: Venusia cambrica (assembly GCA_951394065.1). NCBI lineage: Eukaryota > Metazoa > Arthropoda > Insecta > Lepidoptera > Geometridae > Venusia > Venusia cambrica. Next base: position 4,030,568 of record OX596060.1, on the reverse strand, counting down.
CATTACGTTCATAAGGCTGATAATATAAATTAAATTACCTACTTCACCAACTCATTAGCGATAACTGCTAGACAGAGCCTCTAGTAAAAAAAATTGGGTTGTGTTTCAAATGTGACTGGCTAGCTTCCACAAGTCCTACAGACTTAGGTAAGACCTAAGTCTGTAGCCATAACATTTTACAAATTGTTGTTCCGGCAAGATAACCACTTCCTCAGGCTGTTGAGAATTCCAAGTGAAGAGCGCTTCCACCTTCGACATTATCATATAACTTGAAACCAGGTGAGATGAAGACCATACGCTTACCCGTAGTACAAAATAATAAGTAACAAAGGTAGAGTTAGGTAGAGTCTAAATAGATACATCACATCAACATCCATTAGTGTCCACTGCTGGACAGAGCTTGGCAGGCGGATAAGTGATCGCAGTAAAGGTGTAGATAATACAGAAGCTGCTGCCCTTGTTCTGGCAAGATCCCTTAGTCGGTTTTTATGACATCCATGGGCTGAATTGGAGAGGTCGAGTCTTAAGCCGCGACCACCACGGCTAAAGATACAATGTTGTATTGTTGTTATTTCCTCTAATTTCACATTCTTATGCACACAAATCTTAATCATTCTATTAGACCATGCCTGTAAGGTTTTACAGCTGTGAAATAAAACAATTTAATCTTTCGACTTGATTTATTTTCATAATATTCAACTGTTGACAGAATAACAAACGATCTTACAATATCCAATTTGTACACAATGACTTAAGAGAATATGGCAACATTCGTATATCAACAATAAAAACATGATGGTGGTGTTACTATTAACGTTTTAGGGCAGATCCACACGATACCAGAAATCAATGCACTGCGATATGACAATTGATAAATTTATGTAAATACTGGTACACCAAAAGCAGGAGATAGCATCTCCTTAGTGATCAACTCTTATAAATAACATCTTCCAACTCTTCTAGATAACATTTTCTGAGATATGATTTGCATCGCCTGTAACTAAGCATTTTGATATGGCTAATTGTAGTTTTGGTATTGTAAGTAGCTATTAACTCGAACCGTTCGAGTTACTCACAGAAAGTTACTGCGCCAATTTTTGTCCGCATAATATGGGCTGTGTTCAGAGTTAGTAGGATTAGTGCGATTTATTAGTAACGTGCAGAATGGCCCTAAATAACCTGAGTGCAGATCGGAAGTCATGAGTTTTAAGCGCAAAAAGTCTCAGTTTAATCTAAATGTTTAAATACGTTGCGTGACTAACTGATGACAGACTGTACAAAATGAAACAGATCTTCAATCATGTGCTACCAAGAATATTTCAGGATACCTTCCTTAATATTAATAATTGTCTTCTGATTAGAGGAGACAAAGTCCCGGATGGGCTTTAGTTAGGAAAAAAAACTTGTTATTGGTACATATGAGAATTAGGTTAATTATATGGATTGAGTAAAAAAAAATATACGAAAAATATCAAATGCTTAGCAAGCTGTAAAGTTAAAACTATAATTATATAAGTTCATCAAGTACATAAACTTAAAATGTAGAGAAGATAAAATTTATTCAATAAATTGACATCAATATGATTTGACGTAAAATACTATTCACAATAAATTAGCATGTCTTTCAATTACATAGAAACAGATTTACTCCTTAATTCTCGTAACAATATCTCCTACATTAACATATCGAAAAAGAGTTTAATATGAGACATCGTATATTATTTAAACCCACAAAAGGATTTGAGACTTCAATTGTTAGATATGTTGCCTAATTCTCATTCACTCGACATAATTATGGTCTCGACAATGCATTATTATCTCACTGTCTGTGTCGAAATGGCGCGAAACTACGGATCAGTCAACTTTACATTGCATGTAAGTCTAAAAAAGCATGAAAATTAAGCCCCATATCTGCTTTTCCGTAAGGTTTCTTGCAGATGGATTCTTCTAAATCAAAAATTCGAACTCATACATACTTTTCATATTTTATACAAAGTCATGACAACACATGCAAGTGACCATATTACATAATTTTTATCCAATATTTAGTAAAACAGGATTGTACTAACAAAATATTACGTTATTCTAAAGAAATATCATGTAGAACATGGCTTAAAAGCTATAATATGTTAATTTGAAAACAGACTTCGTTCGGATTTAAGCTTTTGTTAAAATTGAAAGCACGTCAATGGAATCACGAATGATGTGTGTTATGTTACAAACTAATTATAATATAATTATTACATATTCTTGTATCTCATAATAGACCGAAAATCAAGGCTCTAGCACACAAACGCGGTTTAATATAATACACGCAAGCATCACGATAATTGCGTCAACCGTTCTACATTAACGTTTATCGAAAGCATCGTAATGGAACCTCATACTTCATATAATTTAATTGCAACTGTGTGTGAGAGCCTTAATATTTCTGTCTGCAGATGGTATAAGCATATAAACGATCAAACTATTCAATATCATACTATTTTAACTTCTTTTTTAGTAAATTATTTCAATGAAGACGAACGACAAAGTTTCGAGCTAGCTCTTACTCAGCCATTTAGATCCGGGGCAATATTTAAATGGCTGATTGTGTGCATCCAAAATACATATGTGTTGCTGGCAACTTTATCATACCAAACATTATCGCAGGTAAGGAGATAGAGAGAGATTTAGACCGAAATAAGAGGTTTTTTTTCACCTTATTATATATATTACATATATAACCATATAATGAACGTCAGAATAAAAGGAGGTAAAAATTCATGACGCATTCATGTCGGCATGCAATATCAGAGACCAATTTAATTTTATTCATCATACTTTTACCATCGTATTTTTGCAGTTAATAAAAACATGTAGGTATATTATTAATTCTCGTACAGAATTCAATTAAATTAAAATAGAGGTGGAAAATTCACGGCTCAAATATTAACTTGCGTCGAATTTCCAGCGCATTTGATAGAGTTTAAAACTCGTTACTGCGACGTAGAAAATATTTTTTATTTTAAAATGTAACATAGTTCTTACTAAAAATACAATATCTTAGCAGATTGCTGTTTTCAGCTCTTCACAATACTAAGTTTTTAAAACAATTTGGATTGTGATGATCCTAACGCGAATTAATATTACGACAAATATGCGTTAAAATAGAACGACAAATACTCTAAAATGCTACCTAAATATTTTCAACAAAAACAACATTATTCAAGTCTTAGTATAGAAATAGAGCAACGAACGCCCATATACAGAGTGCGAAAAACATTTTAGAAAACCTCGCCGTAAATACGTAACGACATTCATAATTCAATGGCTTCATGAATATGCAACAGATTTGAAATAAAAAATTGATGAAATTACAAAGGTCGAGTCTAGACAAAGCCTTCGCAATAACCATACATCGATGAGGTAGAAAATAAAAGGGCATTGTGATAACATTTTCTAGCTGTTTTTTACACTCTGTATATCGTGAAAACCAACCAATGTAAGTTGTAAACGTGGGCCTCATTAACAACATCTTATAGACATGTATTGTAACAACAGATTTAAACCATGTAAGTTGTAAACGTGGGCCTCATTAACAACATCTTATAGACATGTATTGTAACAACAGATTTAAACCCGCCTGTCTTGTTCTCTCGTATCGAACTACTTCTAGTTCGTTGAAAAACCTGATGCCGAGACCAGACGCTGCTTCCACTCAGCTTTCAACACCAGCACGTTAAACAATCTGATATGGAAAACGACCTACTCTACAGTTTACTTGTGCGCCGAAAAGGAGGTACAAGGAAGACAAGAATCCTAAAAAATATCTAAAAAGTTTTTCAACGAACAACAACTCGCGGTTCACGCAAAATACATTTACTCGTAATTAGATCACATCAGAATTAATGAATAAAAGTTAGCAGTGCTCGACATTATTACACGGTGACACTTCAAATACATTGATACGAAATATAAAAATATTTACATCATTCCCTCTTACCTACTCGTAATTTTAGATACGTTTCGGTTCCCCGCAGGTGGCGTATGTTTGTGGCCGTAGTGTAAGTGATTGAACACATTTATTTCACACTGTGAATGCCCAAAGCTTCGTTCCCGAAATGCCCGGGCATTTTTCCGGGATGGAAAAGTCTTTATCACTCTGGGGCGTGCTTCCCTTATTAGATTCGTGTGAAAAAAGGAACAATAACAAACACCTTATGCATTTATAATAGGACAATAATACAGTATATTTTTTTATGATCGCTGTTTTTAGAGTTCCGTACGCAAAGGGTGCCAGCAGGACCCTATTACCAAGCCTCCGCTGCCCGTGCGTATATCAGCGGGCTGTATCTCATGATCCGTAATGGGAAGTGAATTAAAAAGGCATTTATATAAGAAACGTAATTTATGTCTTGAAATGTGGATCGGAACCCTCGGATGTTCGCACTTGGCCGGTTTAATATATAACACGTTTATCGACTATATTATTCAACGTCCTTAAGCTTAGCTTGAGATCAAATGACATAATACCTGTTCAGATGTAGGCAACTAACATGTTAAGTTGATCACAATTTCGTCGAGTATTTCGACAGAAACGCGTATCCTTTTGTCGTACAAGTACTTTGATCCCGACTAATCCGCGTGCGATAAGTAGATTCACAAAATAAGCACCTGCGGGTAAAGGAAAGTCTCCTAATCGCATATCAATGTGCCCCCATATCGTACACAAAACATATTTATCATAAAAACATCGGTTGCTCTATAAGAACGCCATCAGCCTTCACACACGGCTGTCTATATCGACAGGGCAGCGACTCTCGTTCGACTTTTCACTGAATTTTTCGTCGCGTAGCGTAATAATGACCGTCGAGACGTGGATCTCGCAGGCCTATCGAAGCTACATCAAAATCGCTACAAACTCTTGTAATACTGTAAAATACCCATTACGATAGATCTTCATACGTCGACGAACACTTCAAACATCTCAATAGACTGTAAGACTAGGTATTAACGTTTATAAATTTCAGAAAAGACCTATCTATAACGCTACGATAACTACTGCTTTTACAACAATCCGATCCAGTCATATCGTTACCACATTTTTGAAATTAAACTTATTTCGATACACAAAAAGAATATAATATCTTGTTTTGGCCGTATTTTACCACTTTATTAGATATTATGCATTGTTCGACGATACACAAAGGTACAGCCTTTCAACCCTCGAAGCTGGCTCAGCATTCAAGAAATTAAAAGTTGTACCTGAAAAGCCACGGCTGAGCGGCTTTCAATACTTACACCCGATACAAAGGGAATAACAAAACAAGCGCCGAACTGAAAACACGTCGCGTCAACATCGAATACTTAATTAATACAACATGGTTAACGAGTAGCTTTGGTTAACCGAAGAATACCTGCGATCTATATCCGCCATGTTTACCAGTTTTACATAATTACGAGAGTACCACTCTGCACGCGAGCTCCTTGCGTTTTTCCCTGTAACATTACATATCCTGCTAGAGTAGGTATCGGCAGTGATTATAAATCACTCGATATTCAAACTCGGTTTTTCTTCTCGATCTGTGCTCGGACTCTTACTTTTGATCGACAAAACATTCCCCACTTTCGATCGCCGACGAGTCATGCTAATCCATTGTCCTGTGTAAGCGAAAAAAACGAAGCGATGCGACGCAACGCTACTATTTGCAATCAGAATGTGCAAAATAGTATTTTGCATAGAGCGGTAATTGAGACGGCAAGCTACGACAAATAAAAGGGAGGAAAAGTGCACCGTACTCGAACTTTGTATGATTGATAAGTGACAGGTATACACAGATAGCCTCCAAATAAGTTAACCTAACAAATTCTTAGTTAATCCAAATTTACGTTGATCGTATTAGTATTTATATTTGTAATTTTCAAAAGCGGTTACAATAATCAGCGTTCTGTGTTTTTATTTCCGTTATCTTACGACTCTTATGCCGTCAAGAAGAGAATAAATAGCTCAAAGGGCTTCAAAAACCTCATTCTTGTCATTGCAAGTTAAGAGGTCCCGTTCAAATAAAAAAAAGTCAACCCTTAATTCTTGTTGATATCTTGATTTGCTATTTTCAAAAGCGGTTACGTATTACGATCGATACCGCAGTACTTTTATTCCAACACCTATGATTGCAATAAAGAGGGTAAGCCTTCACGCGTCGCCTAGCGTCGCGTTACCTCGTCCTCGAAGGACAAAGGCTCAAGCTATCATTGCCAACCGTCTGAAAGTTCTCGAACTTCGCCCGCTGAGTTATTAGATCGCGTGCTCTCGCGACAGCATTGCCGATAAGGATATTTCCGCGGAACTTTTAAAGGCAAGATTTACTATGCGATTACATCAGAGAAGAGAACGCATGGAGCTTACGAGTAGAAGCACTGTTGGGTTCAGAGTACGCACATGTGACCAGTCAGATGACATGACGACGCTAGCATCTATTTATAGTTGTTGCAATGATAACTGTTCAATATTAATATGAGGAAGAGCGCCATAAATGGCCTGTGTTCTCTAACGTTTTGATACTTTGCGAGCTTACACGCGCTCACTGGCATCAATAGTCAAAGTATTCAAATCATGATTTGACCTGGGCATTTTCATAGCGTTCATCGGCAGTAGAAGCAACGTAAAGTTATTATATTTTTTCTAGATCACTTACCTTAGTGATTCATTTTTTAATTTTTTTTAGCTTAACCTTTAGCAATGTACTGAAGCTAAATCGGATCGGTTTATTTAAAGAACACGGATAACTATCGTTATTATACTATTTCACTTGAAGTTAAATTACGAATATGTAGACATTTCTGTATCACATGTGCGTAAAACGATGCCTAGCGTAACAACGGTACTTGGCTGTTTCTACCTGGTTTCTACGCGTCTTCATGCATTTGGTTGAACAGGTAGGTTTCATCAAAGATGTACTTCTTAAGAGTCTCCTTTGGAAGGTCGTCCAGCTCCATTGCGAACCGGAACGGTTCTTCGGCCACCGGCTGTAAAGGAAAAACTATTGTATTGGCTGTAAAATAACTATTGTACGATTAAAATATGGTTACTTATCTGCGTCCATGAGAACTTTTTTTTTTTACTGTCGACAGGGATGTGCTTGACCTTTATCTCACCAAATTTAAGGTTATTTATTTTAGGTAAGATGGTGGTAGCGGCAGCAGGCGGACTTTGTTAAAGTCCTACCACCAACCAAACCAAAGCACAATATTGTACTCCCCTGGGATCGAACCCGGGACCTCTGGATCTGACACCAGAAGGCGAACCACTAGACCACAGAGGCGGTTAAAAACATCCTGAATGTTGACATCTTTTGTTATCGTATTTGTGTATATGTTACGATATTACTCAAAACTTTGTAGTGAGATCAGCGGGAATATCTACATATATTCTTAGTATTTTGTATGATCCTTATCATAAAAAAATACTATGTATTGACACTTATATATACCTCTACAAGTATTATATCTGTAATCTAGTTCACATATTACAAGCATTGCCTAATTTGGGGCTCGATGGTGCAGTCAGTGCAGTGTGAAATTAATGTCCTGTAATATTTATCTGATTGACTGATCATGTAGGTACTGATCAAAAAAAGACTTCGATAACATTTTCAGCTACCTTTTCAAGTATAGGACTTGTGCACGAATATACATATAGTATTTCGAAATTTCTAATCAACGAGATAGTGGAAACATTATTGACTGCCACCGGGACCATAGTTCGTGATTCACTCTGGTCATAATCGTAATAACGATGACATAAGTCATAATTTTGTCACGTGTTAGAAGTCCCGGGTTACCTAGTATTTCAATCAAATTAACGGTATCTTTTAGTTTCTCTATAGATAAGTGTAGCATGGATGGTAAGTTTTATTTATTTAAGAAAACCTAGACTTAAAAACTATAGTTTGTCTCCCAAAAAAAAAATATCGTGCTGATACAGGGTTGCCGCACAATAAAGCTGTCAAACTATAGCAGTAATATTCTCCTACAATACAATTCCGTGTGTTTTTCTTGCGCGTCGTAATAATTCATTTATGAGGGTCGAATGAAACGTAAATCTATGTTAATTTGTCCATTAATATGTAATATGTAAGTTCTGTTTCTGTGGTTACATTAGTTATTTTAATTGGGCGAAAACCATTTCATTCAGCCGGGGCCACTTTATAGCTTTTGGTGGTTATACCAATTACTGTGATATCTCCTTTGTTGAAGTTACGCTAGGAGGTCTCGTATTTTTTTATTCATGGATGCTAATATCAATCTTGAAGATAATAAAGATCGTTTTGGAGTTCACTTCAAAAAAATGAGGAAGCTCTCAATTCGTCGGAATCTTTTTCCTTCTTTATGTATGTATGTTCGTCGATTACTCGAAGACGAACTGGACCGATTTGGAAAATATTTTTTTTATTTTGAAAGGGTTGTTCTTCACAGGTTGTCCCATCGTCATCAGGTCTGGATCTGATAAGGGATCCTGGAGAAATCGAGGGAACTCCTCAAATATTATAGGCACACTTTTTTTTATAGTACGACGGAGAGGTTTTTGACCTTCATCTCACCTGATATTTCAAGATATGATAAGGCCGAATGTGGAAGCGCACTTCACCCGGAATCCTCAACCACTTGAAGCGATTTGGGTATTTTTTAGGTGTAGTACCTTAAAAGAAAGGAATAAACGGCCCCTGTCATCTGATCAGGACCTGATGATGAGATCCTGGAGAAATCGAGGGAACTCTTTAAATATTCTAGACGCACTTGAAGCGATTTGGGTAAAGTAAGGAAAAACGGACCCCTTATAGGACCACGCGTCTGTCTGTCTGTCCGTCCACGTGTCATCAAAATAATTGGAAAAAATACGTCATCCAGGTGGTAAACTTAATTGTATAATATTCTTCATTGAAGTCGGTTTTCTTTTTATTAATATATTCTATCTATACTATCTATAAGCTGGCGTAAGTGTAATCTACCTCTTAGCGGTCTACCCGGGCAACGGATACGCTGGCTTTTGCTAGCGGTCACGGAATAATGAAACACAACACTGGTGGTATGACCTGTAAAGCTCCACACCTACTCCTTGTACGGGAATGCGCTTGGCCTTCATACCTGGTTACAAGTTATGATAAGGCGGAACGTGGAAACGTATCCTTTTAGTTGGTGGTAGGACTTTGTTTGAGTCCACCTGACTAGCTTACGGTGGTACGGTGGACTAGCAGAATTAGGTAAGATGGTGATCTTACCTAATTCTGCAACAATTCTAAAATTGTTGTGTTCCGCCATTTAGAGGTTCTTACCTCCTCTAGATAGTTCCTCAGCAAGTTGAGGATGAAGTGCGTCGGCATCATCGGCCTTATTTTTACTTGTAACCAGGTGAGATGAAGACTAAGTCGTATAATAAAAAAAACCTAATTGGTCTATGGAACTAGCGGTAAGATACGCTAAATGTCGAGACACAACAATGTCGAACTGTTGTCATGGCGATAGACTCGCGTAAGATGTTGGTATATAGCCAGACGGACATGTACAAAATCCTACCACCAACCAACAAACACACTCTGCCGAAGTCCGGTGCTAAACCGTTTGCCGGGTTCCGTCGGTGCGCGGGAGAACCTATACCTTCAAGGAAAGCAGCTCTATTGTAGACCTCATCCTTAGTTTGGTCAAAAGCTAGACGAGACTAGAGTTCTAGAGCCAACTCATTATTCATAATTATCAAAAGAATTATGAAAAGTGCTGATTACATATAGTAATTAAATAAATAAATATTACAGGACACTAATTTCACACTGCACTGACCATAGAGCCCCAAATTAGGCAAAGCTCACAGCGCTATCTTGTCCCAAACTAAGCATAGCTTGTAATATGGGAACTAGATTACGGATAGAATACATTGATACTTTTTTTTGTTGTAAATACATACTTATCATACAATACAACACCCAATTATAAACTTAATTATAAAATGTCAATAGCGTCGAATTTCCTATGAATTGCGAAACAAGCGATAAGTAATTATCACCCTTGCCAATTCAACGTTACCACCCAACTTTCTGACAGCTTATGAAATATTGGTTAATCAGAAAGCAGTGGCGTAATCAAATATGCATTCTAACTTCTGAATAGTCAAAAGCTCAAATGTTGACTGTTGAGTTTGTTTATACATAATTTGGTTTTATATAACATGTTTCATATAATTTGGGTGAGGTACGTGGAGGTTCCTCTGCGTCCAGTACCCACGAGGTAGTTTTCGGTACAATTACATAATAAGAGAACATAATAAGATAATAGTGATATTTCATTACACCTTACTTGCCTTACTTAAGCACTCTTTTTCTCGAACTCTCTTTATTGAGTGTTCAAAGCTCTCTGTTGCTAACTTGTTGTAATATCCTAAGGTTTTAACATGAAACAAAGGTTGATGACGTTTTGAAAATACCAAGCGTTTTAACCTCTTAACGCACCCCTGTGTTACGAAAACCACTCCTAATAAAAAGTTTAATATATATTTATGAATGTGCAGCCAATACTCTTTTAAATGACACCCCACAAGCCAAAAATCTTCTCATCCGTATTTCTCAAAAACTACCCTAGCGTCAAAAAATCCTCTTACCGATTGATGAGTATTTGTAATATTATCTTTGCATGTTCAAAATTTTGAATTGATCGGATCGGCAATTTTAAAAATAGCAATTAGTAGTAAGTACATTTATTTTATCATGAAAATTTAGACGCGTATCAAAATAACCTCCCAGGTCCCTAAAGGAATTGACTCTAACTATGGTTCAATACCTAGCAAATATTGTGTTCGGAATGGTTCCCGCGCGCGGCTGAAAGTCATACAACAACACATGGCCATGTTAAAGAAAAGTTTGTTGGAAAGAATCCATTAAAACACAGCGTTAATAAAATAAGTTAATATTAATAACATTATATAATATTACATTAGTTCGAAAAACCAATTTTACATAATTTTCTCAGCAGTATATCATTATCTACTCTGTCGAAAGCATTATATAAATCTAAATACAACCTGTAACAGAATATGTGTACTATGCCGAAACGGGGTTATCCGACCCGACTCGTGGAACAACGTTTGTTTTACGACTTTTTGAATTTTGGTTCAAAGTTTTTGGTAAAACAAGATCAAAGTTCTGACACCAACAGCTGGGTTTTTGAGTTGAGACTACCCTAAAATCAGCTGTTTCTTAACCCGCGTCAATGACCTCCGCTCTAGACAGATGAGGCAACATAGCAGAAGGTCACAATCACAAAGAACTAAAAGCGCTTTCACTAACAGAGGAAAATCGTCGAAAAGCCTGGGCTGCTAATGAGACAATCCATTACTAGAAGGTTTAATTTGTCAAATCAATAAGAATTTTATCTATCTGTTAGCTAAAATACAAAATAATCGTTCTAATGTCGTCTTCTAATGTACTTTTGTTCGTCCAATATCGCATTTATCGTCTTTTTGTAACTGTAGGTGCCTATGTAATTTATAAATGTGTATGTTCTATCTAATAACCTACTTTCACGAGATGACTCCAAGTTCTCACTAAAATTGGTTAATCTGTCCTTAATACTCTTTGACACAGACAATTGCACCAACTGATACCTACCTACCTACATGCATAATGCGGTAAAGGAATAGGGTCGTCACTATTTATTGTCATTGAGAAAATTAAAAGATTTGTATGGGAAACTGAAAATGGAAATTCACTATTATCTCCCCACCACAACAAATACTTTTCCTGGTCCGAAAAGCCCCCCCACTGCTTAGTACACATATTCTGTTTCACCTTGTATACAACATCAACCTGCGTACTTCTGTCCAAGTGTTGAGATATCAAATCAACAAGGGTCAACATATTCGTATTCAGAGAACAATTTATAATTTCAGAGAGATTTTCATAACTAAGATAATTTCATGTAAAATAGGTACAGTGTTAAACGTACAGAAAGTTTAACATAAAGGTAGGTAACGCGCAGTTTAAGCATCAGAATCTCGCCACTTCATATTTTGAATTTGTTAGTAGCCAAATTATAAAACCGCAGATTTTCACATTATAAAGCGGATTATATTAGAGAAAAGCTTGTTTTCTCACTTCATCTTTAGTCGCTGCACGAGAATACTCGTTGCTGGTGGGAAAATTAATGCAAATTGGAAGCTCTTTCATGAATCTAATTTCGCCAAACAAAATTATGTTTGTCTGGAAATAATATTACGATCAAATTGTTGAACAACCATATAATAAAACACTTTAACATTGTTGCTCAGCTTTAGGTACGCTAAATATTTTTTTTGGTAAATTGTAACATCGAAACACATCGCGGATAAAAAAATCGCCACTTCTTACAGACCATTTAACTGATCACAACAATACTTTAACCGACTAAATCTTCACAAGCATCACAAGAAGTTCGTTAAGTTACTTATAGAAAATATATGCTTAGAATTTAAAGTATAATGTTGTTATTAATTACATGGTGTGACTAGTACTTTGCATAAAATTCGTACTTACCTACAGGGAACCACCTTAATATCGACGAATACGAGCGGCACTCATCAGATAATTCCGAAAGGAATAAACACAAACATTATAATTTAAAAACCAATTCGAGGTTATAATCACATCAGGCGAAATAGATAACAAAGTACCTCCAAGGAAGTTTAAAGTAGGTAAGAGGCTATTAAAATATTTACGGGCATGTTATGGACGGGTTGATTTCCCAGTAGCGTGCTAAGCCCTTGACTGCAAATTAGGAGATTAGCTTGTTCACACTTGCATAAATAATGCAGAAATTAATTCAGCTTGCGTCATCGCTATAAATACATCGCCATAGAAGAAATTGAACCAACAATATCAACTCGGTACGGAGAAATGGGGTTATTTTAGTGTGATATAAAGCAGATTTGTATTTTATATATTATATCGTATAGAAGAGGACATGCATGCGAGAGGAGTGCATACTGAGTTGACAGCTGACAGAGATTAATGAGAACAGCTTTGCCGACCCCGCCTTTGTGTGGTACAAGAGAAGCTAAAAGATGATGATGTATCTTTAAAAGACTTGTCAATAAGTATGGCGGGTTTTGTACATCCTTATTAAGCCAAGATGTTTGAAATGTGTAAAGTCATCGTGCATATGAAATAGGTAGATTACAAAATAGGTGGTGTCCAATGCAATGTATCTTCGAAGTGAGACGCTTGACTTGTAAACTCGATGGTAAAAATTAAATATTCTACAATCTATTTTTTTTTACCTCCTGTTTCTCCTTCTAAGGTTTCCTTAAGGTCGCCCTTCGTACTTATACACTTTTACTACCAAATGTTTGTATTATTCAATGTTATGTTTGTGTACAATAAAAAAAAAAACGACAAAAAAAAGAATCTGTAAGCAAAACCCGTATCAAAAACAAATTGTGCGTGATACAACTGACAGTTTAAGTTTGTCAGTCACCTATTGAAACAGAACGCTTGTTTTATTTTTTTAGCGTTTTTGTAACATATACACCAAATCAAAGTAACCTAAGTAAAGCAGCTGCTTTACCTAAGCTAGGCGTTCACACAACAATGTTTCATGACCGGAGATAGTGCGAATATTATAATTCAAGTAAGAACTTTTTGCGACGAAACGCGGTTGCGTCCCAGCGCCAAACTTTAGTAATTCAATTATGGAGCCGCACACATAAATGTCAGCGCATTTTTTAGGTCGCTACCAAGGGTGGATAATTACTTTGCCACAACTTAAACGTAAGTGCTTACATACTATAGGGCAAATGTCGCTATCCTGTCCCTTGTGAATAAATCGTGTTTTGAAAAACAGAACGGTTTGTTTTTCTTAATTTGTATTTGACATTCCGAGGGTATTGGGTGGATAACTTATGTTAAGTTAACCCACCCAATACCCCGAATCTAAAATAAAGTTTAGGAAAACAAAGGACCATTTTATATCATTAATACATACTACTTTTACATTTCATTAGGCCTACTTAGGAGCCTAAAGCATATAATATAAGTCTGAGGTATGCTATGTTTGAAATTTAATAATAAATAAATATGAGAGGACATTAATATCACACAACGCCATCTAGCCCCAAACTAAGCATAGCTTGTAATATGGGAACTAGATTATGGATAGAATACATACATATTTTTTGTAAATACATACGTACTAGATGAAAGAACACCCAAACACAGAACAAACATTCACACAAATCACACAAATGTTTGTTCTGGGTGGAAATCGAACCCACAACCTACAGCGGATGATGAGGCTTGTTAAAAGGTCTGGTTACATTGGTAAAATTTTGTTTATTTGTTGACGTAATCTTTGATTTCTGAACCGAACGAACAAGAACAAAAAAAATTAGATCAGTCAACTGAACAAACAAGAATAGAAATCTCACTAGTTCAATGACACAGAAATAGCACAGAAGTTTTTTAGTTTTTTATTGTACGACGGGTAAGCACTTGGCCTCCAACTCACCTGGTTACAAGTTGAAGTTGATAAGGCCGAAGGTGGCTAGTTGAACTAATGGGAATACAGATTTGTTTTTCAATAAAGAAGCTTTAGAGTCTAAAGCCTCAATAGTGAAGTTCCAAGGCCCATATGTTAGACACAAACCCCTATTTCCACTAGTTTCATTGAACTGAAGTGGCCAACTGAACTAATGGGAATAGTTTTATTATTCCATGAAGACGCTTTAGATTCTAAAGCATAACGGCTTATAACATTCCTATTATGATAGGTAATGATGCCTGAGGGGGCGTCACTTATGTTGCAGAGTGTCTGCTTGATTTATTTTAAGAATAACAAGCTTTTTTTCCTGGCTGTTATCTCTCGCTACGTGCACCTTGTCGCAAAGGTATGAATTCTTTATTCGGAGCTCGACGCAACGCTCAGTCACGTTTGGCATCGATCAATCAACGGGAATACTTTGTATGATCGTGACCAGTTTGTCTTATCTCGTCTTGAAAATAGAACTTTTCAAACTGGAAAGAACGACTGCACTCTTTTATCCGTCTTTTATCAATGTAATTTTACGACATCCTGTAGTACGGGACGGTACATCTATATATTAATGCTCAGAGAATCTTCAGACCCCTTTTTGCGCGCACGGAGGAATGTTATGAGGCACAGATAAAGTTCGTTTGGAGGATTTGTTATACGGTCGAATTTTGACCACTGCATGGCTTCTAGTTCTTATAAACATGCATCAAATACATTGACATAAATGCGTTTGACAAACATTTTGGTAAAATGTCATGGTTAAGCCAGACAGCATTTCCTTCGGGACACGTCCTTCGTTTGATGTGAACGAGACTGGCTGTTTTCTAGTTGTCATTTGGAGAAGAAAATAATGTGACGGAAATTCGGTGATGGAATAAGCAAGAGAAAATACGTACGTATCTACATTAACATCAGCTAAACATTTGGTTTGATCTATACGTTCGGGTTTGGGTTTAAAGAACATTATTATCAACAAAGACAAATATGTCACTCATGCGATAACATATTTAAACAGAGAAACTATGTATTCGTCGTCGTATGAAAAACTTGACTGCAGGACTTAGGCACATATGGTAAATTTGTGCCATGTAAAAGACAATCACGTAATAAACCTCGGGTTTACAATTACCATTTCAGCCCATTTCTAGGTACTCAGTTGGATGGTCAGATTTCCTGGGGACAGATGATGACCCACCGCGCAGGTCTCATGGCATGTTATGTCGTCCGCGTAGCACTGAGTTTAGCCGCCGTAGCAGTGCTACGCCACAACACACGCGAGTGAATTCTCGCGGTATTTAACGTGGGTCGTGGTTGTAGTGATGACGCTCCGTTCGTGAGCCCTTACATAAGACATAACCTGTTTTATCTGTACCGTACAAACCCGTACAACGTTTGTTCGACGCAATAAGCCTTATTTGTACGGTGGAAGCAGTGCTTTTCTTAATAGAGTTGCTTCTATGTGGTAATTTATTCTCGGAGTCCGTTAAGCAAAAAGTAGGTGCAATAATAACAGCTTAACCGCTGCTAAGTCCTCGAAAATAAGACTTACCTCGTCATTGGGGTCGTAGTACTGCTCGAGGTAGGGGTGAGCCAGCGCCTCCTCCACCGTGATCCGCTTGTGAGGGTTGAAGGTAAGCATACGGTGGAGCAGATCCAGGGCGCGGGCGTCAGCGCCGGGGAACAGGTCCACCCAAGGGACGCGAGGTTTGTATGGCAACGACTCGAGGTAGCCGCGCGCCTGTTCACAAATAAATAGATATATTAGATACCAAGTTACCAAGCCTCATTGCTCAGTTGGTAGTAACTCTGCCTTTTGCGCTGTAGGTTGTGGGTTCGATTCCCACCCAGGACAAACATTTGTGTGATGAATGTAGATGTCTGTTCTGTGTTTGGGTATTTTATTGTATGATAAGTATGTATTTACAATCAAGTATTCTATCCGTAATCTAATTCCCATATATAATCTATGCTTAGTTAGGGGCTAGATGGCGCTGTGTGAAATTAATGTACTGTAATGTACTGTAGTACCGAATTTATTTACGAACATTGGTCAATTCAATTGTGTTTTTAAGCCTATCCACCCTCCGAGGGTTATAAGGGTAGTTAAGTTTACCCTTATAACCTCACTAGAATTTCGCTATAGAAAAAAATGTCTTAGAATCGTTGATTGATCCACAGATCAACCATCAACTAACAACGCATTGCCTCAACTCCAAATTGCCTGCGATACTCGATTTTATTGCTATGGGATGATATTACAAAGTCCTCTGCGATTCTTGACAGACGTATTGTAGGTCATATTATGACTATGGTTCTGACAGTATCTTATGATGATGACGTGCGCAGACCGACTGTCGATTGATTCGGTCGTCAAAGCATCCATAAACCTGAAAGGAGCTAAGGTGAAACTATCGCTTGAACTATTTTAATAGGATAGTGAATAAGTGAAATAGGCATACGATTGGCGAAGTAGTTAAGGTTCGTTCGCCTTTCACAAGTTCCATAACAGGCATAAAAGAGAGGTCGGGGTTGTTAGGTATAGGGAAATTTAAATCAAAATCAAATATCGTTTATTCAGCAACCTTTATTAGGATCATTTTTAATATTCTACCGCCTGTTCGGAATAGCTACTAGCACTCAAGGAAAAAGGCAAGAAACTCTGGGATGTTTATTTTGCGAATACCTACAAATTTTTATCCGAGAACAAGAACGAAGAACACTTCAGGGGAATTTTGGGGTCAGGGGCAAGTGCATCATAGAATTGAAAACCAATCTCGTGGTCGACTAGACATCAGATTGATGGCACGAACATGAGCGCCCCGAACTGTCAATTTCGCACGGTCGTCTGGTTTGACCCGTTTGAATAGGCGATGCGCTGATTGATCGTATGTCAGTCTGTGGTTGATAGCTTTTGCATTGGATATTATATAACCATAAATATTACAGGACATTAATTTCACATAGCGACATCTAGTCCCAAACTAAGCAAAGCTTGTAATATGGGAACTATATTACGGATATAATACCTATTTATTAGGTAAGATGTTTTAGTAATCTGTTGTTTTTTTGTGTTGCTTTTACGTTTTGGACCACTTCATAGTACTTTCCGTGAAAATCCATCTCATACATAACGGAAGTTAAGTCAAATTTCGTGTTCTCGTAGCTTTACCGTAACAGGCTTCGCGTCTATCGTGTCTACCTGCTCTATCTTCAATGACAGCTCACATTTCTATTTTATAGTTAGTTGTCTAGTTTTTATTTAACTTTCTTGTTAATTTGCTAATGTTGGATGAATTTCACTTCTGCAGAAAGGTTTCGAAGTAATATACCAGCATAATACTGCTGGTATATTACGTCGAATGTCTTTTACTTGTCAGCCGATGTTTTTTAATTTAAAGTTTACGTTGGACATAAAAAAACACGTGGAGCTGCTTACGCTTTAACACAGCGCTATACATAAAACCTTTTTTAATATTATGAATTGTCGTGCTAGCAAAGAAAATAAACAAAGATACTAAGTTAATAGTTGTTTTACTCAGGCTATATTGGTTAGTTTTAAGCTCTGTCATACAATTCTTATAGACATGAACTTATTACACCTATTACACTTCAATAAATATACATTATACGCCAACAATATCAGGAGTTACTCTGAAATCGTATTATTTTCCAAAATAAACATACATTTACATTCAAAGTTCTAGGGAATCTTTTGTGAAACGAAATATACCGTCCTAAATAAACGGAGCGGTCGGCGTTGGGAGGTGAAAACTTTTAGTCCACGCCATCCCTGCGCGTCAAAGTTGCGGGACGCAAAGCTGATCGCAAGCCATATATATCTATTGAATATTTGTTTCGTTTACCCCGTATCCGTCACGAAGTGAACCGTTCCATATAACATTCATCTTCATGAACAGCTCTGAGGTAACCCACTGCTAGACATATGTCCCAAACGCCATAATAACCTTTTCTGGGCCAGAGTTGCATCCTTCACAGCAACAATAGCAGGATTTTTGGAAGCACGTCATCTTATTTACCAAATTAGCCAACCATGAATAGCCCAACTATGACAGTACAACTATATATATATATATATATATATATACTATACATAATTATTTATCTCGCTAATACACCGATTTCATAAAAGTCTAATGTTGTGATGTACTGAATTGCGTAATAATGCTTTAACTTTTAAATTAAGCATTAAATTGTCCTTATCCGTAACAATATCATCACGAAAACGTTTTACCATAGTTCCTATTACTATATTTAAATGTTGCGTTGCTCCTCAGCCCTTATACCTAATGTGCTTTAGCAGTACCACAATACCTACGTGAGTAGTAGCACAAAGTAGTACGTGAAAGATTTAATATTCATTGACAACCATTAAACAGAGATTTTTACATTAAATATTGAACATACATTCTAAATACAACAAAATAAAAACGGACATGTAATGTTAACATTCCTCTGGCGTCTTTAATTGCTTAGGTCTGGACAAAGCTTTAAGCGCGTGCTAATTTATGTTACGTTGGTATTGGAAAAGTTTTACGATACCAAACAGTCGATGATGTGGCGATAGAATCAAAAGGGAATCGTAATTATATGATAACACTTCGAAACGAGATGGATGGATCTTCTATCATGTACAAAATATACGAAAGAACAGTCGTTACTACGATTTTTATCAAAATCTCAATAATGTTTGTCCGACTTCGGTAGAGGACGATCCCATAATAATTACATTAATCTAGAGTTACATGTTGCAGCATTTAAATGATGAATACCAAGAGCATTTTTATGTTTTGCGTGATGTTATAATAACTTGGCAAAGGAGATTGCTCAAGAGACTATGGGATTTAGTATCGCTTTCAAACTGGTTGTGTCACATTCAATTATTAATTATTTCACAACAATAGAAACTAAAAACTCATGTACTACAGATTCTCGTTTCTCTAACTAAACTATAAAAACATTATATTATAAAATAAAATGAATAAATAAAGAGGATTAAATCCAGTGCGGCTAAATCTGAACATGTAACATTCACTCTAAGGTCAGGTTTTTTTTGAAGAGATCAACTCAACGTGGGGCTAAGCCTGCAACTTTAATATGAATATCCAAAAGTCCTTAAAATCAACATAGTCCATGACAGACAGCTTAAATGATCTGTGTGAAATCACACAGCCGAGTGAATCAAATCCATGAAATGTGCTGCCCTTTAGGAAAGGACTGTCCAGTGCCCCACAACATCAACCACATGAAATTTGCTAATAGATAAAGCAATTTATTTTTCAAACTTTGAAAAAATAAAGTTACTATTGAAATGATTGTCATTTGTTTTGGTTATTAATAAGGTAATATCAGAAACATAGTGTGTAATAAGCCCAGCTTTGGATATTTGACTTATTAAAATCCAATTACATCTTTACATCTACGTTCGAACTTTATTCGATTGTTTGAATGGTCTCGAAGTAAAGTTTCAATGGTACGTTTATTAGATGTTGATCTTACCGAAGTCAATTTAGGCGAGTGTTTTATAGACGTTTTGCGAGAGATTTGAATTTTATACGAGATGTGTATACTTATGTAATTTAATATTACTCAGTAGACATCAAAGTTAGTAGTTTTAGCCAATTCCGTTTGTTTAGATGGCAAATGCATTATTTAGGTGACTTTTGGTTAGTGATTATGTAATTAAATTTTGTAAATTTATTTAAACAACAAAGGGAGATGTATTTTAACTAGCTGAGTACTTGCGTTGCTGAGTACTCGGCCCGGGCTTCCAACAAGCTTGTAATAATAAGGTTGTAAAAATCAAGAGTCAGACGTACACGAATCCAATAATGTGCCTACGAAACTACCAACGAAATTTAGAATGATTTTAATCCGTATTTTTATATTTGTATTCCGGTTTGTCCACGGATTTTATACGAAGGACGCCATGGAAAAAACGATAATTCGACGATACACCGTAGTAACGTTGAAAGAAAGAAAGAAAGAAAATATTTATTTTGCCAAAATACATAGCTAAAACAATAGAAGAAAAACACAGAAAAAAATCATAAAATAATTGTCAAAAAAGGATACCACTCAGCATAATGCTATGGAAGGGTATTCCAAAGCGCTGGTCTTCCGTGGTACCCTGATCGAGTTGGTAAGCTTAAAAATAAATTAATGTAGTAACGTATGTAGTAACGTGCGTTGTCGCAAAAGAACTTCAATGAGTCATTGAGTATTGTCATACCGGCTTAACTTTTATTTTTTTAGAATGGTTCGGTTTCAGACCTACGATGGAGCCTATCCAGAAGGTGCCTATTAGCTCTCTTCTTGAAGACATAAGGTTCGTAACACAGCGGAAGTACAGACGCTGATGGACGCTAATTCAAAAATTTGGCTCTGCGCATATCAAAAAATTGTAATGCAGCAATCTTGTCGTGTAAGCTCTCCCGCCACCAACGTAACACAGCAAACATCAAAAGGGGTGACACCAAAATACTACGATCAAGCGTGGCAAACGTGGTGATTATTGCTAATGGGGAGCCCTGTAATGGACTTTTTTAGGCTGTAATGATGAAGACGATGACGATTGGTGAGTAGGAGAAATGGGTAATGTACCTTCTCATTGATGATGCACTCGAGATCCTCCTTGCCGGGCGAGCCCAGCACGCCCAGGATATGGTTCAGCTGGTCCAAGTAGTGCTTGCCCGGGAATATGGGCCGGTTCGACAGCATCTCGGCCAGAATGCAGCCCACAGACCAGATGTCTATCGATTTTGTGTAGCCCTGCGTGACAAACATAACAATGGCTGTAAGTTTTTTTTTATTAACACATTTGGTCATAGCATTTACCTCGTGGCATAATCGGTCAGTGTGTCTGGCTATAGGGGTTCAAATTTTGTTGCGTTGTGAAGTATTGGGTCATTATAGCATTAGTAAAATAAAATAACTAGGTAGGTAATAAGGTAAATAACGCTAAAAGAAAACTTTGGAACCTCTTTAATAGATAAATTTAAGCATAATTCGTGCACGAAGGAGTTTGCGATTGGGCATAGTTAAACTTTACGTGATTATGAAGGAGTGGTTTTTTTTTCTGTTGGATTTCGACCAAGGGCGACCACGAGTGAATATTAACATTGGCTAAAGTTAGAGAATTGTTCGGAGTTATGAAATACCAGGAAATAAACTAATGCTGGAGGCAATTTTCGAGAAATGCGAGTTAAAAAGTACTTTAAAACGATCACAAAGATGGAGAACGCGATGAGAGCGAATGGGGGAATGGTGAAGGTCACTTCGATTGAGGTCGAAATCTATTGCCTACTAGATAAACTTAACTTTTTCTATTGAGTCAAAGAGAAATCCACACATCAAAGTATGAGTACCTCGTCGTGCATGGTCTTATGATACTAAGATGAAGAACGTGATGAGAGCGAATAGGGGAAAGCTGTACGCAAGGGTCGCTTCGATTGAGGTCGAAATCGATCGTCTCTGCCTATTGAATAAACTCAACGTTTTCTATCGATTCAAAAACAAAGCATCACATCAGTGTATCAAAAATAAGCTTTGGTGTCAATCATCTACTAAGACTCATTTACTAATCATCTGCAGTAACCTTTTATTTAGGCACTTGTAACGCTGCCACCGGACAGCAGCCTGCAGTTTTCATAATTTTTAGAACTAGTGGAATAAAGTCGAATATAAATGTGACCGTTTCGCTGTCATTTTGACCGGTACTTATGTGAAAGCCGCATTTTGAAATGGCCAAACAATTCTGTGTCACATAACTTTTAATGCATATATCCCAACAGCATATTCCCGTTTACATAATCTGCTCTTATTTACGGTTACTGACAAAATACTGTAGATAGCCGCTCCCTTTGTTTCATGAACCGGAACTCAGATTCTCTATTCCACCATGTAAACTCCAATGTTCACATTCATATCAAGCAGAAACAGCCAAGTATTTGAGAACTAGGGTACATAGTTTTACTCTGTAAATTCTCGTGTATACGTACGAGGGCTGAAGTCACACAGAGCGGGCGTTAATTATCCCGGTATTTCTCTAATCGATTCATGCGAATTGATATTCCAATATTCGAGGGTGCACAGCTATATAATAACTTGACAAGCCTCATAGTTGGTAGTAACTCTGCCTTCTACGCTGTTGGTTGTGGGTTCGATTCCCACCCAGGACAAACGTTTATGTGATGAATATAGATGTATTTCTGTGTTTGAGTGTTATATCATCTAGTACGTATGTATTTACAAAGTATTTTATCCGTAATCTGGTTCCGATATTACAAGCTATGCTTAATTTGGGGCTTGATGGAACTGTGTAACAACACGTTTATTCAAACAATAGTACATTTCTGCAGCGGCCAGCAAAAGAAGCTTTGATGGACCAACGTGTAAATGTGAGGCCGAGGGCCGAGGCGGAGCCCAAGCACACAGGATATGTAAGTCCAATGCCTGGTTGTGGCCAAGGTCTGTACTCAAATAATACGCGGAAATTAAAACTAAGTAGTACCTAGGCAGAACTTTTGATTTTAATGACCGCGAGTTCTTTACCAATTTTCAAAATTATTTTGTTTGATTCATGCAGGTAGATTTGAAATTGGACCCATTTTCTTTTGGTGAGAATCCGATGCAAATCTTTGGACCTGGGGACTAAACCTCCTCAATGGACGTCACTAAACATAGATAACTCCGCTCATAACGGTCTGATTTGGATGATTTATTTTTATTTGATTTGATACATATGGTTTAGGGTTAGGATAAATGGTGGTTTCATATTAATTTGGTCAGCTTGGGAGCGATTCCAGCAGGACACTAATGACTTTTTGGTCATGACTAGTTTAGGTGATAAAATCGAATTATAACTAACAAGAGTAAAATAAGTTATTTAAAAAAAATGGAATGGACTCCAAATAATTCTATGGGTAAGTTCATATATATATAAAAAAAAAAAAAGTTCTACATTCGAAGCTACAATTTACCAAAAACTGTCTCATGCGTATCTATCCCCGAGGTTCCACTCCACCTTAACTTTACTCAGCTTAATAAATTGTCTTTTATCTCTTTCATTTAGAATTTAAATCAGTGCTCAGTTTTCGTTTTACCGTAGAAAACGCCACCAAAACGAAATTCTGCACGAAAAATTCAAACGTAACTTTAGATAAAATAATCCTCCTCAGGCCGCACTTTCCACGAAAATGGGGTTCGGTCCCCGCAGACTCATCATACACGGGAAGTTATTGTAGAACATCGTTCAGCACTCGTAAACACTTAGACTAGCTGTCGGGAGGGCGAAGATTTCGCAGGTCATTTGCTAAGTAGGAGCGGTAACATTGAGCGATCGCCAGTTCCTTGCGCCGGTCAGAATAGACCGAGATAAATAGCGGTTATGTGCGGCAAGGAAAGGTAACATGGTACGTATTAATGGTGATAGAATATGCTATTACGAGAAGGTAGCCTAGCTTAGGCACTTATTGAGGCCACAGAAGTGACTTCGATCATACGCATTTTCTTAGTGTATCGCGTCGCGACAGCACTCACACAACATTTATAAGATTTCAGCATGAGTGAGAACTACCAAAAAGTTGTAGCTTGCGATTAAAAATATTTTCAACGAGAGGAGATTCCAGCAGGTATCAAATATCTTAATTATCAATACCATATTCATTCAACATCTGATTTTTCCAGCAAAAAATATGAACATGGCCATATATCCCTCTACACAAATGTCAAACGTTGTAGAACTTACGGCATGCGTTTTATTTGCACTGACATGACGCCATGCGCTCTTTCATTTCCGGAACAAAGACGAGTATGCCAGAGGTATTCTCGTCGGGTATGTTTTCAAGTATCGAATTCGAACACCTATTCCCGATGGACCCGGTCCGATAATACGATCACTTTAGTTCTCCTGTCTGCGTCTTTTTATCAGGAAAAATGTTCCATTCTATGTGAAACTGTATGGTAAAAGGCCTGACATTTTATCGATGGTAACAACATCTTTTTAAGATTTCGAATCGACTCATTCAGTCAGTCAAACAAAATGTAAGCTTGACTGATTTTAATTTTAGACGTAAATTAAATGGTCTTCAGACTTATGTTTATCAATAAAATTCATTGGACAACTTGGGTTATTTTTTTTTGTTCAAATTTGAAATTGAATTCAAATTTGAATTTGAAATTGAATTGAAATTGAAGCCATAAGGCTTCAACAAATTGAAGCCTAATCAATTGGTCGTTTGCCAAGTGTTTGAGAAAAAGCTGACTTGAAATACCGGTAAAGATGTAGCCTAAGATGGAGCACGCTTGTCTAAAAGAACCTATAAACTCTGGACTTGAAGACTCCAAGATTGATTGATTTGATTTGAGATTACTTACACATGTAATATACCTTTATCAGTGTTTCTGGATACATAATCCCTAAAAAATAAGGGATAATAATGTAAGTATGAATATGATGTAAGTATTTTTTTTAGGTAAGTACAAACATAATAATTGATATTTTGGCTTCTTGATACATGATATGCATTTTTTTTATTGGGATGAATTTTTGCAGTCGTTTCTAATTCCAAAAGCAGGAATATTGATATTTGGGTCGAGCTTAAGCTTTTGTTTACAAATAAAATACAGTTGTATTAGCTTTATAAGATACCAGTGCGTTTTTTTACAATAAGGGTCAATTTTGTGAAGTATTTGAGAAGTCTGATTATTCCTGAGATTTTCCTGATGGAAAAGCCCTCCAGTTATGCGACGGTTCTGTAGAACAGATATACGATTCCGGGCGATTGACGTGATGTATGGAAAGTTAGAGACATTTTTTATATATTGTACGATGGGGAAGCGCTTGGCCATCATCTCACTTGGTGTCAATAGCGTGGTAGAATAACCCTTAAGTTTTGGCCGAAGTTTCAGTCCAACCATGGATGGTGCTAGTGGTAGTCTGGGCCTCGGAACCCTGACGTGCACGTGAGTTTTACTCGTATTTGGCGAATTTATTTATTCGGGTAAAATACTTTTCCGGGCAACACGGCACCAGTAGATATCAGAATCCCCAGAGGTAAAGGGTCAAAATTAACTACAAGGACATTCAAGTTTTCCAATTAAAACAAACATTTCCTTTTGACTCGAGAGGGACGGGGTAATAGCTTTAAGACAATTGATGCTGTATCTCTGGCTGTCAAGTGCCATAAGGCGCGTATTTATCAAGGAAGCCAGATTGCTAAGCCTTTGTCGCTGTTGTACATCGCTGATATTATCAAATGCCGGCAACAGCCCTTGTCAAATTCCAGTAATTCCAAATATTGTGAACAATACTGCGTACATATACCAAAATCCTACCGATTTAAACGGTAACGGGTTTCTTTGTTATTTTGTGATGTAAAAACAGAGCAACTAAAACAAAAAAACGAGTAGTAGAAGCCCCTTGTGAAAGGGCTCGTCCGGAGAATAACTACCACCTACCTATTTCGGCCGCCTAGCAGCATTGCTGTGTTCCAGTTTGAAGGGTATGGATGCCGGTGAAATTACGGGTACGCGAGGCTTAATACCTTTACGCCCCGGATTGACGGCCGCAATGCAGTGCCGTGTAGGCTATGGATGTCCTTTGTGGATGTGCCTATGCAGTAAGGCTTTGTTATAGGCAAGAGATGCACTGAACACCAGGTGGGCTATATGCTTGTCCCGTCTCCTAGTAGTAATGAAAAATAAACACTCTTTTATACAGACAAAGGGGTGGAGAATCACATTGGCTGCTTTTTACTTCGCGAAAAAGCACGTGATCTACTTAGTTTCGATTCTACTAGCTTTCGGCGAGATTTGCACACATTCAACACATTAGTTTCACTCTATTTCTATGCCCTAATAGGGTTATTATGTATAACTTTTTCAATCATAAGACCATTATACCTTTACATAATTATTGCAATAAATTACTATGACTATGACTATGACAGTTAGAATATTTTGAAATGTCGAATATTCAGTTAAGCAAAACAGCTCGGTGCCCGCTCGTGTGTTGACACAGCTGCTGTATGGCAACCTTCGCTTCATCCGAAGACAAACTTGAAACCTAGAAAAACTATTACCTTTGAAAACTATAATAATAGCTGGTACTTGATAATTGTATACCTTTAAAATGTATAATAATTGTTGGTAATTGCATACTGTAATAAAGAATCTCGGAAATAGCCGAGAGGGGAAACAACGACGCTCTTTGAATAAGAAGTAAATTCACCTAGCTTCATTAGCGAGGCGGATTAAAGCTTGTTTCTGAGAATATCTATTATGCTTTTCTATTCAAGTAATACGAGAACAAAGTTATACGAGTTCTTACATAGAAACAATTATTTAATAAATTGGCTGATATCAAATAATTTAAAGGAAAACCTAGCGAAAACCAAACTAATGATATTCAGAAATACGAAAAGAAATCGACTCAACACTAAATTGGAAATCGCATATAGACAATTTGTGAACTAGATTAAGCAGGTTTTCGTATGCCTTTTACAAGTCATCAAAAACTGCAAGTACTCCTACTCTATTGACGGCATATCACGGGTACGTAGCATCCCGCAAAATACGCCATACCTAAGATATGGCGATATTATATATAAGAAATTAATGTCCTGTAATATTTATTATTATTATTATTTATCGCAATAAATAATATTAATTTGAATTTTAAACAGTCAAGTACTTTTTATTTATATATTTCTGATCGTAGTGTGTAATGTTATGTCACGGAGCCGCCATTTTGCATAAACCATTAAATTGGCAATAGTTTTAATAGGCATTACGTAAATTGCTTTGCATGCCATCCCATCCAATTAGCATTTGCTGGTGGGAGCTGTTTCAACAGCTATTTTTATAAAACGTAAGCGGGGTGAATCGAAATAGGTGCTTCCAACCCGCGAGCCAATTGGCTCATGAGCCGCCCAGCTCAGATAGGTAGGTCCAGGTCCATACATTTTTGACAAGCCGCGCAAACCACGCAACATGTCAAAAGCAATATGGGTCCAGTACAGATCGAGCAAGCCCGAATGTGAGTAATTGTTATTGTTTATAAATAAGTGTCTTTGTTGCTAAAACATTTTTTAAAACAAACAATTATTAGGTAACAGGGGGAAACAGTGATTCAAGTAAGCCCAACAGAGTTAAGCTGGAAAAGCCGGCACTGTATGCATGTGGCAATTTTTGTGACGGTATGACTATCGAAGGGGTAATTCGATTTTAATGTACCTAATGAAATGTAAGGAGATAACATAAATAGAAGTTGATTATGGCGGATGATTATTTCTAACTAAAAAGAGACAGTTTTGAGATATTGAGGTGGAAAGAACTTCTATATTTCGCCTATATCTTTTGAATAGTTGATTCGATCGATAAAAAATTTTGAAGATGACACTATTTACTCATTATTTGGTAAAATATTGTTAGACTTCACAATCCACTACATTTTTATTTATTTACTGAAAACCACCTATGTATATATAAATAATTTTATCCACATTGAGGGTAGCAAAGGGGAATATGATTAAAGTCTTGTAAAACGTCAATGACAGGGTTGAAACAGGTGATTTCAAAATTCGTTTATTTTTGTCCTTCATAAGGGTGGCTTTTAAGATAAAACCCTTTATCAAAGGTTTATTTGGCTTCTTTATTAAATGAATACTGGTCTATTTATGCATTGCTTTTCTCCTTATAGAGCTGCCAAGCCAAGGGTTGGTTTTTTGTTCGTGGTAGTACTTTCTTTTAAGTCCGCCTGGCTAACTACCACCATCTTGTTGTGTTTCGGCACTTAGAGGAAAGATAGCCAGTTCCTCAGACTGGTGAGGATTCTGGGTGAAGTGCGATTCCACCTTCAGCCTTATCATAACTGGAAAGCAAGTGAGATGAAGGCCAAGCGCTTTCCCGTCGTACAATAATAAAAAAACAGTTGTCTTTAACTTTTGAATTGGCATGCATTTGACTGCGCGCATCCCACTTCATCCGCCCACTAACGTCAAAGTCTACACAGTGAAAAAATAACTGGAGATTTGTAAATGTCGACTACGTGATTTACTAAATTACCCCTATTTATGGACAGTGATTTACAAAACGTGTTCACGTCAATATTTTTGAGAGCACTTTTCATAAAACAGATATCAACTTTTTCATATTATTGGTAAGGGGTGACTTATTAATTTTTTTAACAGCTCCTTGCGAATCAGATCAGCTTACTGTCACCATAGTATTACACCTACGTTGGAACATGACAGTCATGCTGAGTTTCAACTCAATCGACCAAATGAAAAAAGCCAATGGTAATTTATTTAATAGAATTATTTTTGAATTATTAATTTAACAACGTTTTTATTCTGTCGAACAATACTTGACATATAATTTGAATTAGAGTATCATTTATGAATCATATTCAAATGTTATGTATCTAAATCTATTGCATGTCCAGCTTGGATTTAATGTAGTGACACTAATGTCAGTAATAAAACCCACTATGTTATACCATTGTCACAGCAATAAAGAACTTATGACATCAGAGCAGTTCCTTCTGTGCGAGAAACTAGACATTCAGGAGCATGATTTTTACCCTTTAACCGAAACCGTAAACTTTTACCACACACAATGGCATGTTAAAGAAAGCTTCTAAAAATGATTACCCACTTTGACAACTGAAGATAAGCCTTCCAAAAAGCGAAGTGCTAACATGTTTGGAAGCTCCTTAAATGTAGAGAAGAGACGTGCTTCAATATGCCACGTCAGTAGACGTCAAACGTTTACTTTTAAAAGCTCAGACTACGAGTCGTAGCTTATGAAAGAGGAAAATGAAATGCCGCGAGTTGTTTACTTTTCACAACTACCTAGCTACGAGTACCTTGTAAAATTATGAGGCGTCAAACAGGGGCAGTCAAGGTGGTTTCTTCAAAATCTAAGTATGAGGTATATAAGACGTATGGTGAAAATTAATATATAACTTTATGTGAGCTTGTTCACCACCGGTTTTTATTTATTAGTAAGTAAACAGACTAGGTAATTATTCAAAACAATGTTTATATAGGTCGATGTTTTGGTGCTTTCTAGTCACTCACAATCGTCCATTGAATATTTCAATAACCAAAATTAATTATATTTGATAGGTAACTTTGATAACAAAAAGAGCTGTGTGGCCATGTGTGGAATAAAGGGAATCATTTTACCAATGTTGGTTTGAAATTTCATGATGCGAAATTACGTGATTGGCCTGTAAGTAATTTCCGGAAGCTCCTGTTTCGAATTGCAATCAAAAATAACACTGACCATAATGTCAATGTGAGTAAAATTTTTGAAACATATCTTTTTGAGGGGGAGTATCACTACAATATATATTTTCAAGGCAAGTGGCAATTGCAAGAGTTACCCTAGTTAGTTTATTGAATTGGTGCTTCAGGTTGAAACATTTAAATAAGTTATTTATTTTTTCAGTTACGAACGTAAGTTTTAACGTTTAAACTATTACATCCTTTATTTTTAATAGGTTAACATCATTTATAATTATTAGCTACGTCCCATTCAGATGGAACCTGTAATATTTTACACTGAAGGCGCTGACATTGCTACGTAGAAACTGTACTTTTGCAGTTGCTCAGGGTCCCCACGTTGTCAATTATGTATACTTAAACGTGTTCCTAAATATTTTTATCTATGATGGGTTAGATTTTTTTTGAAATATTTATTTACCAAAATAAATTTAAATAATAAACATAGCTTTAAAAAACCAAGGAGGTTTGTCCTAAAATAAGCTTATTTACAGAAATAGCTGCCAACAGCAAAACAGAATTTGTTTAATGTTGAACAAAAGGTTCACATAGTGCAGGTGGATATCTACTTGCTACGTTACATCATTATGAAATGTAGGTACAAATAGAGATTCAATATTATTTCTATTGTTTACATATAATTATCAATGTTATTTATATATTTAATATTTATTGGTGTAATATTATTCAATAAATCCCTCGGTAAGTCATTAAAAATCCGAGGAACCAAGTAACTCGCTGTTACCTCTTGATCTCTCGGCTCTAGGTCTAGCTGTAAGCCAGAGCAAGGACAAGGTCTACGATGGAGCGAGGAGAATTCCCAGAAAGCCCTTGCTCCCCGCGCACCGATGGAACACGGCGGGTCGCTAGCCAGGTGGACCGACACCGTTCCTACCACCAGCGCTAAAAAAACCAGCAGTTCCGTTTCCCGGTCCCAGGGTACCACAAGTAAGGTCCACCTACTCTATTTTTTGCGTTGTATTGAGGTTACCTTCGAGTTGAGCATGATTTCCGGCGCGCGGTACCAGCGCGTGGCGACGTACTCCGTCAGGAAGCCGGTGTGGTCGTGGTCAGGGTCGGCCACTCTCGCCAGCCCGAAGTCACATATCTGACGACAATAAAATGACATACAGCAAAACACGCAAGGGTTTTCTGCCTAATTATAGTCCACGATAAGAGTGGGTTAGGTATAGGTATACCAAAGATTTTCTTCTA
Organism: Venusia cambrica; assembly: GCA_951394065.1. Lineage (NCBI taxonomy): Eukaryota > Metazoa > Arthropoda > Insecta > Lepidoptera > Geometridae > Venusia > Venusia cambrica. Next base: position 3,999,513 of record OX596060.1, on the reverse strand, counting down.
TATCTTACATCTAATTCTGTCGCCATAATTCTAAAAAAATATTGTTGTGTTCCGGCATTTAGAGGTAAGATAGCCAATTCCTCAGTTTGTTGAGGATTCCGGGTGAAGTTCGCACTTCACCAAGCCTAAACCTAATCCTCAACAAGTTATATTCAATGACGTCTTTTAATGTAACTTGTTTAGAATTTACAAATACAGACATAATTTTGAATTCCAATTAGTTAGATACTAATTGGAACCCTCTTGATTTATACTCTAATTAGTCGTATTGTAAACAGCTACGGATAGATTAGCAATCCGGATTAATTTAATAAAGCTAACTCAAACATTGACTAAGCATCTCGCGTTTAACTATCTATTAAATAATTATGTCCTTTAATTATATAAATCAGTCACGCTTCTAAATAAATAGTTTAGCAAGCCCCATAGCTCAGTTGGTAGTAACTCTGGCTTCTGCGCTGTAGGTTGTGGGTTCGTTTCCCACCCAGGACAAACATTTGTGTGAATATGATGAATATAGATATTTGTTGTGTTTGGGTGTTGTATCATACAGTACGTATGTATTTACAAAGTATTTAAGTATTCTATCCGTAATCTAGTTCCTGTGATACAAGCTATGCTTAATTTGAAGCTAGATGGCGCTGTGTGAAATTTATGTCCTGCAATATTTATTTATTTATTAATGTTGTACAGGATATTTGTGTGCCTGAAACATGTTATTTGTTTAGTTAATGTTGCCGGTTACGGATTAGGATAATTTTGATAGTGTTCATTAAACAAAGGAAGAAAATAATATTTTGAACTAAATGTCGACTAGATGACTTGACAACGCCTGGGTTGAAAGAGCTCAGAGCTATTGAAGAAATCAGAGGCAGGACACATCAGGCTTATCGTAATCATTAAAGTAGACGAAATGGATATTTTAACAACAGTGAGTTCTGTTCCTCAGACATAAAGACATTTTGGCGATATGGCGTTCGCCCTAACCTAACCTAACCTTTTTAACATTTCTGGTACTTATATCGCTAAACATTTCTAGCCCTCACAACCTTGTGGAGTGAACTTGTGATACGTCCCTGAAATGTCTTTCTACTTTTAGCGATAAGAGGCTCCGTACTTTAAAGGAATTCCCGCGATCTACAACGCCTGAGAGGGTCATCAAGAAACGATTTCCACGATATAATGGTGTCGCCGAACGATAACATCAACTGGGAATACTTGAATTTAGGCATTTTAATGGCAAAATGTCAAGAAGTTGCACTTATTTTAAGAACACTTATTGGCCCGAACTTGCCCTAGCGGTAGCGGCTTAAGAACAACCCAGCCCAGTTGTCGTAAAAACCGACTAAGGGATCTCACCGGATGAAGGGCAGCAGCTTCTTTCTTTACTGCGATCACAAAACCACCTGCTAAGCGTGGTGATTATGGCAAAACCTTCCCGCTTTGGAGGAGGCTCTGTCCAGCAGTGGACTCTAATGAGCGTTGATGTATGCCAAAAATCATCGGTCATTGTTTAGCAAATCATTTTTTTTTTGGGTTCTGTAACCAAATGGTGCCAACGGGACCCTCCGCTATCCGCTAGCTACCACCATCTTACCTAACTCCGTCGCCATAACAACAATTATAAAATTGTTGTGTTCCGGCATTTAGAGGTAAGATAGCCAGTTCCTTAGTTTGTTAAGGATTCCGGGTGAAGTGCGCTTCCACATTCGGCCTTATCTTAACTTGTAACCAGGTGAGATGAAGGCCAAGAGATTGACGGTCGAAAAATAAAAAAAAGAGGGGGGGGCCTTCATTTTTTTTTTAACTTTAAACGTGGGTGCTTGTGTGCGCACTTGGTCGGTTTATATCTCCATTTTGTCCGTGTCTGGATGTGCTATATTCATTAGTTATTTTTCTTTTAACTATTATTAACACACAAAAAAATTTACAAGTAAACTTACTAGAGGTATTTACAAGGCAATCAGTTACAATTAAGTTTATACAATAAAATGTACAATTAAACTTAATACAAAATGTACAAAGGAATCAGTCGGATTACCTAAGGACCGTTACAAACGGCCTATAGGTAGCTCTACTCTTCCAGACCAGCACCAGACGGAAGCGTGCCCATGACACTGGCTCCATTGCCACGCCGAATAGCTTTGCTAATTCTCTGGCCTAATTAAGAGCCAGCCCTTGGGTCACGTGTCGCCTCAACCTAAAACCCCGCAAGATTTATGAAAACCCGGAGGGCACCGAATTCCCACGGACCCAAGGTCGACCCTAAAAGGCTCAAATAGGTAAGCTCTGTCGAGACCACTATATTTGCGCCTTTTGTGACCCTTGGCCGAATCAGCCGCCGCACGAGCACTAACTGATGTCCCAGTATATAGGTAACTCAACTGATTCAGACTAAGTCCAGACGGACCCGTGCCCGAGACACTGACTGCATTGTTACGCTGAAGAGCAATGCTAATTCGCTGGCCATTACTACACCCGATATTGGTAATAAAAATGTTGCTTGTTAATAACTTGGGTTTTACCTGTAGCCATTTATATATACTGTACAATGTTGTGAATGTCTTAATAAAAAGCTTTCATTCACTTCATGATTGATTCATTTTGAGGAGCGAAATATAAGCAATCGCTTTCTATTTACGCGATCAAAACGTTATTCAGCGGTCGAATTATTTCGTTTCTTTTCATTTCGAAATATTCAATAAATCTTAAAGAGGCACTTTTAAGGCGACGCTCAAACATATAAATTTTAGGTAAGTGGGTGGATGCATGTTTTTGATTTTATTTCAATAAATAAGTTATAAAGACGTGTTTATGTTTTTTGGTTATTTTCTCATGGTGATGATTTTGTTCCGTTAAGAGACCACGAGTATGGGGATGTGGGAATTTCACATCTTGTACTGCTTCTACTTGGTTCTAACCCTTATTCAATTTCCATTCCTGTTTATGTTTTGACATTTAATCCACCTACTTACAGTCAATCCATACCAATAACATAACCTCGTTTTTTGTGACAATTTGACGACAAAACTTCTGAACGGATTGCAATAAAATTTGTCATGGTAATAGTGTACGCCATGGGGCTGAACAGGCTACCTACCAAGTACCTACAATCCTAGCAAAGTCGCGGGCGAAAGCTAGTAACATACAAGCTTTTTTAGCGGTGTGACAGTGGCAGATACAGATTCAATACGTATGTAGGGCCAAGGTCAAAGCGCATACATGCGTCTCGTATACATATTATATATACAGGTTGAGATTTTTTTCAGGGCCACTGAGGCCAAATCTGAAACCGTGAGAGTTATCGAAAAGTCATGTTAGGAGTTACGTGTACGATTAAAAAAAAATCAGTTCTGCATTAAAGAACTTTTAATTATTTTTTATAGTTTTTCAGGAAAAGTGAATTATTGAAAAAAAAAATTGCATTTATGTGTTCTTTGTTTGATAATAAAAAAATAATGTATGATGACTATGTGCCCAAAGTTGTTGGAACGCTTTCAAAATTAAAAATTTAGAAATTAAACTTTATGCATTTAGTAAAGGTTGTAGGTTCAGACTATGCGTAAGCAAAGCTATTAAATACTCTTTTGCTGTATTTTTTGTTCGTGATGAGCTTAAATTGAATCGTCATCGGATTAAAAAACGTTCGCTTTTTCGTGGTAACGCAGCTGATGACATGGCACGGACACCCTAAAATAGGAATTAAGTAATGATCAGAGGTGAATCCTTTAAGGGGAAAAGTCGTGAGTCTGATTTATACCCTACCTATCAGCCATCCAAATTATAAATGTATCGTGTGAGATGAAAGGAGCGAGATGTTTTTATAGATGGATTTGAAAATATATTTTTTACAGAAAAAAAATCAGCCTGAAAATTATATGTTAACAAATATTAATTCATGATATGTTCACGAACCTTTCAACATTAGGATTTTTCATAGTAAAATATAGTAGGTATAGTTCGATACTCAGATAATGCAAAAGGCAATAATTTGGTACAGCATATAATTGGAACTTATGGCAGAATACATCAGTAGGTTGTTAGATAGATAGATAGATAGATAACTCTTTATTGTTCACCATTTACAAATAACATAACAAAACACAGATATTGGAAACTTAATCTAGTCACTGGTAAAACAATGGGCGGCCTTATCGCTGAAAGCGATCTCTTCCAGGCAACCGCTTGATGGAAAGAGAAGATAACGACTTTCAAGGATGGCGGACTATACGAATAACCAATATAAAATAAAATATACATACATAAAATTACATCAATAATAATCATGATAATAATAATAATAATGAAGGATAAAAATGATAATTTAAGAATAAACTGATAGATAATACTGATAAACTTTCAATTTAAAAGTGTGTTGCGATGTCGTCTTTTTAATAGAATCAGGTAATACGTTCCACAGCCTAACAGCTTCAGCTGTAAACGAACCACTATAAAAAGAAGTTCTTTGCGTCGGGGTTTTTAACAACAGGGTGTCTGATGACCTAAGAGAAAAGTTGTGGGAAGAATACAGAAACTCGAATCTGTCCTTAAGATAGGAAGGTGAAAAGGGATTGAAAAGTATTGAATAAAGCAGAGAAAGAATATGCAAATTCCGGCGCTGCCGAATAGGAAGCCATTTAAGTCTGGCACGGAAAGGTGACACATGATCATATTTACGAAGGCCGAAAATAAACCTAATACAAAAATTTTGGAGACGCTCGAGCTTGTTAAGCTGATCCGCAGTAAGGTCCAGATAACAAGCATCGGCGTAGTCAAGCACGGGGAGCAAGAGAGACTGTGCAAGCGCGATCTTAGTAGCAGTAGGGAGAAAGTTTCGGAGTCTTCTTAACGCGCCGGCAGACGCAAACAGCTTACGGCTGGTAGCCTCCAACTGCACCTCCCAAGAAAGGGTGCGATCAAACGTGACTCCCAAATTCTTCACAGTCTCACTGTAAGGGATCACTACTCCATCAAACTCAACCTGGGGCAGTGTTTGCCAATCAATATCGCAGAGTTTTCTTGAGCTGCCAATTAAAATGGTTTGCGTTTTGTTAGGATTGATTTTCAATCCATAACAGCTGCTCCATTCAGTGATGCGACTTAAATCAGTGTTGATAGCCTCAACAGCAACTGAAATATTATTGAGTGGAGCCTGAGCATAAATCTGAAGGTCATCTGCATAAAGGTGATATGATGATGATAAATTATAGGAAATTGGATTAATAAAAATAGCAAAGAGGAGAGGAGATAGAACACCGCCTTGAGGCACGCCTACAGACGTATCACACCATGAAGAAAAAGTTTCATCAAGGCGAACACGCTGTCGACGACCATGTAAGTAGCTGAAAAACCAATCGACCGCCGCTGTAGACATATTAAGAGAACGGAGCAATGCAAGAAGAATGTCGAAGTTGACAGTATTAAATGCATTACTGAAATCAAGCAGAGTGAGAATCGTTATATGCCCGTTGTCCATGCCCAATCGAATGTCATCCGTAATCTTGACAAGGGCAGTTACAGTACTATGCCCTTTACGAAAGCCAGACTGTAAAGGATTGAGGAGGTGGTTAGATGAAAGGAAGAAACTTAATTGGTCATGAATAAGACGTTCAAGGACTTTCGATAGGAATGGAAGAATAGAGATAGGGCGATATTCAGAAAAAGATTTAGGGTTAAGTTTTTTTGGCAAAGGAATAATTTGGGCTTCTTTCCAAGATCTAGGAAAGGTGCAATTAGCTAACGAGAAATTAAGGAGATGGCAAAGGGTAGGGAGGATTTGGTCTAAAATAGGGATAATCATATTACGACTGATACCATCTATCCCCACGGCATTGGACGTAAGAGATAGAACACTCTTCTTAGCATCGACAGCGACGATTTGATTGAAGAAAAAGGGAGCATGATCAGGAATAGGTAATGAAGCGAGATAGTCAACAGTAGTATTTTTAACTAAATCATTGATTTGAGATGCAGAAGTAAAATGTTGATTAAGCGAATTAATATCTAGATCACCAGGCACTGAGTCCAGACGAGACTTACCAACCCCTAGTGATCTCAGAAACTTCCAGACTTTAGCTGGCTCTTCATTCGAAACCGAATCGTAGATATGGCGTCGTTGGGCGTCTCTACACACCCTATTACAGTGATTTCGTGAGTTGTGATATTTTTCCTTGTTGCGCTCACTAGGTACCTTTTTATATCGAGACTTGGCCACAGACTTTTTATGTATTAGAGATTTGATTTCATCAGTGAGCCAAGGTGCCGGTAACTGTTTCAGTTTTATAGCACGGAATGGGGCATGTTTATCATAGAGTCCTGTGAGCATGCTATTGAATGTGTAAATTTTATCGTCCATGCTATCGGCACTAAAAACTGGAGACCAATCTATCTCTTTAGCATCATTAAGAAACTTCTCCCTGTCCATACTGCCAAAACTACGCTGCATAATTATTTTAGGTTTCGCTTTAGGAGGACGAATTTTGTAAGAAATATATATTAAATCGTGGTATGAGAAATTATCAGCTGCATACTGACCGTGTTTACAGACATGATTGAGAGAGGAGACTACGATAAGGTCGAGTAAAGACAGTGGATAGTTCGGTGCATGATGAGTGGCGCAGAGTGGAAGAATATGAAGGTTACATGATTTTATGACAGATTCCATGGAAGAAGAGCGGTTGTCCTTTTTTAAAAGACAACAGTTGAAGTCACCCATTATAATGGAATGACTATAGGAAGGGATGAGATTAACTAGTAAGTTTTCAAAGTAGGAGAAGAAGTTGTTCTTTTTGGAGTTAGAATAATACACCCCAAGGAGAACTTTTGTATGTGAGAGGGTAACTTCAATGAATAAGTGCTCACCTTGCTTGAGGGAAGGAGGTTGCGGAGATAAGCTTATTATAGAAAATGGTAAATGAGAACGAAGATATATTGCCACGCCACCGCAGCCACTACCAGTCCGGTCATTGCGAATTAAACGGAATCCAGGTAAAGTGTAAGTCGAAGAAGGAAGACAGGGCTTAAGGAAAGATTCAGAAACAAGAATAGCATGAATGTTATCATCAGTAAAAGACGTTAACATTTCAGGAAAATGACCTGGAACACTTTGAGCGTTAATATGGATGACATTAAAATTCTTAGGTACATCAGAGAACTGAGAATGAAGATTTTCCGAAAGTGAAGGTAAGCTAACAAAACTATCATCACTACTAACAGATTCACCCGACGAACAAGATAAGAAATCATCGCTTTCATCACCAAACACACTATTAAGCATTTAAATTAAATAAATAATGAAGTATCTATAATAAATAATATACTAACCTACTAATAATATATAAATATAATAATAATATTTAAAAATATTTACCTAACAGCTAACAAATTACTACTAAACTGTTTAACTTTAATTCTTTTTTATCTACTCTGCTTGGAGTGCTACTATCAAAATAAAGATCAACAAAATATGAATATATCAATGACAATTGCCTGTGCAGTACGTATCTATATCTACTCAGTAAGTTGTGGTAAAGCAATCTACATAACTTACCAACATAAGGAAAATGACAATATAATACCTAACCAGAGAAATAACTACAACTAATACATCTTGTAAAATAAATTAATACACTAGAAAGAAAACTTACAAAATAAAAATGTCACGTTACGCATCAGTCAAAAAGAACGTAGGTAGTTATTAGGGTACACGGTCACTACAAATTTGTATTCTCTTATCATTGTTTGACATTGACGTGACACAATAGTGTCAAAATTGACACATGAATTATTGTGATGTGAACTGTTGTGCCAAAATGCTTTGCCAAACCAACCAAACCAAAACAAAGTTGAAGTTGAATGTTTGGATTTGTTATAGTCAATTGTATAAAGTAAATAATGTGTAACAATAACAAATTACACAAATACCCACCCTTGCTTTAGTGATTTAAATGAGTAAAAAAATAAATAAAAGTGCCGGTACCTACCTACCACTAATGAATGACGAAACAAGATCATAGAAAACTAATGGAGAATATCACTTCTTGCTTACTGCCACCGTTCGCTTGGACCTGGATGTGCTAGCGACTGGACCCTTTGTAACCTTTTTCGGGTCAGCTGTTGCCTGCCTCGGCACAGACATGTCCTGTGATGGGACCGGCACCCTCTCAAGATCCCTCTGGCAGTTAACGCGATGTCGAGCACCATCCGCTCCGATGACAATCACAGATCCATCCTGAGTCCAACTCTTGGTGACACCGAATCGTTGCCTGGCCGCCATAAATGTATCGTGTCGAGTTTTCGTCAGAAACTCGGACACGGTCATACCTGTGCCTTTGAGACTGGTTTTAGCTAGCCAGATTTTAGTGCGTTGTGCAATGTTCACAAGTTTGATAAGTATAGGCCTAGGCCTATCTCCTGTAGTAGGTCGGCCCATGCGATGACAGCGACTTATTGCAGTTCTATTGAAGTTGGGCAACTTCAAATTTTGGGTTACGGTTTTCACAATTACATCTGCAGTATCTTCATTAGCCTCTTCAGAAACTCCATGAAGCAGTAAAATCTTGCGTCGACTGCGCATTTCAATGCTATCAACTTCCCTGCTGACAACATGAAGTTGGTCTTGCAACAACTGAAGTGCACCCAAAACAAAACTACGAAATGTACTGAGATCAGCATTCAGGCTGCCTGTGGTGGCATCAGGGAGTGAGGAAGTTGGATTCTCAATCCTTAGCTGCAGCTGATCCATCTCTTGCCTGAACATGTTCTTTAATTGATCCATGGACTGTGTGATAACCTCCAAACCAGACTGTGACATTTTGATTGAGTTTCACCACTAATTTTGAGCTCGGAAAATAAGGAAAACACTTCCAAGCAGGTAAGTAAAATAGGGCTATTTAATTAACCATAAATATATATCAAATAGTTATTTTAAACTATTTTATTTAAAATTAAAGTTGAAAGAAGTTTGTTTACAATGTTACTGGTTGAACTACCCGCCAGGGAAAAAAAAGTTGTTAGGTATTTTCTACGCCCCAAAGCACCTTGCTTTTTTAATTCGCTTTGTTTGCTGACACTGTACATTTTGGAGCTGACCTAAACCTTTTTAATTACTTGACCGTTTAATTAAATGATAACGAATACAAAACAGCACCAGTTGTTGATAACATTTTAAAGGTCCCTTTAGGTCGAAACAAATGAGATTAGTCGATATATTAAAATGGGACCAATGGAAATTGCGCTAGAAAGGCTATTTCTGTTACGCCAAATATTGGCTTGTATCCTGGAATAATGGCAATACGAGAAGTCACCCCAAATTGTTTCGGGTTCCGAGAACATCTTTGTAATATAATCTTTGTACCCTCGACTAGTTATAAATGCGAAAACGGTTGTCGCTCACGACGTGACTTTACTCGCAGAGTATATTTTTATAATCTCTTTTGGAAATAAGATAAGAATTTTATTCTACTATGAGGAAGCGCTTGGTCTTTATATCACCTGGTTTCAAGTTATGATCAAACAGAATTTGGAAGCGCATGTCACCCGGAAACCTAAACAGTCTTAGGCAGTTCCTAACCTCTAAAAGCAGGAACACGACAGAAATGTTGTTATGGCGAAATACTTCGGTAAGATGATGGTAGCTAGCTCCAAGCGGACTTAAAACTAGTCCTACCACCAACCATACTGACCGCAAATTTGTAACCCTCTAGGGATCGAATTCGACCTCTAGGTCTAATACCGGTGGGCGAATCACTAGACCACAGAGGCGGTTAAAAAAACCATAGAATAAAGGACAAAAAACTCTTTTGTTATATTCACCCGTTAATGCCTGGTGAGAGAAAGCCTGGTAGTGATAGTAAAATAGAGACTGCTAATAAATATTTTTTTATTAATTCTTACATTTTGGATTATAATTATTATTATTTGCTTTATACAACACTGCCATCTTCATCAGTCTTTTAAGGATTTCGGGTGAAGTGCGCTTCCAACTTCGGCCTTGTCATTACTTAAAACCAATATGAAGGCAAAGTGCTTCCCCGTCGTACACTAAAAAAAAACTGCCATTTTCAGAAGCTTTTCTCATAAATATAACTTCATTAAAAAAATATGTAGCTACGGTATTGCCCATACGGAGCAGTTATCTACTCGTATTAGGAGATACTGTATAAATGTAACGAGAAAATAGCAAATTAAAAATCTTTATATTTAATGCGTGAATAAATATCGTGAATGAAATTTAAATTGAGTAAAACTTTTTTTTACGTTCGAATTACGGCCTTTCGATCTTCATCAACTTGGCGCTACTTCCGTTACTTAGCGTAGACAAGACCTTATAAATATAAATTAAACCGCATGGGACGCATAATTTGGGTTTGAAATACCTCATGAATAATTATTTTGAACCGGAGCGTTGAGCTCACCTTGTAAATACAACTATAACTAAGCTTTGGGTTTAGCGCAAACAACACGTTTATCATCAGAAGGGAAACGAAAATGCAGAAACAGCTCACGAAGGAATTACAATACAGCGCGACGATGATTACAATGAGCGTACATCCTTGCCTGTGCAATTTTTGAGGAATAGAATCAATTAAAACAAGGGATTCCGAACCATATTTGAAGGCGAAAAATGTTTTCATTTTGCATTTCGTTGTAACATGTTCTTGGGTCCGAATCACGCTTGGCCGATCATTAGTATTTGTTGTCGTACATCAGGGAAAGGACTATAACCACACCAATTTTTTATTTTGTAAGTGTGACCGTTTTTACGATTGAGCTACAACAAAAAAGTATTTTCACAAATTCACAAGCCTCATAGCTCAGTTGGTAGTAACTCTGCCTTCTGCGCTGTAGGCTGTGGGTTCGATTCTCACCCAAGACAAACATTTGTGTGTTGTCCTGGGTGGGAATCGTGTTTTAAAAAATTCTGTGTTTGGGTGTTGTATCATAGGTATATATTTACAAAAGTATGTACTTACATACTACCCGTAATTATTCGTATTCTACCCGTAATCTAGTTCCCATATCTAATGTTCCCATAGCCCTAAACTAACATTATAGTGCTAGATAGGCTGTGAAAAAAATAATGTCCTGTAATATATTTTTTTTTTGTATGGGAAAACATTTTTTTTTATAATCTATCTGGAAATACGCCATACGCCACTCATATTCTCTGAAATAAGCCCATCTGTTACGATTCAAATGATACAGCCGTTCAAAGGAAGAGGACAGCGTAGGCTTAGTATAATGATTCCGTCAGCTACTTTTGGGTCCGGAACCCTTAAAGGAACGTGGCCAAGGTTGCTTTTCTCTTTGGCCTTTTAACTCTTTTAAGAATGTAAGCCCACAAAACATTGACGACAATTTTTTTTATGGTGATAGTCAAGCGTTTGACCATCATCTCACTACAAAAACAAGTAAAAAATATGGCCTGAAATAGAGCACACGGAACATATTGGTATATTTTTTTTTTAATGTACGACGGGGAAGCGCTTGGTCTTCATCTCACCTGGTTACAAGTTAAGATAAGGCCGAAGGTGGAGGCGCACTCCACCGGAATTCTCTACAAACTGAGGAACTGGCTATCTTACCTGTAAATACCGGAACATAACAAATTTTTTTTCGCCAAAATATCACCAGCACACACTCATGTCCTACAGCCGACGTTTACAAACGATACGAGTTGAATAAATAGAGATAAAGTGCAAGCTCCGCGTCCCGCTTTAATAAGGCGGGTATTAACACACATGCTGCGATCGTGTATATTAGCCGGACGAAGCTGGCAGATGATTTACCTTCATATTCCAAGCCCGGTATTATTGCATTAAGGTTTTATATCACGCATTTCTGACAGCGGTTTCCAGTAGGTGGATTCTTATTGGCAGCCGATGATACATCACTATCGTTTTCCACGTCATTCATCTTCAAATCGTGGTGGTGTTGATAGTTGATAATACCGCCTCTGTGGTTCGCCCACCGGTTTCAGATACAGAGGTCCCGGGTTTTATCGCCAGGGGAGTAGAATAGTGTGTTTGATTTGGTTGGTGGTAGGACTTTGTTTAAGTTCGCCTGGCTAGCTACCAAGATGTTACCTAAGTCTGTCGCCATAAAAACAATTGTAAATTGTTGTGTTCCGATATTTGGAATAAGATAGCCAGCTCCTCATACTGTTGTGGATTCCGGATGAAGTGCACTTCCACCTTCAGCCTTATCATAGCTTGAACCCAGGTGATATGAAGTCTAAGCGCTTCCCCATAGTACAAAAAAGTGTTTGGTGTTGAAAAACCATGATAGTTTTCACAGTTACTCTATGAGGCTTTACTACTCTAGAGGCTAAACAGTTTATAACATTCACACCGCGCATTTGCCTGTATCTACGTTGTATTTTGTTGTGAAAAGCTTAACGAGGACGAAGCAGCAGACTCAAGTCTTGGTTGAAAAACAGTGGACGGATTATATTAAATCTCTATCCCATGAAGTTAGCTCGCAATATTTAGAACAAAAAGTAATTTTCAACATTGTTATCATTGGCGCCACGCTTCGTCTCTTCAACTCACAATTATAAGATTTGTTCTTGGTTACTTGCTTCCGAGCCACTGTCTTTCAGCGTCATTTTCATGGTCAAGTATTAGTAATTTAATTCGTTCTGATGTTTGTTAGATCATTGTAACTAAAAGTTTAAGAAAGTAAGAAGATTCCGTGTCCCGTAGTGCCTATCTTTTACCGGTCCTGGGTAGTACATTTGTAGTATGAGCTGATATTAGACGCCAATGGCGGCGGCTCGTGATTTCTGAGACCAGGATTACACAGTTACACACTTTAAGAAAAAAAAAATACAGTTTTTGAGCCTGATTTGTACATTATCAATCTATAACAGCCAGTCACTCCTTTGTTGGACCTATACAGGGGATTTCCAGAATTTTAACGGTTGACAGGTAGGTTATGTATACTTTCAAGTTCCAACACTGTGACAACACAACACTATTGCCATTTAGTTTACGGTGGTCCTCAGCTAGACAGTATGCCTGTCCTGGGTCGCCTTACATGATTCCTATGAGTCGGAGATGATAGTATTCTTCTCTGCTACCGGACACCACCCGGAACCGCACAGAAACAAGACTCGGAATACCAAAGAGCTTGAACGTGTTTTCATTTGTTTTTTTTAATATAGTTGGGAAATTCGCATGCAGGAAAATGAGCTGCGTTTATGTTGTGTGTCATGCAAAGCACACGTTATTTCGCTTTTCAATGCAAGCACTAAAAACAAACAATAGCACAGGGCATTAACCACGCTAATTTAACACGGTCTTAGCGCGACAAAGCGCAACCCTGAGTGCCAATTAGTGTAACAGACAGTTTTCCCATACCGCATATAATTGCTACTGCAGTACTCTGCCGCGCAACGCAAGCTCCGAAAGGTCTAAGTTTAGCGTGAATCAACTTTGAAATCATCGCGAACTTAGCTCCGCAAGATCTAAGTTTAGCGTGAATCATCTAATGGAAACTTGGACGGTGGACTCACTAGAACTTCATAACACACCTAAACTAATCAACATAATTCAGCACCAGGATCGGAAAATTAGTAAATATGTTCCGAAACTGTACGCAATTACCCGAAAGCTAAAACTAATTTTGCACAGAAAATAGCAACTGCCACACACTTGAACCGACGGGTTCGAACAATAATTTGATAAAAAAACTGCAAATAACTATTGAAATTGCAATATACTAGTATAATTTATTTATTAATTAGTATAGTCCATCAAATCTAAGAAATACATTTTGACGCTTCGCATTTCTTATTACGCTATAGCTTTGTTCAAACATAGATACACCATATTACTTATAATGTCGAAGAATTATTTACTCAGATAAATAATTATATTTATTAAGCATTCCTGAACAAATCTATATTTAAATCTCGTAAAATTAGCTTAAAACATACACAATCAGTAAAATTGTAAATGAGGTTCACGTTTATACAATGTTATCACATAAAGTTGTTTACAGTAGTGCTGCGACAGTTTAAAATTCTTGAGTTTCCAAATAATTGGTAAAAATATTGAAATCATTCAATTAATCGAACCGACTTTTTAGCGGAAATTCAGTGAGATAGTTTGATGTAGTGCGCGAGTGACCGAAATTTAGTTCGAATGACTTGTCATGAATAAATACAGGTACCTAATATTATTCCTCAAATAGAACGTAATTAACAAACGATAAAAGTGTGATTTCATTATACCTTTCTCACTTTACGTAAGCACTTTTTTCTCGAACTCTCTTTGAACCTGAGTGTTCGAGACTCTCTCTTGTCGCTAACGTTATGTTATATCCTTTCTAACATAAAACAAAGGTTGATGTCTGAAAAGGGAAAAATTGTATTTCTTTTTACGCCAATATCTCAAAAACTACCCCACTTTTAAAAAATCACCCGCGACAATCAAATTCTATTTACGTTATCTCTATTCAGTTTAAATTTCATGAAAATTTGATGATCGGTTCGGGGCTAATGCCATTAAAAACATTGCCACATACATACATATATACATACAGTGCCGGACTTCCCAATTATCTTTGTCATGGCATGGCATTTGTCTTTAGAAATCAATCACTTTTACCGAATCTCCCTCGATATTTTTTTTGTCTTATAAGCTTTCAATACGTCATTTTTCACTGGCAGAATCAGTGAAACGGTTGCAAGCCAAAATAAAGAAGTTGAAGTTCATTCTCCGTCGTGCAAGTAGGTACAATACAACCTCTAATTTAGTCTGCCGTCTGTCTGTGGGTGGCCATATTGAAAAATAATATATATTTTTTTTAATAGAAATAACATTTATTGATTACATTAAGGTTTACAGAAGTAGGTACAATTTATTAACTTATCTATTACGTAGGTACATTGTTACCTTTGAAAAACCTTTCTCGAATCATAGCATTGGTTCCTGTTCTAACTAAGTAAATAAATACTTGTGTGTAGACACAGGCTCTCAGCCTCTTTACAAATTATTATTATTCAATTTATTTGGTATTAATTAAGCGCTACGTATTTATTTAACTTCTGAGTTATTTTTTTTTTTATTTGATTTGATTTGATTTGATTTAAATAATACTAAGCCTGGTAGAACCCGCAGTTTTCTAAGTTCATATAACGCTGTCAGTCAGTGAAAACCGATATCGGGCTGTATGTTTGATGTACATACATCCTCATTATTGCCTATGCAAGTGTCGAGGTCAAGAGTTGACCCAATCCAAATAAAAAACTACTTGTTATAAATAATGTAATACGGCCTTGAAAAAAATCGTAACGCATTTTGTTATCTGACTGGGCTACTTTTCAGAAATACTCTTGGTTTCGGAAATATCTACAGAATTATCTACACAGTTCAGATTTAGTTTTGTTTACGGCCCCAAGAAAGTCAGAAATATTTCGGATCCTAGAAACTAGAAATAGAAACAGAACTGAACTCATCATCACTTTTAAATATTATACATGGACATGGTGGTATGAAATTTACATTATATTCAGTTCCCATGAATAGCGCTAGCCTACACTACAATACTAATCTAAAAATGGAGCCAATTTCAAAACGAAAGTAGCGACAGCGGCAACTCTTTTCTATTCTGTGGGGGGAAACCCCAGGTCTCTGAATACGTGATAATACAATACAGACAACGCCCACTGGAGCTTCAACGACGGATAATGCTTTTAGAAAAGACCTATTTCTGGCTCAACTTAAGGCTATTGAAACCGCAGAATCATAGCCATAATAGACAATGGACAGTATCCATGCTTCTTCTATCCTAGTATTGTTGTCGCAAAGTATCATTGTTCGATGTTATAGTGTTATTTTTGATCTATAAGCGTGGACCGTAGATCTTTATAATGTGTCGGCTACACCTGCGGGTAATGGCAACAATGATTGCATAAATTTGTGCGTAGCCACGGTTTAGCGCGTTGATTTTACAACAGCAATGACAATAGCTGGGTCCACACCGGACGATCCAACGTCAAGTCACCGCTTAACATCACTTTACAAGGAATACAAAATGTTTATGGTACCCAAATAATTTCCTTTACTCTAATAGCATTGTCTCTTACACTCCGTAAGAGACGATGCTTGCCATCAGAATTCTCGTGATATGGGAAACAAACCAATAAGAAGTACTAAATATTAAAGCAAAGGTTGCTGCTGCCACTGTCGCTGACTCCATCTCCAGCAAGAGTTTGACTGAATCACGGATCGCCTATGGATCGCTTAGAACGTAGTTTAGGTTCGCAGATTCCACAAACTTGCATCGGTCTAGTGAGATCCACGCTCCACGCATCATGTGATCTTGGATCGCGGAGCGCGCGATTGCTGGAGCGCGTTGGATCGTCCGGTGTGGACCCAGCTGATGTCAACCCGAGTTATAACCCCACATCAAATGCCGATGTGGGGTTGCGACTCGGGTTGCGGTATTTTTTGACAGATCAATATGATTTATCACATCGATGGAGTGTTCTACGTGGTATTTGAACGATGTAGAGATCGGAGGAGCTGAGCAAGTGCGATAATTTTAAACCACATACTTATTCTGCAAGTATCATTGGTTTTAGGTTATTACCAAAAGTTCGTTTTCACTTTCAATACAGGATTATTTCCACGCAATTGTTATGGCGTTGATGGACATTAAGCGTTGACGTTAATGTGGCCATCAGATAAATTTCATCTGCGAAGTAATTAGTGGCACAAACAATATTTTTGGCAAAGATGAGGTTAGAGTGGAGAGAGCTATCCCGAAAGATAATAATAAAATAAATAACTTTTATTTATTTTCATTTCAAGCACATAACATAAATTTACGTCAAGCACACATTATATTAGGTCCTTACATATGAAATTGGCGTTTTGTATGTGAGGAACATAAAGGCAATTTTTTCATATTAAAATATATTTTATTAATCAAAGTATGTACCATTGCTATCTATACACTTTTGCCATCTTATAGGTAGTTTTTTGATCCCTTTACTAAAAAAACCATTCGGACGGGAATCAATGAAATCTTTGAAAGCGGTTTGGACTGCCTCATCGGAATTGCATTTTTTTCCTTGCAAGAAGTTATCCAAATTTCGAAAAAAATGGTAGGTAATCTGTTGGAGCAAGGTCCGGAGAGTACGGTGGATGTCTTAGACATTCCAATTGAAGCTCCTCTAATTTGGTAGTCGTCTGTTGGGCCGTGTGTGGTCTAGCGTTGTCTTGAAGCAGCAGTGGCGTAGAGCGATTGAAAAGTCTCGGTTGTTTAACAGCGAGCTTTTCCATCATGGTTTGCAGTTGCTGACAATAGACATCAGCCGTAATCGTCTGACCAGATTTAAGAAAGCTATAGTGTACGACACCGGCACTAGTCCACCAAACGCTTACAAGTAACTTTTTTTGAGTCAATTTTCCCTTGGGGCAAGATTTTGCTGGTTCACCAGGGTTCAGCCATTGCGATGAGCGTTTACGATTATCGTACAGGATCCACTTTTCATCACATGTAATGATCCGATTTAAAATTCCTTCATTATTGTGCCGGTTGAGTAATGTAACGCAGCAGTCGACGCGCGTTTGTCGGTTTGCTTCACTCAATTCATGAGGTACCCACCTTTCAAGCTTTTTCACCTTCCCAATTTGCTTCAAGTGGATTAAAACGGTTTTGTAACTAACACCGCAGCCTGCAGCTAACTGTGATGTGGTTTGCGATGGATCTGCTTTCACAATAGCCTTCAATTCATCATTATCGACCTTGGTCTCCGGCCGTCCACGGGGCTTGTTCTGCAGGTCGAAATTTCCAGAACGAAAGCGTTGAAACCAAAAACGCACCGTGTTTTCTTTTGCGACACCACTACCATACACATCATTAATCCTTCGAGCCGTTTCTGCAGCACTGGTGCCACGGTGGAACTCGTACTCGTAAATAATGCGATATTTTAAGTTTTCCATTTTGTGAAATGAGTGACGCAGAAAAAAAAAGCAAAAGAGAAAAAAACAAATGAATTACGGTTTTCGAAACACAAATGCATGAGTAAATAGCTGTTTAAATTTGAATTTGGAATTCCTAACCAAAGAGGAGATATTTAAGATCAAAGTGGCCAGTACGACAAAACGCCAATTTCATATGTAAGGACCTAATATATAGAGAAGAGATAACTTGAAATTATATGATAGCTCGTATTGGCTCGCTACGTTGTAGTCGCAACGCCTAGCCAATAGGGATTCGAGGGGTTCGGATCCCAACCCACGGTTTGGGATCCGGCGCCCCGTGCACCGAAACCCTTTTCCTACCTGTACCGTTCTCAGAGAACGGCTCGGCTCGGAAAAGGGACACGGTTTCGATTCAGGACCGTTGAATTCCGATCACGCTCAGATACAGGGTCTGCGACTTTCCGAATCCCGCCGGTACTGAATCCGTTTTCCTGCCTGTACCGTTCCCAGAGACCGGCTCAGATAGGAAAAGGGACACGGTTTCGATTCATGACCGTTGAATTCCGATCACGCTCAGATACAGGGTCTGCGACTTTCCGAATCCCGCCTGTACCGAATCCCTTTTTCTACCTGTACCGTTCTCAGAGACCGGCTCAGATAGGAAAAGGGACACGGTTTCGATTCATGACCGTTGAATTCCGATCACGCTCAGAGACATGCTCTGCGACTTACCGAATCCCGCCGGTTCATGGAGAGACCACCTTCCTCCACTACAAGCGGGAATACTTGGGTCATGCCCAGCCATGGGGACCAGCAATGAACAACAATTTTCAATCGCTGTGTTTCCGAGCGGTAAGAGCTTCTTAGACTGTTGAGGATTCCGGGTGAAATGCGTTTCCACCTTCGGCCTTATCATAACTTGTAACCAGACGAGATGGACCACATCCCCGTCGTACAGTAAAAATAAAAATAAATTTATATTTCGTTACAGCCACAATTATTTGTTTAGTCTGGAGAGGAGATCTTATGATATCAAAGATAAATGTTGGTACGCTTGAACACGTTAATCTCAGAATAGAATAGTAGTTTATTCACGTTTATTAAGGAAGGTTAGGTTTATAATATGTTATTTAACATTTTGCCCGTGTGAAGAAAGGCGTGGTCATCTAGCCTATAAAACTAGTAATAGTTATCACACCCATTCGGAGAAAAGTGAAAGAGTCACTGAGCGGAATGCGTTATTAATTGCGCTGTTTTATAAATTTATAAAAAGCATTTCATTCGACTGCTGTGATCCACGTTATAAAGCTTTTATACTTTAGCTAGTTTTATTTGTACTGCAACCACTAAGCGGATGTAGCGAACCGTATTAAGCGGAAAATCTCGCATTGTGTGGCCATAATGCCCTATACGTTGCAAGCAATTTGAAGTCTGCTTCGAAGGACCTGTTAGTAAAAGGTAGGTTCTAGACTCGGGTTGTCTTGAGACACATGATAGGTGTCAAGATTTTTCATCTGACAGCTGTCAAACTAAGCTATTCTACCAGAGTCTTACCATCTTACCTAAGTCTGCTATATGTTGTGTTCTAAAATAGCCAGTTACTTTAGTCCGTTGAGGATTCCGGGTAAATTGCACTTCACCCTCGGCTTTATCATAGCTTGATGGTGAGATGGAGGTCAAACGCTTCGCCATCGAAAAAAACAGTACCAAAACCATTGTTTTATATTTAAAGTAAGACCTTCGTTTGACCACAATCTCGGGTGGTGCGAAGCGATGATGTGGCAGATCGGCCTAGAAGACACTCACAGGTCCTAACCTATGAGTGTCTTCTAGACCGGTCTGGTTAAATCATACCTTTAGATCACATGTGGTGTTGAGAAGTAGGTTGGAAGGCTTTAAATCCCTGTGCAGTACGTTAGCCGAATGTATGTACTTCAGCCCTCGCAGGATTTGGTACAGGAAGTAGCAGATGTGGTCGTTGCTTAATTTCTAAAACAAAAATTTAAGTTCATCCATTTGTTTTTTTTTTGACAACTTTTATTTTCTTTTTATTATTAACCAAACATGAACTCTTAACTCGTTACAGTAGGACAAGCCTAATAATTTTCGACATCGCTTTCCCAGCATGAATTTAACTTTGAGTTTCAATATTAAAAGTTATTTAATACGTAACAATAGTAGTGATACAGATCCAGCGTTAAATCCTAGAGCATAAAAATCATATGGGAATAAACATGCTTCTAATGCAGTTTCGCTTTTTTTAAAAACATTTTAAAACATAAAGTTAAACTTTCAATGGCACTAGTAGGTACTCAGAATTATTATTTTAATGTATCTACGTTGTTTTTCTAACTTACAACGCTATTGAAAATATAATATATATAAATATCTGTCAGGATTGATTTTTAAAAGGATAGATTCCTTTAAAAATCAATCGGTGGTTGGTGGCGGATCAAAATATTTCTTTGTGGCATCGTTTAGGTAAAGCCTGTGTTGACCAGTAGACGTTGTCGGGGTTAAACGACGATGATAATGATGAAGGCAAATGACAAAATTCCTAAACATTACATAGAACTATAGGGTTGATTAACGGATCAAAGTTAGTTAAATTGAGTGGATTCGAAAAGTTTGGCAGCTAAGCAGCTGAGTCGGGCTGAGTTTGCGTTGCTAATGGAAAGTTAGCAAGCTACTGGGTCATGATACCTACTTGAATCTCAGAACAAGTGAATCGATACTATAGCAGAGATATCTACCACATTGTCTCGTGAAATTGCGACAAGTCTAGTGCGAACCCTTCATATGCTGTCGTGTAGTTTTTTAGATCTCTTTGGGAAAGCACTCGTCCGGGGAAGTCCCATCCGCTTTTTAGCAGCATTGTATTCTGGTATAAAGGGTAGTACAAACTGTTAACGCGAAGGTGTTAGCGCTTCCCCGTCGTACAAAAAATGTTCTATTGTGGCTAAAAGGTTCGTAGTCAGGCCATGCAGGATGTCAATGTAAAAATGTCTCTTGTCTCTGTATAACCTAGCAGAAAATATGTATCGAAACTTACATACGAAAAATAAACAAACATACTGGCACTGAAAAATACTCGCACTGACGGAACACAGCGAACCGCTTGGCGCCGGACTTCGGTGGTCGCGAGCTAGCAAGCCAGCCGATCTCTACAGGTCTTATGACCAGCGTATGCTTTCTTCATCGAACACTTCGATAATGTCGGTGTTGCTTTATGGATTTAAAACCACCAAAATTTCGTTTATATTTCGTATGCCGGTGCCAGTGCCTCCAGTGCCTTTATTTATTTACGAAAATTGGGAAAACTTACAACTAGGTATAAGAGACACACATGTAGATAATAGAACATAACTGGTTAGACAGAGCATGTTTGTTGACGGCTAATTACAAATTTCCGTAGACAAGTTATACTTAAGAATAGCATGACACAAAGCGAGTTGACGACTTATTGGGAGTAACATAAACAATAACATAGAAAATTAAAAAAAATAAAATAATAATAATTAGGTAATGTAGTTAGCTTACACAAAGAAAATTGTCACTAAGCAAGCGTTTAAGCTTACATACCTCACTATTTTCAAATATTAAAGAATTGAACGAGCATGAAGCTCTATATAAGAATGCATTCTGCCTATAATTGGTCCTAACTATTGTAGCGTAAAGGGTGTTCGGTTTCCTCAGTGCAACCAGCGCGCAGTCCTATTTTCTCAAGAAGTTCCGGGCAATCAACAGTGCCGATTGCTATGTTCATTAAGTAAGTCTCTAAAAGACAGCTCTGGGAAAGCTTGCAATCCTCGCCTAGGTTATGCCAAACCTCATGAAAAAAATAATAAAAAAAACGTATTGTTAGGTGTAAATTGAGTTGACTTCAACAAGCCTATAAAAACCGAGCGTTCTCTTGTTGCAAGACAGTGCTGTGCTATCGTGCCAGCCATCGAAAAGTGAACAAATCGCTTCTTTCTCTGCAGGCTGGTAGGACTTTAAATATTATAGATTTTTTTAATCCGAGTCCATTACGTCCATTACATTAAGTCAAACCATGACACCGGACAAAAACGATGAGTAAAAGCTAGTAACCTTTAAACATTTCTAGATTCAGCTAATAGTATGATATTAGTTATAATGAACATTATATGAGCCAACGAAAAGTCCCAATGTCAAATCCATATCTGTCATGCTTTCTATTGAGAATTCGCTATGGACCAATTCCAATCCATATAAATTAAATCTTGTCTAAACAACCAGTAAGGCTATGCGATGCACCGCAACATGCCTCATGGCATGTCATCTGCGTAGCACCGAGTTGGACACCACCGTAGCAGTGCTACGCCACGAGGCTAGGCAGGCCACGAGAACACCGGGTTCGATCCCCACGGAGTACATTTATTGTACTTGGTTTGGTTGGTGGTAGGACTTTAAGCCCGCCTAACTATCTTACCTAATTCTGTCGCCATAACAAAAATTCTAAAATTGTTGTTTTCCGGCATTTAAAGGTAAGTTAGCCAGTTCTCAGTTCACTGAGGATTCCGGGTGAAATGCGCGTCCACCTTCGGCTTTAACTTTTATCAGGTGAGATAAAAAAAAAACACGCGCGATAGATAATCTCACTATGGTCATCATAGGCCGGCTATAGCTGGTTAAACATTTAAAAGCATCAATGTGAAGGGCGCGGACGTCGATATTCTTGAATTGTACCAAAATTGTACAATTCAACCTTCAGCCTTATCGTAACTTGAAACCAAATGAGATGAAGCCTCTCTTGGCATTCCCAGTTGATTCAAATGCCAGCGTATTTTTTTTTGGAATTCGCGTTATATTTAAATGATTTTTAAAACGCTAATTCCTAATAGATTACATATCTTGAAATGCCATTTATTAGGTTGTGTTGTGATTACAATTAGCTGTGCGTCAGAAATTATGAATGAACGTTACTTACCTGCGTTTTTAACAATTTGTACAGATCCGTTTCCATCAAACACTGTACGATGTAGACGTCCTTCATTTGATCAATAGTCTCGGCCCTTAAAATGTCTCGGATGTCGATAATCTGCGAACAAAAACTGCCATCAAGCGTCCGCAACTTTGGGGTATAAAAACTAAAGTTTCATGGTGAGGTGCTTACGTTTTCGTGCTTAAATCGCGTTAGGATCTTTATTTCCCGAAGTGTCCTCTGGCAGTATGTTTGGTGTTCGAACGGTGATATTTTCTTGATGGCAACTTTGGCTTTCTTTATGTTGTCGATGGCGGATCTGTGGAGGGAAAACCGTAAATCATTCACTGTGACAAGCATTATGCATACACCTACTTTTAAAGGCTCATCGTAACGGCGGGCGAGGTATGACGTCAATATATAATACCTCCGAAACATTCCTATTCAAATTATTACCTGACTACCTCACAAGGAGAGTAACGTTTTTGAGAATGTATGTATTTTTCTTTGCACGCTCTTCTCTTCTCTTCGAATCGCTTGATGAATTTTGACGTATGAGGTGTCGCTTAGTTTGTATGAATTGCGGAAGTGACATCTATAGGCTACATAATATTGGAATTTATGAAACATATCAACAATGTATTATAATGCCCTTGAAAGAGAAAAACAAATGATCAAATAGCATTTATTAGGTTTGTGTGACACAACATGGCTAAGTCCCCGATACCTTTCAAACATTTGATGAAACATATCATCAACATATAATGCCCTTGAAAAGAAATTCAAATGATGAAATAGCATTTGTTAGGTTAGTGTGACACAACAAGGCTAAATCCCCGATACATTTCAAATATTTGATGTAACATATCAACAAGATATAATACCCTTGAAAAAGCAAAACAAATGATCAAATAGCATTATTAGTTTAGTGTGACACAACATGGCTAAATCCGTGATACCTTTCAAATATTTTGATAAAACATATCAATAAGATATAATACCCTAATACTTCACGATAATAAGCAATACCGACCACACAAGATAGTAAGAAAATGAAACATAACATATTACCGTTATTTATGTGTGTAACGTTTATCATCCAATTGGGAGACATTACCCACAATAGCACCCAAGGGTTCATTTGTCCTAGCATTATGTTCGCAGGAAAATCAATTACTCCGCTAACCGAGTTAGGTAACTACCGTACTGTTGGATGAATAATGGTCTCTATATAAATAACGTTTATTTCGCAGGCTGAACGAAGGTTTATAATAAGAACAATGTTATGTTTGACTTAATTATTAACGTTTAACGGTTTGTTATCTAAATACAGGGGGAGATAGCGATTATACGACGGTATATTCAAAGTGTTTATTTTGGGTTAGGTGTTATCTACCTCCTAGTGGTCTACTCCGGGCAACGGACTCGCTGGCTTTTGCTAACGGTTACAGCTGAATGATCACACCACAAGGTAGCTCCTGTAAAGGACCACCTAACTAGCAACCAACTATCGGTCGAAGTCTGGTGCCAAACGGTTTGCCGAGTTCCGTTGGTGCGCGGAAGAGCTAGTGGGAAAGTTCGCTTCAACTTATACCTCATCCTTGCCTGTGCATATTATAAGGTCGAGTGCGCACCTATACTAACCCATTTCAGTCGGGCTCGCTTGAAGGGTTCCATAATAGTATAGAACCATTGAAAAAAAACTACAAAAAAAAACGGCAGTGACATGGTGTTTCACATAACGGCAGTGACAGGTAAAACACCATGTCACGGCCAGTTTTTTTTTTATTTAGGCTCCGATTTTCCTCGATAAACGAGGAAACCTATCTATATGTATTATTATCCTATATTTGTATGGTGTTTGGATTGGAGTAATCTTTCATCAATAAGTTTCCAACTGTGCACATGAAATTATTTAAAAAATGATCTTTTAATGGCAAGACCTTTCATTTGATATAACTTCACTATGATACTGGGAACGGTTTATTTTTTGTTTCATATTACCCCCCCAAAATCAACTCTAAGTACCTTAATTCACTTATTTACGCTACTCGTACATGATAACGTCGCTAGATTCTATATAAATTTGGTAATTTCAATTTTCTTTTTGCGTCCGGTGGTTTCAGAGAAAATGGGGTGGGGCAGACAAACGAGTTAGTGATCTTATAAGGTTCCGTTTTGTCATCGTAGGTTCATAACTCTCTCAATGCTTCTCTAAAAATAAAAAAAACTGAGTTTATTTTTAAAAAAGAGAAGCATGGCAACGGTGTGACCGTTGCCATGTTGAATGAATGCCGATTACGATTTTTACCAAATGGTAAGACGAAGACAAAGAGTTGACCCCTCCAACTCGCCCTTGGATTTCGTAAAAGCCTACTTAGGGATCGCACCAAAAGAAGGGCAGCAGCTTTACACTGTGTATTATGTATACATTTACTAAAATCACCAATATGCTGTAATATAAATATTACAGTACATATAATTTCACACGGCGCCATCTAGTCCCAAAATAAACGAAGCTTGTAATATGGGAACTAGATTACGAAAATAATACTTATATACCTACTTTTTTTTTAAATACAAATTTTCCGTTCCGCCTGCCAAGCGTGTTGATGGCACTGTCCAGCAGTGGACACTAATGGGCTGTTGATGTGTGTGTTGCGAGATCGTCGACGTATGGAGTCGATACGAATCATCACGCCTGCATTAGTACTGTACAATGTACCTACCATCACATAATTAGACGCCACAATCGCAATAAGACTTCATAGTACGGCCCCAGTATCATGCAAACTCCGTTACTTCATTCAACTGAAACTCGTGGGATTTAGTTAACTTTCATGTGCAATGCGACAAAAAGAAGACACTCGCTGCCAAATCCAGCATTACGTACGACGGCTCTGTGTCCCTCGTATCGTAGATAAAGGGGACCGAGAATGCGGAATTCAACTGTTATTTTATTTTTAGGAATTCCTGTTGCAGATTATACCGCATTGTTTCTGTGTTGCTGTGACCTAGGTCCACAATATTCAAAATAAACAAATACATTGCACCCGGTTTTGAATTGAACAATTATCATTATATGATTATTTTTCTAAAAATACCTATATACTATAATACATCCTAATTTCATTACGATCTAGCACAGTGGAAGGCTAATGAGTAATTTTACATTGACCTAGATTTATACATCGAGGTACGACTAAGAATGTGTCCATCGGCAAATTTCTTACTGTCTCTATTTAGGTCCATTCACTTTATTCGTGTGTTTTTAATAGTGGCACTTTTTCACTTACACTACATTTTCATATTATTAACACTACACTTACTCGAAAGGTTAGTTATTTTGAGTCTTCTCACTATGTCTGTGTTGATGAAAAATTAACAAGATTCATTCATTCAATGAATGAAAACAGAAGCCATTTATCTCACAGACAAATTTTAGATAGAAATATTTGTTTAGCTAAAGAGGTGGTTGTTAAGTGCAAGATGAAAAGAAAGTCAATAAAACGCATTTTACAACATTGTAGCTTCTTATATTTCGATATAGATATCTGTATGATAAGTTTAAAAAGTATGTTGGTATTCTATACGTAATCTAGTTCCCATTACAAGATATGCTAAGTTTGGGGTTAAATGGCGATGTGTGAAATTAATGTCTTGTAAATTTAATATACATACTTATATTATTTAACATTCAATTATTTTCATTTTAATAAAAGTAATATTCGTATAACTTTTGAAACTATTCTTGTTATGAACACTTCAACCGTATCAACTTGATATTTACCATGACACCATACCTGCATCAAATCACCATAAAATCATGATAAAAATCCCCTTGATACTGTCTTTAGATTCCCTCATCCATGTTTAGCTTAAACATTTTTTGCACCATTTGCTAGAATAATAAAGATCAATAAAGTACAGGGTGGGCAACTTAGAAGTATACAACTTTTTTTTTCCGTCATTTTGTTTTAGCGGAAAATATAACAACAGTTGTTTAATTAAAAAATATTTTGTACAAATACGGCAAACTTGATATGGACCATTTTACGACTGAACAACGTGTTTTAATTATTGAAACATTCTACTCAACCCCATCTTGTATTATGTATTACATGCGTAGCATAAATTTTGAGCAGCATGGCATTGTAACAGATAAAGCAGTTCATTGTCGTGTCACCTTCTGACACGACGAGCTCGTACGGAGCAGAAGATTAAAAAGCCAAGGCAGAACCACCACGCGAAGTTCTCAACAACTCGGATTTAAAAGGTCTTCTCTACGGACAATCCTGAAGAGACCTTGGTGTGTTTCCATGTAAGGTTCAGACAGCTCAAGAACTTCAGCATCGAGATCACGGACGGCGGCGGCGTCGTGATTTCTGTAGCGTTATGCTAACCAAGCCGGAAAGAGATATTCATCAAAAAGACATTATGAGAGACTAAGCTCATTTCAACCTCAGTGTATTTGTTAATAAACAAAGTTCTCGCTATTGGAGTAAAGAACAACCTTCGTTGATCCACGAACGACCAGTGCATCCACGTCTAGTAACAGTTTGGTGTAGAATTTTGTTAGTAGGAGTAATTGGGCCTTATTTCTTTGAAGATGCTATGGTTGCTGCTGTTACAGTGAATGGAGATAGGTACCGTGAGATGATAAATATTTTTTTCTTACATCAAGTGAATCAATTGGGCATATGAAACATGTTGTTTGCTACAAGACGGGGCCATATTTCATACGGCGCGACCCACAATCAAGACATTGAAAAAAACGTTTCCGGGTCGATTAATTTCGAGAAATGTTGACATTGATTTGCCTCCGAGATCCCAAGATTTAGCAGCTCCTGACTTTTTTCTGAGGGGCTATCTAAAGGTCTTTTTCTAACAGGCCAATGAACCTCAAACAATAAAAACAAAATATCCAAGACACAGTCACTGGGTAACGCAGGAAATGTGTGAAAAAGTTATACTGCTTATAATGCTGCTAGTGGTGGACATTCGTTGACATTATTTTTCATATTTAATTGCCGGCTGTAAATACTATTTTTAAAAATAGAAACTTAATATTTTTTATACTGTCTAGAATAAAATTTTAAAAATATATTAAATGCCTTGTATTTGCCCACCCTGTATGTGCAACGCACACAAGGCTGTGAGCGGAGTACCGTCCTTGAGTTTGAATTTCGCGACGCCTTCGACGCAAAAATAGAAGTGAGATCGAATATAGTTTACCTTCTCAAGATAACATGCCTTTGACATTAGAGGAGTCAGGTCGTGTTTACTTTTTCCCAACTTCATATTATTACCACCTAGAAAAGCGCGAAGAGAGCAAAGATTATCAGCATAGATAGTGCGAGCTTTTTATAAGTACTTAGATACCTACAAGGTGTTTGGGTTAGCTTGGATCAAGGTATTCTGAGAAATGAAAGATGACTTTGTCTAACATTATGTTCTTCCTCCACTCTCCTCTATCGTACGTTATCTCATCACTCCATTTTGCCTTGCATATATCATAAATCACACAATCCATCCGTCTCTTCTTCGGCCTACCTCTTCCCCTATATCCATCCACACTCTTCTCGTTACATAGCTTACATCCATCCTCATACCATGAACATTACTTTGTCTAACATATATGAATAATAATCAGGGTTACAGTTTGAAATAATATGACATTTCAGTCGACATCATCACACAGAGCACTTGGAATAATAAAATAGAACAAAGTAGAATAATAAAGCTGCCTGAATAATTGAACTTGGTCTGGAATTGTGTTTAAAGCAGTTCGTACTGGATAATTATTTTTTTTACATTATAAGTAGAAACGACGCGGATCGGTTAGATCGAATAACCTTCCTTCTGAGGCTGCCTGGTAAACTAGGCAATCGAATAATGTCGCGTCGCATCGTCTCGTCAACAACTACTAGATGATTGTGAAAAAATGGTTTTAATGGTTAGAAGCATTTCTTTGGCAGCCCAGCGATGGGTTATCCCAAACATTCCCAAATAACATGATTATTAGAATAGTCTATATATATATATATCTATCAGTGGTGGAGAGTCGGTCTATACGAACAAGAACTGTGTATTCTTTCTCTTTTAATTTACTTTCTTTTTTAACCGCCTCTGTGGTCTAGTGATTCAAGCCACCGATTTCAGATCCAGAGGGTTCAATCCCCAGGGGGGAGCAATATTGTGCTTGGTTTGGTTGATGGTAGGATTTTGTTTAAGTCCGCCTACCTGTCCGCTATCATCTTCTTACCTAATTCTGTTGCCATAATAAAAATTCGTTTAAAAATAAAAAATGTTGTGTTCCGGCATTTAGAGGTAAGATAGCCAGTTCCTCAATTTGTTGAAAAATCCGGGTGAGATAAAGGCCAAGAGCTCCCCCGTCGTACATATAAAAAAAAAAGCTTAGAAATTTAAGCTGCACAGAACATTAAAAAAAAATATATGCGCGTGTTCGTGTTCAGTATACAGCAAATTGCAATCAAAACATGAGTTCATGAGTTCAACATGAGTGAATAAGATTTTGAAATTAAAAGTATCATAGTATAATAATATAAATAAAAATATATATTTAAAAATGAAGTCCATTAACTGAATAAACAGAGAATCCAATTTATAATATTGGTTATTGAGGTACGGAATCTGATGTTTTGTGAGACTAATACCCGTGTAAGTACTAATTGCAAAAGTTTTAAAGAGACAAATCCCAACAAACTACAGGGTGCCTGGAAATAAACAGTCGACAGTCGAATTAAACACACAAGAAATGTTAACACCTGTGGATATGATATAGTATTGACTTTTCGTTGGATTACTATGTCATCTCGGCTACGCTAGTCAGGGGTTATATAAGCAAATCAATATACTGTCACAACTCCTTTCGGCCGTTCCTATTGACCCAATTACATTGCCTGGATCACAGATGTCATGTTTGCAATAGCCAACGCTTATTAAATACTATGAACCAGGTATTTCATGCGTGGGAGAATAATGACAATTATTTACCTAAGCCTGTCGTCATAGCAACAATTCAAAATTGTTGTGTTCCAGCATTTAGAGGTAAGATATCCAGTTCCTCAGTAAGACTGTTGAAGATTCCGGGTCAAGTACGCTTCCACCTTAGGCCTTATCATAACTCGACACCAGGTGAGATGAAGGCCAAGCGCTTCCCCGTCATACAATACAAATAAAAAAACCTATTCACTCGTGTCTTCCTAGAGGTAGACTCCCCAGATTGTAATTATCGGGAAACACAGACTCGGGCAAGGCGTTCTAATTGTTTTTTTATATTGGTAAAAACATACCATACAATTGGGTAATGATTACCTTACAAGTCAATTACTAACCCAGAAACAGTATATTTTTTAAAACGAAAGAATCAAGGGTTTGTACAAAAGTATTGCAAAAGATAAGAAGGTTCTTTACACAAAATTTGCCTTTACATGAAACAAAGTAATCTAATTATTTATCTGTGGTTTACGCCCTCGGGGTGGTTTCATTTAATTGTTTCCAGAACGTTTTGTATCTGATTTCTTGAACTTTTAATGATATGACTACAAAAGTTATTCGATTCTGAAAGTAGATCCTAAATAAGAAAATTGGAAGAGTACACAAGAGTAAGCAATGTAATTTTAGAGCCATTAAAACTTTGACTTGACGAAGAATTGACGGTCACTACATTAGTTCCCACACCCACAAACTACCCTCCATGAAGGAGTTTTATAATAAAGTCAGCAATAAAGATTATGGTGATAGTAAGAATGTAATAAAGCTAACTGCATCTATGTGGTGAAAAAGCGTCTAGATGCTGTACAAATCATTATTACTACAGGTGTAAAAACACCATACAATTTGTTGAAAAACGGCCCAAGTTATCTCGTCTAATGATAGATAATTGGCTGATTCACAATCTAAAGATCTCCAAACTTCGCAGATTAATATGCACGAAGATTATCAAACGGCTTTTAGAATATCTTTAGGAGCGATCAGGAAAATTTACGAGAATATTAAAGTGTAGTTAGGAAAACTTAAGCTTTTGAAGGCTGCTTTGAATATGGTTTTCATAAGTGCCAAATATCAAGTCCAGTTTTTATATTCACAAGGCAGAACAGCACTATCCACTCCTACTACCGGGTG
Organism: Venusia cambrica; assembly: GCA_951394065.1. NCBI lineage: Eukaryota > Metazoa > Arthropoda > Insecta > Lepidoptera > Geometridae > Venusia > Venusia cambrica. Next base: position 3,968,481 of record OX596060.1, on the reverse strand, counting down.
TCGTAAAAGGCGACTGGTATTATGAAGGTAGTCCAATTAGGACGTCCGTAGACTAGAATCTAGAAAAGTAGCGTTGTAGGGTTTTCTATTCTTACACTGTGATTGCAAGTCCACCTGACAAGTGTGTAGTAAAAGACTCGCGTTTAGTGCCTATACACCATGTTAGCACTACTTTTAAATAAAAATAGTATTGTCACTTTCTGTTTATATGATACAAAAGCAAGAAGGATATATTTTTAATGAGTCAAGTAGCGTTCGATACTTAGACTCTATGTAATTACTAATACGGACTTGGACTCCTTAAGTGATCCATTGTGCGTGAGGAATGTCCGGCTAGTATAGCCAGCTTAACTCCGAGCAGATGCGCAAAATACTTCTTGGTTCTTCTTGTCAAGTGTCAAGGTCTAAATATGCATGCTTCATTGTTCTTGATGTACTAGACCTGCAAATACAATGCTACCTGCATGCTTGACATTCCTGCTCTCATGCCCGACATGAAATCACATCACATAGCGCCTGCGCCCAAGAAGAAGCCTGTGAGATAACAGATATGGCCCTAAAAATTACTGTTTTTTTTTAAAGCTACGTACGACGAAGCAGACGAAAGTAACGAGATGGCCTCTCTCAATCCCTAGACATCCCAAGATTAAATTCCCAGTCGTAGCCATCTGTCGCATTTTTTTAATGATGCCGTATTTTTCACTTTAGATGGGCGGGTTACATCTTCGCTTCATATTACTTTTATAATTTCTAGACAGTGGACGTTTTCTTGGCAACGGAATGCACTAACTTAAATCGAAACAAAAAACAAGTATTACCACTACCAAACTATAGAGTATCTCTATTCTTAGAAAACAAAGATTAACAAACAAAATTGGCAGCACTATGATAAAGTTTAATCCAAAAACCGGCCAATTACGATTTGGACTAAACCAAAAGCAATACCCCAACACCTAATTAAAAGGCTCACTCCTATCTCATCCTCCTGGCAAGCTTCGAGGTCAAGAGCTCAAGAGATGACTCATCTTAAATAAACAAAGAGACCGACAGTGAAATTTGTTGTTGTCATAGATTTTTTCCGCTCATAACTGTACGCGTAAAATCTGAATTAACACTAAAGAAAGAAATAACCAGGTGTTCAGATCATGGCGGCTCATTTTATAGAATTCATGAGCATACGAGTACCTTTTACGATAACTCGTATATAAGGGTTAACAGGGTTTGATGAGCAAATATTTATTGTATGTTCTTGTCCATAAAATATTCAATACCACGCATAACGGCGTCATAAAATAACCTTATAACCGAACTCCTTAACGGTCGGCTATTTACATGGGCCACACCTTTGACTGACCTCGCCAATCACGCGATGTCGAAATTTACTCCGGAATGTAACATAATAATGGCATTATTCTATCAGGTACAGGTCACATCACAGCGTATCAAATCGAATGTTATAAGTGATGAGACAGAGAACATTTTGCTCGAGAAAGACCACGGCATGGGCGACACCCTCTATTACCAGGGACCCGATTCTACTAAACCAATTGCTCCTCTATGCCACACAATGGCATGGTCGCAGAATAGCCACTAGAATACCAAAAGGCACTTAAAGTGGTCATTCTGCGACGATACCATTGTCATAGTGAAGCGATCGGTTTAGTAATTTAGTAGAATCGGGCCCAGTTATTTCATCGTCAATTGGTTTACGATTTCTTATGAGTTGCACCGCCAGTTAGAATAGAATAGACTATTTTCAATTTATATTATATATTTATTTGTCTTAAGCACTATACATTAGAGTAACCACTGGGTAAGTTCATGTACCTATTCTAGTTGGTGCCGACATGCCAAGGCAAACAACAGGATCGTTTTAGTAAGGTAATCTCATCAAATACCGATAAGCACCGCCTTCCAAAATATATGAATACACCCATAGAATTATTTTCAAATTTTAAATGGTCGGTTTCAATTATTTTTATACAACAAATTTTATTCATTTATAGTGTTAAGGGATACTGTTAGCACGATTATAAATATCTTGTACTTGTAGTCACTATTTACCACGAAAAATTATCGAACCCGGAACCTCCGGATCTGATATCGGGCGAACCACTAGACCACAGAGGCGGTTATATAGTCTTCTAAATAATATCTTAGTTATCTAAATAATATCATATCATAGGTTAATTAGTCTTGCTAGATATGACAGACTATGACTAGTTAAATAAGACCTTAAGGCATTCATTTTTTTTATTTTTTATTGTACGAAGAGGAGGTTCTTGGCCTTCATCTCACCTGATTTTCACGTAATGATAAGGCCGTAGGTGGCAGCGCACTTCGCCCGGAACCCTCAACCAACTGAGAAAATGGCTATCATACCACTTAATGCCGGAACACAACAAGTTAAGAATTGTTGTTATGGCGACAGAATTAGGTAAGACGGTATTTAGCCAGGCGGACTTAAACAAAATCCTACCACCAACCAAAGCAAGCACATTATTGTGAACCCCTGGGGATTGAATCCGAGACCCCTGCATCTGACACCGGTGGGCGAACCACTAGTCCTCTATCATAACTAAGTATATCTTCATGAAGATGCCAGGGCTCTAGCTCTGCCTATTCAGGGAACTTTTACAATAGTAGCAGCCAGCTAAAAGCGCTTTTATCCATCTAATTGTTGATTTATTGTTAACAGGGATCCGCCCTATTGCCAAGCAAGATGTAGTCGAAAAGAAGGTAGAAGTGAAGTCATCAGTAAATTAGGTTCCTTTCAGACAAACGCTCTCCACGTTTACGTACATGGTACGAGACCTATTTATCTTAAGCCACTTAAATACTTGTTTTTCAAGTGATCTGGTGGTCAAACGCTTGCTAACAAAAAAAATAAGATATAAAAGTGCCTAGGCTATTTCTGCAATAGAAAGAAATAAATGTAATTGAATCTGATCGATGTTTCGAGAGCCAATGCCAATTTTGTCCCAGAGGACTGAATGATAATGCTGTTAACGACTTTGGAATTATGAGCGAGCTACAATGAAAAAACAAAGTAAATGGTGCAAAAATAATAAAGGTAAATACATATTACTATTATCATCGTTCCAATCGATGCTCAATAAGGAAAACCATGTCATATTTGCCGATATTGTTTGGAGAACTTGTAATTATAATATCTATCGAATATAGGGCCATTATAGCATAAGATGAGGCAGCAAAAAAGTTGTATACTTATGATTCTAATAAGAAGAGCATATAGATTTACTGATAAGTTGAAATGGGTTGCCAACTCGCGAGGCTCGATTTATGTCGGTAGTTCTTTACATAAATCGAACCACATAGCCCATTCGTTACGAACTAGTATAGCTTGAGTGAAAAATGTTTATCGATACAGTTAATTATAGAAAATGATATGGCCTACGTGGGTTAGGAAGGCCTAGTAGCACCGCACTCCCATACAAACGTGGTTTGCTGTTCATTTCGAAAGAGCTCGTCCAGTTTTAATGACATTTTGCAGGAATCATCGGATAGAGACAATCAATGTATATCGAACCCACAACCTGCAACGCAGAAGGCAGAGCTAGTAGCAACTAAGCTGTGAGGCCTATTCATAAATCCATTATTTGAACTTCTCTAAGGTTCCTTTTAAAAAATATAAAACCGTCTCGCGCATTTTGCTGACAGAATAATTTTCTTTACACAGTACTATGTGATAAGAAGCTTATCTTACCGCGGAAATGATGGTTAAATTCCGAAAATCTAAATAGCTAAATACTACCTACATTTTCAAGTGAAGTATCAGCCGTGTCGAGACTGCATCTGTCTGTCTATTTGTACGTGCTCATCCTAAGGTCTTGTATCGATTTCATAGCGAAACCGGGTATAACCTCTTTATTGATAAGTACTTTATTTACAAACATACAAATTAACATGTATGGCAAAAGCGAGCTTAGAGATTCAATATTAAATCGAAGGGAAAAGTGTACAACATTCACAAATACCATACCTAACACAATAATAATACGATAAACTATTGAATCATAAATATCATTAAACTTTTAATATAATGTATCATACCTTATTGAATACACCAAATAAAATGATATGAAACATACCTTTTACAAATACATACATACATAATATACGAAATCTATATGGAGAGAGAATGATCTTTGTAAAACAATGGGGGACAATGCACAATACACCGCTCAGCGAGACGTCAGTATAGTTGGTCACCCCACTCAGAATAAGAATAAGTATTATGCTCTATGAATGCTCCTAAAGATAGCGAGTTGTAACTACTCGTAGATATAAAAAACCTACATTTTTTGTTGGTCTCTGGCAAAGTTGATTCAGAAATAGATGTATCCCCAACAGGCTATTACTTTAATTTACGTTCAATACGTTCAAACCATTCACCCGTGATGAAGACGAATGTAAGAATCTACTATAGGTCTATTTACGCTACGTTTCTATGAAACTGGGCGTATCATCGACTGGCTGAACAAATAACTAATGTACTGTAAACCTTTATAAATAAGACTTCGAGACCTAATGAACCGGAGAGTCTCATGATTTATGGCTTCGGAAATACATGGCAGTTTTAAACAAATGGCGCTAAAGCCTTTACCCGAGGCTCACGGTTCATGTTACCCATATCACACCCTTGTCGAGACTGCCCTACATCGCGGGCCATGTTGTGTTTCATGTTATTATGGAACTAATTAATACTAACTCTACAAACCTAATAAATGTAATAATTATTAGCCCTTCCATTAATATGGAATGAAACATTGGATACATGCCGGGGTAGATGGATCTACCTTCCAGTGGTGCCCGATTCTGTAGGCCGGGGTAGCCCGGGCAACAGAATCGTTGGCTTTTGCTACCCGTTTTAGCTGAATTATCACTTGAAGGATCTGCAAAGGTCCGCCGACTAGCGATCAATCCTACCGAAGTCGCCGAAGCCAGCTGTTGGCTGTGTCCCCTCGGTTGTGCGGGAGAGCCAGTACCTTCTGGGTAAGCTCGCTCCATCGTAGACCTCATGGTCTACGGTGGAGCGATGGAGCGTACAACAAAACTTGCACATGCAAGGATGACCTTGCATGTACAAGTTTTGAGGTCAAGTATTCCGTGCCCGGAACACTTACGAGTTAACTTGTATTTGTTTCAAATACAGAATATGTAGGTTAAGACTAACAGAGATCATCGTAATCAGCCATTTCCTAATACTGTTGAGGATTCCGGGTAAGGTGCGTTTCCATTTTCAGCCTTATCATAACTTGAAACTAGGTGACATGAAGGTCACGCTTTCACGTCGAACAATGAAATGAAAATGTACATTCCTGGTTATAAAATGAATCCTTGATGGTGACATCGGTACCCAAACTAGTCCTAGTTTTCCTAGTAACCAGTGTGAAATGAAAAAAAAATGTCTTGTATAATATGTGTCTTCGTGTTTGCTTTGTATAAATAGTAATAGTATCTATGCACGATACAACATACTTTATTTGTTCCTAGCACGTAGCTGATATCCGCAAGCAACGCGCAAAAACTCGCGCGGACTGTCAATTGAGGACCCGCAACCGTGTGACGCAAATGGTTGAGTCATAGCTCATAGCCACAATCAGGCGAATGGCGAATCAGACAAGCCGTATCAGACACGACCGAGGTGTGACCTCATTCGTAAACATCTCGGTACGGTTATTAGTTGACACCGGTTTTGGGTGCTAATAAAAGGAAAATGAAAGAGAAGAGGAAAACACATTGTGTTTACGTCTATCACACCAAGTGAAGAGTGTTTTGTTTTCGTTTATCACACCTAGTGTGAAAAGGTTGAGGAGAGAGATAAGACCTCCTATCCAGTATGTCTGATCAAATACTAACTGACTATATTAGTAAAGTGCAAATCGAAGGCTATTCTATATTTATATTAAGCGCACCTATTTTAAGTCCTTACAATGTTAGACATAAGTGCATAATAGTAGTTTATGCAACTGTCATATAAGAAGGGGTATAAAAACACGAGAGTCTGTTTATCGCATGAGGCGAAGCCGAATGCGATAATAGGTTGACTCGAGTGTCTTAATACCTAAGTTATATGCAGTTTCATACACTACTTTATCTTCACTCATAGGAAAAATTGAAATTAAACAAAGTAGGTAGGTTACAAGGAAGTAATTTTCAAGCTATAAATTCTTGGTACATTTTGTACAATTGTACAATTTTTTTTATTTTTCTGGCAGGAGACTTTCAGTTAACGCCAATGCCGCGTTTAGAATATCTGGCGGAGTGAAAATCTCGCCGTCACTACTCTCTTCTCCAATTATATTTTAATCACTTACAGGATTTTAGTAAACTTTTTTGGAATCCCGAATACAAAAACACGATAGACAAAAAAATGTATGGGAAGCGCGGGAAATTAAGTTCAAACTACGCATGCGTGCGCCATTTTTTTCATATTCAGCCTAAAACCATAGACTACTTTAATGAAATAATAAAAAAAAGGTAGCGGTACTATAAAGAGTTTTTTGATACAGTTGGCGGTACTATAATGAGTTTTATTCTTAATTTTATGTATATGCGTTTATAAAGTGCGTCTGTATAGAACCGTCTTTGAATTCGTAATTCGATTTTTTCGATTTGAGTGTATATAAAATAGAATACGCAATTTCTTGGCGTCTTCAAGTAGAGAGTGAATAGCTTCATTTAAGAAAAGCGTGCTCTATACAAGAAACGTGATATTTTTAACGATTTTCATTTTAGCTCTATGGTAAATGCAGTCATGCCAGAATAGTTAAAAAAATATTTAAAAATGGGGTACGGAACCCTTAAAAAAGGTACCAACTCGGAAAGATCCTGTACGGGCTGTGCACAGATGCACAGTTGCATAAAATATTCAGCCATCACGGCCATTAAGCGGCTGCAGGCTAGGCTAGGCATGTAATAATTAAACGCCATCCAGCTTAGCTAGAACCTAGGGATGAAAACTAAGGAAATGCGAATATGCAGTTCGATGGGAACAATTGGACGGCTTGGTAACGAGGCCTTTCACCAGTTTGGATGGTCTATGGTAAGTATTTGTAAGATCGTATAATGGTAAAGTATATTCAACTAATAACACCAATAATTTTGATATCACTTAACGGTTAGATATCCTTATTCTGATTGAACCCTTTGGAGAGCAGTTTATCCGTTCCAACGTTCCAAGGAACCAATACAAAATCTTACCATGGGATACCATAAATATTCTTATTATCAATGTGTTCTTGTTACTGTCGCGAATATTATCTCAATATCTTTTGAAGCCATATAAATATACATTTGCACAATCTCACGCGTACCTATCTAGGCCCGTCCACGTTAAAAACGTGCCATCAGCGCCCCAAATGGCGTTTGACGTCAACCCTGGGGGTGAGAGCGAACTGCCATGATTGGTAGAATGTAAGCTAATATGTGGCTGCCATAATATTGCCCTTGTTAAGCTAAGGGCACTTTGTTAAAACAATCCATTATGGGCAAGAACGGTTAAATTGACCTGATTGTGTAGTGTCTGATACAAGTCGACTACGTCTTACAGGAAGAACGTAGAGTTATGCTTGTATTAATATTATAGAATGGGCATGAGAGTTAACGTGTTGGTATGTTTATTTTAGTAGTCGCACGGTATTTATAGGACGAAAGCAGAAACATTCATCAAGTATTGTTAACAATCTGTTTGTTTAATATTATCATTATACATCACACTTTATGCAGGCGAAAGTTTTTGTGTATGTTTGGCGATCCTTCACGCCGAAACGGCTGAACGGATTTGCATGAAATTTGCTACAAAGATAGTTGATACTCTGGACTCTGGATTAACACATAGGCTACTTTTTATCACTTAATTATTTTTAATTTCTGGACTTACATCTAATACTGCGATCCCCTACTTAGGCAGGAACTGGCAGGCGCCAATCGTAGATTTTGTAATGATTCTCTTAAAGGAGGCCTATCGTTATATGTGGGCGATTACAAGCTGTTAAATTAAACTTATTACGAATTAGGAAAGATAAACAGTGAATCCATTATATCATCTACAGTAGAAAGGATTTCAATGAAATGGCTGGGTGTAATGTACCTACTATGTAAAATGTTTGAACAAGTAAAAACGGGGTTTTAACTGACGTCTAAAAACGGATGAAAACTGAAAAGGAAGTATAAATGTTGAACTAACGTAGGATATAGTATCGCGCATCAAAATGAACAACCAATTTCCTTTAGCTTTTCCCACGAGAATAAAGTTTCCAAGTAAAATAACACTCGTAATAAATGGCTGTATAAAAGGTTCTCGCGAATAGGTAAACTAAGAAAAGTGTTAGAGAATTTACACATTTTACGAGACTATGAATACAGAGTAGGTAAACAGAGCTAGTGGACAAATTGCGTTTCAAAAACGAGATATTCAAAAATTCACCCACTCAAAATTTGCATGAATTCTGATTATGTGTTTACAGAAAACGAAAAGCGCTGCAAACCTTCATTTCATACACATTTTCATACACAGCACATTAGTGGCCACTGCCGGACAGAGCCTTCTCCGATGAGAGAGGGTTTTGCCATGATCACCAGACTGTAGACGTGTTGGTGATCGCAGTAAAGGTAAGAGTTACTAAACAGTAGGAAACTGCTGCCCTTCTTCTGGTGAGATCCCTTAATCGGCTTTTACGACATCCATGAGCTGATAGGTACGATAGGCACGTCGCGTTCGTTCGGCGACGAGAGTGAACTCGTCTGCTTTTTGTTGAGCGAAATTCATAACTGCCAGACAACCCTTGCGCGTTGTCGCGAAACAATATTGCGGCTAATATCAATAGTTTTATCTACTCGTTTTACGCTTAATTCTGTAGTAGCAACATAGCATCAATATCATGCCGTTTATTTGCGAATTACATTTATGATTTCCTTCGTTTTCGCCACGTACCTTGGCTACCCGAGAGGTGTACCCGCCCGGAATTTTATTTCAATCTAATTAGACCACGCCTGACTAGCGACGTGAGAAAGTAGGAATCGCAAGCTTGGCTTACCACGTCAATAACTTTTGCCCGCAACTCGAAACAAGAATGTTATTGAACCAAAACAAACTCAAAATCGATATTTTCATACAATTCTCAACACGATTTTACTAATAAATATGTTGCATGTCGTTGATCTGCCTAGGCGCCTGCTGCTCCAAAGTTGTTCTAGATCGCGACCAAGGCTCTGTATGGGGGACCCTCGGAAGATTTATTTAATACATTTTATTGAAATTTGTATATTTTATTGAACGACGGGGAAGCACTTCCTTGACCTTCATCTCACCTGGTTTCAAGTTTTGATAAGGCGGTGGAATTTGAAGGTGGAAGCGCACTTCACCCGGAATCCCCAACAGACTGAGGAACAGGCTATCGTACCCTAAATATCGGAACACAACAATTCAGCATTGTTGCTATGGCGACAGACTTAGGTAAGATGGTGGTAGTTAGCCAGGCGGACTTAACACAAAGTCCTACCACCAACCGAACCAAGCACAATATTGTACATTCCTGGGGATCAACCCCGGGACCTCTGGATCTAGAAGATTAACCTCGTTTTTATACATACTTCAAGCTAAAAGTAGGTTGTAATTACAGAGAAGTCCAACAAGCCCGTTAACGAATCTAGGTAAGTACCTATTCGTAAACGGTACAAACTAATCACCTTCTTTGAAAAAATAAGCTTCCTGTTGTAATATAATTGTATAGGAAGGCCTTAATACACCAGCTTTGACTAGCTGACCTTGATACGAGACAGTTTCCTAAGCGACAGTATGCCATAACTGTTTTTTATTCACGGCTTTTATAGCAACTTTGTTATGTGTTTTGTTTCAGGGTTTTAGTATCCTGAACAACAGAAGAATATTTGCAAACTTTCTTGGCTTTATCCACTTTTCTTTCCTGTGTGGGCAAAAAACGATACACCTGATGGTAATCGGTTACCGAAGCCTATCAAAGCTTGCTTTCAGAATCAAAATTATAAGAAACTGTAATTATCAGTATGTTTGTGTCGTCAGTTGTATACACGGATTTAGAACGCAACACGACAGTTGTACAAAAATAATCTCGTAACTAAAGTATCCTTCGAGTCTATTTCAAGTAAATATTTGGTGTTTTGACCGCCTGTGGTCTAGCTAGTGGTTCTACTTACCATTTCAGATCCAGAGGTCCCGGGTTCGATCCCCAGGGGTGTACAATATTGTGCTTGGTTTGATTGGTGGTAAGACTTTGTTTAAGTCCGCCTGGCTAGCCAACACCATCTTACCTAATTCTGTCGCCAATTTCTGTCGAAATTGTTGTGTTCCGGCTAATTTATATTTGTTGAATTGAGGAGCCTTACGCTACCTAGACCTATTTCATGTTTAGATGTCTATAATTTGTGGATAGCGCAGTGGTCTACATTAAGAATATTGCTGAACTTTAATATTATTTAAAGTATTTATACAGATTTAATAATAATGTAATGTAGTCGTTTGTTATTCCTTAAATAAATAAATAACCAGGATGAGAGATAAGATTAAGGCGAGGCGTTTCCCCGTCGTACAACAAAAAAAAAGTACCTTGGTGGTGGTCGCCCACCGCTCAACAGACTGTTGAGGATTCCGGGTGCAGTGCGCTCTGACGATTCAGTTCGCCTTTATCATAACTTGAACTTAAACGTTTTAGGAATCATCGACTGAAATTTTCGACGTTATAGTCTATTACAATTTACTCGGCAGTTAACTATCAGAAATCCTATTGGACATTGTGAAATATGATATTCCATGATACTACAGAAAAGCAGTAAATTTATTTGCAATATAGTGAGAATTGGTTACAAAATCGAAACATTTACGCTTATGCTAAACAATACAAGTTATGTTTACGCAGCGAAATACAAAGAAGCAGATAGATAATGATATGAACTTCAATAACAGATGTGTTCAACTAGAGAGATGACCGCAGGCATAATATTCCAACTGACTGCCCGATTCTAATCGGATCTGTTAGAGCCTGCGGCTGACTTGGTTCGATAAGCCAATAGGTTGGACTAAGGCAGCAGTTGCACTGCGCCTGGCTTAGCGACTAGTACGTACATGTACATACGTTCGTACCTAGATGAAGTAGGAATCTAGATCCTTCTATTTGGTGTACAATACGTCAGGCGACTTCAGGGCGCTGTGTGGCCGGAATAAGGATCTATTTATTAAAAGGATTAAGTACTTTATTATATTAAAGGGTTTATTTGTTATACATTATGTATAATATATAGGATTTAAAAGAATAAAGGTGCTTCTGTCAAATATCGATCTCTATCAGATACTAGTTAAAGGCTGAAAATATCGATGGTACAATATTCACGCCAGTTTTCCATAAGAGTAGATTAGGTTAGAGACGTTATCTTTATTTACTCTATTACATGCTTGTCGATTCAGCCTACATTTGACTTTCTGTACGGCCTTCAAAAGTAGAATTTTATTTATATATTTAGAATCGACCCATTACATTTTTGATTCACACTCTCTTAATATTATAGCCAATGTCATTGGCACTAGACAAAAAAACGACACCTTACATGTCAAAATTCATCGAGCATCCAATGAAATAGACATACATACATATATAATTTATAATATGTTTTATTTCTATATGTAATATGTACCAACCTAAAAATGAGCGTCACTCCACAGCACACACCGCTTGGACTTGCCTTGAGTAAAAACAAACGATATGTCATTGAAACCAGGTATGGATGTGTAACAGAGGATATGATGTGGGCTGGAAGATGATGAGTCTTGTCTGAACTCATTGTTCCCACGAAAAACACTACGCAGCGTTTGACTGGACTTTCTGTCAATCTACGAGTCCTTCAGCTCAATAGCCTAGTTAAAGATTCGAACCTCAATCGCATTGCGTTTCTTTGATTGATTGGATCAATGGTAGCACCACGCGTTAATCTGTAGTCGGTTGTCCTTACATTGATTTTGGTGAGCGGTCAAACGAGCCTGTCGGGATTCGATTAATTTCGAACGACACATGAATACAATTCTGTGGGTGTTGTGTTGTTATCATTATCGGCGTATTGTATTATGTATCCGCTTGGTAATCAAATCGTGTGATGTTCTGTGAGTAGAATAAAATAACACCAATGAAGAAGAAAGAAAAACCTTTATTCGACACAATAATAGGTACATTAATAATCGTTATAAAAGTATGGTAGCAAGTAAAGTATACGCGTACCTACGATTGATGTCTTACAGGTCTACAATCATGGACGTCCGTAGATAGGAAATGAAGCAGCGTTTGGCTGCCCATTTTCTAAGTCAAGTTTGTAAAGATGACAAAGCCCGGTTTTACAGGAGGCTCATGTCCTGTGGACGGTTACGGGTTCCGTGATGACGATAAAACTGGATGCACAGACCCGGGGTCTGAGGGTGTTGAGGGTGGATTAGTAAGGAGAGACGAGTTCCAAAAACACTCATGGTTGTAATTAGAAAACGCAACCCTCCACACAGCTCCACCATGTGGCATTCTTCCGACAATGCTACACTGAGCGTATCATCCTCCGGGTCGTCTCAACTTCCAACCCTTTTATTGTCTGGCTTAAGACCGAACCCGGACTCTAAAACCTATTGTTTTAATATCAGGATCACTACCAGTGCATTGAATAGTTGAACTAACCTACTCGCGCGCTATAATATCAAATGACATTCAATACGCATTCAGTGCAATTTATTATGGCGATTGGCCATTTCAGTTTAGGTAAAATGTGTCACGCTAGATTTTAAAAGATGACTCAAACAAATTGTGAACTTGAAAATACCAAGTGCATATAGAACTTTCTCAAACGTGAATTATTACGCAAATTATGACAATCCCTGGACGGCGAGCAGCAGACACGCGATCGAACTCTTTATTAGCATATTTGATAAAAAAAAACTAAAATTTCACACGCCTTACTACGCAAGGCCCGTATTCACAATGACAAATCGTGTCTTTAAAGCGCCCGTGTTACGATATCTGCATAGAATCATCGTATTTTTTTATTTTTTACCTTTTTTAATTGTACGACGGGGAAGCGCTTGGCCTTCATCTCACCTGGTAACAAGTTGAGATAAGGCCGAAGGTGGTAGCGCAATTTAACCGGCATCCTAAACAAACTATTCTATCCGTAATCTAGTTCCCATATTACAATCGTTGTCTAGTTTGGGGCTTGATGGCTCTGTGTGAAATAAATGTTCTGTACATGTCCTGTAACTGAGGAACTGGCTATCTTACCTCTAAATGCCTTTTTTTTAAGAATTATGTCCTAATTCTGTCGCCATAATAACGACAGAATTCGGTGGATGGTGGTAGATAGCCAAGAGGGCTTAAACAAAATCCTATCACCAACCAAACCACGCACAATGTTGCTCCCCATGGTGATCGAACCCGGGACCTCTGGATCTGAAATCGGTGGGTTGAACCACTAGACCACAGAGGCGGTTGAATGTATGGCGGTTGTATTGACATATCGTTACACAAGATACGTTTGGTCATACAGAATAAGGGGGCTGATTAGTTTCATATTTTGTCATGCGATGCTAGTAAAAGATAGCAACATTTATTATTACGGCTTTTCAAACAGATATCAACTCGAAATTTGGTGTAAATCATGGATATAATAACAATATTCTTGGTTGGGTTTGTTTTATACATATCTATATATATAAAAATGAGCCCCTATTTCTTCTGGTCACGCTATAACTTGAGAACGGCGTTACCGATTTCATTCATTTTTTTTAATGTTTTCCTACACTTCGTAGAAGGTTCTTACATTAAAAAATATAAGAAAATTGCGCAGAAACTTAGAAAATGTGCGCAGACAGGCCGCCTGCGCCCAGCGAAACTCCCACACGTTGGCGAGCTTCCACTACCCAGTACTGCTTGCCGACCAGCTACCTACTAAGCTGCACTACACCGGCGTTTCCGCCGAGCTACCACGCTGCCTTGAAACACGCTGCCTCCACACCACGCCCTACAGCAGCATACTACCGAACAGTACCAGTGGTGACCAAGTGATTGTTCCTATCCTAGAGACTTTAAATTCCCTTGAGGCCAGGCCTTCAGGCCACCTTTGTAGCCTAAAAGAGAGACTATCATACTCCCCAAGCCCATAGCCGGCGCGTTTAGAATATAACTTATTATCTATAACTATAAACTTCTATCAATATACCTACTTATATCTATTACCCGCCATTTTCTATTCACCTTCCTATCACTATCGTAGGCTACCGTAGGCTACGCGACAATGGTAACAAGTATTACAATAAACAATATTTTATAGAGATAATAAAAAAATACAAACATATGTACAATATTAAAATACAAAAAAAATAATAACTATTATTAGTGCCAATTGTAATCCAGTTTGAATTGAATGACAGGACAACGTCTGTCGGGTTAGCTAGTATATTATGAATATTAATAGTAATTACATCATAGTTATATGGTTATCTAGGAACTTATAATACATATAATAATAGCGATTATTGTAAAAATTTACAGCTTTATTTATATGTTGTGTACCCAATTACCAATTTGTAGAATATTATATTTATTTGTTTTTCACATTTATTATCCTAACATCGACCAAACTTGTATTATCTTTTCCATCCAGGTTGTCTGTAAGAGACCACATTGTACTGTTAACTTTCGTTTTAAATTTAGTTTATAGTCGATAGTCCTATATTATTTTAGGGTCCAATAAAAATTTAAAAAATCATTACATGTTTTTACAATGTTACTAGCAGTTGGATATCCAGAGCCAGCCAAGTGACAAATTATCAAGTTCATGGTCGGATTGGCTTGCCTGGTGCAAGGCAAGATTCTCAAAGGTCAACAGTGCTCAGCTTAGTGAAAGGGAATGCTCAACGGCATGAAAATAGCATCGGTTTGCTGCTCGTACATTCCCGGTTAACTTCTACAATTTTGCGGATAGGGGAAGTTCATAACGGAATTAGCTTTCAGCTATTGTAGTCGTCGCAAATTCGCGAATTTAGCAACGCCGCGATGGGAATTTAATAAATAAATCGTATTTTTTGCATATCTTAAGGCAAGCTATAGGTGGCGCATGCGTATCGTAAATAAAACCATTTGATAATTCTTATTCTGAGATCGCGTTGCTGGTAGGTAGGTAGGTAATGTGACCATATGATGGTACCTTTACTGGCAAAGAACAAATAACTTATTTAAATTCGTCCTAATATTTATTCTGAGTCTAGGTGCTGTCTGACCGCTGCGAGGACGACAAGCACACGTCCGACGTCGTCAGTAGTCACAGAGCTAAGTACTGATTGAAAGGTGGACGCGCGGTAGTTTTTAGAATAATTCATGATTAAAATTAAATTTCAATTGGTATCAAAAAACTAGCTTAAGTACCTTTAATGTAGATCAACATGTAACCTATAGTTTAAAATAAATCGTAAGTTAATATTTATCTTGTAAATTTTGAAACGTACCATTTTCAATGAATAGTTTTATCCAGAAATTAATCAGTTTTGAAATTATTATGTTTTCCGCTTACCTTTAATGTAGATAGGTACCTGAAGTAATACAATATATAAAAAATAGACTCGTGAGCTCGTGACTTGTTCAGAAGTACTATAATTTTCCATTGGAAAAAGAGGAAACGTATAATGCCTTAACGTTAATAAGTCATCAATGAAAATAAGAGTGCAGAGCTTCATGTGAAAGGGCTCGTCCGGGGAAGTACTACCACCATGCCTATTTCGGCCAAGCAGCATTGCTGTGTTCCGGTTTGAAGGGTATGGTTGCGTGTGAAATTTCAGTCATTTGTTTGGAGTCTTTATGCCTCAAGTTGATGGCCGCAATGCAGTGCCGCATAGGTCATGTTATTCGTGGTTGACCTACGCATAGTAAGGTCTGTTATAGGCAAAAGTTGTATTCAACAGCAGATGGGAGCTTGCTTGTTCTATCTCCGTCGTATTAAAAATCCTTTTTCGGTACAAATGAGATCCAATAAGGGTTTCAATTGAATCAATTAAGCCTGTTTGTTTCGCAGAAAACAATTACCTACGAGGCTACAACATATTAAACCGACGCCCATGATCGTCCCAGGACAACATAATAGGATTGTTTTCTACGTAATTCTTTTTTCCCGGGCAGGGCTTTACATTTTTATTTTTCCAAAAAAATGTTGCCAGGCGAGCACCAACATCAGCGTGTCTACATAGACATGCAGGCAAGTCAATTACCGCTTTGTAAGCGGGGGAGAGTTTGAAAGAAAAGTAATGAAACTTTATGGATCCTGTTTGAAGTACCAACAACTTTGTGACAAGATTGGGCCAGGGAAAACAGAAAACTGACAAAGATGTTTGGAAAAAACGGAAAGTTTTTGTAGTACGTTAGAGCGTCATATTTTATTTCTATGTTTTTTACTCGTCGGAACATATTAATAGATAACACTTACTGTTTTAACTGTTTATTTTATTGTACCACTGGGAAGCAACTAGTGTCAAGTTATAATAAGGAACAGATGGACAGACACAGGGCCAACCAAGAACCAAACCAAGCACAATTGTGTACCTCCCTGGGTATGTCCATTTTGTACCCTGGGACCTCAGAATCTGATACCGGTGGGCGAACCACTAGACCACAGAGGCGGTAAATTATGTTTATAGCCATGATAGTTTCAAAAGCATCCTGCCTAGCTATTTGATAGAGCGCTCTCAAGCATCCACTCCAGGCTTAGGCACTACTTTAACTGAACGCATTCATAATTAAATAAAAGATAGGTAAAGCGACCGGATAATCTTTTCATAGTCAAGTAAGTACTGCTTGTATATAAAATATTCATAGTAAGAAAATATGGTCTGGTAACTGGAGAGCGTACCCCGGGGAAGTTTGAAAAATCTTGGAACGAGGAATATTATAGCGACGGCACTTGGCATACGCTACAAGTAGCTTGAATTTATACACACTCTTGCTTGTTCTACTTTATTTTTGCTGGCAACACAAATGCATTCGCTAATACCGGCAATAATATTTTAATACTGGTCGAGTTTTAATAATCCTACTTGTTTCTAGGTACCACCACCTGATGTTTCGTACCTATACGAAATACTAAACGTTAAATAAATACTAATAATTAAATTAGTTTTTTTTATAAATCATGGGTAAGTTCTTGACCTCTAGGCGTATTTAGCTCTAGGCACTGGCTCTACCGCGCACTGACGGAACACAGCCGTTTGGCGCCGGACTTCGGCAGAAGTGGTCGCTAGCCAAGTGGACTTTTACAGACCATACTACCAGTATTTTAATCATTCAGTCGTAAATGCTAGCAAAAGCCAGCGATTCCGATGCCCTGGGTAGATCAATAGGAGCCAGATCATATCTACCCCAGTGTTTACAACAATTTGGATAGACGTACTGCATGTCGATCGTATGGAAAATTCAGAACGTTCACGAGATATGTTTAATTCATGATCAATAGTGGATTCCGAGGAGTCCAATTTTCAACATCTGAATTCTGCTGCCGAATACTGCGGCACACAGCAATTCATTTGTCCCACATCAATTCTGCAAACACATTCAACCCTCTGATTTACCGAAACCGGTTATCTGCAAAACAATGTCCGGTTCGGGTCATAGCACGAAAAAGCCATCGCAGATTATTTAGAAGCAAATTTCGTCCGGATTCAGGGTTTTTTTTTTAAATATTGGAACAAGTTAGTAACTTAGATCTGTCCGAGAACTGACCGAGACCAACCAATATTAAGACGAGACGAATAACAGTAAGTATTATTAATAATAATAACAATAATTCTTTATTTTTCAGATACGAGATCCATAGAGTTGGTACATGGTACTATCAAAATATACAAAAAAGTAGGCGTGTAAAAAGGGTACACCTAAGTCGCTCTTCATAATGAAGACATAAAACATTGCTTTAAACATAACTTAACATTGCTTGACGTAAAAAGATGTAAATGGAAAGGACATTTCAGCATTGGGAGTGCCGTGCCATAGGTAAACCTATGGTTTTCATGTAAATTGTTCCTACATTAAGTAAGAGAGATTTGTTTACCTCAATGCCAACCCGTATATTAATATATAACTCGCAATAGCGGTTCGCAATTCCTGTGGTAGAACGGACAGACCATGTAAAATATTACATTACCCTTATGGAATTGCAAATAGCTGACCCGGTTTTGATTCCGAATCAATTTATTGGATCTAAATCAATCTAAAAAATATTTGGTTATAATGCCGGTTGACGACACAGGTAACAAGAGACTGACGATTGTGTTGAGGTCGGGTGTAATATTTATTACATCAAACACCCTGCTTACTATGTACTGTAGGTACAAAGTATACAAAGACACAGTTTACCTACTCGTTTCCATGTCACTTTCAATTAGGCATGTAAGTAAACTTCTTTTAATATTGTCCTGTCTACGCTTATAGGTAAAGTTTCCTTATATACTTTTACCGAGGTAAGTAATTTCTGTGAAAGGCTGACCGGAGAAAATTGGAAATTCGGTATCCCATACCCAACCCAACATTGATTGCAGCCCTTGTATCTTTATACATGGGGACAGACGCAACGTAGGTCATTTAGGTATTATCGACGACTGAGAACATAAAATAAATGTTGCATAAACGCTGAAAGCAATACTGATTCGGAAATTGCACATCCATTAGCTTATTTTCTAAGGCTAAGCCGTTAATAGGACCCCTAGTTGATCGGGTAATAAGAGGATTTTATACGACATTGTATTGCACTCAATAACAAAAATGTGTTCTATTTATTTTTAATAAATTTTAAACGTATGGCAGGTTAGTACTCCACTTTTGGCCTTATCATAACATGAAAATCAGATGAGATGAAGGAATGCAATGTCAAAATCGTTTTTTTTAATACGACTAGGAGACAGAACAAGCCAGTACCCCACCTGATGTTAAGTACATCTCGTGCCTAAAAGGGTGATTCGCAAAATTCGTGTTTTTGCTATGTCAAGCCTTGCGAACCTATTAAAATTTTCAGTTTCAGTATTGCTGTATTTTTATTTGGAAATAATATACGATTACGCTTTTGTTGCATTCATAATATTCTCTATTATATACGTAAAAAAGTTGTTATTAATTTCTAAAGTCGTAAAAGCTAAGTTCTTTGGCGTGTCCGCGACACCCATATTTGCATTCAATCGTCATGTGTCAATTCGTATTTAATTATTGCGTAATACGACGCAATAATTAAATACGAATTGATACAATTTTATTTCGTTACGCTAATATAGATAGTTAAAGGTTACCGTGGATCATATTTCACGTTACTTTAACTCCACATCACTGTTTTACAAAGCAAAAAAATCTATCCGAGAAAAAAAAATCTGTGGCGCAACACAAACGCCTATGTTCACGCATATTTTAGAGCTCTAGAATATGTGTGAGGCCTTTCCCCGCACCATTCTGTAACCCGTCGTCAGCAATAGTGCGAAAAGCGTCAAGAGTTTCTCGAAATAAAAAAATAACCGGACTCAAAAGGACTTCGGTCACGTATCTAATTTCTTCGGAAGTATTTTTAACGCATTTGTTTGTGTTGTCAGCTGTAGTATTTTTTTCTGTTCATTACTTGGGTAATTGGGTATGCATGTGACAATAAAAAGTATTTATAATATGTTTAACTTTAGAGAAAATTATAATTTAATGTCGGTTTCTAATTTCTTTGTCGCTAACTTCTTTGGATTTCTGTGGCCTTTCGTACCAAAGAAATTAGATTTGGCACAAAGAAATTATATTTGGTACAAAAAAATGGGATAAATCGGAAATGTTTTTGTATTTTCCAGTCCAAAAGTAGTGGCTATTGTTGTTCCCACTGCCCCACTGCTGGGCCAGGGCCTCCCTAGAGTTTGTAGGAGAAATCCTCAACATGTTGTTAATTTGATTTGAGTAGTTTTTAACCATTCTTGTGTTTCTGAATTAGATGTCTATTTTATAAGTACCTAAGCTACCACCAACTCCATAAAACGTTATTTTTTTTATATCGGCGATCTCTTCCAGGCAATCTTTGGATGGAAAAAAAAGACGGTCGCAGAAAGAGGCGGTGTATTATATAAAATAAAGGAGATAATTTAGAATTAAAAAAAAAACTAAATTCACTTATACTTAGATAGAATCTGTAATATAATATAAAAATAAATAAAATTATGAAACTAATAAATTTGTAGCAATGTTATATTGCTACGTAAATAAGAGTATTATTTGTGTACCCATTATACCTTTAGAAGATTTTGCTTAAGACCCCAGGTAAGTAAAGTAGGATAGTCAAACTTTGTTGGTTGAGAATAGAATGTGTATTTTAGATTGCTCAGTTCTAATTTCTTGATAAATTCGACGTTCTTGGTGTGAAATTCTAATTTATTTGGACAAAATTCTAATTTCCTTGACAATATTTCTAATTTATTTGGACTATATCTAATTTCTTTGGGCCGAACCTAATTTTATTGGGCTCGAATATATTTAAACCACTATAACTTCAAAACGGCTTTATCAAATTGAGGGCGACGATCATTAAAATGAATGTCATTCTGTGCTTATTTAGGTATGTTATTTTGAATTGAAATATAACAAAAATATTAAAAAAAATTGCGCCAGTGAAATTATGATTTTTGGACCGTTTTTTGCGAATCACCCATAATAATGCGTTACTGCGCAGGTTACATCCACAAAGAACATAGCCTACACAGCACTGCATTGCGCCCGTCAACTTGAGGCATAAAGATTATTATACCTAACCTATTATACCTAACTCAAAATTCTTAACCAGTAGACAACATAATTCCCATACCATCCAATTTAAGTAAGCCACGTGCTATTGTTTCATAACTAAACTTGAACAATGGAGTTTAGAATTTATTTTGTAGATTGAAGGGGTGAGGCGGCATGGGATGCGTACGTTACGAGAATGCGGAGGAAATAGAGACGGTCACAGATCATCTGTAAGCTACGTTGTCTTGAAAACTCGCGAGGAACAACCAACAACAATAATTCACGTCTCAGGTACTAATGTTTGCTGCGTCTGGTAGATGACGCAGATAAATTATCTACTTACTCTCTGACTCACACACATGTTTGAATTTGTGTTGCAGGACGGCAAGAACAGACAACAGTCAGGTCCCGAAGGTCCAGTAATATCGCTCTTCCCTACAAAGAAAAAATCAAAATACATGGAAGAGTGCATTTGGAAAAGCTTATTCTTACACAAAAAATACGAAATTAACAATATAAAGACATAGGCGAGCTCTATAAGAGTTTTCTTACAAAAACATGATTGGAAAAAGTAACGCACCACCAGGGCCAAGGCCAAGCGCTTCCCCGTTTTAAAAAATATAGGTACCTCAAATCTGTAAATGATGTGAATGAAAATCTATCATATGAATGATATAGATTTTCCGTACACGTATAATACACTTCCAAATTTTTTGTAATCCGAGGCCAGGTTTATAAAAAATAACAATCCACTCGTGAAAAAGTGTCCGATGGAATAGGTAGCTTATACCTTAAGCCTAGAATCACAGTTTTATAGTTCGGAGTGTGCAGCGGACATACAGTTTGATTCATCATCGTCATCCCTATTCTTCTCGCGGACGCTCGGCGATGCCCCACTTTCTTCCTCATATATCATGCTCAAACCAAGGAATGGAAGCATTTTCCGAGTCTCTGTTTCCCTGATCACTACAACATAGTAGCCAAGAATGAATATGTTCTTTCCAGGCAAGCGTCGAAGGCATCAGTCGAACACAAGCCTATCCCATATTTCTGGAACGTCTAAATCGAGAAAAAAAGAAGACCGGCCTACCAATAATGGTTTTGAAAGGACACTTTGCAATAGTAAACGCATTATGGGTCCCAAATTAACCTATTGTGATTCAACGTGGACCTAATAAAAACCTCATCGGATGGGTTATGAAAAGGTAAAGGGGACATTATGTTATCTCGTTACTAGTAAATGTGCGTATAACCTTGAAACTGGTTATCCGTCCTTCGGGAGAAGGTATTGTATATCATTTGTTACTTCGCAGCGATATTTTTTATATAGCGTTCTGGTTCTGGTGCTATTTTAAGGTATTAAGTGGTAACATAACTTTACACAACAATATTTAAAGCGCTTCAACAGCGCGGTAATGGGGGTACAGGGTCTCAAATAATATCTTCGATACCCAAGCCAACCTTACCTGCAGGTGGTATCCCTGCGGACAAGGCTCTGGTTGAGCTTCTGGGCTGGGTTCAGTTTGATCACCCGCCGATCATGACATCTCTTTTGCACGCGTCGAATTTGTATTTTGTATCCTGCTGTCAGTGATGAGCGGGCGTCGTCGGACGATCAAACTGAACCCAGCCCTGGTTGGTGTGGGATCTTTCGTTCTCTCGAGTACCTACTATAAATACAAACACCGCGATCTCCAATCCGCCTGTCATGCATTTTTGACACACGGAGGCAAAAATTTTGGAGTTTCACACTAAAGAGAATATTATCACTTGTAAATTTTCAAAACACTTTTTTTGTAAAAACTAGTACCAACTCTTTTTATTTTGCTCTATTGTAAAAGCCGTATTGTAAACCTATAATTCAAAATGGATGTGATTAAAGGCCATACCTAGATATAACATACATACATAGACTCACGCCTGTTTCCCAACGGGGTAGGCAGGGACAACGGATTTCCATTTACTACGCTCCTTGCACATCTCTTTTGCTTCATTCACTCTCATCGTGTTCTTCATACATGCTTGTCTGTTTAGGGTATTTCTGACCTGGCCGATTAACAAATTTGATACTAATAAAGCGGTCAAGTGCGATCTGTACACGCGAGTAGGTAGGTATATCTTACGCTAGAGGAGCCTTGGCCGGGTTAAGTCAATTTATTTAAAATTTCATTTAAAATATGGAAAGCGAAAAGGACGGCCGGCCGCAGTTTGAACTTGCTTTTCCTTGAAGGTCGGTCCGGTATTATACGCACTAGGCGACACTACAGAAATGGTTCGAAATTCTTGATTTTTTTTTTGCTCATTGCATCATTTGCAATGAGCTCTATATTTTTCAATTCCTTTTTTTAACTGTCCGAAGTAATGACACGAATTCTTTCATCTTATTAGGTACAGAACTCAAAAAATATTGGATTATAACAATTTGCTTGTTTTCTAGTAAATTGTATAATTCGAATAGATATTAAGTAAGAACTTAAAAAAACTATTTTTACACTACTCGTGCATGATAACGTCACCAAATTCTATATACCTACCTATGTACCGAATTACAACTTTCTCTTCTATCACATAGTTTCGGAGAAAATTGGGTGTGACAGTCAGAGTGACAGACAGACAGGCATGCGAGTGATCTTATAAAGGTTCTGTCAGTCTGTCAGAGATGGTATGGAATCCCAAAAATCGGGTAAGCGTGAGTCGGATCCACAAATCCATAAAAATAAACAACAAAACGGTTAATATTCGGACAAACAATATCAATAGGACTTCTATTTTGTTAGATGCCAATCAGCCAAGAGTTGCTGGAAGTACCGCATCTTGACTTGATGCTTATTAGTGTAGCATAAGTTTGCACTGTGAATAAGGTTGGTATAGAAGGCACCTATTCTTACAAACACCCGTATAAATACATACTAAAAAGTTACTATGGTAGTAGTATTAAGGGTGAATAGAACATAACACAGTTGAGATAGCGGGGAGTGCATACTACCTCTAGAGTATGAAAGAACATTACCAATGTAATGTTAAATGCTTTCATAATAGAAAGATAACCTACCACTCCACACTGATTAGATAGCTCTTGTCAAGGTAAAACTGTTATTATTTTATTGCCTACCTTCTTAGTCATAATGTTTGCTAAGAATTTAAGACATAATCATTGTTAAAGTACTGTGCTCATCAGCACTTTAACATTAAGTAGGTACCTCAAGTACCTTTTTCCTGTCTAATATAACATGGAATTACTTCTGCAGATAGTGAATAAGTGGCATACACACACTAGACCAAGACTAGAGATGAAGGCCAAGTACTGCCCCATCATACAATAAAAAAAAACCTTCATTGGTGCTTTATCCTCGGTCATATTGTCGCTTAGGAATGCCCAGTAGTACCACTCACCCATACTACCAGTACAACATTCTTTTTTAAATGGCATGTCTTTTTTTAAAGTTCTAGAGCATTATTTTGAGTCCGACTCACACTTGTTAGATTTTTTATTTGACATGTTAATAGGTAAATTGATTAACACTTTACAAGTTTGAACTATTTAGGCATTTGAAGAGTAGTAGAACCCATTGTGAAAGGGCTCGTCCGGGGAAGTACTACCACCATACCTATTTCAGCCGCCAAGCGGCAATGCTGTGTTCCGGTAACATTTCTACAGTCAAGTTATAGCTTGTACAAGCTGAATCTCATGAACCTTAATAGTTGTTCATCCATCTATAATATTTATAATACCTAAATGGTGCAGAGTGAAATTGATGTCCTGAAATATTTACTTATTTATTTATTTATCTGGATGGATAGACAGATGGACGGACAGCTGAGGCAGAACAGTGTACAGAACCCTAAAAAAATGTGCTTCTACTTGCTTGTATGGGACAGTCAAAGTCAAAGTCAAATATATTTATTCAGTAAGATTTTTTAGGATCACTTTGAAACATCAAATCTACCGCCTGTTCCGAATCGCTACCAGCACACAAGGAGAAAGGCAAGAACCTCGGGCTAAGTAAAATTCAGCAGCAGTTTATGTAATGTTATCAGAACTTTAAAGTAAGCCTCATTATTGGTCCAGGAAGAAATGTACTTAGCAACCATATAATATAGATGTATTTTCCCCATATGTCACCAACATTTTCAGAGGGTACCTACCTAAGGTACAATACTTTAGTTTGTTTTGATGTAGGTATGACAGCAATTAATAAGTTTCCAGATATTCCTTATTGATACAATTGTAAAGTAATTATACGTTGAATCCAGCAATAGAATTCCAACACCTGGTTTGATGCTTACACTATTTATTTTATGTTCCATAATTTTGGTCAGTTAAGTACCATACAGAGTTCAAGTTTTCTGCCGAATATTACTTCAGCAGCTGAGTTATTAAGCTGTAATATTATAATTTCTCATTTCATCTACTTAGTTGTAATAATTTACCATAACATTTTTTGCATATTACACATTTTGTCCTCAAGAAGAAACATCGGGTATCATATTAGGTATGCTTCTAGATATGCATAAATGTCATTCCTCCTATCATTGTTGTGATAAGATATTATTCAATGTATGATTTTTAAGTACAAATGATGATGTCATTCATGATTTCATGTTTTCCTTGTAACAAAATTGGTATTGTAATTGGTAGTAGATTATTATAGTACTTCTAAATAGTAGTTAGCTTTCAATGAAAACTTTTACTGGGATAGATTTTACGAATGTAGTCCTTGAAAATAACATGATAATCTTACAAAAGTATACTTGAAACAAAGTTTTATAGGAATGTAAACAATATGTTGACTTACACCACCATGCCGTAGGCTCCTTCGCCAATGTACAGCAAGCTCGTGTATCGAGGGCCCACTTCAAAGACCTGCCCGCGAATGATCTCGGCGTTGGGGTTCGTGGATGCAACTGCTGCCTCTGCCATCGCGAACAGCCACTTCATTAACTTCTTCACACTAATAAGAATGTTCACACAAGATCCGCAAGCAGTTCATAAAATGCACTGTAGCACTCTCAAAAAACTTTCAGTAGGTAACAAATCACATCAATAACCAAAACAAATCAGCATTCGACCTACATTATCCACAAAACAATCCACCGCTTGTCACTCGCTCGCTTATCATCTCGCTTTGGAGTAATTTCTCACAGACACACGGGCACGGGTCACTCCAGTGCAGACAGACGCAGTACCGTTACAAAAATGAAATGAAAATGAAAACGAACGAACTGCTCTGTTCAACTCGATCTCAATTTTTTTATTCGCAAAAACGAAACACTCTCAGCCCTATCCCTACCCTACGGTAAGCTTACAGTACAGGTAAAGTCTGCACGAACAGTGTTACCAGATGACTCAATGCATTTCTCCCCAAATCGCACCCAAAATCGCCCCAAATTATGGGTATTTTGAAAAAAAACCCCCAACATTCAAATACCTAGAACATACTTTTTATTCATATAACCTACCCAGATTTAACTGTGTTTATTACATACGTGTGTTATTTTTTTTTTTTAATAATAAATATAATATTTCGCCATTTAGTAAATACATGTATTTATTAAATAAAATGTACAATTAAACTAACTAGGTATGTACAAAGGAATCAGTTGGATTACCTAAGGACCGTTACAAACAGCCTACAGGGAACTCAACTGTTCCAGACCAGTACCAGACGGAAGCGTGCCCAAGACACTGGCTGCATTGCCACGCTGAATAGCTATGCTAATCCTCTGGCCTAAATAAGAGCCAGCCCTTGGGTCACGTGTTGACTCGATCAAAAGCCCCGCAAGTTTTTTGAAAACCGAAAATTTACACATTACAATTTACTAATTGTGATGATGACCGATGACGAGGAGACTTCTTGATTATTTCGCTTAGCAAGTCTTGATGTCTCTGTGTCTAATAATGATTGATTGAAATACCTATAAATCGACCAAATTTTCCCCCCCGAAAATACCCCCAAAGGATTAGTCCCCCCAAAATTCCCCCGAGTGTTAAAAAAACCCCCAGATTTGGAGCAAATCCCCCCCATCTGACAACACCACGAAAATCATATTCTATTCTCGGCTAGAGTACTGAAAAATCCCCCATTTCGGTTTAGATTAGATGACAGTGACAATGACAATACAGATTTAACACAGAGTAAAAAGTTAAAAAAAAAACTAAAGACTAAGTGAGCTCCAGGAGAGGATGGTATCTTACCTGAAATGGTCAAAATAACCTTTATGCTGAAGCTTTCTTCAGCATAAAGGTTATTTTGACCATTTCAGCATCTGGTAAATAATTTTGCTAGGAACTCTTTAGTTCCTAGCAAAATTATTTACCAGATGCTTACTGGAGGTGCTAGTTGGAATAAAGCGATCATCACCATAATACATCAAAAAGGTAATTTGAGGATCATATACCGCGTACCTGTCCATACAAAAAGAAATAACTCTTTTCTACCTTTTAATATTATCCGATTTTTCAATCAACACATTATTACCTAGGTCTACGCGTCTTATATTTGCCAGTTTTTTTTTTCACTTTATAGGTACAAGCATCACAACCGGACATTTTTTTGCACTGAAACTCACAGTTTCAGAAAGTTTCCAAAAGTCAATATTTATCCAAAACCAAAAACTTCTTTGAAAATACTAAAACTCATAGACCTTAAACATATTATAGTATTCAAGGGATTGACAACAATAACAAAACATTTTGTTACAATTTACGGGGTGAAAAGACGCATAGTGAGTCGAGGGGAAGGGCACATCACACAGACGACAACGAGAGACAAGCAATAGGGATGCCTACGGTTATATCAACACGAGACTTGAGAAAGTAACCAATATCGATGACTTTATTCCTCTTGACAATACTAAATTGTAAAATTGGTATCCATTTCAAAATAATGACAAAAAAATAATCAACACATCTACGTGAGTAACTAGTATGCATGTATATATGTGATGTAAAGAATGAAAGAATGTATCGTGGTACAGTCAAAGGCAAAAATATGTATACACTCACATACACATGATAATAAATATGGTAACATCTAAGAGTTTATCAATATGTACACAATGTTTGGTAGTAAGTATGTATACAATAGTACAGTAATATGTATCCAACAATTAGAACACAAATTTGGGAACATCCTTATGTTAATAATTATGAACACATAGTTATAATCAATAGTATGTAAACACTTTTAACAAATCAAACTTTAGAGAGCAAATTTCCACCACTCACTTAATGTATTTAATTAAGTGAGTGGTGGAAATTTGCTCTCTAAAAGAGTTCTTACTCATAATTAATAACAAAAACGGGTTTTCATCGCGTACATTTTTATATTCCCGACAGTTTCGACCGTGTTACAACGGTCGTGGTCACGGGTAGACTCACTCAACTCAAACAATACTCAAACAAACAAACAATATTCTTACTCAAACAATAGAATTATTGGTCATTTAATATGAAAGTTAGTACAACCTCAAAGTATTTATTTCAATCATGTGGGTCATGGCTATGAATAAATTACCTACAGGAATTAAATACTCGATTACAACACAGAAAGGATTACATACTTTTTTTTAAATGACTTCTAATAATGTGACTGACTGACTGTTTTTATTACTTTGACTTGACACCTACGGCTACGTTGTAAAATTTCATTTAATAAGTTATTTTTGAAAAGAAAAGGAACCGACTTCACCACTAAAAACTTAAAATAACTGTAAGGGTAAGTTCATATAATTTGAAGTTGGTACCAA
Source organism: Venusia cambrica (assembly GCA_951394065.1). Classification (NCBI taxonomy): domain Eukaryota; kingdom Metazoa; phylum Arthropoda; class Insecta; order Lepidoptera; family Geometridae; genus Venusia; species Venusia cambrica. The sequence continues at coordinate 3,939,931 of OX596060.1, read as the reverse complement.
ATTGCAAAGCAAAACTACATGTATATTGTATGGTACCGCCTTTAAATATACGAACTTACCCTTAAGAGTTGTTTTTAGTGGTGAAGTCGGTTCCATTTTTTTTTTCAAAAATAACTTAGATATTTCTTACTTTTTTTGTTGTAAAACCTACGCCACAACGATGTCTACGACCCCCTATTTGACATTCGTGTGAGGTTGCAATAATACGGGATTCTGGTATCTATGCAACGATGGGAACTAAAATAAATACAGATGACCTAAACAATGTTGAGAATCGGTTCATACTATGGTGCATTGCACAACGAAAAATCGTTCACATAATCCTGTTTTTTTATTTAAAAGCCAAACTACTCGACCGATTTTGATAAAATTTATATGAGACCAATCTGGAATCATATCCTTTCAAACAGAAAACAAATTGTTTCAAATCAGTTAAGAAATGACGGAGTTCTGAGGTGACAAACATTAAAAAAAACATAAAAGCAAATTGAGAATATCCTCCATTTTATTTTAAGTTGGTTATTTTTTTTTTGTTAAAATTATAAAATCAAACTACAATCCAATATTACATAAAATGTACAGCTTTTTGTGAAGGTGTCTGTGTCTGTCTCTGACATCGCTGATGAGCTGGCCGTACTGAGTTCGCACTGAGTCAAGTTGTCATCTTTTGCTTCGTTCTTGCCTAGCAAAAGTACTTCGTACTTACGATTTGAAGTAATTTATATAATTTATATATTTTACTTTAATATTTTACTTTTACTAGCAGATTTCTAAACCTATTGAACCAAGAAAATTAGACATTAAATTCAAAGCCAAATGCATTTCTGTAACGGCATCAGGCACATGTTTTTTATTATTTTCATTCGAGAAACGGGTATTTATCGCGTATTTTACCTATATTTATCCCGACGTTTAGTAGAGAAGAGTACCGTAGAGTCTACCCGCAACCGTGGCTGGTGTAACCGGTGTGCCGAAACGCCGGGATAAATATAGGTAAAATACCACACCAAAATAAAATACCTCACCAGCATATTGAGAAACAATAACATTATTGAAACTTTTGCATATATTTATGGTAGCTAAATTAAATAGAAGCGGAGATCGCGACCAGTCCAACGTGACATGATACACTCACCACAAGAAATTTCTAAAATTTTGTGAACCAGAAAACACCATAAATATCCGCTTATTTTAAATACCTACTACTTTAAAACCCTCAAGCTAACTCTCAAACTAGTAATATTGTATCTTGTTACATTTTTACATCTATAAAACATCGTAGTGTTGTTAAATTGTTTGTAAACTAACTATATATGAGAAGCCAAACAAGTTAGATTATCTAAGCAAGAACGCGACTTTCTGAAACCTACCATGTTTTCAGGAAACAAATTTAACTCTTGAAATACCATTCCAGTCGTTTATTGACAATGGAATGTCAATTTTTGCCTAGGCATGATATGAGAGAAATGGGACGAAAATAAACTGGTGAAGTACGTTTGGGAATCGGTACAATTTTTACTTTACGCCATATGGACAAATCCGTCAGAATAACAAAGATTGTAAAATTCAAACAAAAGTAATATACCAGATAATGGTAGATGATCTATCACCGAAAAGGATACTTAATCGCAACCAGGAGTGGTATCTTTTTTCTTGATCCTATTTTGTAACTCCTGTAAGGATAATTATATTCGATTCCAGCACAGGGTTGCTGGAATAAGGCTGTGGTGGACTTACAAAATCGGGAGTTAAGTCATGTAGTAACTGTTCTGCTCTTTCTATAATATCACATTGCCTTGGTGAATATCGGCCTTTTACCCATCTTATTTGACGCCACATTTCTGATGCAGAAGTGGACTCATCTACTGTAGAACAAAGAATTGCATTTAGCTTCACGAATCAACTTCTGTGCTATTCTATTTTTTTAATTTAGTTCAATTAAATTATGCGGTGATGGGCAACGCCTTAAATTAGCCAAGGCAAGGCGACGTTCAGCTACTGCCTCAGACAATTCGGGAATTTTCGGGAAATTTTGAGGAATTTTGACTACGGGAATATGAGTATCAGCAGCACTCTGTACAATATTAATAAACGTATCATAAAATATTTGTGAATCATTGGGGATAACGAAATCAACAAGAGAAACATAGAAGTATGTGTGATGTATAAGTAGACCAATCGCATTTTTTAGAGTTCCTCTTTGTTACAGTACTATTAAGGTAATTTGAAGTACAAGATATTTTTATAATACTATGATATTTATAATTTTACATGGAAAACCACTAATGAATCGTTGGGTCACTACCCAACGATTCATTAGTGGTTTTCCATGTAAAATTGAATGAAAACACTAAAATAACAATAAATGAAATGTCAGGAGACGATGTCGTAAAGCACCATTTACTATTTTGACCCTAGTTGGACTACCGTCGTTTAAAAACGTAAAGTCAGAATCAAACATTTCTTCAATAATCTTATAATCTGGTCGATAAAATGATCGGGGTAATCATTGGTTTTATAGGACCAACTCATATAATGTCCGTTAAATCTCCAAGAAGTAATGTATTAGTAGTACTTAACGAGAATATATAATCCCAATCGTTTTGAGTGGTTAGTACAAAAGGACGAACGGTTGATGAGGTTGATGAGGACAATAAATGTTCTCAATATGGTGACAATTTAGAATATTTACACGAATTATTTTAATCCCAGAATTCAAGCATTGTGACGAGCATAGTATTGATTTTACCGAATGATGAGTCAAAATAGCAACTCTACCATATGCATCTTCTCTGTCCTCACGATAACAGTTATAACCACTGATGTTAAAATCACTCTCAGGCTCCAACCATGTTTAGGACAAGGCTGCAACATGCACTTTCTCTTGATTCAACAATGACTCAAATGGCCTCACTCAAATGTTCGGCCTTAAAATGTTTTTAGAACTACAATTCATAATTACGGCCAGTATTAAAGAAAGAACTGACCGATATATTGCTAGCCACTTTGGCCATAAGCCACTCAGTGCACAATTTTATTACTAATTGTCTCACCATTGAAAATAATACATACCAACTGATTTAGTAATTTGAAAGTCCAAAACCAATGTCTGTGTCATCCTTCTCTGTCTGCGTCGAGTCCATTTTTGTCTGGGCAGATTGAGCTGTATCTCTGGGTCTTCTATTCTCTTCACGAGGTTTGTCACTTTTTTCTGAGCAAGTTGACATCTCATCCCAACCATATGGTATATCACTTATGGATCCTGTAACTTTCCGTATTGCCACTTGTCTTCGGTTGGGTGCAAGATGCTGCGCCTCTCACCAGTGCCGTTGCGGTGCGGCCGTAGATCAATTTGGTTTTCACGGACTTTCGTGCGCAAGGTCTGCCGGCAGGATTTCGCGCCACGCTAGTCTTAATGACATTATCCGTCGAGCGTTTACCAGTGTCAATGTGCCAGCCGTTCTTGAACCGAATGGTCTGTTACGTGATGATGGTAAGCGGCCCGACGGTATGACTCTTGTCCCTTGGGAAATGGGTAGGCCTTTGGTGTGGGACGCTACCTGCGTCGACACCCTAGCGCCATCTCATCTGCCTGGGACATCAGTTAGGGCTGGTGCGGCGGCTGATTCGGCCGAGGATCACAAAAGGTGCAAATATAGTGGTCTCGACAGAGCTTACCTATTTGAGCCTTTTGGGGTGGAGACCTTGGGTCCGTGGGGAGCCGGTGCCCTCCGGGTTTTCAAAAATATTGCGGGGCTTTTGATTGAGGCGACGGTCTGACTGATTCCTTTGTACATAGTTAGTGTAATTGTACTTTTTATTGAATGAATATATATGGTAGGAAGTTAAAAAATAAAGAAGTTATAGGGAACTTCTTTTCTACTCCTTTTTTTTTAAATTCTTTATCTATGGTTGTAGTAGACAGTAGTATTGTTCACCAAAGAGTATAACACAGTTCGGACCTTTCTGCTATACTCTTTGATAAACCACCTTATAATATACAGTCATGTATTATGTATGGTTAGTTAGGGTTGTACTTCTATTGTTTGTATCACAGAGCAATAACTATGTATTCTAGTTTGTATACTCTTTGACAGTATTAGGAAAAAGTATTAAAAGTAAGTTGGTTGTTGGTTGGGAGTTCGAGTTTTTAGAAAAAAAATTTTTTTGTTACCCTAACAAAAAAGGGACAATAGTTCGGGGATTCTAGACCATCTAATACAGAACAGACTATACCTACATATATTTTCCTTGTGTCATGACTGTGACAGCATAGATTTTTATTGTGACCTCGCCACCTCAACTCGAAGGACTGTCGTGCATTTTATTTAGGTATGTCGGTTTGGTCAGCCAGTACAGCTGGAAATAATTACCACTGCGCATTGCCAGGCAGTCGTTACGACTCCTCTAATAGCTGGGGTCCGAAACTGAGCAAGGTATGATTACCTACCTACTGAATCAATGTGTACTATCTCGTGCACTTATGACTGTTCAGACTTAATGACATAAATTGAAATTGTTTTACAACACCTACTCCACAATTTGATCAAATATACTTTTAATCAATTGCATCTCCATTTAATATAATAAAATTCACATTTTGGAACAAAGCCATATCTGCACCTCATTATTTGGCATTCTGAAGGTACCAAAACAGTTTAAATTTATTGTATTTATTTATGCATACACATTCTTGTTATTTATGTTGTGACTTACTAAATTTTTTCTAAAGCCTTTTGTGCCAGGTGAATTACATTTCATAAGCAATTATCTATTGTGCAATGCATGTATTACATTTATCTGTTATGTACCTATTTATATCTGATTTTTTTACAACACAGTTGACTGCAGATTTTTAGTTCAACAATCGGAAGGTTTCCAAACTCTTCAGTTTACAGTGAGTTTAATGTCACTTGATAATAGGTTATGGGCTTATCAATATGTGTAACTGATCTTTGGGCTATGGTGTTTTTGGGTCTGTGTATTTATCTGCTTATTGGGCTGAATAGACTTACTATGAATTAGTAATGATAGTTTCATATCCATAGCAATTTTAAAGTCATATTCCAATACCTATATGCAACAATATCCTGTGTCACATTGATAGTAAAATGTAGTGATATATTATATAATTAAATACATTTATATAATTGAATGTTATAATTTGGTAGATGATATGTAACTAGTATCTATATGTACATGACTGATCAAGAATATTTAAATTGGTTATATTGTCAGTATGCTTAATATTAAATGATAATACAAGGAATGTTTAAAACAAGTTATTAAAAAAATTGGCACAAACTTCTCTAAATTTTAGAATATATTAGGTGTGTGTCAACTTGCTAAGCTTAACTACAGGATCATCATAAGTCTCATACTAGTCATGGTTTGAATCATTCATATCGGACTATGATTGGCAGCAATATAAATGACGTACATGCTGTTGTATAATGTTTGTTGAGGAGATTTGGTCTGTGGACCAATTTCCAGTTCCAGACCTATCTGGCCCGATCAGGGGAACTGTTCGCCTCCCTATATAAGATGATGTTTTTTAAAACAGTCCGGTTGTTTTTATACCTATCCAATACAAATAAAAATACAAATCTTCCCTCTTAATAATAATATACTGTAGATAACATTTGAAATGCTATGCAAGAACAGTGTATTTTAAGTAAATCAATTGAATAATTTAGCATGAAATTGGAGATTTCATATTCCAGATCTTCCCACCACCCACGATTTTGCAAGCACTTTGCGGCTAAAACATTATGAAGCTATAAAGTTTTCTGCTCACTCTACATTGAGTTAGCGACCAATACGCCGCTCTCAGTTCTTATAATGGAGCCAGGGCCTACCTCTATCAATCAAAAAAAAAAATTCTTTTCATTTTTGTTAAAAATTTGCAATGAAATTGATGGTCATACATAGAATTTCCATTCTATGTATGACCGTCAATTTCATTGCATCTCTTTAGGAAATTACAAAGCTTCATATTTGGACCTAGTGTATAAGATAAATAAGATAAAGTATGTTAAACTATTCTATGACAATTTATGCAGGTACCTTAGCTTTTCTGTTTATCTTTTTGAGGTAAGTTTTTGTTTTGCTTTTATGCTTATTAGAATATTGCTTCAGGTGTATACTATGATGATCTTTTAAATATCTGTGCATTGCTTACAGGGGTGAAGGTGTAACTTAACTATGTTTGTACTAGCTTTAAGATACAGCTATGATGATAAGAATGTACTGAATTTCATGTCAACCAGAAATGTACCTGTCTATTTTAACTTAAACCTACCTTCAATCACATCTTAAGCAGTGATGAGCACATCATTATTATTAACATGGGGTGTCCCACTGCAGGGCTATCTATAATCCAACAGAATGCATTACAAAAATACTACCTATGAATAATATTTTCGGTTAAATATCAAGATATTGATCTACATGCCTTGGTTATTATTAGTTAGAAGCTAAATATCATGTTTTAGGTTTTGTAGGACTTAAATATTAAATGGACCCCAGTCCATTGTTAAAAAAAAATACTCAAAAGTAATTATCTTTTGACCCATTAGCTGCTTGTAGTTGATTGAAATTTTTATCAGGTTATGTTCTAGCTCAATTGGGAAATCGCTATTACAATGTTAAAACTTGGTGTGATTGTGTTAATTTTTACCCCCTGATATATTTTACCAAATAACATAAGTTGCTATGTTTTAAAAAAATAGGTACATTTAAAATTCGTGCATCATCACTACTTTATAAATCTTCCGATTATACTGTGGACTAAACGGATGAGGTAAAGATTTTTCTGAATCACATATTGGTGTAATATAATTTGCCCATCTTAAGCAAAGTGAGGTAAGTTTTAATTTTATACCTGTATCGATTGGCCAGTTTTTTTGGAAGTGGTTGCATAAAAAAACACCAGCATAGTTTGGGCGAGGCCTGTCTTCTTCAGTGTATTCCGGTGTCTATGCTGAATATACATAATATGTGGAATAGCTCTAATGAAGGTACCTATTGTCCGTTTGACTTAACGTTTCCACTTTCAGCACGCTTGCAAGATGTCTGGTGAAACGCCCATCCAATCAGCAGACGGGCTGCATACGCCAGCGTACCTGTCATGGAGGAAGATGCAGCTCTCTAGAGCCAAACTGAAGGCCTCTAGCAAGACTTCAGCTTTGCTGTCTGGGTTTGCCATGGTAAGTGTTAGGTATACTAGATGGCCTTTATTTTTTTCATTTTCTACCTTGGCGGGTGAGTATCCCAATTGTGTTTTCTGCCTGCTACTGGTAGGATGAGGATTTGATAGTACCTATAGCCATCTCTGTTCTTACTAGTGACTGTAGCTTCTACTTACCACATCGCAAAAAGTAGTCTCAATAAAACTCGGTGACACAGAAGATCTGTGAAAGTAAATAATTAGTTGGGGAATCATTTACCTTGACACGGATTGACCTAAACCTAACAAATTAGTTAAAGTTCTGGTTGATGCTACCGAAATGAAACATCAGGATAATAGAATAGAATAAGAAGCATCAATATAGGAGGATAAATACGCGTGAAGACTATTATTAACTAGCTGACCAGACAGACCTCCGGCCCAAATTATGATTTTCCCATTAAACTTATTTGGACTCTTAAAAAGATTTGAAAATTAAAAACAAATACCACCCAAATCGGTCCAGTGCTAAATTTTGAGATGCGCTTACCAACAATTAGGTATTTAAATTTTATCAACACTTAGGTACATAAGCACGCCTTTTTATGTGTCGTTGACATATTTGCTATTTTGAATTTGGTTTTGTTCAATATTGATTTGTTTGAATTTTATATTTCAAAACATTTGAAAGTATGATTAATACTATCGTTTAGTCATAGCTTCGTTTTAAATCTGTTCGGTCAATTCGAAGAGGCCTAACACGGCTTCAGTGTTTCGAAGTGCTAACATATGTGTTCCGTGATGAAGCCCCATGTCTGCGGACAGTCGAACGCTGATATTTAGAATTTTGGCGTTTTACCTACCAGTATTAGTTAACAAATCTCGTCCAAAATCTTCACTGAAGATAAAATCGTTGTGGTGGATCTCAGGGATAACCATTTAGAAGATCTTGCATGAGGCGCTCAGTGTGAGAAATTTAGTTTGCCGGTGGATCCCATTTGCTCTCGGATGATCATAGGACGGCCCACGTCAGATGGTGTCTTCTCTGAAGGAAGAATCTTTGATCTATGCCTACGATCCTGATTCTAAATAACAATCTACGATCTAGGTCTTTCATGACGAGCCTAAATTAACTTAATATACTTATATGTAGTTTGGACAATGTCAGAGAAATAAAATAACACTCAAGTCATGATAGAATCAACCTTATGATCACGATTTCCACCGAGAATCGACCAGGCGGCAAAAAATCCTTGCAAGTTAAAGGTCACAGAGTGGATAGGTATCTATTAATAATAGCTGGCTAATCTGTCTTAAATAAACATACCGGGCTGTATCAATATTTAACTTTAGTAGATACGTACTTACAGTATTTTCATCTCTATAATACAACAGTCAATTTCCCCCTCCCCCGGATACAATATATCTCAGTGACAAATTTTATCAAGATCTATAAGATTTTTAAACCCGCTTAGCCGTGAAAACGTAACAAACAGACAAGTCAACTTTATTTTATTTTATTGTACGATGGGGATAGCTCTTGGCCTCATCTCACCTGGTGTAAAGTTATGATAAGACGAAGATGGAAGCGCACTTCACCCGGAATCCGCCGCGGACTGAGGAACTGGCTAAGCACACAAGAATTGAGAATCGTTGTTATGGCGACAGACTTATGTAAGATGGTGGTAAATAGCCAGGCGGCCTTAAAACAAGTCCTACCACTAATCAAATCAGCATTTGTATTGTACACTTCTACCAATTAACATGTAATTATTTTTGGTCAATATTGATATATGTATTCACGTTCATTTTGACAGCATACCATACCGGCACACGTAATCCTGCCTTCACGCACTGAGATTCTGCGTCATTAGACAGTAAATGCCACAATACCCTTTTCTCTATTTTAGGTAGCAATGGTTGAAGTCCAGCTCAATCAGCCAGATCAGACAAAGGTGCCACCTTTCATGCTCGTGGCATTCACAGTTTGCACGACCTTACTCGTCGCGGTTCACATGCTAGCCCTGATGATAAGCACATGCATACTCCCTAACATCGAGGCGGTCGGCAATCTCCATAGCATTGCCTTAGTCCACGAATCGCCGCACGAGAGACTCCACTGGTACATAGAAGTTGCTTGGGCATTCTCGACCTTGTTAGGCCTTATTCTGTTCCTAATCGAAATAGCTATCCTTTGCTGGGTCAAGTTCTACGATCTTAGCCCCACGGCAGCGTGGTCGGCGTGCGTCGTTCTCATACCAGTCATGATAATATTCTTAGCGTTCGCGATCCATTTCTACATGTCCTTAGCTACTCATAAGTACGAAGTTACTGTGACCGGTATTAAGGAGCTGGAACTATTGAAGGAACAGATCGAAATGGGCGATCACGATGCTAGGATGAACAATCTGACGCTTCTCGATCAAAGCCGAATTGTGTGATGCGTGTGTCACTGTCCTTACTGGAATGTTACTGCCGATTGTTATTTTTAAGTGTACTTATTGTATTGTACCTACGTTATGTGCCGATTTGGTTGCATGAGATGGTTCATTGTTAGCAGTTGAATGGATTTGTGTGTCGTCAACGTTCATTTTGGTTGTTTTCATGAACCACTCGAGAGTATCACATCTTATAACTTCTGAAATAATTCGGTGGGATATGTGCCACTCAAATGGGCCATACTCTTCAGTAATATTATTGCTGAGGCTCGTGCCAAGAACTATCTATGACTCTGCGATCCTGTTGAGTTGTTGATGAAAACAGCCATAAGTCCATTTACCAATGAAGCAAGGGTCTATATATTACCGCCTTCCAAAATGAAGCTTTCAATTCTTATCGTATTTTTCTTAACACACGCCCTGGCTAAATTCAAGGTAACGGTGTGCAAGACCGTTGAATCTAAGGCGACCGCAAACCGCACTAGATGAACATTTAAAATTCCTTAGAAATAATCTAAAGATAAATTCAAAGTCATTGAAAATTCCTTTGAACTAATTTAGAGATGATGTTTAAAATTGTATTAGAAATCCTCTCAAATACTTGCAAAAAAAAAACACTAGCAGATGACCGTGGCCAAAAATTTTAAATGAAAATAAACTACGCGTTAATACCGACTGCGAGTCGGTATTTAAGATAACTTGAATATGTACCGAATGTTATGCTTCGGTGGAAACTTACTATTATACTTTATATTAATAATGTTGAAGTTGCCTTATCTATTGAGTGCAAAAACACTCAAATCTGATGATGATGATCCATTGATGAATCTCTAAAATGTACCCACGTAAAGTGATATCTTCCAAACTAGGATTATTTGGGATATTTTCTTCCTACAGTTTAGTATTTGAGTTCTGATGGTTTGGCCTTCGCCATTCTTCCTACCTATTTAATATTCCTATCTGTAAGTAAACTGCTAAATTTAAGTCGTCAGTAAACTTAAATAATCCAAAGATATTTAAATTGTTTAAATTCCATACGGTTTGGCAAAAAAGGTTAATCGCGAAGAGGTACCTAAACCATTAGCAAAAAGCTACTTACATCTACCTAACTTTTTTTGCCAAGTTACCCGGATTTGTTTTGGATTATTTATATATTTACCTTTAGATTAATCTATGGTATTACCAACCAGACATAGACGTCGTAGTACCACATGTCGTACCTAACTTTTAAAATATGTTGCTCCTACATTATTTTCAAGACTTTATTTAGCTATGTACTTAAAATTGAATCTAAAAAAAGTCAATTTTGATAGATATTGTTGCCCAAAACCCGAAACCTGACGAAAAATGTAAACAAGGCAATATTGACTGTTAATATATTAACTACTTAAACAAATAAGTACTGTGATATAATAGAATGACATTATAATGGGTTTAGTATAAGAAATTTTATTCTCCATAATAATTAACATGTAGAGTTTTATAAAATTTACCTTATACCATTTGTAAGGCGCCGGCTTAAATCACCTCGTGTCTAAATATACTGTAAATACATTTTGTAAATTATGTTGCTTTATGTAATTTAAAATGTTATCCTGTGACAATTAAAGACTATAAAATCGTCTTCCATGCCGAATGCGTCCTCATTTGACAATATTGTACTGGATTGGAATATTGCTCATGTAATTTAAATAAATTTTGGTTGTTTAAGTTACTGCAGTTTTACTGATACATTTGAAACGGCTTTCAGTACCGAGCATTTATCTATTATATGGCAATTCAACATGCTATACAGATAGATCCTAGATAGATTTGGTAACCGTTAGAAGGAACTACTAATCTACTTTCATATTTTGTTGTAGTTTTCTGTTATGTTACTTAGCAGCTACCTGGTGACGCTACTTCTCGGTACAATCCATCTGATCAATACACTGTTTAAGTTGCTTGTCAATATCTCCTTTCTCCTGATGAAGCCACAATTGACTATCTTCCAGGACTATTCGAGAACTCCGCAGGCATTCCTGTTAAAATAAAAGATTTGCGAGTTAATCAGAAGGTGAATGAACCGTTGAAAATGCAAAACAGACACGGCCATTTTCTGGAATACTGTTTGCAGACATGATTAGCCTAGCTATGCCACATCATACACCTTCAGCTAATAACCATATATTTTAAAACATGAGTTTTGCTTGATCTTGATGTAATGAAGGCACTTGGCATCAACACAGTTTCAGTTCTCCTAGGGAACCAACATTAGGTGAGGCGAGGATCTCGGATGAATTGAGAGGTCGCGGCACACGCAGCTGTCCCGTTCGGTGTCGGGATACACAGCTACCGGTAGGTATTAGGTACCTATACTAAACTAGTCTGATAAAATAAGGTTCTTACTGGAGGCACAGGATACCGCGTTGGTAGATCACAGAACTGTCTTATAATAATGTCGGACATTTTCGACTTGACGCATATGTTGTGCACCCAGCAACCCTCTTGGAGCTGGCCCGTGAGTATGTGGTAGAAGCGACCTAGGCCGTGCTTAACGTTCTTCTCCCAGTGGCCTTCGTAGCGGTTGCCGTTATCTGAAGTCGGTATATGCAAGTGAGTTGGCTAGGTGTAGAGATGAATTTAGAATACTCTAGGTACCTAACTGAAAAATAATTCAATATGACTCGTGTTTTGAAAACTCTTTTATTATGTGCACTGCAAAAACTTGTAGTTTCCAGCGTAGTTCCGCTGTGTTACGACCCTAGTTTCTTTAAAGCTTATATGCACCTTGGTGTAGGCATCATCGTAAACCTCATCCTTGTGGAGGTCAAGAGTTGACCCAAATTTATTTAAAAATTAATAACATGATCATGCGCTTGTTGATCATGGAGCAACTGCGACTGGAACCGCAACTGGCTCAACTGCGTCGACCTACCCAAATCGCGGTATGTAAAATAATGTTTTTAGGATTTATCTTGTCTTACCACGTGGAAATTCCATACTGTAACTGGTAGGAAGGTCCTCGTACTAGGTATCTAACTTACAACCTACATAATATAATGGGCCGATAAAGGTAAAATTTGATTGGTCCATGCTACACCTTTTTTTAAGGACCAGTAAAGTCTTGGGATTGGGAGTCTTAATCTCCTTAAACTTCCGAATTAACTTCTGTAGAAAAATAAAATAACCTTCCACAAACATGCCCAGCCCTTCCCTCTTGCTCATACTCCAGTATCCGACGTAAAGCGTGCCGTTCGCGTACCACATCTTGCCGTACCCGTGCCGCTGGCCGCGCTTCCAAAACCCGAAGTAAACGTCTCCGTTCTCATAGTACCGCCAGCCGACGCCTTCTGGGTGGCCTCGGATCCAGTCACCGCTGTATTCCAGGTAAAAGGTGTCGTTCGGAAGCCGGTAGCTTAGCGTGCCGAAGCCATGCCTGGATCCGTGTGAAACAAATTCAAATGTATAAATGTTAACCCCGTTTCCGCACTTACACTCGGTGGAACTGGTCCATTGTGCATGAGGTACCTATGTCCTGCTACTATAGCCAGCCTTACTCCGACCAGAAGCGTAGAACATTCCTAGAATGCCCACCAGCGCGGAGGCGCCTTCGTCCGAATTGCACTATTCCCCCCTACGGGAGGGGCGTGAAAGCCCCGCTGTACTTAAAGGTGGACTGTCGCGGGGGACTGGATGTAAAGGTGTCCCAGTCCCGCCGTCATCCCCAAGTAGGGTATGCGTAGGTAATGTTTTTTTGCCAGTGCAACAAAAAAAGGTGCTTTGCTTATGTACATAATGCTCTATGACTTTCGGGAAATCAATTCTACGCCAACGTTTAGTTGTGTAAGTGAATAGTATAACCTACCTGAAGCCTTTGTACCAATCTCCTTCATACAACTTCCCAGTGATGGTCATAAACAAGCCCTTCCCTGAAAATGGTATGCACATTGGTGATGATGATCACACATCTTAAAGATCGGAAAGTGAACATCCTTTAAACATGTTTAATTTTACTTGTAAACTACAAATGAACATCTCATAAATTCACTTACGGTACACTGTAGAAAAGATGGCATTGAAAAATCGAATACTTGAACTAGTTTAGACTTTAAACTTCACAGCTCAGTTGACAGTAGGTCTGCCTTCTGCGCTATAGTTGAGGGTTCGATTCCCACCCAGGACACCAACATTTGTGTGATGAATATAGTATGTTTGGGTATTGTATAATTGGGAGGTATGTATGTATTAACAATAATAATGTAAGTATTGTTCCGTAATTAAATTACTTACCATATTACAAGCTTTGATTAGTTTGGGGCTAGACGGCTCTGTGTGAAATTAATATCTTACTAATAATTATTTTTAATATCGAAATAATAGGAAGTAGTATTATTATATTATTAGAATCAAATTGTTGGAAGATGCCTATGTTACAAGTTAGTTAATTTTGTATACAGTAAAACATTTAATTAAGTATGTACGTTTTTTATTTGATGTCATGATAAGGTATGGTCAACTCTCCCCAGAACCCTGATCAAATTTCCCTACACTTGGGGAGACTTGAGCCAAATCCCATTTTTATTGGAACTATCATAAATTGTAATTTTGTTGATTCACTACAATTAACCGCCTCTGTGGTCTGGTTCAACCCACCGATTTCAGATCCAGAGGTCCCGGGTTCGATCCCTATGGGGAGTACAATATATTGTGCTTGGTTTGGTGGGTGGTCCAGAGTGAAAGGGTATTTTTTAGACAAGCTCTAAAAAAGCTCTCTCTTTTTCAAGTGAGCTGGTGTTCAAACGCTTGGCTATTAGGTACCTATAAAAAAACTCTGTGCTTACTTACCTGCTTTTAGCTTACATTCTTTTGGGTAAACAAATAAGTTGAAAGAGATGCCAGCAGTGTTTTAAGTAAGTAGGTATAAAATGGTGCCAGCAGTAGGTATTTTTAAATACCTACGAAATATTCGTTTTTATTCAACTGTCTCAGGTGGGTTGTTTTTCGAAATTATGCATGTAAGTAGGTAATGTAGGTCCTATGTCTATTTCATTGGTAATACATTTCGTTCTTACTGTACTAAAACCATAGATTTTGTAGTCATATTTCGAGTGGTCCCAAAAGCCCAAAGAAGAATAGGTACCTTATAAAATCAGGCGATTGGGACCGCGGTCCCAATCACCTGCCTTCTTTGCTTTACAGTCTAAACGGCTTGATGGATTTTTGACATGTGAGGTGTCATTCAGATAAAGATATAAGCAGGTCCTTTTTTTTATTGTACGACGGGTTAGGTTATTGCTTGGCCTCCATCTCACCTGATATAAGGCCGTAAGAGTACCTACTTCACCCGGAATCCACAGAAAACTAAGGGACTATCTCTAACCTCTAAATGTCGGTACACAAACATGGGCAAGATGGTGGTACCTACCTATGCCAGGTAGACATAAACAAAGTCTTACCACCAACCAAACTATGCACAATATTGTACACCCCTGGGGATCAATCCCGGGACCTCTGGATCGGATACCGGTGGGCGAACCACTAGACCAGAGTTGGTAAATACATAAGTAGGCGAAGATTGCTAACGCGTGGGTAATTGCGTGTTTCTCCGCAATAGTTTCGCAGGCGAGTAAAGTACGTAAGTAGATACCTACTATTAGTTATCTATTGAAAGGATTGCAATGGAAAGATAGATAAATAATAATCATAAATATTACAGGACATTAATTTCACACAGCGCCATCTAGCCCCAAAACTAAGCATTCAAATGTAGAACAAACCTTCCTTGAGATCTTGCTTCCAGTCCCCTACGTATCGACCATAGCTAGACGTGAATATCGAATGGTGAAGGCCGTTTTTAACTGCTTTTTTCTCGGCCGCTATAAGCAATGGCGTAAATGTTTTCGGTTTATGATATAGAGGCATGTTTTTTTCATTAAATATGTAAATATACGTAAAACATGCAAAAATAGGACGCAACAGCACGAAGTAAACAATAAAAATAATGATATTGACAGCTGGCATATTGTAATCAGTGAAAAAAGTATTGCTACGAGCTGGGGTTCCGTAAAATTAAAAGCAACCGGTTACTTGTAGGTGTAGGGTAGACCGGGGACAATAGTAAAATCGTCAATATTTCTACTACTGTACATGCTGTGTATGTGTGCGAGCGTCAAGCCAAGCGCCTTGCAGATCCGGACTTGCTCACCAGTCGGTAGAGAGTTCGCTGCGAAACGGTTGTGCCTAGAGGGAGTTTTTGATTTTCACACGGTAAAGGTGAGTTTTTTCTCTTAATGTTTTGGTTAATCATTCAGTTATATCTTAATTTCATGCAATAATATCATTAGCACGCGTTTCTGTAGGTATCAAACCTAGCAATCGCGAATAATTCATGCCCGATTCCCGATGGTTTTCTGGGTAATTTTGTGATAACTCCAAAATGGCTACTTGGGTCCAATTGTAACAACATCATTGGGGTCAATTGTAACGTTACAACTGACCTCATGGTTCAAATGACCCCCAAACCATTTATTTATTTTTATGTACCGATTTTTTTTTTATATATGCTTTTTTTTTCTAAAGCTGGTGGTTGTCACATATTAGTCAGATAATTTTAAAATTAAAAAAAAAAATGTTTCAGGATGCCACGGCATAGAAAAAAAAGATCGACCGCGGTTCAAAGGACCTTTTACTGTATGAAAAGAAGCGATAGAGAAAGAAGAAGCAGAAAAGAAAAAAAAAACTAAGCATGTTAAAAATAATCTTGATGCCTTAGATAAGAGGAAGGGAAAAGGTATAGGCAAAACAAGCAAACCAACAGCAAATAAAAGAAACAGAGAAGTTTAAAAGATTATGATGATGATGAAAGCGATGAAGAAGAATGCTTTTGTCTCGTTTGCATGGAACCTTACAGTTCCAGTCGGGCTAGCGAAATATGGATTCAATGCACAGAATGCAGGATGTGGGCTCACGAGGAGTGCTCACCACAGGAAACAAATTATATTTTTCATAATTGTGAGTAATGAGAAATGCCGAAGCCGCTGGAGACTGCAATAATGTTCATGATGATAATGTGACAGTCATCTTAGGCGAAATTCTATTTAGTTACACTTTTAGTGTTAAACTTCAAAAATAATCACTGTGATTTTAATATTAAAAAAAAATATTGAAACGGGTGCAATTGTACCAGGGGTCAATTGTAACTCCATACAAACATCATTTTGTTGATTATATTATTGATTTATGACTATACTTTAAATAAGTAGACTCTATAGCAAAGTCCTAGTCAAAGTGATTATAAGAATACCAAGAATTTGTTTAATTATATGTTTATAGCTTAGAAAACGTTTATTTTCAATTTTGTTAGATTGTTATGTTTATTTCGTAGAGTTATTAATAAAAACTGAGTTGCTAATGAAGAAGACTGATTGATTAATATTAAGAGAACAAATAAACGATAGTGTTGCTATCTTTTATTCTATAAATACGTTTTTATTACCATCTTAAGTTTTGGTACAATTGACCTGGAGTAAGGATCAATTGTAACACTGAACCTCATTGGATAGAATCGAATTTCACTGTGTTTCATAACCTGTAGGTAAAAATTAAACACAACATCTTGTAGGTATTGAATGTAGGTACATATGTACACATACATGATTTAAAATACATAAGTAGATTTAGAGCAATCGACCGATAATCAAACAGTGTTACTATTGTCCCCGGTCTACCCTATATAAAATCCCAGTCCTGACTGACTGAGACATGAAAATTAGAGCTAGTGTTCTTTGTAAAGTGTAGGTATCTACTAAGGGTTTTTCGAAATTCCATCCCTAAGGCGGTAAAATAGGAGATGAAAGTTAATCAGTGCCGAAGTGAGGATCTTTAAATTTTTTCGATAAATTCACCTAAGAGGATGAAAAGGGGCATGAATTTGTGTACTTATGGAAAGCCCTTCATTTTGATGTACCGGCGAGTGGGAAAACCACCTAATCTGTGTTTGTATTGGTGGTTTTCATTGCAAACGAGTTGCTTTTGTATTATTTTCGCGAACTATAATTACTTAGGCTCGCAATGTCTAGTGTCTGTTCTAGAGCTTTCGGTATCGGCGCAACAGTATTATAATATGTAATCCGCGTTACTATTTTTCCAGGATACAATGTAATGCGCCAACTTTCAATGTCTCAATATGGTACCTACCATTTGCAGAAAACTGGTCAGTAGGTACCTACTGTAGAATTTATGACGTTTAAGACATCTGGTAGTCCGTGTAGGAGAGGACATATCTTTAGGCGGTCTCGAAGTAGGGCTTACCCATTCAAACTTAGATTATTCCTATCCGATTATATCTGCAAATTTTTTTGAATCGGACATTTCAAAACTACGGGTAATCTGAACAAAAATAAAATCAAACTGACTTATCTAAACAATTTAATTACATTCACATCTTTCCATGTGCCTTCTGCAAGCCTCTACTGAAATCCACCAACTGTTGGTAGTGCTCCCTAAACCCTTGCAGAGCTAACTCTTGTTGGCTCTTCATAGCAGAGTTGGAGACTATGTACTTCTCGATGACTTCCACACATTTTGTGTCGAGGGCAATATCTTCTTCTGTCAACTGTTCTTGCTTGACCAATTGTATCGGTGTTGGTAGAATCTGTAGGAAATATATAATAATAATATTACAGGACATTAATTTCACACAGCCCAAAACTAAGCACAGCTTGTAATATGGGAACTAGATTACGGATAAAATACTTATATACTTTTTTTTCGTAAATACGTAGTATCATATATATGATACAACACCCAAACACAGAACAAACATCTACATTCATCACACAAATGTTTGTCCTGGGTCTCCATCGAACCCACAACCTACAGCGCAGAAGGCAGAGTTACTACCAACTGAGCTATGAGGCTTGTTAATTCTGTAGCTTTTGCTTAAAGGAGCAAACATCCACACCAGCTTTCACATTTATAGGTAATATCAGTAGTTTTATAATATAACATACTATTATGTTGATAAGAAAAGGTGTTTGAGTTGTGAGAAAATAGACTAAAGAAATTATTCTTCCTGTATTATTTCGTGCGCGGGTCTTTGTAATTACCTGTTGTGTAAGAGCTTGCGCCATCTGGCCATCGACCACATCCTGGTGAATCTCCATCCTCAGGGCAGTTAGCACCACCGCATCTCTGACTTGACCAGTTTGGAGCAGTTCTAATAACATGGAGTCAATGCTCTGGTGCCAGATCAGGTAGAATGTTAGCGGCCCGAAATGCCGTGTGGATCTAAAAGGGAGGAAACTTATTTATTTTTGAGGAAACCGGCATATCCGAATGACCGATATTCCGCTAAGCGGCGATGGGCTTGTAAACCGTAACTGAGTAGGCTATAGCTACCTTAAAACCCGTAGGTATGTACATGCCTAAAATAAGTTTGGACCTGCCTCTGACTAACCTGTAGTAGGTAATCCTCATAAGATCCACGCTCTGAATAGTGATATGAGATCAGTCCTGAATGGGGAAAAAGACGTCGACGAGTCTGTTTTTTTGACAAACCTTTTTTTACGGACCTTGAGATAGAGACTGAACTCGTGAAAAAGACGCCATCTTGCGACAATTAAAAGTAAAATCAAGCGTAATATCTTTTGTATTTCTTACCTTAGAGTTTCACCATATCAAGAAACTATTTAATTTATGAAAATTAGATTGATTAAAATTATTATAAGTAATGATTAAAATCGCCAATGAAAACCGCTACCTACAACCCATAGTGCAACAGAACATAGTTCTACTTTACTAGTTGTACCACGGGGAAGTACCTAGAGTACCTACCTATGTCTACCCATAGTCCAACAGGTTTACCACACGGGCAGGTAAGTATACTCACCCACCCACTACGGGAATGGAAAAAACAACTGCAATTGTCTTATTTAGTAAATAATTACTTTGCGAATATTAACCTGAAAACAGATACCTACACCCCCGCTAGGTTCCTTCCTCAGCGAACTAAGCGACAACACGTCGCGTCGGCCAGGGGCTCATCAATATTGGAGCAACAATACATGAAGTATATAGTAAAGTTTTCTGTTTCAGGTTCACATCAACAGCATATTAGTGTCCACTGCTGGACTGAGCCTCCTCCACTATTGGAGGGTTTAGCCATAATCACCACGCTCGGAAGGCGGATTGATGATCGCAGTAAAGATGAAAGTAGATAATACACAGAAGGAAGCTACCCTTCTGGTGGTTTCAGGTTATTACTAATGTTTCTCACTTTCCACTACAAGGCAACATGTATAAAAGAGTGTCTTTGGCCAAAAGGAGATTTCAGACCGTTAATTATAAAAAAAGAGCGACCCCACCTATGAGTGTAGGTGTAAGTCGAATTTACTCATAGAATCGACATGCATGTGAGAGGAGTGAATGCTGAGTTGACGGGTGACAGGGGCGAGTGGAAGAGAACGATTTGTGTTAACCCCACCTAAGAGTGAGATACGGGCAGGAAGAAGAAATATTTGCAGCACAGAGCTTGGAGCGGCAACACGTCCACAGAGGGCTAGTCAGTTAGCAGCAAGACCTTTCCTGAGGATGCCTCGTGTAGAGGCGAAACACGTGTCGATTTGATTTTATCAGAGAGATTTAGCGGATTTATTACTAAATGTTTTTTCTGTTTTCAGATTTTATTTTGAAATATGGATCTCTGCAAAATAACGCCTGTATCAATTAGCTATCATAGGAAGAATAAACTCACCTAAGCAAGTCGTATTTACTCATAGAATCGACATGTTGGTACGCAATGCTGGTGATCCGCTGGTACGATGGCTCGTCAGGGTCGTATTGGATGCAAGCACGGTCCAGTACAAATTGATATTCATCTCTCTCTAGGAGGCTGGTGAGTTTCTCTGGGTCCGTGAACATAAGCGGCTCGCGGATTTTACGGCCGTTTATTGGGAAGTATACCTGTGAAGATAGAAACGTTACAAGAAACTGAACTGTTTTGATAGGATAATGCAATTCCTCCAACTGTTAAACCATATCATAAGTAAATAAATAAAATAAAAAATTTACGGGACATTAATTTCACACAGCGCCGTCTAGCCCCATCTAGCTTGTAATTATGGGAACTAGATTACGGATATAATACTTTTTTTTGTAAATACATACTTATCATACACTACAATACCCCAACACAGAACAAACATCTATATTCATCACACATTTTTTTATCCTGGGTGGGAATCGAACCCACAACCTACAGCACAGAAGGTATAGTCACCACCAACTGAGCGATGAGGCTTGTTAAGTACCTATATGTTTCTTCAAAAATTGTGTAGTGATAGGTATGGACTTAGTATCTTTTCCGTAATCAGATTCCCAAATTACAAGATATGCTTAGTTTGGGTAGTAATATTACGATGATAGTGAATTTAGAAGGAACTAGATTATGCAAAGAGTAGTAATATGGGATCATGCTTTATGGGACTTTGTCAGACTTACCTGGTTTAATCTCTTTCTGATGTCATGGTCACAGCTACGCAATGTGCCATCGGGATCTCTGTAAGATACATTTCACTATGCTCAGAGGTAAGTATGCATGAGACAGTTATAGGTAAATTTTAAGCTACAATTTTTCAAAAACCATATAACACATCCTAAAGCTGTGGTTTAATCATCCCTTAGTAACTGCTTTAGCTAGAACTAATAATATTTTATTTAGTAATGGCTTAGGTGACCTTAGGCTGGCTTGGGCATTACCTAGGTGAGTATAAGGTCCATGAGCCCTATGTACCCAGATGCTATCAAAGACACCAATGAAACAAGGAAGTCAGAAGGACCTTATGCATTCTACCACCAGCTAACTAAAGCAGGTATTTAGGGATAATAAATATGTATGCATTTATCATCATTTAAGCCATAAAGTGAATGTAGCTATAAACACTGGCTCCCCAAGACCTTTACAATAATTGTTGGTCCATTCATAATGTGTCAGCATTGTCTGAGCAGTACAGCCTATCATATTTTTTTTGGATGACTGGGGTGTGCTTCACCTTCATCTTACCTGGTTTCAAGTTATGTTAAAGCCAAAGGTGGAAGCACACTTCAGGATCCTTAACATTGAGGAACTGGCTATCTTATCGCTAAATGCTAGAACACAACAATGTAGGTAAGATGGTGGTAGCTATACAGGTGGACTTAGACCAAGTACTCCAACCAACAAAACCAACCACTTCCATTCTAGATAGTAAAATTCTGAGCAATACATCAGTCACTCAGGTCATTCTACAGTCTAACAGTAGACAAAACATTACCTTTGAACTATGATTCTGTTTTGACTATCAACACCAAATGTGATGTCAGTGAACAAGAATGTAGCAGTGTCATATCCGACTAAAGCTGGGTCTTTGGATAACACATCATTGATTGGTTTGTGTGTCTGCAAAAATATAAATAGGAATATCTTATCTATTCTAATGAAACTGAACAGAGTTTAAGAATGTGTACAGTACCAACAAGTAAAGCCTAATGATGGAACTGATCTCAATGTTACTTTCTGTTACTATATGCAAATGTAATGTATTTCGGATGTTACAAGTAAAATAATCAAAAATTGTGTTGAATTGTTTGTTCACAATTTTCACTAGGCAAAATATATTGAGACAAGCAGTTCACAATACAAGAAAATGACACACACAAACACACACTGTAGCATTAAATCCATTAATTGTGTACTTGGTATGAAAAAATACCTTGACTACTGGAGGCATTTGTAGCAATCTATCGGCAGTTTTATTGGCTTTAGTGATCTCGGCTTCTAATTCTTCATTAGTCAAGAATTTGTATGAGGGTGTTTTGAGCACAGGTAAACCACTGTTTGTCCGCTTGCGAAACACTTTGTTGAAATCAGGTCGGGTTAGCCGTTTCAGTAATACTTGAACATTCGAAGAGAAGAACTTAGGTGCCGGATCATGCTCTCCATCTGATGATAGATATGTCTTGTAACTCAGCGAAAATTATAATCATACTTGCTTATATCTCGGCATGAATAAGTGACGTGATATACAACAAACAATTAAGCCCTAGGCTCAGGAACAAAGTCCCGGGTTCAATATTTATCGAAGTTTCAGCAATTTGGCAAAAAAAAAAATGTTTACCTACTAACCATAAAGCGATGGAACAACACTTAACTTTCGATGAGATAAAACTATTACTGCTTCATTTTGCCTACAGATTACATTACTGATCTTATTAGGGCCTAATTTTCGTAATAACAACGACATTGTTACAGTTTGATTTATTTACTCAAAAATGTAACCTCAACTCAACTAGTTCTTTTTTTAACCCATTCAATTCAGTCCCGTTCGCCCGTTCCTAGCCCGTAAAAATCTTTGAGGTAAGGGTCCCTATATTGCACGACCAATAATGTACAACCAATAATTCGAATCCGTTATAACAAAACATCCCGCCCCCAATCAGAGATCTTCAGAGTATTCATAGGTTCAAGTTCAGGCTGACTTTTTTCTTATTGTCCATCAGAAACAGTGCACAGATCTCAAAAACGATTTATCAGTCTTATAAGTTCTCGACCATGTGTCTCTTCCATGCTATATTTGCTTGCGTCTTTTTTAGCTTTAGCTATTTAACATTGTTTCCTATGTGCTGTGTTTATTGCATTTAAAACCATTTTTATTGTAATATGTACCTATATGCTACAAATATTTTTTTTTTCTATTAAATGTATATTTATTTATTCCTAATTGCTATGTATGCAAATGCTCCCTTTTATTGATGTATAACCACTTACATTGTTATGTTCTCGTCCTTATTAATTTTATTATTATGTATTATAATTTTAACACTCTTTGGTTACGACGGAAGATCAGCGTTGTATAATGACCATTTATTTATGCAACATTTGCTGAGTCGGACGCGTCTAACTAGCGAAAGGAAATGAAAGACACCTACCAATTCGTTACTAGGTCTGCTAGGCCTACTCATTAGAGTTGTTTTTTTTTTTATTGACTTGATTGTATTGTAATTACGCTGTTAAAATTACCTAAATTATCTTATTAATACTATTTTTAACAGATGCTAAAAATATAATTTTACACCCCCAATATTTCGAAACCTCCATGATTCTAATTATTTATAGTATAAATAATATATAAATATTTAATAACAAATGATTGAATTATTGATGGATTACTATTGATTATATATATTTTTTATTATTGTAAGCACATGGCCTTCATCTCACCTCATCACCTGTTTACAAGTTGAGATAAGGCGGAAGGTGGAGGCGCACTTTACCCGGAATCCTCAACAAACTGAGAAACTGGCTATCTTACCTCTAAATGCCAGAACAAAACAATTTTAGAATTGTTAATATGGCGACAGAATTAGGTAAGATGGTGGTAGCCTAGCCAGGCGGACTTAAACAAAGTACTACCACCAACTAAACCAAGCACAATATATAGTACTACCCAAAGGGATCAAACCCGGAACCTCTGGATCTGAAATCGGTGGGTTGAACCACTAGACCACATCATTGGCCGAAAGTCTTTCAAATCCTTGAGTCGCTCGATACGAATCATGCCTTGCTTGTAGTGCATGAGTTTCACGAGTTCATACTATACATTTGCAGTAAAGAGTTGGTTATAAAAAAAAACATAATAATAATATCCTCCTAGCCGATTTCGACTACGGAGACTTAGCCTTTTCTGTAGGATCGTCTATGTTTAGCCCGTATATGGCTTATGTAACCTATCTTCACACTGAATGTCTGGAAATAAACAAAACCGTTTCAACGAGGTGCGGGTAAGAAGCAAGCCTTGGGCTCTTATTTCTGGCATCAACTTCAGCAGCGACGTCCGCTGAGTCACTCGGTTTTGCTTCGAAAGACTTTAGTGCTGGTCTTTCAGCGGCTTTACGTTGGCCTTGGTGGCTTTCGTACGTCGGATTCTTCATGTTTTGGAGTGTGTGCCTCGTATTATTTGTAGTGTTAGTTGTTAGTAGGTTATACGCTAAAAAATGACTTAGATTAGGTACATCAACTACAGGATCTAACTAATGACGAATTATACAAGAAAATTTAATTAATGTTACACAGAGTTAAAAGAATAATTATAATTGAGTATCTTACGCTATTTTAAAGTTAATCTATATAACTGGACTCAAGTGGGTTAGGAGAACGTAAGAGCTCTCATGGTAATGGCCGCCAGAGCCGACGAACGTCTGGTGGTTTAGCGTGGAGAGGGGCGGTTCTGTTAAGGTGTACGTGGATGCAGTTGTCTGCAATGATCAAACAAATGTCGCGCTAACTTCACCACGAACTCCTCAATACTGGGCATTTGTAGGTCGCGGGCAATGACATCATTTCGCACGTATCAACCTGCTCCAGTGCACACCCGCAGAGCGATGTTTTGTTGGGACTGTAGCTTAGCGCGATTTGTGGCCGTGCACAGTGCGTACCATGCTGGCGTAGCGTAAGTAAGGTGTGATCGTAGGTACACCCCCGTCTTCGTCCTTAAGGGTAATTTAGACGCGAGGACCAGCCGCAGCATCGCCCGAGCCGCACGTGTTTGCCAAATCGTACGCTCTACAAGAGCGTTCATCGTCAGAGACCTATCAATGTCCACTCCTAGGTATCTAACAACAGGTTGCCATTCGATCTCTTGGCCTCTCAGTTTGAGTGGCGCAAGAACTGTGCGCTTTCGCGTGACGAGGAGGGAAGCAGTTTTTGCTACGTTGACAGCTACCCGCCATTTATCTAGCCAATCTGGCAGAATATCCAGTTGGCGTTGCATCTGTCTACGTGCAAAAACTGGACACAAGGAGGACGAGAAGAAGGCACTGTCGTCCGCAAAGAGCGCCAGGGTGACATCCTCCCCTCGAGGACTGAGACCAGTCGCGAGTGTGGGGATGTCGTCCGTATAAAGGGCGTACAATGCGGGCGACAAGCAACTCCCTTGAGGTACGCCGGCGGTTATTTGGCGAGGCAATGAGTTGTAATGCTCAACCGATACAAAAAACTGGAGAACCCGTGGAAACGACGCAATAATTTGTATGAGCATTGGTGGCGCGCTGGATGCAATTAGTTTTAGGATTAAGCCCGCGTGCCAAACACGGTCACAGGCCTTTTCCACGTTTAGGAAGACTCCAACCGTGGAACGGCCGTTGTTTAGTTCGTGGGCTAGGTGATGAAAGACTCGCACAAGTTGGAGTGTAGTGGAGTACTGACTGCGAATCCCGAATTGTTCGGGACGGGGCTCGATGTGTACAACGAGAAAGACCCGATTCCAGATTCAGAAATGATACTGTGACTTTGAAGTGTGACTATGAATGAATGAATATGATCAAAGTCAAAAAATATATTAAATGTACTGTCACTGTCAATGACACAAAAACGTCGTTTTTGTGTTTTCATTTTCATTTCATTTCAATTCTATTCAATATTAAAATCAGTAGTTCGATTTTGGAAAGGAAATTGCATTTACAAGCG
Organism: Venusia cambrica; assembly: GCA_951394065.1. NCBI lineage: Eukaryota > Metazoa > Arthropoda > Insecta > Lepidoptera > Geometridae > Venusia > Venusia cambrica. The sequence goes on along the minus strand of OX596060.1, from coordinate 3,913,842 downwards.
GCGGATATATTTCCTCGTAGATGAGCATTTATGTGTTAAGTACAACGCTATGGCTAAAAGAAAAGGTGTTGTTAAAGATATCATTTATGAATTGGACAATGACGATATCGAATTGAGTAGCGATGAGGAGGTTACAGCCAAAATAAGACGTACAGAAACGAATAACTCTCCAAGTGTTGTTCAAAACGACTCCAACAGCCAAGACAGTGTTACAGAAGTGATAAACATCGATGATTCACTCGAAATTATCAGTAGTGACGTCCCTTCGGCTCTTGTTGAGAATGGAGGGAAATGTTTGGAAAGTGACCTAATTGTTATCGACGCTGATGATGTTGCACACAATGAGACTTCTGAAGGAACCAAAGAGCTCTCTGATAAGAAACAAGGTGCTGATAAAACTACCATCTTCCATGATGACATAGACATAGATTCCCCTGGTAATAGTGATCTTGGCGTAGTTGGCTGTGAGAATAGAACACCATTGATCACAGTGCGCTTTAAAGATAACAATCTAGCAAGTAGTTATAAAAAAAAAGTGAAGGCATTTATGTTGAGCCTGATAAAGTTGCATGAGAAAGGAGAATCTGAGTCTGGTAGTGAGACTGACTTAGAATTGGATATTTGGCCAGAAGACTTGTTGGAAAACGTAACGGAGCCTGAATCAGAAGACAGTAGTTATTTCTTTGTAGACACTGCACCTTGCGCACAGCAAGAATTTGTACCTGTTTATAACTCCCTCAAGGTAAGAGTACTTAAATATAAGCTTGTACTAGTAGTTGCTTGTGACAAAAAGTGGTTTGTTTTGTAGTTAATTCAAATATGATATAATTATTTTTTTGACAAAGTTGCAATCATTAATGTATTAGTAATAAAAAAAAAGAAAAAAATTGGGATCAGATAGGGCTCAATGGTGCACTTTATTTAGGACAGACCTACACACATAGAGTAGTAGAGCCTCTTGTGATAAGGGTTGTCCAGGGAAATACTACCACCATACCTATGTCAGTTGCCAAGCAGTATTGCTGTGTTCTGGTTTGAAGGGTATGGCTGGCAGTGAAATTACACCATGTGAGGCTTAACCTTTATGCCTCAACTTGATGGGCGCAATGCAGTGCCATGTAGGCTATGTTCTTTGTGGATGTGACCTATGCAGTAAGGCATTTTTATAGGCAAGAGATGCACTCAACATCAGTTGGTCTACTTGCTTGTTCCTTGCGTGTTCTCCTAATTGTATAAATAATAAAAAAAACTGGACAACTGGTTTCAAACCAATAAACTATTTCCTACAAGGAATAACCAAGTGTAGTGACAACCAACACTGTGAAATAGGTACATCAGCCCCAGTACTGCTCGTCTATCACCAAATAATAATAATAATAATAATAAAAAACATCATGTAGCAGACCAGTAATGCTTGTTGATGAAACAAAAATTTGATTTTGAAATCATATCATTTTAATAGAATTATACCTTAAAGTATTATACTATTAACAGCAACTATGTAGTCTTGAAACTCAACTTAATATAATATGATTATCTGAAAAAAAAATACCCTATAATTAAACCTATAATTAATATAATTATTCACCTCTTTTTCAGGATGATTCTCTTATTTCAAACACCCCTGTTCTACCCACCCCAATGCCTTCCTTCTCCCGCAGAGGTCCAACCTGTTTTAACTGTGATGGAGACCACCCTCTCAGGGATTGTAAGAAGCCTAAAAACTTCACGCGGATCAACGAGATGAGGGCCAAGAGGATGAGTAAGAAAACAGAGTAAGTAGAGGTTTTTTTTTTAAAGTACTATCACCTGATTTTCATGTTATGATAAGGCCGAAGGTGGCACATTTTGCCAGGAATCCTCAACAAACTGAGCAACTGGCTATCTTATCTTAAAATGCCGGGAAACATAAATTTTAATAATCGTGGTTATGGCGCGGCGACAGACGTAGGTAAGATGGTGGTAGCTAGCCAGGCGGACTTAAAGTCCTACCACCGACCAAAGCAAGGGATCTCTGGATCTGATACTGGAGGTTGAACCACTAGACCACTGAGGCGGTTAAACTGAATTCTACTAGGGTCTACTGATAATTATAAATGTTTATTGCCCCTTCATACTCTTAACTACTGGATGAATTCAGCTCAATTCGGTTGCATACTTAACAAAAACGTGTTGTTAAAACCTAGAATAGTCTGCCAGACACAGTGATTAGTGCTCCAACAAAACTTAAGTGATATGCACGCATCAGCTGAAGCTGCCTGTGCATAAACAATAATATAAATAATAATAATATCATATTATCTGGGTGCTTATGTAGAAACTAGTGATAAAAATGTCACATAAGCCTTTTAAATGCTCATTTATAGCAGTGGTTATGTATTTAATACATTTGAATAAACCAGAAATTAAATAGGTACCCATTTACTAAGTTTACCAACTGTACCAACACCATTAGCCAAGAAAGCAGAATTGATGACCAACGCACCCAACTTCAATAGAACAAATAATTTCAGACGGTACCACATGGAAGATGAGCAGAGGTTTGGCCACATGATCCCCGGCCGGATATCAGGCCGCCTGCGTGATGCCCTAGGCCTGAAGAGGAGTGAGCTACCACCCCACATCTACCGGATGAGAATCCTGGGGTACCCGCCTGCTTGGCTAGAGGAGGCCAGGATATCACATTCTGGGATCTCACTGTTTGATTCATCAGTTAGTATAATTTATAGCTATCCAAAAAAAATTGATTTATTAGTAAAAACAGACAAATTTATTTGATTTCTCGCATCTTACTATTTTCTCTGCAATGGAGTTGTACGAAACTGGAACCGTTTACCTGAAGAAGTTGTTACTGCCTCCTCTATAAACAGCTTTAAAAACAAACTGGACAACTGGCTACAAACTAATAAACTATTTCTTACAAGGAATAATCAAGTGTAGTGTCTCCCTATTTAAAATCAACACTGTGAAATAGGCACATCAGCCCCAATGCTGCTTGCCTATCATTAAATAATAATAATAATAATCTTTCTCTAAAGAAGTGTTAGAATTAAAAGTGGCAGTGGCCTAGTGATGTTTGCCAGAGAATCAATAAACATACATGAACATCTATAACTTTGTTTCCATCATCTGGTGGGAATTGCCCGATCCTTTCTTAGTGCACCCCAACACTACAAAAGGATTTTCTCTCTGAAGATTTAGATTTAAACTTATTAAACCACAATATAACCAGGAGTGGTTACACTAGGCGAGTCAGTTTATATATTATACAATATTTTGTGTAGTAGGTAGAAACTAGGAAGGTATTTACAAGTAGGTATATAAGTTATATACTTAAATACATATATATTTTCCGGTGCTTATTAACAAATAAAATAAATACATTTTTGAGCGTCTCAAAGGTGTGGCAATTTTCATAGAAAATGTAGGTATGGAAATAAAAAGTTTTGTATCTTAAAAACTAGGTTCGTATTTGAATTGGTAAGTTACTCAGGGAAAAATGTTGATTAGTAAATAGAGTTGACTGAGACCAACTGGTTTTGTCTACAAAATATGTTTCGTTTTTGATTGACTGCATATTTTATTAAAAATCTGAATACGCTATTATAATTTTCTTAATAAACACAACACAATTAACTTTGCCCTTAGTTCAAAACCCACCATATATCGCAATACAGATATATGAATATATCTTCTTATACTTTTCAGGGCAGAGCCACCTTGGAACCAGGTGAAGAAGAGGGGGAGTGGTCAGAGCCAGGGTCCAAAGACAAATACGATATCAAGAAGATCTGGGACTTCCCCGGGTTCAATATACCGGCCAGCAATAAATATAGAGATGTAAGTTTGCTTTGCAATCTCTCAATAGAAGTGATACCAGTAGATAAATACATTGTACTCATTCTATATGTGAATGTGTTTTTGGTTGTTTATTTATTTAACAATATCCTTCACGCCAAAACCACTGATTTCATTGAACACAGATGTAGTTCTTAAGGACGGAATTACATTTTCGACGCGCTCGAATTTAGGTATCTAAGCCAGCTCACTACCAGCAAAGAGCCCACGCACACATCGAAACCGCTTGACGCCCGATATAATGCATAAACAAACTAATCTTGATACTTGACGGTTAAGTAGGGTAGATAATAAAAAATAATAAAAAAATAAATTTAAATGTATTATTTCAGATAAAAAAATCCGTAGGGTTAGTAAGAAAATGAAACTTATAACTAATAAAACTAATAAATTAGGTGTTAACATTTTGCATCTGGGGCTATTGCACGAGTATTTATTTTCTTCTTTCTATTCTACAAGGTGAAACAGAATATGTGTACTAAGCAGTGGGGGGGCTTTTCGGACCAGGAAAAGTATTTGTTGTGGTGGGGAGATAATAGTGAATTCCCATACAAATCTTTTCATTTTCTCAATGACAATAAATAGTGACGACCCTATTCCTTTACCGCACTATACATGTAGGTAGGTAGGTATCAGTTGGTGCAATTGTCTGCGTCAAAGAGTATTAAGGACAGATGAACCAATTTTAGTGAGAACTTGGAGTCATCTCGTGAAAGTAGGTTATAAGATAGAACATACACATTGTTAAATTAAATAGGCACCTACAGTTACAAAAAGACGATAAATGCGATATTGGACGAACAAAAGTACATTATAAGAACGATTATTTTGTATTTTAGCTAACAGATAGATAAAATTCTTATTGATTTGACAAATTAAACCTTCTAGTAATGGATTGTCTCATAAGCAGCCCAGGCTTTTCTCGACGATTTTCCTCTGTTAGTGAAAGCGCTTTTCGTTCTTTGTGTTTTCAACATTTCAACCCAAGAGGTTCAAATTGGGGCTCGAAGTTCGGAGTGAAATGTTGCATATTTTCAATACTGTAGGTACATGATAGTTGAAAATTCGTATGTATATTGCCCATATGAAATAAGCAATGCTAAATTTAAGGGTAGGGTTTCAAATATTCAAGGAAACAACCTTTAAAGTGGTATGTCTTTTGAACTGTAACAAGTAGAAGGTTAAAATTTTCAGAGAAAACGTATTATCACACGAAATAACCTGAAAAAAAAATGAATAAAGGGGATTCACATACAAGAAACGTATTTATAAATTGTAATTTTAGCTCTGTCGTTAGCTAATGGTAATATCGATATTTTTTTCAATCTAATGTGAATAACGCTTACTTTAAAGGTATACCAATCAATTATAAAAACTGGCCTAGCGTGAGTCGGACCCGCACTAAGACTGAAAAAAAAAACATTTTTTTTGGTTAGAAATGTGGATCGGAACCTTCAGTGTGCGTGTCTGACTCGCACTTGGTTGTTCTGACAATTAAAGGACAGCCTCGTAGGCTGGAAGGTCCTAGACTTGAAATTTTGTAGATTCTTAAATCCCAGTCCTCTTTTCAGCGCCTATTTAAAAAAAAACATATAATAACGTCACCCTCAAAACCCCCGAAAATGATATACATACATATTGATTTTTCATAAAAAAGTGACACCGCCGCCATCTTGAATTCCAAAATTAGTGTCATAATCATAATCAGCACCCTCAAAAACACTGAAAGTGATATATGCATATTATTTTTTCTTGAAAAAGTGACACCCGCCATTCGTAATTCCAAAATGAGTGTCATATTCGTAATATTTTCATCAATGATTCGATCCTGATGGACTTACCATAGTACTTTTCCAAATTCAATTCTGTGGTAATAAGCACTTATAGTAGGTAGCGAACATTACTTCTCTATCGGTCGACTATATACAGCCACAGTATAGGGTTGCCAACATTTTTTTACTAGAAATAATGTACTATATTGTGGTATGGAAAGTAAAACAAGAACAGTAATTTAGAACATTTAAGTTTTTTATTTTTATATGCAACCTTAGATTATCTATTATATTTCAAAATTATCTGATGTGACCAAAGACTTTAGGGACAAACAGCTGATCAGAGAAAGCCAATTAGAGTGATTGATATGAAAATGAAATATCGAACCAAACATCCTAACAGTGACCTGTTTGTACATTTCCGAAAAGGCGATGTTTGTCAAAAATAATCCTGATTTGTCCGATATCGTAATACGTAATAGAAGAGACCAAAGTAAGATATGTGTACATTCATCAAAGACCACAATTATGCGCAAGAGAATATTTTGCATGGCACCTTCCGTATATAATAATATGCCATTAAGGGCACTACCGACCCCACTGTTTCAGAAAAAGTTAAAGGCACAATTTATGTAATCGCACAATTTATGAATGATAGACATTTTATTGATAATTCTGATGCATAATTTTATTCTGATTGATGTTTATATTCTTTATTTCATTATATATACTTTTTTTCTAATATTTTATCTTTGACATTTATTTTATTCTAAACTACAATTTTATGATCGTTCATAAATCACAAAATATTGTACACCGTTATACGGTAGAATACATTGATGCACATTCTGACATTATTACCATCTCTATTTTTGACATGTATTCGTGCAATAAATATTACTTAACTTTACTTTACCATTTCTTTCGATATTAATTAGCTATATCAATGAAAAAAATAAAGTTATTAACAGTTCTATTAAAAACTTTTTTCACGCACGCACACCATTTACGTTTACTTTTTAAACAGGTTTATGTGCATACCAGTGATGCGTTGAAAACAGTTTAGTTGGCAACCCTACTATACTATATTTAAAAAATGACCGTGTCTGAGCGCGGAATGGTGAGCTGAAACGTAATCGAGTAAAGCAGATTTCCTTTGAAAAATGTATGGAGAAATTTTAGTGCGTTTTCGACTGTTTATTTTTTATATGCACGTATTTGTGTGAAAATGTTGTATAGAACTGCTGTTTTCATTCGCTATCTTTGTAGATGAATATATAAGCTTTTAATTTTTACCATGACATCTCTGCAGTTGAGCTTCCTGGTTTATTAAATGGTACCTAAAAACCATTGATATTTGTTGATGCGGCCTTAAACAGGAGTAAACATTAGGAGGTTACTTTGTATCTTGCTACCAAAAAGCAGAAGCTAGTACCTACATTATCACAAGCCTCACAGCTCAGTTGGTAGTAGCCCTGCCTTCTGCGCTGTAGGTTGTGGGTTTGATTCCCACCCAGGACAAACATTTGTGTGATGAATATTGATGTTTGTTCTGTGTTTGGGTGTTATATTGTATAAGTATGTATCTTCAACATAAAAAAGTTGTTCCCATATACAAGCTTTGCTTAGTTTGGGACTAGATGGCGCTGTGTGAAATTAATGTCCTGAAATATTTATTTAGTATCAGTTGAATAAGTGGTGCAGTATACTTAGCTGTTCGCTAAGTGATCAACGCCAAACGAGATGACCGGCCATAACGAGGTTGCTGGTTCGCTTCCCGCGGTGGCAATAGGTACATATTGTTTCGTGTATGTATTGGAATCTTAACTAGAATCATGTAAACTACCATTCAAGGTACGGTGACATGGAATTTCCAGTGCTGCTTTTTAGGGTTCCATACTGAAAGGGTGCCAGTACATCCATCTGTCTGTCAGCGGCCTGTATCTCATGAACCGTTATAGGTGAAAAGTAAAAATTTTCAGTGTGAATTACTATTATAAATTATAAAAATTTAAGAGGCCCCAAAACAAAAGATGTTTTGTTTTGATATGTGGGTCGGAACCCTCTGTATGCGTGGCCGGCTCATTTGTAGTCTAGACGTGCACTAAGAGATTTTTAACGACATATCAAGCATGGAAATCACACCAGCTGACTTATTACCTAACTCTGTTTCATTTGGGTTTCAATATCAATCACCACACAAAAAAAGTGTTTTAATTGAAACCAAAATGAAAAAGAGTATGGTTGACAGTTCAGTTACTATTTTAGGAAGCAGATTACCAAGCGTTACCGCCGATGTCGGAAACCGACAGCAAACTGGGGATGTTGCAAGCGTTGGCGCCGAATGCGATGAAGGCGTACAAGCGGAAAAAGCTGACTTTCTTCCCGAGTGCCGGCGCTGATACGTCACAAGGCGGACAAGCGGAGATGGAGATCGATAGCGGAGATGGTAAGAGATATGTAACAACACTACTCCCGTACCCGTTTAACCGCCTCTGTGGTGTAGTGGTTCAACCCACCGATTTCAGATCCTGAGGTCCCGGGTTTGATCCCAGGGGAGTACAATATATTGTGCTTGGTTTGGTTGGTGGTAGAGCTTTGTTTCAGTCCGCCTGGCTAGCTACCGCCATCTTACCTAATTCTGTCGCAAAAATAACAATTTTTTTTTTTTTAGCTACGGCTTTTAAAGGTAAGATAGCCAGTTCCTCAGTTTGTTGAGGATTCTTATCTCAACTTGTGTAACCAGGTAAGATGAAGGCCAGGTGCTAACCTATATATCAATTATATCATTTTTATGGTCGTACAATGAAAAAAAAATCATTCACTGCTGCCCATTAGTGTTTACAGCTGGATAGAGCCTGGTCCAAAGCTGGGTTTTCCATAATCATCACGCTTAGCAAGCGGATCGGTGATCGCTGTAAAGGTGTAGATAATACACTTACGTTAGGCTTTTACGACATCCATGGGCTGAGTTGCGAGGGGTCGCTTCTTAAGCCGTGACCACCACGGCATCAGTACTTATTTTTGTTTCCCCAACTCACACCATTCGTTACGAGCTGACTCTTATTAGCACCAGTACTTGGTTGATATTTAATTTTAAAAGTAGAGCTTTTTGTGAAAACGCTCGTCCGGGGAAGTATTACCACTATTCTATTTCGGCCACAATAGCTGTGTTTCCGTTTAAATTAAGGGCACGCGAGGCTTAACACCTTTTTGCCTCAAGTTGACAGGCGCAATGCAGTGCCGCGTTTGTGGATGTGGTTTGTTATAGGCAGGAGATGCACTTAACATCAGCTTGGAAGTTCCGTTTCCACGTTGTATAAAAAAATACACCAATAATGTTTCAAGTTTCGAGATCTATAACCGATCCATGTTAAATAATATAACTTTCCCATTTCCAGAGACTGTAGACTTCCCGTCAGCGCCGCCGCTGCCAGACGAATTGCCGCCGCCGCCGCCACCGCCCCCTGCCTCTCCGCCGCCGCTTCCTCCCGGATCTCCCCCCGAACCCGACACCATCAGCCACGGGACCGAGGATTCAATCGGCGATATTCCTATCCCTTTCGAGGATCTAATAGTGATCGATGAGGAAGGGGTATGTTATTCTTTAGTAGATTTGATGTTTTTTTTATTTTTATTTTTCGACGAAGAAGCGCTTGGCCTTCATCTGACCTGGTTACAAGTTGAGATAAGGCCGAAGGTTTCTTGTGACTCTAAACAAAACTGTTTAGTGCTCTATAAATGTATTACCTACAGCATTTCTTGTTTTAGGGGTCTGAATCAAACAGCGGCCGGACCAGTCCAACGCTTGATGATCTTGAAGTTAAAAAGAAGCACCTAATGGAAGCGCTTCTCCACGGAGCTAACGTGACAAACGATGAAGCAAACCCCACAGAGCCAAGTGGACAGTGCGAAGTAACGCCATCCAGCAAAGATGATAAAATGACTAGTACTGACGATTTATTTACTGAAGATAGCACTCAAACACCAAACACTGACGATAAAAAAGAAGAGCCAAGTTTAGAAAGCGATGAAAAAGACAGTCAAAAGACGAACCCGAGCTTAACGCAATCTGATGACGTCACAGATGTTACAGCAACCCCAGAGAACAAACTAAAGACGATACGCACAGAATACGGCACCCCTGTGATAGACTCTGTGACCCCGTATAACAGTTTACCTAGTGACGACAAATTCGCCAAAGACATCTGCGACGTTCTCAATTACGAAAACCTACCGAACTCCATTGGCAAGTACAAAATAATGACGACGCTACTCAGAAAGGTTAAAAGCGAGGTGGATAGGATACACGACTCATGATGAAAGCCCCGCCCTCCGTAGAAGCAGCATTTGCAAAAAACGCGAAAGTACAGCCGTATTGTATTTTTATATGTTTTCGTTTTCATCCATTTATTGGATGTCAGCAATTATTTTAAATAGTGATCGCTGTGTGATCGAATATCGACAGAAAAAAAAACAAAAAACGTTGTTTTACCTTGAATGACATCTCGCGTACTAACCCTGAAAAATAACCTGATTTACGCTATCTAAATGGCATCCCCAATTCTAATTAAATTTACAGGTAATTTGAATACAATAATAATCAAAATATATGAGAAAGTGTGTTTGTACAGGAACTCTTCTCCATATACTTTGATTTGCATTATTTTTTTTTAAAAAGTAATGCGCTGATTAAGTATCTGATGAAACTGCCAATATTTGAACATACTTTGCCATTCAATTAATGACAAATTATGTTTGTATGGAAGAACGGTTTTACGCAGGCTTCTGGAAATACTTGTCATTATCAACCGATATTAGCAAAACTAACTGCTTAACCTTACATGACTCATAATATTATGTTTTTCATGCAGTTTATTTTATCCTTTTTTAGTATCTTTTTTATTTTACGTTACTTGACTTGCATATCTCAGATTTTGGTAAGGTAGGTTAGGCAATCAAAATAATAATTATGACAACAAGGAGGACAAAACGTTACAGCTTGAAAGAAACCCAAGTTGAATGAAATCCATAAAGTTGTGGTAGCTTCTGGTCGGCTTAGCAAATTTGCACGAATGTAATGCCTATTTCAAGACCTAATGCAAATATTGTACATAATGTCAAATTTTTTATAAAAAGAAAGAAAACATTTACGTTTGATTCAACACAAAAAAAAAACAACTTATAAATTATAATATTTTATTGAAGGATTAAAAATAAATACAATCTCGATTGGTTGTCTTTTTAAATAAATATAACGCATTATTTATTTTTATATATTCCCATCCCAAGTCAAATGAAAATACCTAAAGCTAATGGAATTGTGCTGATAAAATTACCTAAAACAAAATCTGTTCGATATTGTAGATAATGCATGAACTAAGAAAATTATTTACATCTAAGTGCAAGCAAACAATGTTAGTGCAAACAAAATAAAATTAGGGCTATATATACGTTGCATTCTTAGATTATTGCACATTGCATTGCGGCGGCAGAATATTGAATACCTACCGGGCCTTATGCATCAACGATGCAAACTAATACGGGCTTACTAAAATAGATGATAAAATTATTATTTTTTAAAGTCCCTGAAAGCAGTAAAGTATTTTTGGAAAAAGTATTGCTGCATATTGCAACTTAAACATTAGGTAACGAATAATAATCAACTGTAGCCTTAGATATATAAAAAAAAAGGATTTCGCACCGAATATTTCTTACCCAAAACTCCATCAAAACGCATCAAAGCAGTTGCTCATTGTCTGTCAAGGTCGTAAAAAACAGTAGCTTACTTTGCATTTCAAGTCCTAACTTCTAGTTAGAGTTGCTTATAGCGAGACAAATATGCCGATATTTTCGCAGTGGGCGTTCAAATTTCCTTCGTTTCATTTATCTAAGACTATAGCAAATAGTTATTATCTAAAATTCTGATTTTGAAAGTTCAGATCCAATATTGCACATTTTTCTGCTAAAAAGTAGATTTTTCATTCATCATCATGATGTCATCGCTAATACAAAGCATAATTGGGACATGTTCCGAAAAGGGAGACGATCACAAAACAAAGATATTTCGATACAGAATCACAGGTTCGCGAGAAGTCGACTAACAATTTGACGTATGTACATCTGTCATTTCTACGGCAATGCGACATTGAGATTACAACTATTCCTATACATATACGTTTCAGATGCGGCCTTTACTTTACAATAAGTATTTAAATACCTATCATTCACTGTCCGTCGACGACAAACTGTAAGAATATGAGTCCATTATTTTCCAATTATCTTGATAGACTTGGACGAATATACGTCCAAACTTGCACGCTATTGAAATCATATGTTGACGGTATTTGAATACCTATCATTCACTGTCCGTCGACGACAAACTGTGATTTTTTTTTCCCATTAATTTCCAATTATCTTGATAGACTTGGACGAATATACGTCCAAGCTTGCATGCCATTGAAATTATATGTTGACGCCTTTACATTCGTTAGCTGTAAAAGTTCGATGGCGATACAAAAGTTGCATTGGACCAGTACAAATTGGTACCTACGGCGCCAGGGGTCAATGGCCGTGTTTCACCAGGTATCGCGATCGTACTTACCAGCAGATTGGCTATAATATTATAATACAATAACTGGAATAGTTGCCATACGAAAGTCCGGGTGGTCTTAAGTTCGCGGCGGTGTTGGCGGTGCTCCGTCGCGATCCTGGAATAAGGAAAATAATAAGAATCAAGTGGGACTTTTTATTATACCTCGGGGAAGCGCTTGGCCTTCGTGTGACCTGGTTTTTTAATTATGGTAGTAGAACGGAGTGATTCTATACTCTTTGGCCGAAGGTGGAAGTGCACGTCACCCGGAAACCGCAACAGTATCTCACCTCTAAGTATCGGATCACAACAATTTAGAATTGATGTCATGGCGAGAGAATTAGGTAAGATGGTGGTAATTAACAAGGCGGACTTTAAGTAAGTCCTACCACCAACCAAACCAAGTACAATATTGTATCCCCTGGGATCGAATAAGTATCATAAAGACCTATGAAAACGGTCTATTAGATAACTCGAGTATGTGGTAAGCATCAAATTTTGAAACTGTAAACGTAGCGGAGTGCCAAAGCCTTAAAAATCGTTACAATCGTGAATATTAAACAGTTTAGGTCGTTGTTTATGAAGTATGACCCACTCAGGTTGTTATCTAACTAAGCCGCGTGATAATGAGCTATTCAAATACTCTGTAGCAATAATAATCAGAGTAAAATACATCTATCCCCCCCCATATCTTCTCTTCTAAATCAGTAAAAATCTATCATTCGGGTCCTTTATTTTAGCTTCGAACTAACATGTAGTTTTAATAATGGTGACATTCTCTGTGCGCTCAGCCACGGCGCTTATGACCACTAGATGACAGAAATACGCGCGAATTTCTACGTTTTCTTTTTTTACGGTAAAACAAATATTAATTATGAAAATCTAAAACGCAGAGCATCTGCTATAAACTGTGTTTGTTTACTTTACAAAGTTTCAAGACCTAATTGGGTGTAAATTAAAAGGCGATCATTTTTTGTACAAATTAAGAGTCACTTTTGATTTTTTTTTCTATAGGCAAATTTTATGTTATCGTGTTTTCGCCATACTATAAATATAACATATATTAATCTCAAAGAATATGCTTCAATAATGTGGAATTTCAGGTATCATCGACTCTTAACTAGCAGCAGGTATTTCTATAGGCAAATTTTATGTTATCGTGTTTTCGCCATACTATAAATATAACATATATTAATCTCAAAGAATATAAATAATAATAATAATAAATAAATATTACAGGAAATTCATTTTACACAGCGCCATCTAGCCCCAAACTAAGCATAGCTTGTAATATGGGAACTAGATTGCGGATAAAATACTTAAATACTTTTTGTAAATACATACATACTATACGATACAACACCCAAACACAGAACAGACATCTATATTCATCACACAAATGTTTGTCCTGGGTGGTAATCGAACCCACAGCCTACAGCGCCGAAGGCAGAGTTACTACCAACTGAGCTATGAGGCTTGTCAATATGCTTCAATAATGTGGAATTTGAGGTATCATCGACTCTTAACTAGCAGCAGGTAATGGCCTCTAGCTGGCGCTATTTACCCATTGCTCAGGTCCTGTGTAGGTAGTCCATCCGTAGCATTTCAGAGGCTTCATTTAGTTTTCTCCTCAATGACAACAATTCAATGTAGTCAGGTGTGCCCAGTTTTTCATAGGGCACGGGTCGCCAGGATGTCCGATAGCCTGGTGGGAGCGAATGCAGGGAGCGAAAGAATTGAGGTGTGTGTGGCGGTTGTTGGCGGTGCTGTCCACAAAGTCTTCAATGCCTTGGGATATCAGTAGGAAGAAACCAGACTTTTGGACAGATGATACATTACAGATAAAAACATTACAATTACAAGACACTAATTTCACACAGCGCCATCTAGTCCCAAACTAAGCGTAGCTTGCAATATGGGAACTAGATTACGGATAGAATACATAGATACTTTTTTTTTCTTTTTTGTAAATACATACTTATCGTACAATACAACACCCAAACACAGAACAAACATCTATATTCATCACATAAATGTTTATCCTGGGTGGGAATCGAACCCACAACCTACAGCGCAGAAGGAAGAGCTACTACCAACTGAGCTGTGAGGCTTGTTAAATATTAACCTTTACATGTTGGGAATATTCAGAATCGGTTCCTACCAAATCGCCACTAACACAAGTAATCAAAATTAAAGATAAGTCATCTATTTTCTAGCTCATATGAGGTCACTATCAACAAACGAGGTTTCGCCATAACCTCTGCATTTCGCAGTCGAGTTGGTGGTCGCAGTAAATTGAAGTAAGTAATTCTAAAGATTCATGTACATTTGGGTTGAAGGTGACTAAGCCTTCAATGACTATCACGGGCCGAGTTTGAGAAGTCGTATTCTAAAACCGAGGTAAATTCCATAAATTCAGGATGTTGTCAGACAGCGGGACACAGGCTACTAATTGAAATCGTATATTTTTCGAGTCATGTAGCCAAGCAGTGAGACACAGGCTAACCGAAATCGTACCTTTTTCGAGTCATTCACTAAACTGTCTAAATAGAGACCACACGGTCTAGAGAGATTCCTCAGTGAATTAAAAATAATGTTTATGTTGTCATCTGTTTCATCACAAAAAATATATTATTTTATCAATGATGTCTTCCCGTTTTGTACCATTTATTCTGTCGCCATAACAACAATTCTAAAATTGTTGTGATCCGGCATTTAGAGGTAAGATAGCCAGTTCCTCAAGTTTGTTGAGGACTACGGATGAAGTGCGCCTCCACTCTTTTTCATTGCTTTACACTCCATCCTGTACTTTACCACACATACCAATGGCAAGGCAATGGTAATAAGTTATCCTATGAAACCACTAGAAATCCATAACCGAACCTGGTACATACTCGTAACTATGTAACTCAATGTTGGTCTTCACAACACAGGGAATCCTAGTGTGAAGACCAAAGTTAGTGAAGAACCCCTAATCTAATTCATCCTACCCTAACCCATTACATATCTAATAATTACATACTTATCTAACTTACCCACATAACAAAACCCCTTATTTAGTACCTACAATATGCCTATTGAGGCTACTCAATGTTAATTTTAATTTCTTAGTTTAAATAAGTTAGGTTTTTTCTATTGCAAAGAACATGTTGAATTGTAGATAAGTACTGTATATGTAGACTTAAGTTGAGAGAAATAAATTTATCTTTATCTTATCTACCTTCGGCCTTATCTCAACTTTTAACCGGGTGAGATGAAGGCCAAGAGCTTCCCGTCCCCGTCGTACAATAATAAAAAAAAACCCCTACACAACTAGTTAACCCATATACATATAGCATACCTGATAGTTGTGCGCACTGGGCTTGCTGGCAGTGTCGTCGATGGGCTGACGCCGCGGGCGTATCGCGTACGCGAACACCGCCAGCGCCATCATCAGGAACATGGTCATAAAGCTGTTCCCGGCAGACTCTTGCGCGGGCAGACTCGGCTCCACGCAGTCGCCGTCTGTGCAGTATGTCTGGCTTTGACGCAGCTGGTGAAGAACAAACCAACAGGTTTTACGAGAATGAAACATAAGAGCTCTGTTGCCAGGGTATGGGTGACTTCCGATCCTGAAGTTGATCCTGGGTTCAAATCCAGGCACAAATGGTTTTTTCGGAAGTTTATGTGCGCAACAAGTCTCGAAGCTCAATTGGTAGTAGCTCTGCTTTCTGTGTGTAGGTTGTGGGTTCGATTCCCACCCAGGCCAAACAATTGTGTGATGATTATTGATGTTTTCTGTGTTTGGGTGTTGTATCATATGGCTTAACTACACCAGCGTGACTTAACTGTGCAATTTTGTTTTTTTTAATTGTACGACGGGGATGCGCTTGGCCCTTATCTCATCTGGTTACAAATTGAGATAAGTCCGAAGGTGAAAGCGCGATTCACCCGGAATCCTCAACAAACTGGGGAACTGGCTATCTTACCTCTAAATGCCGGAACACAACAATTTTTAGAATTGTTGTCATGGCGATAGGATTAGGTAAGATGGTGGCAGCTAGCCAGGCGGACTTAAACAAAGTCCTATCACCAACCAAACCAAGCGCAATATTGTACTCCCCTGGGGATCGAACCTCTGAAATCAGTGGGTTGAATCAATAGGCTAAAGTTTGCCTTTAACTACCCCCTAGCATGTGATCCTCATCAGATCCATGCACTTAGTTATCAGAGGTAAATCCTCGAAAGGTTCTTTTTACAAGAATGGGAAATTGCCACAATCACACCACGGCAGAATGACAAATCACACTTATCTTTTACTAAGAGTAGTAGAAGCCCCTAGTGAAAGGGCTCGCCCGGAGAATTACTACCACCATACTTATTTCAGCCGCCAAGCAGCATTGCTGTGTTTCGGTTTGAAGGGTATGGTTGCCGGTGAAATTACGGGTACGTGAAGCTTAACACCTTTATGCCTCAAGTTGACGGACGCAATGCAGTGCCGTGTAGGCTATGTTCTTTGTGGATGTGACCTATGCAGTAAGGCTTTGTCATAGGCAAGAGTACAATTAACGCCAGGTGCGCTACTTGCTTGTCCCGTCTCCTAGTAGTATAAAAAAAAAACACAAGTTTGCTATGTAGATTCAGGCTTCTGTGATTTACATATATACTTCAAAACTAGGGGCAACGGTCTGCGGACTATGCCCTCGAGATCCATCATACCACGGGCTATATACCCTTGGTAGGTACAGGAGGCAACTAGAATGTTATTCAATGGCTAAAAAAATAGCTAGGGAGAAGACGGGCAAAATACCGGTTTATTCCACTCTAGTCTTCTATTAGTTCAATGATCTAACTGTTTGGAGTTTGGATATAAACATCCCAAATTGTTAGACTGAATAATCTGACAATTAGCTTGAAGCTAGCATCGTCATCTTCATTGTTGCGATCTTAATCCCTCAATAGGGTGCCGACGAACGATTTTATTGATCGAGTGAGCGAAGCAAACTCCAAACTGGGAAATCCGTCACTTGAGTGGTTGTTTGTCAAGGCGGCATAACTCTCGAACTATATTTTCGGATAAAAAAAAAACTTTTTAATGAATTTCATGATAAGGGTGGTTTTTGTAATATGAGTGCGAGTTTTTAGGGCTAAGCGCTTGTAATTTCTTGTAGAATATAACATTATATTTACAAGGATGACTATAAAACTAACTCCATTCGTTTATTTATTTTCTGAAACCACCCCTGTATTGACATTGAGGGTTGTGATATGA
Organism: Venusia cambrica; assembly: GCA_951394065.1. Lineage (NCBI taxonomy): Eukaryota > Metazoa > Arthropoda > Insecta > Lepidoptera > Geometridae > Venusia > Venusia cambrica. Next base: position 3,896,369 of record OX596060.1, on the reverse strand, counting down.
CAGGGTTTAGACAGCAGAAATCGAAATTACTTACAAGATAAAGAGTTGCAAAGGTGTTGATGATCTCAAAGGTCTTGCAAGATAGACGCAAAAAAGTATTTAGCTTCATTTTAAAATTAAAACGGGTCTATTATACTTATGGTTTTTCGCTTAATAGGGTTGCCAAGTCAAGGTGTCTATAACTTTTGGAATGTCAAGGGGTTTGACATTGACAGCGCACATCCTACATCAACATACCTCAGATTAACAACTCAACGCAACTTTGCTCTAGTTTCGAACTAGATATAGATATATCTAGTATCGAACTAGATATAGTTATAATAAAGGTGACATTGCTGTGAGCTCAACCACGGCGCTTATGACCACCAGATGACAGAAATAAGCGCTTATTCGACTTTTTGTTTTTTTTTACGGTAAAACAAATATGAATTTTGAAAATCTAAAACACAGACTGTCTGCTGTATACTGTGTTTATTTACTGTACAAAGTGTCAAGGCCTAATTGGGCGTATTTATTGAATGGCGAAAATTTTATGTAATCGTGTTTTCGAAACACAAGCGTTTTAGCATCAATCCTGAACTTTAACTTATTTTAATTTCAAAGTAAATGCTACAGTATTGGAGAAGATATATACCGCTGAAGCTAAGCCATTTCACGTATCTATGAAATAACTTTCTGCAACACTAAGGTTTTTCCATTATCACCACACTTGGCAGACAGATGGAAGCTGCTGCCTTTTTGGTGAAACCTTTTACGACATCCGTGGGATAGACGGGTAGAAAGAACTTCCTAGTAGGGGTAGGCAGAGCTACTACAACAAATGTTATGATTCTGGGCTAGGGATATTTAGTACCATGGGGGATAAATACGCTCCTCAGTGGGGTCCTACTGGTCTGTAAGAAGGTCTCCTCACAGACCTCAGACACCTCAACTCAAATACGTAATCTTGGCAAAAAAACATGTGAAATGGCTAAAAAAGTTTCGACTTATCTTGATAAGTACAGATGGTCTTCAAACAGCAAGACTTGATTCATCTGAGTACAGATTGACAAAATAGGTACAATGTACATTATGCAATGGAAGGCGAATAAAGTGACCAATTGATTATAAGTACCTACAGTATCCGGCAGGGGCTATTGAACTGTTACCTTTTGAAAGTGTTATTTCTTGTAATTCTTTTGGATTCAATAGAGTACTTTCATTTAATAATGTCCAGTAAGTACTTTTATCTGCATCCAATTGGTCCACAGCCTCTTCGTCGACGTTACTACTATAATGTTTAAAAATCGATTCAAAAAATGTCTCTTAGAGAATTAATTTTACTCTGTAGACGAGTTCTACGCATTGTCTATTATTTTAATTTGATTTTAAATGATTTCACTGTACAATTAATTTATTATTTGTGTTTGACTTGTAACTTGGCGTTACAAATAAATAATTGTATTGTTAACGCGTTCAATGTCTATGCCAGGAGCTCTATAGTATGTAATGTGTGTTTTCGTATTATTAATTTATATCTACGTGTTAATCTAATCTAAGTAACTATGGACTAAGTTGTCTGAAATAAATGAATTTATTATATATTATAGTCCAGAAAATGGAAAGCAGCATATCTCTGCAAACCGCCATAATAAGACAATAAGTACATACCTACATCTCTTGCTTCAGGTATTTGGCTGCTCAAATGAGTAGGAAAACCAACTCACTATAAAAGCAAGTGCGGGGAAAAGCCAGAGCTCCTTTAAAAGGGTTGGCAGACTTGGCAGTGATGCTTCTGCTATTGCAAGCTTCCATAGGTGATGGAACGATTACAATCAAGTGGATAATATGCCTGTTTGCCACCTTAGTAATATAATTACGTTTTTAAAAACCAAAAAGAAAACTGCAATGAATAATATTATACTATTTTGTTGACCTGGATGACATATTTTTTACAATTATTTTTATGACAGATCACAGACAAACAGACATATGCGTGATCCTATAAGGGATCCGTTTTTTCCTTACTTTTGAGGTAATACACCCTTAAATACCCAAATCGCTTCAAGTGTTCCTAAAATATTTGAAGAAAATCCTAATAAATATAATATATATATTTATAGATAATTTTCCAAATCGATCCAGGTGTCTTCAAGTAATCGGGGACATGCATAGAGATTCCAACTAATTGAGAACCTTCTCCTTTTTTTAAAGGTGTTTAATAAAAGGGATAACAAGAAAAATAAATAGCCCATTGTCCATCCATCCCCACATTTGTTTAGCAATATTTTTCAGAGATGAAAGATGTTTATTAAACAATCCAATTTGTTGACAGTCAGACAGGACAGAACATGAAATTTTAAATATGTTCATGAACTGACCTTGCTTTGCTCCGGTTAGCATAAGTAAAATACTTTAATACATTCCATAGGCAGTATTTAATCTGTTTTTACATTTGATTGATGAAGCTATGTACTCTAAGCTGAACCATTGCCAAGCATGTATCAAACTTAATTTTGAATTTGCCTCCCACCTCAGCTATCCTGATACCAGCATACTCTAAGGAGTCCTTAAAGTATGATGGGAAATCTGCTATAAATAACACATTGGCTACAGAGGCTTTTGATCATTTCATCATCATCAACCATGTCCACAGCTAGATACACTTGTACCTACCTACATATTTCAAAAGAAGCACTAAACACATAACTGAACACCCTCCTCAGGTAGATGAGAGACCAAATCCAATGGCCTCCCAAATGTGTGTACCAGCACCAGCACTCAATGACATCGGGAAGATTATGATATGATGATGTTCTACATACAATAGGATGTAATGTTTTAATTTTGGTTTATAAAGTGTAGTGCCTAATTATTATTCAATCAGCTTAGCACTTTAATTTCCTGATAAAACTACTGGTTCAATAGGTAACTTAAATTCAATAGCTTCTAAATTGTCGAACAGTGCAACTTGGTTGGTTAATATTGTGAAAGTAGAACAAGACGATAATAAAACTGTCACATGAAGGCCTGCTCAAGAGACTATTGTCTATCTGCTCACATTTTCTACATGAGGCATTAGATATACTACAATAGTAGTATATCTAATACCTGCTTTGTGTGTTTGAGTGCATAAACAGCTCAGGACTCAGTGCTCAAGGTGTTAATTTATATTAACTTACAATGTCTGTGGTTTCCTGTATTTATTACAATCGCTAAAGGGTTTATTTATTTATTTATTTAACACTTTATTGCACAAAATAACTAGTGTACAATGGGTGGGCATAATGCCGATAGCAATTTCTAACTGCCAACCAAACCAAGATTGTAAGAAAAACAGAGGTTGGCGTGCTAACATACCTACCTATACCTAGGGTTGTTTCCATTTTAAATAACACAGTTGGTAGTAAATTCAAAGAATGATAGCAAATATTAATTGCTTTGCAAGAATGTGAATTCTAGCTGATTGGCAATATATGCACAATACGAACAACACTGCTACATAGTTGAACTTGATAACAAAAAATAGGTAGTTTCAGCAACAAGGTTTAGGAAATCAATTACATATGGCTACTTGCTACTCAAGCTATTAAGACCTCAGAAGGACAGAAATTGCAGCATTGTGCAGCAATATATTTGCAGTGTATATATGAGTAAAAGAGCTGTCTGAAATGTTCTTTGCCTAGCATATAATTATATACAATGCCACCTATATATACTATACCTAAAGATATTAAATAGTATCATAATCTGTATGATCCCATTACTCATAAAACCAGTATACAGCTCCAGATAGATGTATAGATATCTGCCAGCCCTCTGGGATAAGTAAGAATGTGTTTATAGCGAACAGTAAAACAGGTATATAAGCAGTTCCTAATGGTTTCATTTAGTATTATTTGATTTGCAAAAGATTTCTATAAATATGAGCATAAGGATAAAATTATGTTGATATACTGTATGTAGGTAGTTTTGCAAATTGTTTTTAAATGTTTTCCTTGTGTAGATGATTGACTTTGAAAGGCATTATAATTATTTTTTTCTGGCTTTATCATGGTAGGTGTAGCTGATTGTCTTTTAATAATAATGCTTACTAGACAATTTTCAGGATAGCTTCCCTATAGATGTGAGTGTGAGTGAACTAGAAAGGATCTTTTGTAGATGACATACTCACATCCATACCTATTTACTAGTGATTGGTACCCTACCAGTTTGTTCAGTTGATAAATTTGAATATGAATAAAACTTCTTAGCAACTTGTTGAACATACAAAGTTATGTCACTGACGTTAGTAGTTAGTTTTTTATCGAAATATTGTGTACGTGGAATGGAATCCACCCACTGAGTATATCATCATACACAAGGTCAATAATGATAATTTTTACTCACCAGTGAGATGAGGCGTCGCATCGCCAACTCATGGTTCCATAGGCATTCGCAAGGATCCATCTCGTCAGCCATACTGCGTAAAATAAAATATAAAGCAGCTGCAGTGAAATCACTCAAGAATTCTCCGATTTTTATTTATTCGAAAGACTTTGAAGGGAAAACTTCGTGTCTAGCTATTGCACATATAAAGATTTTAGTCGTTTAGCGAGAACATTTTATGTAGACATCAAGGAACAAACGTAATCAAGTTGATTAGCGACATTCATTGTGTTTATTTACAATACAAAAAAACATTGAGCAAGAATCACCTGGCACGAAGGAAGGGAAAGTGTAATAAGTACGAAAATCTTACTTGAATGTTTTACAGAATACTTTAAATACCGAAAGGGTATTATTAATATGATTCTAGAACGTTATACACCCGCGTTTTCTCTATAAATCAGCATATGAAATAAAATTTTCAATAATTAGTTACACTCGCGACGACATTTTTACACGGCGTGCCTGGAACACTGTTATTGGTCGAAGTTAAACAAAATGGCGGAATTCAACCAATAGCAATCAATCTAGTCTTGACAGAACCGAAAATAAAGGTTGCCATCCCACAAAATGGTAGAAAAACTAATAAAAGAGGACTTACTAGAAAAGTAGGGTTCAGGCTTTATGTAAGAAACAATCGACAAAAACAATTGTCACAGCAAAACAATGTATTACAATGGTATTACATTACAGCTCACTCAGGTTACGTTCCGGGCACATTCCGTCAATTCCGCAACAAAATAGAATCACCAAACTCTATTAAATGTGGCAAAATTGCATTTATTGATGGAGTGTGTACGGGAGCGCAGACAACCGAAGTCTCCTAAGGTATAATAAATTTGATGCTGGTATATGTACCTAGTAGGTAGTATTTTGTAAACCTTGGTGCGGAATACTGCCATGAGCAGTACTACTTACTGCATCCGAAAAATGCTGGGGTCTACAATGTGAACCAACGCCGCTGAGGCCGTGGAAGGTTACTTGTGTTCCCATAGCCTCGGCAACTAAGGCGAGGAAAGGTAATCCATGGGGTTTTAACCGGTGGGAGTCCGGCATAATCCTTTAGATGGATACCCACTTGGTGCGGGGGCATCAAGTGGGTATCCATCTAAAGGATTTACCCATGTAAAAAAAAAGGTAGTATTTTGTCGGATCCTGTGTAAAGAAGCTCAACTGTTTCTTAATTATTTGTTTTTTTACAATTTTTATTTTTCTTTTTTCTCTCTTTTATTTATGTGTCTATTATAGTGTTGTGTTATGTACCTACATATGTATGATTGGGCGATGTAGTCATAGCGACAAAGCCCTACCTTTTGATTTAAATAAAAAATAAAAAAAACATTACAGCGCAGCGTTCCGGTTTCCGTTCGAATTCACTCCTTAGTCTTTTTTAAACTTTCGCTATTAGAACAATTTATTTTGATTCAAAAAACGGGTATTTTGTAACGTTTTTCGAATCAAAATAACTAGTGACTTATTTTGATTCCGTCACTGCGATCATCTATCCGCCTGCCATGCGTGGTGATGACAAAACCCTCAACTTTTGGTGCAGGTTATTTATTGGTATATATTAGGTACAAACAAATAATAGTGTTATGATAAGGCCGAAGGTGGAAGCGCACTTCACCCGGAATCCTCAACAGACCAAGGAACTGCGGCTTAGCTCTAAACGCCGGAACACAACAATTTAGTATTGTTATTATGGCGACAGACTTAGGTTAGTGATAGAGGTCGGTGGTGGCTAGCCAGGCGGACAAACCAAACCAAGCACAATATTATATCCCCTGAGAATCGAACCCGGGACGTCTGGATCTGCTACCGGTAGGCGAACCACTAGGCCACAGAGGTGGTTAATTACCTTAGCAGTTAGGTACCTATCTAACCTAAATAAATTATGCAACACAATAATTGGTAGTTATAGTAAAATACACAAAATGTAAGTATGTCTGAGTACCAATTTCAATTAATTTAACTATAAATTCATCTAACTTATAATGCCCGCCCGATAAGCAATGTTATAAAATAATGTTTCAAGGCTGCTAGACTGTCGAGTCCGAGGCTTGTTGGGCATAGTAGGGCTCATGATGTGGGTCAGTTTGCTGGATTTTCTTAAGAGGTCATTAGTAGGTACAGCTTCAAGTGTATTCGCATTGCGGGTAGATTTTTGAAGTGAAAACTTCTATGCGCGTTGAGCACTTTTTGGGTGAACAAAAATCATTGAACTCGCGTCATCGTCACCAAACGCTTTCCATGAACTATATGTATACTGTGTATATAACTATATGTATACTGTGTATATGTGTACTTTTTGGGTGAACAAAAAGCGTGAAACTCGCGTCGTCGTCACCGCTCGCTGTTGTAAATTGTATCGTCGAGCTATTAGATTATTAATTTCGAATTAATTTTGGTTTCAAAGAAGAGTTTATGATCAAGGATTAAAGTTTAAATTCGTCACTAACACTTCTTTACAAATCCAAAATAATAATGTAATAGCTTGACGATATATACAATTCACAAGTTACTTGTTTTTTTTTATATAAGTTATATAAGTTACTTGTTTTGTCCCCAAAGACTACCCCGCATGTTTTTTTAGGGTATTAATTTATTAACCCTCATTAAAAAATATATTTTTTTCAAACAGAATAATATTTTTCCGGTATGCGTGTTGTTTCTCTTTTTTATTGGTGAGATAGCCTAGCGTTTGACCACCAGCTCACTTGTAAAACAAGATGTGGCCTGGAGCACACTTGTCTAAATGAAACTTATTCACTCTGGACTTGAAGAATCCACGATTGTATTGTACTAGTAACAAACGAGGGCTGGGAGTACCATTCCTTACCTGTACTATTGATAAAGGTAGAGGTTAATCTATGTGCTTGGCACAATGGAACACCTACAAAGTATGGGATATGGTGTAACCTGCCATACGTCTGCTATCCGGTACTGAAACGGGGACAGTCTTTTACTTTATGTTTCACTATGTGTACTTAGTCCACTCAGTTAAGTGTGTTTTCACACATACTTGGTATATTACTACCGTGAGTATATTACGAAACTGTGAGACCTCACATTAAGGACCATGGTATCTCACGTTGCCATCCTTATTAACCCTGCAAGTGGGTTATGCATGCACCTACGAACATAAAGTGTGTAAAACTGTTTGTTCTCTGAAATCAATGTTTCTTGTAACCAGGTGAGATGAAGGCTAAGTGCTTACCCGTAGTAAACAAAAATATATATAGATATATATATATATATATTATATATACCCACAGTTGTAAAAAAAAATCTGATTCGTACACATAAACGCACAACGCGAACAAGCTGGCAACATTCCCTAATCCTAGCTAAGCCCCACAAGCTTTCTCATGTCATGGGTCCGACAGTCTAACAAACTCAGTTAATGATGCTTCGAGTGACCTGATTTTCAAGTCCAAATTAAAACGCTGGCTCGTCGAGCAGGCCTCTTTCGATAAGTTCAGCTGCCGAGAGCAGGCACCAGCCGATTTTTTTACATTGTTATGTAGAGTTCTATTTTATACTATTTAAGAGTTGTGACCAAATACTGTTCCTTATGAATGTCTTTTTTTATTGGACAACGAGGAAGCGCTTAGTCGCCTCTGTGGTCTAGTGGTTCAACCCACTGATTTAAGATCCAGAGGTCCCGGGTTCGATCCCCATGGGGTGTACAATATATTGTGCTTGGTTTGGTTGGTGGTAGGACTTTGTTTGAGTCCGCCTGGCTAGCTACCACCATCTTACCTAATTCTGTCGCCATAATAACAATTCTAAAATTGTTGTGTTCCGGCATTCAGAGGTAAGATAGCCAGTTCCTCAGTTTGTTGAGGATTCCGGGTGAAGTGCGTCTCCACCTTCGGCCTTATCTTAACTTGTTACCAGGTGAGATGAAGGTGAACGCTTCCCCGTCGTACAATAAAAAAAAAGTCTTCATCTCACCTGGCTTACAAGTTATGATAAGGCCGAAGGTGGAAGCGCACTTCACCTTCAAATGCCGGAACACAACAATATTAGAATTGTTGCTATGGTGACAGAATTTGGTAAGATAGCTTGCCAGGCGGACTTAAACAAAATCCTAGCACTAACCAAAACAAGGTTTTTTTTTTAAATAGGTCTTTATTCCATAAAATGTGCTATTAAACTAACTATGTACAAAGGAATCAGTCAGATTACCTAAGGACCGTTACAGACGGCTTGTAGGTAACTGAACTGTTCCAGATCAGTACCAGACGGAAGCACAATATTGAACTCCCTCTGGGGATCAAACCCGGGATCTCTAGATCTGACACTGGTGTGCGAACCACTAGACCACAGAGGCTTGCTTCTTTTACTTTGTTTTCAATAAATGAGTTTATGAGTTAACACAATGCAGCGTGAGGATGCCCAACTGCTGGAAGTGCAGCTTTGCAGAAACGGTACTTCGTATTTTAGCTAGATAGGATCTGTCATGCAGGGGACGATAATACTCTATCTTATTTAGCATATACTTGCTTCATAACTTTCGTAGCACTTTTGCGTCGTAGACGGTCTACGCCACGTAGCATGTCTACGAAGCGTAAATTCAAAAATAAATAAATAGGTCAGCTCTCGACCTCGAAACATGCACTGGGGCAAGTTTTAAGTTTACGATGGAATATCAACCAGATGAGGATGTTAATAAACAATGCTTCTAATAGGTAATAGCTTGTTATTTTTCATAGGTGCAATAAATAGTATGCTCACACAGAGTTTGACAGTTTAACGTACCTACTTAAACTGATTGACTGACAATCAATCAACGTTCAGCCCAAAACTGAGGTCCATTCTAGAATGTTAAGGGGAAACTTCTTTTGGATTTTAGAAAATTCCTACGCGATCACGAGACCGTGAGTCTCGGGCATCTTTCTAGTATTATGTTTCATCATACAACGTTTTCCGTCGAAATAATCTTATTACAAAAAAGAAACAAAAAACAGGGTGTGTCGTAAAGACACACGATAGAAGTGAAACTTTTGTATTACAGGGAAACATTTTTACTCCCACTCTACCCGACACCCCACCACTTTTATTCACTCAAAAAGGTTGCAGATCAGAATTTCAAATCCCGTATAAAGTAAATTACAATTGGAGCCGAAATCCGATGGGTTTCCAGTCAATGTTGTCACTAGTGTTTTTTTTATGAATTATGGCTCTTAACAACATTTTTTTTATTTATTATTGTACGACGGGAGATGCTTGACCGTCTACTCACCTGATTTTTCAGGTTACGATAAAGCCGAAGGGGGAGCGCACCTCACCCGGAATCCTCAACCAGCGGAGGAACAAGTTACCTTCCCTCTAAATGCCAGAACAAAACATTTTTTTAAGAATTGTTGTTATAGCGACAGGCTTAGGTAAGATGATGGTAGATAGCCAGACGGACTTAAAAAAATCCTACCACCAACCAATCCTAGCACAATTTATATTGTACTCCCCCTGTGGATCGAACCCGGGACCTCTGAACCTCTAGGCTTGCTTAGCTCTATGTGTATCATTTAAGTGCTACGACGCAGCAATCTTGCCCAGAAGTTAGTACCTATTATGATATCTGTGTCAGTTGGCGCTGGCTCTCCTGAGCGCTGGTGGAACACGCCAAACCGCTTGGTACCGGACTTTGGCAAGAATGTGGTCGCTAGCCAGGTGGACCTCTTCAGGACCTATAACAATGGTATAAGTCAGCTGTAGCCACTAGGAACCAGAGATTCCATTACTTGGGGTCGACCACTCGGCCCACACAAAACCGAAGCTAATTTGTTTCAATTACATCACCTTACAATAACACCACGCGACATAAACAGTACCTAAGCGTCCACTATCAGATTATGAGCCTTTTCTAACACTGGAGGATACTTACTACGGTACGCAATTAAGGTACCTATTGCACTAAATAAATTAATAACATTTATTTCACACAGCGCCATCTAGCCCCAGCCTAAGCATAGCTTGTAATATGGGAACTAAATTACGGATAGAATACTTAAATACTTTGTAAATACATACATACTATGCGATAAAACACCCAAATCACAGAACAAACATCTATATTCATCACACAAATATTTATCCTGGGTGGGAATCGAACCCACTGTGCAAAAGGCAGAGTTACTACCAACTAAGCTATGAGGCTTGTTGTTTGTGTTTTGATACTATACCTCCTTTAGATATGAAGACTATAGAGGCATATTACTAAGAAATAACGCCTGTCAAAACTGCCAATTACCTAGGTACTTTATGTTCTGATTACGCGCGTGAAATACCTAATAAGCTGGGTTCTGTATTATCTTGATTCCATCAGATACTAACAGTGCCTGTATGAGTAGAATCATGTTAACCTAACTTACTCAGACCCGAGATTTTATAACAGGATCAGTGCAGAGGCTTAGCTTCGTGATCAGCGTTGAGAGGTGGGCGGGTTGTTTCATGTGACACTGGGCGTGGCATGACCCCGCCCACCGCTAATTGATTTGGATATCTTCAAGTGATGGAATTAATCCGCGAGGAAATGAGGCTTGACCTTTTTAAGTGCTGATGAGATGGGTATAGAGAGTCAACATTGGTAGGTACTTAGTAGGTAAATCAATGTTAGTTAAGGACGATTTACGCAATTCAGTGATTTGAAGGCCATGTTATATGTGGATCTCACCTTTACAAAACTTATTGATATTGGCGCATGCAAGCTCTGGGCATGTGCCGAACGAAAGTATGGACGTGCCTCTGACTACCCCAACAATTCTCAATTGTAGTGTTCGGGCATTCATAGGTAAGGTAGCCGGTCCCTCAGTCTACTAAGGATTACAGGCGCTTCCATCTTCGGCCTTATCATAACTTGAAACCAAGTGAGATGAAGGCCAAGGGCTTTCCCGGAAATAAGAAAATTAAAATTAAAATTAGATTTTTAACCGCCTCTGTGGTCTAGTGGTTCAAGCCACCGATTTCAGATCCAGAGGTCCCGGGTTCGATTCCTATGGGGAGTACAATATATTGTGCTTGGTTTGGTTGGTGGTAGGACTTTGTTTAAGTCCGCCTGGCTAGCTACCACCATCTTACCTAATTCTGTCGCCATAATAACAATTCTAAAAAATTGTTGTGTTCCGGCATTCAGAGGTAAGATAGCCAGTTCCTCAGTTTGTTGAGGATTCCGGGTGAAGTGCGCCTCCACCTTCGGCCTTATCTCAACTTGTTACCAGGTGAGATGAAGGCCAAGTGCTTACCCGTCGTACAATAAAAAAAAAAAAAAAAAAAAAAAAAAAAAAAATAGAATCCTCCTCAAAAGAAAACGTATTTTTTGTATGTAGGTTGGTTAGGTTAGTCTAGAAATAGGTTTTTTTATAATACTGTGTATGTTTGATTGTTATTAAATCAGTGGGTTATCTGAATAGTATAGAAACCTAATTTCTTTCATTGATTTCAGTTTTTGGTAGCAGTCAATCAGTTCAATATCACACAACCACAAATAGCCCTCCACAGTTAGACATGGATTTGCTATTTTCATGCTTCATGACCAGCCATGTCACATTCAGTTTCTGTCCTACCCCTGAAATCGTAACAAACAGGCAGCGTAACTTGTAACATAATGTAGGTAAGTACTAAGTAGGTATGTTTGACTCATTCTCATCGAACCTGGTGGCCATGTCTGGGACTGATAGAAATATATGTAAGTACATACATACTGATATACTGACTGATAGAAATATATGCAAGTACGTATATTTCTATCAGTCCCATATCTCCTCATATCTCCTATAAGTACTCATGTTTTTTTTATATTTTAAAAGGTGTGTAGCTTTTCGATGTTATGGTCGCCGAGACCCCTACAAAACCTTTGAGTTAGTTAGTAAGTAAGTATATAAAAGTCTGGTTATTTTGACAAATTATATTGGTATGATTCACTTAGCACTAACACTCTAAATAATTATTACTACTAAATGAATTATGGTAAAATGGTTATGAGCCGCTCTGGTTGATGGTAAGACGCGAACTGAACTAGATTTACTTGATTCGCAGCAGAACTGCCATTGTGAATGCTTACAACGCACTATGCGTTTTAGTCCCATATCTCCTCATATCTCCTATAAGTACTCATGTTTTTTTTATATTGGTATAGCTCTTGACCTATAGGTTTGTCTAGCTCGAGGCCTGAGCAAGGATAAGGTCTACGATAGAGCGATATTTGGAGCGGTTCTTTTTGGAAATATAATGGATTAACATTAAAATTTCAGTGCTCGTAATCTCATAATATCGTAGCTGTAATCTGTGGCCTGGGAGACTACAATGAACACCCTAGGCCTCCTGGTGATGAGCGAAGGGCGTGTCCCGCTGCAGCCGCCCACACCGCCCAGCATCAGACGCCGCCGCCGCCGCCGCCGCCGCGCACTCCACTCTGGCACGGGCGCCGAGCTGCGCTGACATGGCGCCTGAACTGCGCCCGCTGAGCCGCACGTGAGTTAACATACCTATTATAATATTAGAGTGGATAATATGGACTCGTTAATGGAAATTAAAGTTGATTTGAGATTTATTCGTATGACATATAAAATTTCGTATCATAGCGTTGAATTTTTTTTTGCGTCATTTTTTTTTTACAATATGATTTTGTCGAAAAAAACTTGAACTTCGCGAGCTGCAAGCACCTCGCGGCACTTCAAAAAACTAGCATTATTCTTTATACATGAAGTGTTTGAATAATTTTGTTTGTATTACATAATGATATCGATACAAGTGAGGCTTCAGTAGGTAAATGTTGGGACCTTTTCGATAGGTAAGTCTTACAATTTTTTACAAAGTTTGTAACAGGTATCGGTTAGCCTGTATTGGTGTAAATTTAGATCATAATTGTTGGTAATGTCGATTAATATTAAGGTTTCGTGGATATCCCGTTAGCTCATAAGTTATTTTATACACAGGTTAAGAATTTTTTAAACTTGCTTTCGCATTTCACTCCATTAAACGAAATTAAATGCACATAATTAACTATTTATTAGGCGTTGTGTGAAATTTTTGTCCTGTAAGATTTATTATTATTATTATTGTTTTTGCGTACACGTAGGTATACAAGCTCTCTCACCGTAGTAAATGATAGAAATAAAATATTAATACTCGATATAGATCTTGAAGTCCTGAAAATTTTTTTTACTGTTATTTGTAACACAGATATTTCGATATAATCAAAATTTTATTAATTTAATTTCTTATATTTTACAAAACCCAGAGCCCAGAACTAGAGAGAGATTGTTTTTTTTTATTTTCTTAATGTCGATTGGCCTAAAAGTTAATACGTAAAAGTAAAAACACAAGTTAATATAAAAAAAATGTGCGGAAAAAATAATAATTCTGGCGCCTTTAGTTCAGGCCTGATACACATTTGGCCAGAGCGTGAACCCCACGTAGTCCTGCATTGCGTCGGCGACACAGCACAATGCAAGGAATCCCTCATGAACTCACTCCGTGAAGTCTGCGGAAGGCCCTAGAATGTTTTCACCCTTCTTCTCTTCGGAGTTAGGCTAGCTATACTGATGGACATTCCTCACGCACACTGACTTTTTATCAGGTTTATTAATTCCAAAAAAAAAAAGTATACACCGATACAAAATATTTATTAAATGAATGTACAATTAAATTGACTATGTACAAAGGAATCAGTCAGATTACCTAAGGACATTAATTGCTAGAGTAAATATTAGATATGTAAAGGTTATTATCGAACTAAAAGGCTTAGAAGTACTATCATCTAACAACAAATAGCGTTAACATCGAACTAAAAGAATCAATAGTCCGATGTCTGCAAACAGACGACTGAAGCGAAAAAACCTCACTAGTCCAATACTCAGACTAATCGGTCTACTTCTGCTGGCCTAAATTTGTCTAATGCTAACGCACATAGATAATATACAGATGCAAGCTTTTGCACTTCTAGTGGTGTGATTCCTTAGTCGGCTTTTAGGACATCTATGGGCTGAGTTGGAGGGTTGATGCCACGATCGCCACGGCATATACGAAATTACGGTTACGGTTACGGTTACGGTCGGACGGAAAAACGGATAGCGAAAACTAAGTAATTGGGTCTAATAGGCACAGGCACCCGTTGCGTTCGGAGCTCAATACATTAAAAACATTAGGAAAATACGTAAGTATTTACATAAAAAAATATTAAAATGTTTGTTGATTTTTCTGACAAATAAATTAATTTTTCTTAAAATTAATTTTAATTCCCTATTTCAGACCAGAAATTGTTTGTATGTTTTTTTTTATTGACGTGAAAACGTACATTTGGTAAGGTTACACGTATACAACATGGAGAAAGAACAAGCAAGCAGCCCACCTGACGTGTAGTGCTCTTGTCTAGAACAAAGCCTTACTACGTAGGTCATATCCACAACCCACGCTGCACTGATTGCGCCTATCAACTTGAGGCATAAAGGTGTTCCCCGATTGCCCGTAATTTCACCGGCAACCATGCCCTTCAAACCGAAACACAGCAATGCCTGGCGGCCGTATAAGACCCTTTCAAAAGGAACTCTACAACCTGGTTGCACCAAACCTATAAACCAATACATTTATCTACAATTATTTTTTGACGGTGCCATTAAGCCCCAAACTAAGCATAGCTTGCAATATTATAAACGAATGCGGTAATATACATTGACAAGTGGAACATGTCAGCAATTTTTCGTGCATCATAGAATGTGCTTGAATGAGGAAAAAAATTGCTTTCATTTCACAAAGCATTTTTTTATACAATTAGGAGACGGGACACTATCTTGCTAATAACAATGCCTTAACATACGCATGTTACATTCACAATGAATATAGCCTACACGGCACTTCCGCCCGTCAACTTGAGGCATAAAGGTGTTATGCCTCGCGTGCCCGTAATTTCACCGGCAACCATACCCTTGAGACCGGCGGCTGGAATAAGTATGGTGGTAGTACTTCCACGGACGAGCCCTTACAAAAGGGGCTCTACTATTTAAAAAGGCATCCTTGTCACTGTCTCAAATTCTTCAAATCGTAGTTCTCATTACTGATTCTCCTTCATCCATTCATTTATTCGTTATTTCGCTGTGGAAGTAGCTTGGTTCGGTCAATATTTCACCAGCTACATTTGTCCATGGCGGCGTGAAGAGCGGCGTGAAATTTTTATCCAAAGTCGTACGAATCTGGTCAGATCATCTGGTAGGGCGGCGCCCTCTGGGTCGATTGCCAACCTTTCCCGTGACCATCAGCTGTTCAAAAGTTTATTTTTTTTGGCTACGACGCCTTGGTTCGGAAGTCAGTCCAAAGTGTTTGTAGTTGTAGTAACTTATGGTGTAGTAACACCACATATCGAATGCCGAAAGTTGTAATGACTGTCTCAAATTACAAGCACCTTTTCTTTCAAAGCACTAGTAGATGGTAAAGTGATGTAAAAAACTTATTCTTCAGGATATCACTACTACGCGATATTTCAACAAAAAAATCCTTTAAATTGCTAAATGGCGTTGTAAAAAAATTGAAATGAAAAGAAAGTTATTGAAAGATGAAGGATGTCCTCTCGTATGGATAGCATAATGCTCAAAATTATAGAAAACAAAATTATAGCGCTTCAGTGTGAATTTTTCGAGAGACTCTGAGGCTGAGAACTAAATTTTTATACATTGTTTGCAATATCGTGAAAACAGTCAAAGTCAAAGTCAAAGTCAAATATTTTTATTCATTAAGATTTTTAGGATCATTTTGAAACTTCAAATCTACCGCCTGTTCGGAATCGCGACCAGCACACAAGGAGAAAGGCAAGAACCTCGGGCTGATTAATTTTTTGATGATCCATTTAACATTTAGGTACAGTGTTTATAATAATTTAATACCATTACAAGTGTTACCTACATCATAAAACTAAAATCTTAATATTATCTTAAAACATTTATTACTACATATCTATCTAATGGGCAGTTTCTTGACATTGAGAAATCACCATTTAACTGTCAACTGGTATAGCAACATCGGGCCACGCGTTCTTATCGACGATATAGTCACTTATTTTGTAGTAGGCTCTTTTAATTAAATTAGTCTTTATATACAATTTGAATTTACGAGCAGAGAGTTTGGTGGCGCTTTGAGGAAGCTTATTATAGAATCGTACACAGTTTCCTAAGAATGAATTATTTACTTTTCCTAAGCGATACCTAGGTATGTCAAGTTTATTTTTATTTCTAGTATTAACACTATGTACATCACTTCTTTTACCAAACTCATCAATGTTCCTGTGAGCGTGCATTAGGTTTTCATAAATATATTGGGAGCTGACTGTCATAATACCAATCTCTTTAAAACGTTCCCTGAGAGAGTCACGAGTTTTCAATTTATAAATTGCCCGTACAGCTCTCTTTTGCAGGATAAAAATGCTTTCAATATCTGCTGCATTTCCCCATAAAAATATGCCATAGGACATAACGCTGTGAAAGTAACCCAAGTGAACTCAAGACCCTTGATTGAACAGATTGAACAGATAGACAGACGCGTGACCTCGAAACTTATAAAGACAATAGTGATCTATGATGGAGCATGCCTACCCAGAGGGTGCCTATTAACTCCCTTCTTGAAGACATTAAGGTCGTAACACAGAGGAAATACAGACGCTGGGAGCTTTTTCCAAGTTTTTTTACATAATGTGGAATATCAACCAGATAGGGATGATAACAGGCTGTACTGGCTGTAGCTGGCTTGTAAAAACGGCACTGTCATTTTTGTGTTGAAAGTAGTTGAAACAAGTAACTCCTAACATGACTTTTCGATAACTCTCACGGTTTCAGACTTGGCATTAGTGGCCCTGAAAAAAAACTCACCTGACTTTTAAGCTTTGGCTTAAAATAAACATATTAGCAAAATTTGAAGGATAATCATTATACTATGTAGGTACTAGCTGAACCCTCGTAGTTACACTTACGCTAAGGTTCTAAGTTCATAACTGTAGTTTTGGACCATATAAGGCCACTGCAGAACAAAGCATTTTCTTGGACGGCTCGCTCCATCTTGACCATTCTTCGAAATCCAGGACTGGTCATACGTATATAATCATGAGCCGTCTCGATCCACCAACTCGACGTAATCGGGTAACATATATATATAAAAAAAAAAGATTGACCGACGAATTGAGGACTTTTTTTTTGAAGTCGGTTAATAACGTATGAAATTAGTGAGTTCAAGAGGTGAGCCATTTCTAATAAAATAAATGTATTCATACCTCGTCACTGAGTCAAGTTAACCCGTCAATATATTCAATGCATTGCAAAAAACTATGCATCCCTGTACGACTCTACACTTATTTACCTTTATATGTAAATATATATATCGTAGTTGGATGTATAGTATTGCCGAGTTATTACCTAATTAAATGAAGACCTAATAAAACCTGTTAAAATAGCCTACGTTACTGAATGTTATAATATATGTAATTATAATGGTGAAATCATTTATATAATCGGTAAGTCGTTTTTGAGTCTATTCAATACAAACAAAAATACAAATCTTCTCTCTTAATAATAACGTTACGAATTACAAAATTGAAGAGTGCTCTATGAAATCTCGTCGTGGCTATTAAAAACAGGGAAATCGTTTGCTTGAACTTCAAAACCATAACCCGCGCCGCTAACGATAGCGGTTCGATAGCAATTTGTATTACGCTACTCAGCTAACGGGTATACAATATTCGGATGTGCTTGAATGTCACTTCATCAACGTGTTCGCAAATCCAATTTATGAACTAGTGCAGCGTCGACGTCGAGGTTTTTCGCTGAACATGACAGCCTACTCTACTCAACCGATGACCGGACACTCGGCTTTAGCCTATCGAGCTTGAATTCGTAGCCGTATTCTGATAAGAGCTTGCATGAAGAAAGTTTTTGCAATATTACAGGACATTAATTTCACAGCGCCATCTAGCCCCAAACTAAGCATAGCTTGTAATATGGGAACTACAGATTACGGATAGAATACTAATAATATAATACATTAGGAAACGAATTGTATTTACATGAAAAAGGAAACGAATACAGCTAATGAAATCAAATTTTGAATAGGTTGATTTGTTACGTTCCTATTTTGAAAATAAATTTACGCTTTGCGATTCAGTGTTGCAATGCAGAAAAAGTTTACAAATAGTTTTTAATTGTAGTTTGATAATAGGTGAGCCATCGGTCAGTTGCCATGCGAAGTGCTTATGGCATATCTACCCTTGGCTCTTATCGGACTCTCCAAAATAGTGATATGAGGACTTATTCGCCTGTTCTGCAATTTATTTGTCCAGGCTCTGATGTTGAAAAACATCATTTAGGCATTTTTTTGGTACAAGATAACAACCTATTAGATTTAATTCGTAAATAATTACTTACACGTCAAATTATTATGATTACGAATATATAAATAAAATTGAAGTGTCTGTTTGTATGGTCAAAATCAATGGCTGTGTTGTGACCGGCAGCGATTACTATATTGATTTGATTCGATAGAGGCGGCTCATGAGCACTGACGAGTCCTGTGCTCATGACGCATATCTACGGACAGCCCTAGAACTCGAGGGTAACCCGGGCAATAACGAAATCTACTATGGAGCGAGCCTTCTCAGCTCATGATTTGTTTAGGAGTGAGCTTATATGGGCTAAAATCATAGTGATGAACTTGGCGCAAGTGTGGGTAACTACGCCGGGTCAGCTAGTGATCTATAAATTTGGTAGAGACAACCCTAGCGGCTCTTCATCAGTCGACGATTATCCTTGTTACTGACCGCGTGTCGGATTAATTTATATGCGAGGGTATTTAATCGATATGGGGACAGTCGCCTGGTGTCCGTAAAGTAAAATAACACCAACCCTATCTCTACACTATCTGAACACTTTTTTGTATCCAAGAACTACATCAAATTATACACTTATTAGTAACACAGTGTAACAAATTACGATAGGCAGACTTATCGTTGAAAGCGATTTCTTTCAAGTACGCTTTGCACGACGAGAATGATCGATTCAAATTTCAGCATTTGTGTGGATCCGCGACACACGCTTGGTTTTTAGTATTTGTTGTTATATATCAGGGTAAGGAATATAACATTATCAAGTTTCATCTTGCCCGTATCACTGTTTTTATGATAGAGCTGAAATAAAAATAGTTTCTCGTGTGAAGACATCCGTTAATCATTTATTTTTATTATTGTACCTATTACGTGTGACTACATTGTTGTAGTCACCATGAGCTCTGTACATTTTGATTAGCTTCCTATCAGGGTTCAAAAGATACAGACAATCAGATAGACCGACAAATGGATGGTCAACGAAGTCATAGTAATTGGATTCCGTTGCCTCCTTTGGTTACAACGGGACTCTTGAAACATTGAATATTTCTGACCGCTGAGATGAGAGAACTTATTTTTGGGAAGACGGATAATAATGCATACTGATGGCTTTAATGCTGTAATTCGCAAAAAACTGTATCCCTGATCCGCAGACTGATGAGCTGGTCATAGCACCATGCTAATCACTTTAGGAGACCGGTTCATTTCGCTGTTGTGGATATCACGGGACATCTATCACCACTTTAGTGTTGTTTTTTTTTTTACACTTCAACATAACTTCAACAGCTCATTAGTATCCACTGCTGGACAGAGCCTCCTCCAAAGCTGGAGAGTTTTGTCATAATCATCACACTTGGCAGGTGGAACAAGCTGCCCTTACGGTAAGATGTCTTTTACGACATCCTAAGGCGTGTTGAAGGGGTCGATTCTCAAGCTGCAACTGCCACGGCAATTTTTATATACCTACCTTTGTCTTTGAAAATACTAACAAGTTAGTTTTTAGTGGTTTTTCATATCAACCCATTTGGAATTTTATTCTTAGTTTTTTTTATTTTTTATGTATGAAATAAAATGTTGTTTGTTCAGCAGGTCGTGGCGGCTTCGTGTGGTGTAGGATGGCGGTGAAGACCCCGACGCCGGCCGTCGCCGAGCGGGAGACCTGGGGCAAGAAGGTCGACTTCCTGCTCTCTGTCATCGGCTTCGCAGTAGACCTGGCGAATGTGTGGCGGTTCCCGTATCTCTGCTACAAGAATGGGGGAGGTATGTTATAGCAAGAGTAAGAAAAGCAGAAAACGATATATGATTGGCAAAAATTACGACAACGATACTTTCATTTGCATCAGCCTGATAAACAATGCACAAGATATACTTTCTTAATAATGTAAGAATTTAATTGTGGATCTACGTTTAGGTTGCTAAATAAATTAGTTTGGGGCTAGATGGTGTTGCGTAAAATTAATGTCCTGTAAAAAAAATAATTATAAAATGTAGTTTCTTTATTGTACAACATGCTGACATAAGTTAGGTACTACTAAAATGTAATTTTCTATAGCCTTCACTTTGTCGCCATGCATCGAAATGCACCAATCTAAGTAGGTATAGTAGGTACGTAGCGTGCGGTGGGGTCTTGAAGGCTCCCAACTCCCAACTCAAGCGTCGCTAAGTGCCTCTCGCCGCGCTAATTATGGACGACAGAAGTCTGTACACGTCATCTATGCATCATGCAGGAACTTGAGCGTTAGTGTGATTTTACACTAACGTACGTGTTTTCAGGGAAGGCCATTGTTGACCTCACCCTTCCAAGCCTTGAGGTCAGGGGCTAAGCCATAGTGTATACAAATAATGTAGTGCACACATTTATTTAACAATTTTCAACAAAAAATATCTGGGACTGTCGACAAATTAGCATATTTACTCTTCTTGTAATTCTTTATTGTACACATATTTTTAAACATGTCATAGGAAAACATATGACAGAAGCGAGCTTAACCCTTAGAGAGTTTTCTACCAGCAAACCTTAAAGAGAGAAAAAAACCTCGTGCAAAACGATTATCGGCATAATCAAAAACAAAAACCTATCGTTTTTGTTTTTGCACCCCTTATTGGACTTTATAGGGGGCCCTTTTTATGTAATTGACTTATTTGGGCTGTATGAATTATGTTTTTACTGTTTTATAGAAAAAACGTACATATACATACAGTTTTTAATATCTCTACTAGTACTTCTTTCAAAATGTAAGCTATTTGATGATATCCATTAAGATATACCAGGACCAGATAACCAGCCAGATACCAAAAAGTATCACTATAAAGATTTAATAACAATTTAATCATATAAAAACGAAGACTTTCTTCTCGATCAATTACATTACAATTGCATCACAGCGTCAAAACGTCGTAGCTCAGGTAGAAAGTATATGCCAACATCAAACTCTCATACACAATCGTACAATGCATTCAATTACACACGCCGGAGCAATTAGAGGCGTTGTAAGACCCTTGAGAGCACAAGACGATTGTTAGCCGTCTATTACGACTCGAGTGCGAGCTGCAATCAAGGCTCTCTCGGAATCTGAGGGAATGCGGTGCTCTCTATGCCCGGTATTCTAGAACGATTGAAAACTACGTTTCTACATTCAAGTCAATAACATTCGTTATTTTACATGAAGCTCTGATGTCAGCTCTTAATATCAAAATTGTTATATTAACTGGCTCCATATTCGTCGTTGCCGTGATTTACACGTGATCTCTATAATATTCTCAACAATTATCTTTCCCCTTCTTATCTCCGTGAGCGGTTTGATTATCGATTTGTAATCCCCGTGATAAGCCCTGGATAACAGATTAGTCTCTTCTTCTTAGTACTTTATCATTCTCCTAGTTGCTATTGTGGTTCATTTACTGTGAACTTAGTTAGGTTGTGGAACTCTTTACCCCATAATATCCGCGCTAGTCCCTCGCTAGCTATCTCCAAGAGATACAGGTCAGAGGGCACTGGCTCACAGCAAACTGCTAGCAAATGTAACCGCTAGCAAAAGCCAGCAATTTCGTTGCCCAGGGTAGACAACTAGGCAGTAGATTACACCCATCCCGTAACTCCGTAGAATAATATAGATGACTGACTACAGCAATATTGACACGTCGCTCGGTGCCATCGCTTATGTGACATTTGGCGATCGTTCGCTTAGCCAAAAAACGCATTGACTATCTAAAATAATCACTTTTCCTAATGGTCATACTCACTGGCTTTAATTTCAATTTAGCTTTGTAGTCATTATCGTTAATAACCATAAAATGTTTATAAAGTTTACGAAAATATTAAGAAAACATTGCAAATAAAAGTCGAACTAAGTTCGATTTATTGAACTTAGTAGTATCCTTAAAACAGAATTACACCTGGACGGTTTCTTCCCAAAAAATAAAACAACATAGCGAATATAATAATAAACAAAGGAATAAGGGAATCTTCATATCAATTGCAGACATCCACAAATTGTCACACAATTTCTGCCTTCACTATCATCAATTAACACGGTCTCCATTTCTCTAACTGCCAGTGACAAGCGGCAAAGACCAGCGGAAATGAGCCGGCTGGTGTGGCCGGCGCAATCCGGATACCACGCAAATTGGACTCGTTTGAACTTCAACACAACTTGACGCCATAGTTCAAGATGCAGGACTTATTGAAATCACGTTTGAGAAACAATCGTACATAAACGTAGTTCATAAAAACATTCGAGATACCTTATAGGTACCATAGAAGTATAAATTAGTGAAATAAAATTAAAATGTAAATAAATAACAATTCTGTGAATTCTATTAAATTCAAAATGTTTTTTCAATATCTGTTAAATTGAAAAATATTTGAGGAATAATTATGAAACGTCAAACTACCGCCTGTTCGGAATCGCGACCAGCACACAAGAAAGGCAAGAACCTCGGACTCCACCCAACTGAAGCTTAAATTACTTCATTCCGATTACAATTCATTAGCTGGAACAAATTATTGTAAATGCCGGGCTTCTAGGTACTCACACCTGACCGGGTATGGTAAAAGGGAGAGTGGAAACAACCTAATCTGGTGGATCTGTTTGCGGACGACTGGAAAATGATAGACAGAGAGGTTCTAGCTTACTGCGAAAAGACCTTTGTTACTTCATTCATATGTAGTAAATGACCTTTGTTACTTCATATGTTTTAGCTCTTGTTTATATTTTTATTTTTTATTTTATTTCATGTTAAACTTTGATTCTGTATATGATTTAAGTGATGATTTAAGCTTTTCAAATATAACGAACGCATTGGATGTACATTCTGTAATGTTATATTTAAGAATGGCAATAAATAAATAATAGATAGATAAAATTCTAGGTATTCGAAATTTTTATAAAAGAATTTCCTAGACATTAGAAGCAATGTGACTTGATTAGGATTTTGGTTGGTTTTTCACGAATTATCATCACAGATCTTACGTAAATTATTCAACTTGGTACGACGTCTAGTGGAGATGTAAATTTATCCCCGTAGGATCAAATAGTAAGACTAAGAGAAATATCCCTATTTTAAATGAAATCGTATTTTGTTATTTAAATTTAATGCAAAGTGAATTAGTTCCGAAGAAAGGAGTGGCGGAGATTCTATAATTTTAATTTTATAGCTCTATTACAATTAATTTAATTACAATAGCTGTATTTAAAAACTGATGGGACAAATCATGGTACTTCGAGAAAACACTCAAAAATAATATTAAAGTCCGTTAGTATTTAGTTATCATATTATTTTAATTCATAATACAAATCTAAAAGGTACATACAAATATAAAAATACATGAATATAAATTTTAAACAAACATCGTAAAATAAACAATAGCTATAAATAAATTCCCAAAAAACTAAAGATAAACTGGTTATTTCTTTCCTTTTTTGTCTATACCTTTTGGTGCGTCTGGTACGAGAACCGTTTCCACCTCTTCCTCCGGCGGAGGCGTCAGAGGCAGCTTCTTCTCAGGCCACATTCGATGGATGTACTCGACCATACTCTCCAGGTTTATAAATTTCGCTTTCGCGGATTTCGGACCGGGGAATACCATGGCCAGTTCTGCAATCAAGTCACCATCTAACGGTATTTGATCACCACTACACCTGTCAACCAAATCCTTAACAACCACCGGCTTTGGATTCTCTTTAACCAACGCCATAAAATAGAGCGCCACGTCTACTTTATTCTTCTTACTCAAATTGCCTAAATAGTCGGCTCTTCGAAGTATAACCTCTCTTGCGTCCTGCCCGACAATAGTCCAGTTTTCTAACACCGTGCCGTATGTCACTTTGAAATTCTTCCTGGATTTCATTTTTTGTACTTTTTCGAGCACTACTAAAAACGTTTTGCTCACGCAGACACCCGTCAATAAAAGATTTTCCACCTTCACGCGCGGTTTCAGCATCCTCTCGATTACTACGAGAGCGTCACCCGGAGTCATCGGATTGAATGATAGATCCAATGTGATTAACTTTTTAGCTTTTATAAGGTTGGGTGTGATTATTGCTATAGCTTCACCTGATAGTCTGTTGTTGCTTAGATCTAGAACAGTCAACGTAGGAAGTTTTAGTATGCTTTTAATAGCTTCCGCAACACGTTCACCTTCCAGTGCATTCCAAGAAAGGTTAATCACACTTAACACGCTGCTTTGTGCCATTTGTTCGAGCAATTTAGCAGTCGACGGACTATGGAAAAAGTTATTCCATGAAAGGTCTAAATGCGTTATTTTGTCTTTATACTCGAAGGCTTCTGCTATCGCTAGTGCAGATGTTCTCCCTAGATCATTCTTACTCACACTCACGTGTTTGACGGAGATGCCTCTGAATATCATATTTGCAATGTATACTCCGCCTTCATCTCTAATGTCATTTCTAGAAAGGTTTAATACGCGCAGTGTCTTATTGATTTGCAGAGTTTCTCCCAGACGAATAAGTCCAGTCCGACCGATACGACACCCTGATAGGTTGAGTTCCTGCAAGGTGACGTTAGCGTTCAGCATCTGTCCTAAGTGGTAGCAAGCATCGTCATTCAGAAAGTTGTCGGTGAGGTTGAATCTTTTGACGAACTTGTTGTATTGCAACGCCATGGCCATTGGCCGCACTCCTTGCGAAGCCACGCCGTAGAAGCTCAAGTTTATGTCCTCGTTCAACAAGTTCCTGTGGAACAGTCTCACTGGACAGGTATTCATTTCTAGACATAGAGCTAGGTATAGAGACTGCCCATCGTCTTCGTATATGATAGGCTTTTCAGGGCTGAGAATAGCTTTAGTGATTCCAGGATCGTTTACAGCTGGGTAGTTGTAGTACAGGTGTCGAAACACAGCGCTATCTGATTGTGAAACATATTTTGTGCATAATTCTTCCCTGCCTGGTGAGTACAGGCCTTGAGCGTAGAGAAACCTCTTTCTATTTCCCTCTGGTTCTTCAAATACGAGGGAAGACCACTCGCTCATCGGTGGATCTTCATCAGAGCTTTGCTCTTCGACTTGAACTATGATTGCAGTCTCCTCTTCTTCCACACTTCCGCTACTTGACATGTTCGATGAGTTTGTGCCAAGGCAAATCAGAAAAAAACACGAAGTATATCAAAAAATTAAAAATATGTAACAAAAAGATAAAATTATAAAGGGATACAAAGTGAACCTAACGAAAGAAAATAGCAAATGTAAAAACAGTACAATGTGACATTAAAATGTCACGGTCAGAAGCAAGAAGTGTTCTTCTATGACGAAATAAGGTCGGAAAAGAAAGGCGTGAAAGACCAGCATACTTTTGACAGTCTTTACTTGTTTTTTTTTTATTGTCGATGGGATGCGCGTGATCTAATGACTAAGACAAAAGTGGATGCGCACTTCAACCGGAATGCTAAACAGACGGAAGAACTATCTTATCCTAAATGCCAGAACAGAACAATTTAAAATTGTTGTTATGGCGACAGATTTAGGTAAATACCAAGAACAAATTTGTAATCCATCTGGGTATCAAACCGGGACATCTAGGTTTAATACCGGTGGTTGAACCACTAGACCACAGAGGTGGCATTTTTTTAAATGGGTCTGCTTTTGACCTTAAAACTTCAGTATTTTGGTAAATTACTACAGGGAACGAGAGTGGAGCCTGGTGGGGTAGTTATGGTAAAAACCATCGCAATAGAACATCAAATAGGCAAGTGTTTTAGACTAAACTGTTTTCCATTTTGCGAAGATTAAGATTTTATTTGCAGGCACACACATCAAGGAAAGTTACAAACAAAATAGCAGAGAGTACATAAAAGAAAAACAAGGCATCATAGAAAGCACAAACAGTATGAATTATAAACAAATAATATACAAATTACAACTTCTGTCGCCTAACAGTTCGGTTAGACAGGTCCAGCCTCAGTTGAATGCCACAAACGTACATGTATGCTACATGATCAGTGAAAAACATAATAAGTAGATGCGTCACATCTATTATAGGGATGAGTTTTGGTAAACTATAAAAATATAATAAGCAGAAAAGCAGAATGTATAATTTTGTTGGATATTAATTTTAATTTGTAGGTTCTCATACGTACAATAAAGAGTTTATCTATCTATCTTATCTATTACGCAGTTGGACTTTCTATTTATAGTTATGAACAGTAAATTTGTAATTTGTAATTTGTCATGCTTGCTAAAAAATATAATACTTAGATAAGAATAAGATCATCAAGGATAAACGACAATTCTAAATTGTTGTATCTCGGCATTGAAGAGGCAAGATAGCCAGTTCCTCAGTCTCAGAGTATAGCAGTAATCACTCAGTCTGTTCTGTGGAGGATTCCGTGTGAAGTGTAATCATAACGACGCCAGGGGAGAAGAATTCTACAGGTAAAAGTCCAAGCGTCCGATTTTAAAAATTAAATTGTGTGTCATATTAAAATATTGGCTTAAGACTGTTACTGCCGGAAATTCAACTGAAAATGTATTAAAATGCAACAGATTCACGATCTGTTCCTTTAAGGATTCCGTACCTCAGATATGTCATACTCAGAGCGTGGATTTCATGAGGATCACCTAACTAGTTAGTGGCACGTAGCAAACTTACGTTCGGCTCACGGTTTGCAAGAAGCCAGTATTCAATTCGTGACAGGATGCAAGCCTATCGCCGCTTAGCGAGTACTAGCCAGTGATACTATCAGAGTAAAACCGAAAAGTCCTTCTGGATTTGGACCGGCAACCTCCGGAACGCAAGGCGGGGGCGACCCACCCGGCCACACAGTACATTCACATATTCACTTTCATGCTGCATACTATGCCTACGCAAATTCCTTCGCACATAAAAAGCGAGCAACGAGCCGCTATCAAAGCCTGCCCACAACAAACTTTCCCCGCATAAAGTTTCTCTCACTCGCTAATTGCATCCGATCTTTGCTTCAAGGTTCGAGCTCGTCCTTTGAAAGAGGCGTAATTGACTATCAGCACGCCCTTTGGCGCAGAAACTTAGTTAGCTGCTCGTTGCAGGAAAATTAGTAACGTAATAATGGGAGAGTAGAGAGGTAATAAGGTAATGGAGAGGAGGTCACCCGATCGGCAAGTGATCTAATTAAACGGCAATTCTCGCTGGAATATCATCTTGTCTTCGGCCTTCGGTGAGATTGCTCTGAAAATGTAATAACTTTGAACCTAGATAAAAGGCTTTTAGAATGTAATTTGTGCAGTGGCGATCCACTTCACTTTATCTATGAGAGTTTAGAGGTAAAGTCTAGACATATACTCCATTCTCGGCTATCGGGTTGGGTGGCATAGTATACATTTCTTAAACATTTAAATTACAGGAATTTCTATGTTCCCCAAAACTACCAAGATTCATGTAATTAATTTTTTTGCCGTTTTGCACTCATCGACAAACTATACCCAAAACTCGTTAGTTAATCGACTAAAAAGAGTTTATAATAAGAGATTTGACACAACTGATAAGACACTATTTTTACTAAAAGAGAGGTTGCTAAAATATTGGAGGAGGAAACTGTTTAGAAAGTAAAGTAGTAGTACACTTACACGTTAATTAAAACATAATATATATATATATATTTATTCTTTGCAATATAATTCTGTGTATGTATTTATGAATTGTAAGTTTTTAAATTATATCTGTTAGGTATTTATTTATTATTTAAATTATGTAGTTTATGTATTTAAATTCAGATTTTGTATACATTTTCATTATTTTAAATAAATTATTCTTTGTATTATATGTACAGTTTCCCAATTTTTATTAAAATCATTATATTCTTGCCTTGCCTAACTGTTTAAAATTATATTTCTATAAAATGTAAAACTGTTATTGGTCTTAAGAAAAACATGTATGGTAAGTTTATTTTAGAATGAGGACTGTTGATTTGGTAAATAAATAAAATAAAAAATAACAATAAGAACATATAATTCAAATAAAAATTTCAACCTGCTATTTATTAGGAATCAAAATATACAACGCATTAAAGGTAGGAGAGACTGACAGTGACGGGACCTATTGCTATTGCTTAGTAATTAGGGTCACGTAGGCATCCAATGGGTACGAAACTCTAAAATTTAGGTGTGTCATGGCCAATGAAGGGAGACATTCTCTCTACATTTTTGTTGATTGTCCGAGCTAAGCCATGAGTTGTCGGAATCACCGAGCCTGACGCTGACCATGATTTCCCATTACTAATTGATAGGTGGCACTTCATCATGCTACCCTCGCTTCGCATTCATCATATCTGACGGGTGCGTGCTTCAAAGCTTTCAAATATCCATGATTATCTGAGTATCGTACATATATGATATGATAAGAATGTGTTTAGAAAATAAAAATATATTGTATTCTATCCGTAATCTAGTTCCCGTATAGGCTGTGCATTGTTTGGAACTTGATGGCGCTGTGTGAAACTAATAAATAAAAAAATACAGGACATGAATTTCACACAGCGCCATCAAGCCTAAGCATAGTTTGTAATATGGGAACTAGATTTCGGATAGATTACCTACATAATTACTTTTTTTTGTAAATAATATATTTATCATACAATACAACACCCAAACACAGAACATACATCTATATTCATCACACATATGTTTGGCCTGGGTGGGAATCGAACCCACAACCTACAGCGCAGAAGGCAGAGTTACTGCCGATTGAGCTATGAGGCTTATTAATGTCTCCAATATATATTTCAATTATATGGTGATAGTGACCCATTGCAAAAGCTACGCACACTCAGAACCAGGCCCAGAATAAACAATAGTTTGTACCGGCTTAATAATAAATTAGTTAAGCTGATTCTTTAAATACGTTTTTTTTATTGTACTACGGGGAGGTGCTTGGCCTTCATCTCACCTGACAAAATTAGGTAAGATGGTGGCTAGCCAGGCGGACTTAAACAAAGTCCTACCACCAACAAAACCAAGCACAGTTGTGTACTCCCCTTGGGGATCGAACCCGGGACCTCTGGATTTGACACGGGTAGGCGGCACACTACGGCAACAGATTTTTACTGGCCTAATTAAATAATGTTATTGTTATTGCGAATTTGTGAATCTGTGGTCTAGTTGCCCATCAGTGTCAGATTCAGAGGTCCTGGGTTCGATCCCTAGGGGAGTATAATACTGTGCATGGTTTGGTTGTTGTTAGGATTTGTTACCACCATCTTACCTAGGTCTATTGCCATAACAACAATTCTGAATTGTTGTGCTCCGGCACTTAGAGGTAAGATAGCCAGTAGCTCAGACTGTTGAAGACTGATAAAGTGCGATTCCATCTTCGGCCTTTTCATAGCCTGAAATCAGGTGCAATAAAGGTCATAAGCTAAACCGCAGCACAATAAAAAAATATGTGTGTGTGTGTGTGTGTGTGCGTGTGTGTGTGCGCGTGTGTGTGTGCGTGTGTGTGTGTGTGAGAAGTATTGCAGTTTAAAATGACCTACCACATAATGCTTTTCTTAGGTACTTGTAGCTTTTGTTTTTTCACCATCAATTATTGATCTGTATTTTTTTTTTTGTGCAGATTTAATAATGTTACCTTATTCATTCATCGTATTCTGATAAATATTTATCAACATTAACATTGCTAAAAATGCCACCCAATGGCCATAAATCAGTTTCCCAACTACTTTCAGTGTAGCAGTTGGATCTAGCTATCAATAAAACCCGGCAATTTCCTTGGAAACAATGCGATTCGTCCCTCGATGATTTAATACGCCGTATCTGTAATCTCGTAATACCCAATCATCCAAGGCGTCCGTCGGGACCGGGGACTTGAGGCGATTATATTGTGAAATGGTCTAGATTTTAAATTCTAAACATTATTGACAAAGTTTACTTTGCTATGGAGATGATTCGAAGTAAATCTATCTAAATGTATAATTAAAAATAAAAACTCATAGCACCGGACAGTAATTTCACACAGCGACATCTAGTCCCAAACTAAGCAAAGCTTGCAATATGGAAACTAGATTAAGGATTTCGTAGATTTTGTTCACAGGGATGGATGGGAACTAACTGTCATGGTAGGCGCTTAGCCAAGAGCATCGATACGCTATTCGCACGTACTTTTAGCGCTTGACGATCTTATTCAAAGTTAGATTGTAACGATACTAACCGAAATAAAATCACACCGCAAACCGTCGAAAAGTCGATGTAGTGTCATCTAGCGCGGTACCGGAGAGGATGGGAAAATTCATGTGACACAAAATGATATATTGCGCGACATTGAGTAATTTACATCTACAAAATGCCATTATACTTTTAAAAGCTAGGTAGGACCTACGTACTAGTATAGAATAAAAAATATTAATCTATGCCGCCCTAATTAGTTTGGAATCGATAAAGTTTTAATAAAAGCTGTGTGACAAATATAAAAGTTCGGTGAGTTTTTTTTTTCCGCATCCATCATGCAAATACTCTTTAGCTTCATTTTGAGTTAACTAGACTGTTCCAAAAAACCTATCGAAGGGTCTCATCCGTGAGCAAGGCTAATGGAATTCATGTGGAAAGACATCACCTTTTCATGGGCATTGAAGTCTGAAAAGCTGCTACGATCCTTATGCTACATTGTCTTGCCCCTAAAGCTTTTATCCTCAAGTTAAGCGAGTTGAACTTTGTAAGTGAGTTCCCACTTCGGTCGACTTACGTCTTAGCTTGACGTCACACTGAGTCCTTACCGAGCGACATCAACAGTACGAATCCATTTTTTTTTTAAATTAATGATTCATGTCTTATGCATTTCAAGCTTTCATGATTAACAGTATTCGCATTCTATTTCGCATTCTTGTTTTTCATATTAACTGGGTTCAATAAATGTTTTAGATCGTATAATACTTATATTAAGGTTTATGATGTACCTTCTTAGAATGTTATTTAAAATATATATAAATATATATCTAAATGTTTAATGTGGATCATCAAAATTAATTAGTCCGAGTTTTTTGCCTTTCTCCTTGTGTGCTGGTCGCGATTCTGAACAGGCGGTAGATTTGACGTTTCAAAATGATAAGAATTTGACTTAATTTTACAAAAATTTTGTAAAATAAATTTATGTTCAGAAAAAACAAGTGGCCAGTATCATTTTGCAGACTTGGTAGATATATTTTTTTTTTGTTTTTTGGCACAGACAGCGGATTTCAATTTACTAAGAAAGTGATGAGAGTGAATGAGGCAAAAGAGTTGTGCAAGGAGCGTAGTAAATGTTGGTTATACAGTAAATAAATTAGTGATTCGTAAGAATCGATGTGACTACCGATTTTAGTAAGTATAAGCTTGGTTTGACAAACCAAATGGCGAGATTGACAGCTAGTTTCAATGATTTGCGTATTTGTGGTCACAAAGTTCATGATTTTAAAATATTAATATTTGCTGCTCGACTCGTAGTGAGCTCGGTGAAGCGTGAGCGTGCCTTTAAGATGTCTCCCCCGACCTGTTGCATCCGGCAATAAAGTAAATCCCTTCTCCCCACAGATAATATCAGCCATATTTTATCTTGGAAAGGGAATTACTTAGAAGAAAATGCGGTTATACTTGACTTTTATTTATTTATATCATACTTCTACTCTACAAGTCAGTACCTACTAGAAGTATTGTCTTTTAATATTATAATTACACAAATTTCAAAAACATTTTTACGATAGACGACTAGTCGTAGCAAATAAAATGTATATATTTTTTATATTTTGATGATTTTTTTAATCGCATACTTGTTGTTTTTTGTATGTTTGACCTTTTCCAATAGAAAGATAAAAAAATACTTGTCTCTATTTTTCATAGAATTTACGCACATATAAGGTTCCATTACGAAGACATTCTTCGTGCAAATAGGACGCAAAGAGGTAATAAAATAGTGCGTGGGCAAACTTCTCAATTAAAGGAAACGATTCATTTACCGATTCCGTTCACTTCACGCTCATTGCAACACGCAACTAATGGATGCGATCATACTGTATCATTAAATATATTTACTTTTACTAATTAAGCTTAAGAAACCAGGACTTGAAATAAAAAACGGTTACTTACAATATTTTAGTCGTAGAGCTTGCTACGATTACGTGCTACGCAGGTGCTACGGGATTCGTAGACCTTTGTAGTTCGTATGTACCTACTTACCTAGTGTTCTGTTTTTTTTTCCGGCGCTGATTTCAAAGTTCGATGAATATGAATTCCTTAATTTTAAACATTTCAAATTTATTTAATCTTCTTCCAGCATTGAAAAAGCCTTAACTCAGCAAGGTTCGCACTAAACTAGAGTGTAAAGCATTCTTTGATCAATTTTTCAACCAATTCATCAAATCTTTCACAAAGTACTCGTAACTTCTCAAGAAATTTCTCAAGTTCGATAAAAGCGTACTCTAAGAGCGTCTGAAAGGGCAATTACCGCACAATTTGCGCCGCCCCTCGGGAGACAGTGAAATGATTGCCCGTACTGGCTCATTGGAGATTGATCTGATACTTTCTGATTTCTGATACTTTCTGTACGATGTTCTTTGGAATATAATAGAAGTAACTTAATCTTTACAATATTCTAAATACACATGAGTAAAAATATTCTCCATTTTACTGGTGACGACAGCGTAGTCTGGGTTATTTGTAAAAGGGATAAAATTCATTGATCCTCAATAATCTAATTGATCTATTGTAAATGTGCGCTTTATTAAATAAACTATATCTCAATTAATATTTGATCCCCTTTTTATTTATTGGTCTTTACATTACGCACGGTCTAATGATAGGGATCTTATGGCGGAGTAGATACGTCAGTTTTTTAGGTTTTTTTTATTTTTGCATCCAGAAATACTTTCTTTTTGACTTCTAATAGTACATTATAGTAGTCTGTGTTCTAATGGGTACAGTAAGACTGCATCTGGAAAAACCGTCTCATTTTATCATGAAAAAACATAAGTTTTAGTATAGGTCCATGCATTTTATCTATTTTTATCCACTTACTTACGTAGCTCAAAATAGATAAAAGCGATTGATTTGATTTATTTTAAGAGGATTCATCATTATAAAAGAGGATCAATCAATATGCATTTTTTTCTGGAAAGGATTTGGAACACGAAACCACGGATAATAAAATAGTGATATAACGAAACTTAGATTAAATATTCTGTATGGAAAACTTTATCAATTTCTTGAAAATCTAACCCGTTGGAGAGTACTACAGGGTTGAAATGGTTAAAATGTATTGACTTGAATGTTAATATTCAACGTAATTTTTTTTTTTCGTTTTTTTTTTATATTTATTGCATGAATACATGTGAAAAATAGAGATGGTAACAATGTCAGAATGTGCATCAATGTATTCTACCGTATAAAACCGTGTACAATATTTTGTGAATTATATTTGTTCTATATAATTCACAAAATATTGTACATGTATAAAAAAAAATAATAGTCAATAGAATAAAATAAATGTCATCAAAAAATCATAGTTAATGGAATAAAATAAATGTCAAGATAAAATATTCGAAAAAAAGAAAATTGTCAATGTCACAAGTTAATATATCAAAGCATATAATTAAATCAGAATAAAATTATGCATCAGAATTATCAATAAAATGTCTATCATTCATAAATTGTGCGATTTTATAATAACCTTTATTTATTAATGTGACTTTTAACTTTTTCCGAAACAGTGGGGTCGGTAGTTCCTTTAATGTTTTTGGCAGATAATTATATATGGAAGGTGCCTTGCAAAAGATACTCTTGCGCATCATTGTGGTCGTTGATGAATGTACACATATCTTACTAACACTTACTCTTACTTTTTTGTTTTATGAGTCTATGATGATCATAGTCCCTTCTGATATAGTGACCCTTCTCCGATGGGTCGAATCATATTTAGATAAAAGGAGTCAATTGGTCACCATCAAAGGTTTCACATCTTCGCCAGCAATAATTACTTCCGGAGTACCCCAAGGCTCGCACCTGGGACCCCTATTCTTTATCAGTTTCATAAACGATCTTATAAACAAAATATCGTGTCCTTGTTTATTATATGCTGACGATTTAAAGATTTTTCAAACAATTAAAGATAGCAATGATCAGAATCATCTACAATCTGATCTGGATACTGTTCATAAATGGTGCACTGAGAACCAAATGTTTCTTAATGTTGAAAAGTGCTTTATTATATCTTTCACTAGCAAAACTAATTTAATTATTCATAATTATCAACTACAGGGACAGATTTTGGATCGGAAGGACGTTGCTAAAGATTTGGGAGTGTTATTTGATGCGAAACTCACCTTTCGTGCTCATTATGATAATATTGTATCACGAGGCTCCCAACTACTTGGTTTTATATCACGAACGACCAAAGAGTTTAAAAATCCAACCAGTGTAATTTATCTTTTCTTTTCTCTCGTCCGCAGCGTCCTGGAATTTAACTCGGTCGTATGGTCTCCTTTCTACAACGTACACGCTAATCGCATTGAAAGACTTCAAAAAAAACTTCTATCACTCATATGTTATAGGAGTGGTTTGAATAGAGTTTTATCTTCCTACTCTAAAAGACTCGAAAAGTTCCAAATACAGTCACTAGAGTCTCGACGTCAACTACATTCTTTGGTCTACCTTTTTAAATTAATCCACTCCCATATTGACTCACCCACCTTACTTTCTCTTATCAACTTTAGCACAAAAATTAGATCTCGTAGGCCCTTTACGAACACCTTCACCCTCAATGTCTATAAAAACAACACATCTTTTTATAATCCAATTGTACGAATGTGCCGCCTTTATAATGATTTACTGGATAGCCATGGTGACGCAATCGATATATTTAATGGTGGTCATATGCATAAGTTTAAAAAACTAGCTTATGTCGCTTTGCTTAATCATTAATTTTCTTCTTGTTATGCTTGTATCTAAATTTGTTTAATCGTGATGTGTACACATGCTTTGGAATACCACCTAGTTTAAAATTTATATGTTTCCTTTTATTTATCTGATTGTTTGGTTGTATTCTGTTTTGTGTGCCATATGTAATAAAAAAAAAAAATAGTTTTAAAAGCTTTAAAAGACACCAACTACTCGTATATAAGTTCCTTACATGTGATAGTTCAACCTAATATAAAGTTCAAGCTCTCTGTTAAAAGAGTTTACCAAGCTCGATGGGTCTTTGCTGGATATTCCTTAAATTCAATTCAATTGCTTAGTTTGGGGCTAGTTGGCGTTGTGTGAAATTAATGTCCTGTAGTATTTATTATTTTATTGAACTACAAATTAGTACTAAAGAGTTGACGTGAAATTCACTACCTATACAAATTTTCAAGCATCTTAAATCTTGATGACCATCACACAATACACCACAAATATCACCGATACGCTTGCAAAGCTTGGTAATTATACCGCCCATAGTATACTTATACTTCTTTAAAGTAATCCAGTTTTATTTTTAAGGTGTGCCATAATGTATTTTCATTCATTCATTATAGTAAATTCTATTGCGCTCGTTGATTGACGCTCATATCCTGCAATGGACGTTTTTTGTGAACATTTTAAAACATTTCTACAACCCGGGTTGGGTTGTAGAAATGTTTTAGTTTCATCAACTTCCCACATATTATTATCTTAATGATTTTTTAAATATGTGGAAACCTATTTAAAAACGATTTACATATTAATTGTTTTCAAATATCTTGCGAGGGGCTTGATTGAGGCGACACGTGACCCAAGGGCCGGCTCTTATTTCGGCCAGTGAATTAGCATAGCTATTCAGCGTGGCAATGCAGCCTGTGTCTTGGGCACGCTGCCGTCTGGTACTGGTCTCGAACAGTTGAGTTACTTATAGGCCGTTTGTAACGGTCCTTAGTTAATTTGACTGGTTCCTTTGTGCATAGTTTAATTGTACATTTTATTGAATAAAACTTTATACATATCCAAAAAAAAAAAAATGTTTACGAAAAATAATAATTTTATTTTTCAGTGTAGAGAGAACAATACATTTATTACCTGCCTACTAATTTAGATCACCTACAAGGGGTTTTCAGAGGCACGTCCAAACTTACGTTCGGCGCATGCCCACAATTTGCAAGTAGCTAGTATTCAATACACGACCAGTAAATATTTACTACAGTATATACATTTTATATAGTGCCATCTTGCCTAAAGAAAGTGTTATAAGATAACACAAAAAAAAAGAAAGTGTTAGAAGATTCAATGTATAAGATGTATCTCTTTAAACTGATGTATATGTTATAGAAAAAACTACAACGTCAGTAAGCATGTGTTGCTTGGCAGGTGCGTTTCTGGTGCCGTACTGCATCATGCTAGTGGTGGGCGGCATCCCGCTGTTCTACATGGAGCTGGCACTGGGGCAGTTCCATCGCAAGGGCGCCATCACTTGCTGGGGGCGACTGGTGCCTTTGTTCAAAGGTTTGTACTGACGTAGTAGAGAGAGTAAGAGAAGTACAGGTCATTTCATTATTTCCTTGTTGTGATTGGCTTGTCTAGGTTAGTGCCACCATCATAAATATTTCTGCCGCCAAGCAGCATTGCTGTGTTCCAATTTAAGGGATATGATTGTTTTGTGATGTGTTTGTGTTTTGTCTCCATGTTGTATAATAAGATAGGTACATCATAATTCCTACTCATTTACCACGCTATGTGGGGTCAAAAAGGTGGGATGAAATTTCGACCTCATAAAAGTTACGTATGTGTTTTCAAAAATCAAAAGGTTATCCCAAACTCACACTCAGACACTATTCGTTAGTTTCTAGTACATTGACAGGTTTATTTAAAATTCACATTTGCTGTGAGGTAGATCAATTGTTCCGAATAATAAGCACATGGAATCACAAGTTCGCCTAGTCACGTAGCTATCATGAAAGCCGGTCTGAGTAAGCATGAATTATTGCATCGAGCACTTTACCGAAGTAACTGTTACGACTTCACTTTGAGTTTCCTGCAGAGTGCTACAATGTCTTTGTCGCGTGTTCTGAATCATCAATTGAAACTGGATCGAGTTCAATCAAAAACGTAGATATTTAGGAAGCTATATTAACATTTTCAGCAAGGAAACCTCAGCAAGTAACTTCCAGTATGCTAATGATACTTGGACTATTTCTACGGAAATAGGTACTTCAATTTTTAAAGAGGTTTGGAGTCCGCAAAACTTAAACCTTTCAGGGTCAGTCCCTCGTCCGATCTCAAGATCCATGTAAAACAGGTCGGGAACCCTCCGCACTTAACACCCATAATTGACACCATTTTCCTCGCTCCCCTTAGAGCCGTAAGTGCTGCCATACGACCGCTCTCTCCGTAGATTTGCGAGGCTTATGTCCGTTGATTTCATTTCACCGCGGCACTTGAGTGGCTCTCCGATATGATTTTTGAAGAGAAATAGAATTGGTAATGGTGTGGAAAGGTGCTGGAAATCCGGAGCGTATTTTATTGAAATGGATTTGGAGTGGGCGCAACTTGACCGATAAAAGATACCAACCTTGAAAATAAAAGTTAATCAGTAGGTTTTGGAAAATTCTAATCGTTTGAGGTTGAGTACGTACGAGCCATTGAAAATATACTTACCAAAACATCCCAGGATACTCTCAATATGTAGTGGCTTTTGACAACTTTGAAATAGCTTGTGTAGAGCTGGAGCAATTCATTATCATAAGTGTATACAGCCCACCTTGTGCCAAATATTCAATTTTTGAAAATGTTATGGAACAAATATTGTTTAAAGTGTCACAATCAAAAAAACAATTGATAGCTTGTGGAGATTTTAATATTGATCTATTGACCAAAGACACATATAGCAAAAAAATTACTAACCTGTTTAACTCCTTTAATCTAAAACCTATGTTTATGGAGCCTACTAGAATAACTGAAACCTCAGCTAAATGTATAGATAATATATTTACAGATGCCAACATTGTATGGAAGAGTGTAATAAGTAAAATAAAATCTGACCATCTAGGAGAAATTATTAAAATCGAAACACAATGTAAAACTAATATAAAAAGGAAAATTAATTTTGTACCACTGACAGCTGATAGAGTGGAAAAATTAAAATCAGCACTAATGTCTAAATTACCTGTTTCATATAATGGCAACTATCCTGATTGTTTATATAATACATTTTTTACT
This sequence comes from Venusia cambrica, assembly GCA_951394065.1. Lineage (NCBI taxonomy): Eukaryota > Metazoa > Arthropoda > Insecta > Lepidoptera > Geometridae > Venusia > Venusia cambrica. The sequence goes on along the minus strand of OX596060.1, from coordinate 3,857,487 downwards.
AAATTTAGCAACATATTTAACTCAATATATACATCCAAAACAATCACAGTCTCTGATAATGCAACATTTAGTGAGTGGGCAACAGCGGGAATACATAAAAGTAGAAGAAAATTGTATGAACTTTATGGTGAAAAACAGTACAACTTTAGTGAAGAGTTTAATGATAAAGTAAAAAAATATTCTAAAATCTTTAAGGAAGTTTGTGTGGCCGCTAAATCCCAATACTTGAGAAAACAGATTGTAAATAGTAAAGATAAAATTAAAGCTACTTGGAAAATTATTAATAGTGAGACTGGAAAAGGGAAAAGCAGCAACACTAACGAATTTAATTTAAAAATAGGAAATCTTAACATATCCCAAAATATTGATGTTGCAACAGCTTTTGAAACGTTTTTTACTGATATACCTGTTTCTACCACAAAATCATTGAACTCTTCAAATATTATGGCAGAGTCAATACTGAAAAACAATGTACCATCATGTAATAAACCATTTTATTTCAAATATGTTAATAATAACGATATTATTAAAGCATTTAAACTTATAAATGAAAAGAAGACCTCTGACCTCTGGGGCATCTCTGTAAGCATTGTTAAACCTATAATAGGCGTTATAGCGCCTGAATTAGCTTTTATTTTCAACGAATGCATCGACTGCGGCGTATTCCCTAATTTAATGAAATATAGTAAAATAACTCCTCTTTTTAAATCTGGTAACAGTTCTGATCCAACAAACTTTAGGCCGATATCAGTACTACCGACATTTAGTAAAATCTTTGAGAAGATTATTCTTACACAGTTACATAGTCATTTTTATGCTAACGCCCTATTTCATGACAAACAATTTGGATTTACAAGAGGTCGCTCAACTGCTGATGCCGGTATTAGTTTAGTATCGCATATTTTCGAGGCCTGGGAGAAATCACATGATGCGTTGGGAGTCTTTTGTGATTTGTCTAAGGCTTTTGACTGCGTGCACCATGAAACACTGATTATGAAATTAGACCACTATGGTATCAAGGGTGTTGCACTAGACTTACTCACGTCTTACCTAAGTGATCGCATACAGCATGTCGACGTGAACGGCCAGCGTTCTTCAGGATCTTTGGTTACCATGGGTGTGCCGCAGGGTTCTATATTGGGGCCTTTCTTGTTTTTAGTATATATTAATGATCTGCCCCAAATAATTAAAGATGACCATGAGATTGTTCTGTTTGCAGATGATACGTCACTTCTATTTAGATTGAAGCGACAAATGACTAACTTTGACAACGTAAACAATGCAATCTCAAAAATTGTTAACTGGTTTAATGTAAATAACTTAGTACTCAATCAGAATAAGACCAAATGTATTCGATTTATTTTACCAAATGTAACTGAAGTTAAAGCTAATGTAAAAGTTAAAGAGGAAAACATAGAATTAGTCAAAACCACTGTATTTTTGGGATTAACTTTAGATAATAAACTTCAATGGGGCCCACACATAGATAAACTGGCGAAGAGACTTAGTTCTGCAGCATATGCTGTAAAGAAGATACGTCTTCTCACAGACGTTGCTACAGCAAGACTAGTTTACTTCAGTTACTTTCACAGTATTATGTCATATGGCATAATACTGTGGGGAAGTGCTGCAGATATAGACACCATATTCGTTTTGCAGAAGAGGGCTGTTCGCGCTGTTTACAAAATGGGTCCCAGAGATTCATTAAGAGACAAGTTTAAAGAAATAAATATATTGACTATGCCCTGCCAATATATTTATGAAAATATTATGTACGCGCGTAAAAACATAAGCTTATTTGACAAAAACTGTGATAAACATAATTATAATACTAGAAATAAGAATAAACTCGCTGTTCCCACAACTAGGCTCCATAAGGTTAATAAATCGTTCATAGGGCAAACTGTACGCTTTTATAATAAATTGCCAAGTGATGTGCTAAGCTTGTCAAATAATAAATTCAAAAATTTTGTAAAACAAAAGCTATCCAGGAAAGCTTATTATAAAATTTCAGATTACCTAGAAGATAAGAAAGCCTGGCATTAAAAAAATGAATTTGCTCCAGTGAATAAATTGTAATTAGTATTAGATAATTTTAAGCTATTGTAATGGATCATGAAAAAAAAAAACTAGCCCGAGGTTCTTGCCTTTCTCCTTGTGTGCTGGTCGCGATTCCGAACAGGCGGTAGATTTGACGTTTCAAAGTGATCCTAAAAAATCTTACTGAATAAAAATATTTGACTTTGACTTTGACTTTGACAACTCCACGAAAACATTACAAAAATATATGAATGTTTTTGAATGTCACTGTCAATGTTTGTTGGATTAGGAATAATTTTTAATGTATTACCTTTTTATATGTTGTATCTGTATGTTTCCCGAATAAAATAAAATAAAATAAAACCATTGCGGTCGCGGCATAAGAATTGACCACTCCAACTCAGCCCACAGATGTCGTAAAAGCCGACTAAGGAAACTCACCAGAAGAAGGGCAGCAGCTTACTTCTGCCTTTTATCTTACCTAGACATAGTGTCGCCTTAGGGTTAAATAAAACCTGTAATGATGTGTTTTCTAAATAAATAAACCGCTGAAACTAGCACAAATGCGCACTACCCTAGAAAAGATGGCGAGAAGTTGTCACGGCCTTTATTCCTCAGGCATCGGATACGCCGTGGTGCTGATCGCTTTCTACGTGGACTTCTACTACAACGTGATCATCGCCTGGGCACTGCGCTTCTTCTTTGCTTCATTCACCACCATGCTTCCTTGGACCAACTGTGACAACGAATGGAACACCCCTGCTTGTCGCCCGGTCAGTTATTACTTCGCTCATGTAAATCGGTGTCTGTGCAAACATGTTTGGGTTTGCGTATTAAATTGTTTCAGCCTTAGGTGCATTACAAAATATAATCTTAAGAATGCAATAATTTAAATTTATTTTGGTTATTTGGAGGTTTCATGACATGATAATGACGCGCGCTTATTAACATACACTACACAAAGTGTATCGTATGAATGTGTTGGACGTGCGAACTTTTCATAATGCACCAACCAATTTTTTGCTTTATTCTAGTAACGTATTCTTATTAGAGTGGCTTTGACTGCCATGCGGTTTGTTACCTAAAAAAATATTATCGGTGGTGGTAAAATCTGTCAGCCTGTCGATATGGTGTATGTATATAAACGGCGGGATCTCACCTTGGGATGTTCACTAAACCATCTGCCAAGCTACCAAAGGCGGAGGCTCATAGCCAAAAGGGTTGGTTTCGGGCCGCGATGCAATTAACTTTTTAAATGTTTTTTTTAGGTATAATTTTGATTTGATTTTCACTGTGTTTTAGTTTGAAGCTATTTGGGAGCATTCTGCCGCGAACCGCTCACGTCTGCGAAACAATTCTTCTGTCTTTGTTTCTGCGAAAACTACACCTTTCACCTCTGCTGCTTCCGAGTATTTCAAGTAAGGATAAACTTACTTTTTCCAAAGATTTCAAAACGTTATCTGCTTTCATTGTAATAGGTATTTAACATTACTATATTTTCATGTCTTCCTAAATTGATTATTATCTGTTACAGGTACACCACTATTTCACTCAACAGCTTTATTTATTAAATGTATCTTTAATTTTTTTATTAAAAATAATTGTATTATAAAAAAATATTGTTAAATATAAAATAATAATAATTTTACATGTATGTAATATATGCCATGGGAACAACATAGGCTTCTTTTTTCCACACGGGCAAAGCTAGTTTTTAATAAAGTACCATATTACATGCTATAATCTTGTCTCTTTGATTTTTCAGCCGTGCTATTTTAGAGCTTCAAGGAAGCGAGGGGCTGCATGACTTGGGGCCGATCAAATGGGACATGGCTCTGTGCCTTCTGGCTGTCTATATCATCTGCTACTTCTCTCTGTGGAAAGGCATCAGCACTTCGGGAAAAGTATGACAATCACGTTTCCTATTTCTCAATTTCTTCGCGAGTTTTTTTAGACCCACTGGATACTGGGTATCCGAAGCAAGAGCGTCTTTAATAATTTTGATTTCATAGAATAACTTCTATGGTTATATATTGTATTATATTTCTGTTTGTTCTTTCTTTTTGTCGATTCATGCGAAATTAAACTCTATGATATCATATAATTTAGATATCATTCCCTGGGTGAGCCCCTTTCATGACTGAACATGAATTCCAATGTAAAGAGGTCTTAACTAAGCCAGGCTCAGCATTGCTTTCAGCAGTACCTTGGACACACCCCCGCAGTAGTAGCAGTCGTTATCAGTTGAGTTACATAAAGACATTTAAAACGTTCCTCAGGTAGCTCAGAAATTTGGTCTTCCCATAGCAATTAGATCATTTTGTAAATTCGTGCGTATTTATTCAATATTTTTTAAAGAATTTGACTTTTCAGGTGGTCTGGTTCACTGCTCTATTTCCTTATGCTGTTCTTCTGATACTCTTGGTTAGAGGAATCACTCTTCCTGGATCGGCTACTGGGATTGCTTACTACCTGAGCCCGAACTTTGAAGCTATTGCTAAGCCGCAGGTGGGTTCCATTCACCATGATTTCCTATATTTAATAATCAAAAGCAAAGATAGTTTCTAACTTTTATAATTGGGCAGGTTTGGGTGGATGCAGCAACTCAAGTCTTCTTCTCACTGGGACCTGGATTCGGAGTTCTGTTGGCATACGCTTCGTACAATAAATACCACAACAACGTTTACAAGTTAGTTATTAGTCCATTATTTGTGCTGACCACAAATAATATCAGTTTTGAATACAGATATGAGGCAGGCAAAATGTAACCTCAAAATCGTAGAATTTCCTGCATGCATATTTTGAAGTTAAGCGCTGGAACAGTAACTAGTCAAGAGTTAAAAAAAGAGTAAGAGGCAATTTCAACATCTATACTAAGACGTAGATAAAGTAGAATAAGCTATAGATTGTTATTTAACATTAGATAGGTACTTCCCAGATTTTGATCCTTCCAGGCCATTTTTTTTCATATTCAAATCAATATTACTTTTTTCACCTCCTGAGTGAGTAAATATAAAAAAAAACGAATGATTCTTTTTTTGAATATCGAAAACTATTTTCGATATTACCGATACCGATATTATTAACAGTTCAGAATTCGGCCACCCACCACACTGATTCTGAGATTAAGATGAGACGGCGTAAATGCTAGCATACCTAAAAAAAATGAAAAAAAGCCTATGGTTGGGTATGCTTTCAATGTTCAGCTTTTCCTTTTTGCTCAAGCTTATTATAATTCGGGTCACGCTTTGGTTAGAGAATTTAAAACTAGTAGGATACTATCAGGCCTAATAGTGATCATGAATCTAAATCGTACTAGTAAACAGAAAGTAAAAAAGTAGTAGTAAATTAAAATAGCTCCACTCGTTTACTAGTAAGATTTTAAAGATCTTTTAGGATTGAGGTTCAGGCGTTACTTGACGGATATCCATGCTAATATTATTAAAAGACAGTAATCAGAAAGTAAAAGAGTAGTAGTAGATTAAAATAGCTCCATTCGTTTACTCCGTAATATTTTAAAGATCTTTTAGGATCGTAGGTTCAGGCGTTACTTGACGAATATCCATGCTAATATCCGCCAGTACCTACTAAAATTGCAAGCATTCCTTACAATTTTTTCTTATCTTTGACTCATTATTAGCATTGTCAATTTTATCCAGGGATGCCATCTTGACCAGCGTGATTAACTCGGCAACATCGTTTATCGCCGGGTTCGTGATCTTCAGCGTGCTGGGCTACATGGCACACGCGTCGGGGCGCGATGTTCAGGACGTGGCCACGGAAGGCCCGGGGCTGGTGTTCGTGGTGTACCCGGCGGCAATCGCTACTATGCCCGGCTCCACCTTCTGGGCGCTTATCTTCTTCATGATGCTGCTCACGCTTGGGCTGGATAGCTCGGTAAGATAATCGTTTCAGCCCACATACGTCTGCTGAACAGACCTTCCTTAATCGACACCGTAAATCCTTGTCCTCTCACTTCTTTATAGCATCTTGCAAGACGATGACAAGAAATAAGTAGATAGTAGGTAACGTACAAAACAGACTAGACAATAAAACAATATTTACCTAATAGGCCTAGTGGACCAAGTAACATATACATAGATGTTAGAAATAAATAAATCTGTAGACTGAAGTTATGATATTTTACAACAGAGATTTGGCTGTAAATAAAGGTATTAAACTGAAAAAAAGTAGCACAATACATAACAATTAATAAGATTAGGTTTTTTAATTTGCGAGGCGAGATTTTCAACTCGATAAACAGCACATAATAAATTGATTAATAAGCCTGAATCTGAATCTTTCGCTTCAGCCTATTAATTCTGAGAGCTATGTCAGTAAGATCATCCACGTTAAATAACTTTCATATTTATGATCACTGGCACGGTAAGATGTGAATATTAGCAATGTTATTAATATGCAGCAAGAAGTCTCATAAGGTTATCTCATAGTTAGGATCATAAACAGTTCCTACCCATGTTTTGTCCGCTTCTTTAATAATGTCAAGGGCATCTTACAACTTGCTGCCAGATGTCGAAATCTAATAACGAGTTCTAGACAACCTATATATATAATATATGGTGGTGTGGTGGCTATCTATAAGAATGTGAAGCATTAGTACTTACTCCCTTACGTAACACTTTTTACTAGCTCCTTTTGATTCATTTTATTCTACGATCTAACAAGCCTCTATCAAATGTTGAATCTTATAATCTGGAAATACAGGGAATATTCAAATTATATTTCATGGGTATTCATCATTTTTTATATGAGTATCTCATGCCAAATTCGAAAAAAAAAAACCTGCTAAATTAATTTGAGTTGAAGATTCATTTGTTATATAAAAATAATACGCTGATAATTTTGATGGTTTTGCCCTGGATTGGTTACAGTTTGGTGGCTCCGAAGCCATCATCACCGCTCTCAGTGATGAGTTTCCTCCCATCGGCCGGCACCGTGAAATCTTCGTGGCCTGTCTCTTTACGCTATACTTCTTCGTCGGGCTAGCTTCCTGCACCAAAGGTGGCTTTTACTTCTTTCAACTGCTGGACCGTTACGCTGCTGGGTATTCTATTCTCGTGGCTGTGTTCTTTGAGGCTATTGCTGTTTCTTGGATATATGGTGAGTTGGACTTCACTTCATTATATATTTTTTTACAACAGAAAGGTACATCAAATTGGTCTTCTTTCTGTATAAGGTTGATTTCTGTTAATTGGCTTTCAACGCTGTTACAGGAACCGAGCGGTTTTGTGAGGACATCCGCGATATGATCGGCTTTCGTCCAGGGATGTACTGGCGTGTTTGCTGGCGTTACATCGCACCTATATTCCTACTCTTTATCATTGGTATTGTATAATTTACTGAATAAACTAGTCAAGATGTTTTCTACACTGATAATGTTGTTCGAATAATCTCGATATTTTTAAGATATTGGTTGAGACTTCGTTTGGTTTTTCTTTTCAACTAATTTTAGGAGCATGTTGAGCCTCGAGAAAGGAAAATAATTTGACTTTTGATTTTCAAAAGTTTTTTTGTTCATGTTTCAGATTTTTTATAGGATTTCGTATTTTTTCCAGCTTATGGTCTCCTGGACTACTCACCGCTGCAATATGAGAACTACGTGTACCCGTGGTGGGCAAATGTCTTAGGCTGGTGCATAGCCGGATCCAGTGTCATGTGTATTCCGACTGTCGCCATTTTCAAACTGCTCACCACTAAGGGCACCTTCTTTGAGGTACCTATCCTATTGAATGTCTGAGCGTCCTTTTTATTGATCATCCATTAACAATCTGTTCTCAAATCTAAATGTCCTTTTAAATAACTATTTAAGACTTGTTTGATTACAATTTCTTTAAATTTCACAATCTAACCATACAAGTCCATGAATATAAATTTAACTGGCACTAAATAAAGGGCATCTTATTTATTTACAGCGACTCACAATTCTGACAACACCCTACGCAGATACGCAACACACTGGCACGGTTCACAACGGTATGATTGTATCTGAAAGTGGAGGGGTTCGACTGACATCCACCACCCACACCCCCACGACACCCACAGCCCCAGTGGCACTCAACGCCCCTTGCGCCCCTGTACTTGCACCCGGCCCTGCGCTTGTCTGAGCATCGCTCTCTTTCGACGTCTACTATGTCTAACGCTTGTGCGAAGTTGAAACATTGCGACTTGATTACTAGCAAGCGTTTATTAGGTCTACCAAGTTTATCTTTTGACAAAATTATGGGCATTATTGTAATGTTTAAAAATAACTAGATAATTTATTATGCATTATAACTATTGAAGCTGGTCTTATTTAACCGGAGTGCCACAGGGACAGTTTGATTGCTGGTGTTGTTCATTTTTATTGAATTTTGGGTAGACGTCGAAGATAAAGAGAATTTATTGAAAGTGTTGAAAACGCTATAAATGGACTTGAATGTGCTTAAATAGCCAGGATATAAGTGCTTTTAGATAAGAATAACATTCATCAGTAATATCGTAAAGCTTTGTTGGAGTCTTGAATCTGCTTAGCTTAATATTTGTAAGTACCATTCCCAAGTTTAAAAATATATTATTGCTGTGTTTAGAATATTGTAAGAAAGAAATAATTTATGTAAAGTGTAGTTTATTAGGTAGACATTATGTTCTAATAAATAAGACATGTTTACTCCACTAAAATCAAATTTAATGTAACCAATATAGTTAGGTTTAGGTATATATTAGAACTTGAATTCAGAGAACCGTCGATGTTTTAGTATCTAGTTTACTTAAGTATTTATTAGTAAGCAATGTATCTATAAAACTATGAGGTTGATGCTGGAACAATATTCAATGTTTGCTTTGTTTTTATCGACATACCTTCTCGTTTTTAATAAGATTCTCTTATCACAGTGAACTTTCTTAATAATGATAAAAAATACTTTACTTGTCTTAAGATTATAAAGTATTGTCTAGTAGTATACGTACTTAGGCCATAGGCATGATTATATTGAAAGTAGGAAAGTATCATAATAAATGTTTTATTCTAAGTAATAGGTATCCAAATAATCAAAATATTGAGCAGTTAATTAGGTTAATTCTAGAAATAAGGAAACACAAGATGCTGTGTGATAATAGAAATCGTAGAAAGTAGAAAATATATATATATATTATAAATGTAGTTTTCTGAATAAAAAAAAGTGTTATCAAACATTCTGTAGACATAAAAGTTTGTGTAGCTTACATTTTAAACATATATAGTTACATCATAATATACAATGTTCATACACCCATTAGATTCGATTGTATTTACGTAGGTGAATGTTTTGATAAAATGATGAATAAAATCGTAGGTATCATTGCAAAGTAGTAGGTAAGTAATAAAAAGTTAACGTGCATTTTCTTATTCAAAATAATTGTTATCGTACCTATTTAGCTTTTGGTCTTCTCAATTTCTCTTTTAATCTCTTAATGTTGTGATTAGATGATTTTTGGTGCTCCGTTTTGTATTTTATATTCTATATTATTTTATCTATTCATTATTCCGTCATGGGCAATGCGGAATGATGAATTGAAAGTAATTTTATTTATTAGTAGGATAATATATATATATTAATAATTAAGGGCCACAACACACGAATGAACGCGCTACACATACGCAGCAGTCGTCGATGTAATTCTATGTTATACATTATGACATAATATATGTGTAATGTGCATTATCATCAGAATGTGACAGGCCGTTGTAGAATCTGAATATGTTTTTTGAACGAATCTTATCTCGTCTATTTCTCTTTTGTGTGAACCTTTAGAATTTAGAATTACATTATTCCTCGATATATCTGTAGTAGGTAACGTTATCGGTCTAAGGTTAGTTGAAGGTTGTTGTCATCATAAATGTTATAGTTGTGCTTAGAAAAATATTTTATTGTAACTCAAGTTGGTTTAAAATCAGTAGTCATGCCAGCCATTATGACTCTTGATTTTTAAATAAATTTATACTTAGCTACCTGTACTACGGACTTTTATTTGTAAAGTTTCCATAAAGTGCCATGTTACCTGAGTCGTAAAAGATTTGGATTCAGATATAAAGAGTGTGGGATCAAATTCGAATATATGCACCTACATACTTTTCACAGTGAAAAGCTGAAGTAGGTACCTAAACGCATAACATTAGCTATGTCAATAACGTGCTTATATCGTCGTACTTAGGCTCGTTAGGTTAGGTTAGGTACGAATCTACCTAAATGGAATTAAATTTTTAACAAAATATTGTTTATGCGGACGGGTACATCTAGTAGGCCTATCGTGATACTCAATTATCCATACGGCATCGGTTACGCGTCGATGAGCTTTCAATCTGCCGTCACTCCGTTAGTGCTCTGTGGCCGTCACGCGTTGAATGCTCAAAGCATTTGATTTAGTACCTAGGTAGGTACTTGTACCTTATTAATATTTACTTACTTAGTACCTACATCATACCACAATGATATCATGCTATTACCTACAAACATTATTTATAGAACGCTAGGTATCAGAAAACCGCGAACATTCAGCCGGGACGCAAAGGTGTCATGCCCTCAATTAGATGATCCTTCATAAATGAACATAAATAATAAGGAAATTGCGACTTGCGTATTTGTGTACAAAATTCTTCCATCTTGTTGTGGGTAGCTTAGGTAGCCTGCTCTTGTTCTTTAAGTAGGTACATCCGCAATAGCAGCACCGAACGAAGTACGATCGCAAAACGTTATAAAAAAAGAATAAAGAAGAAAACATAGCCAGAACCCTAAGCAAGTGCTGCCCGCATGCCGCAGGTGTTCGATGCCAAGACCGTCGTGTCCTGGTGATTTACCCGTAGGTACTCATAGATTGAATAACTTTTAAAACTTCACTCGCTGTTACTTGGATCAATATGGCATCAGAACATGACAGTTCCTATCATCAAACATCTGCGGCACAGCCGGCTGTATTATATTTTAATGTGTTAAAGCTACTCTTGTTTACTTTCGTTTCGGCATCTCTATTTAACGCTCGAGCTATCAAATCACAAACTTAGCACCTAAATTGTTTTGTTTGATTATAGTACCGCAAGTGAGTGCGAACATCCATACAGTATACTTTATAGTTTCTGTTAACTTTATTTTATGAACAGCGTCTCCTAGCGGCAAGTTTACAAAACATTTTTGCGAGTGGGAATCTTTTACCATTACTTTTAAAGTTGCGTAAACATTTTATAGTTAACTTTAAGTTTTGACAGTTTTGACATTTATCGTGTAAATTACGTTAACTTTGTAGTTACCTACGTCGTTCACTTGAAATTTCTAAGTGAGGAGGAACCGTGATTGTCGTGACTATTATTGTGAGAAAATGGATATATATATACAGAGTGAGTTTTTTTTCAGGGGCACTGAAGCCAAGTCTGAAACTGTGAGAGTTAACGAAAATTCATGTTAGGAGTTACGTGCTCGATTAAAAAAAAAATTAGTTCTGCATTTCAGAAATTCTATAATTTTTAATAGTTTTTCTGGAAAAGTGAGTTTTTGAAAAAAACTTTTTTGCATATTCGAGTTCTTTGTTTGACAATAAAATAAATAATGTAAGATGACTATGCGCCCAAAGTTGTTGAAACACTTTCAACATTGAAAATTTATAAATTTAACTGTATGCAATTAGTGAAGGTTATACATTCAGACTAGGCGAAAGTTAAGCTATTAAAACCTCTTTTGCTGTATTTTACGTTCATGATGAGATTAAATTTTATCATAATCGGATTAAAAAAACATTATTTTTTCGTGGTAATGCAGCTGATGACAAGGCGCGGACAGCCTAACGGCTGATCATTTAAAATATGGTCGTACTCACCATACAGTTGCAGATTAAAATAAAATAATTATTAAAAAAAAAAATTGAAGCACTTTTTTTCTTTGAACTTCAGGTCCGCTTAATCTCCAGTTTTGCACAATGGTGACTCCGTTGTGCAAAACTTTATTATTCTAATTTTGATATTTATGAGTATTTCTGTTTTCAAACGCTAAAGTTGCTTTTTGAAGTAGTTCAGATTTTCAAAAGTTCTACATGGACAGCAAAAAATGATTTAATAGCGTCGCTTACGCATTTCAGACTATACATACAACCTTCACTCTTCAAATAGTCATCATAAATTATTTATTTTATTATGAAACAAAGAACTCGAATATGAAAAAAAAGTATTTTTTTTATATACTCTCACTTTTCCAGTTAAACTATAAAAAAATATCGATTTTCTTGAATGCAGAACTTATTTTTTTTAAATCGAGTAACTCCTAACATGACTTTTCGATAACTCGCACGGTTTCAGACTTGGTCTCAGTGACCCTGGAAAAAAACTCACTCTGTATATTTTTTTTATTGTACGACGGGGAAGTGCTTGACCTTCATCTCACCTGGTTACAAGTTGAGATAAGGCCGAAGGCGGAGGCGAACTTCAACCGGAATCCTTAACAAACTGAGGAACTGGCTATCCTGCCTTTAAATGCCGGAACACAACAATTTTTAAAATTGTTGTTATGGCGACAGAATTAGGTAAGATAGTGGTAGCTTACCAGGCGGGTTTAAACAAAGTCCTACCACCACCCAAACCAAGTACAATACATTGTACTCCCCATGGGGATCGAACCCGGGACCTCTAGATCTGAATTCGGTGGGCTGAACCACGTCGTACAGTAAAAAAAAAAACTCGATATAATTGATTATCACGTTGACGCGGTTTTGCAAAACGGTTCGCACGATGTACCGATGGCATGAAACGAAACACGAAATTGTGTACGTCTGTGAACTAGAGTGCTAGAATTGTAAGCTAAGACTTTTTAACGTCATAGCAATATCGATCGATCAGAAGTACAATTATTTGAATTTCCCGCTATATTTATGGGCGAAAATTCCTACCAATGTCTAGGGTATTTCAGCCTTTATACTGTAAGATTGGTAGCACATGGTTGGTAGTGGCAGCCCCAACTTTGACAATGACAAGGTCAATCATCCAATCAATATAATTTTCAGTGTTGGCAACTAAATGAATTTTCCATAATTTCCAGTGGACATTTTCCACTAAAACTGGTAGTGTATTCCCATCTGGGATATTTTTTCTTAACGTGGTTAGTGTTTGTAAACAAAAATCTAATTGATAGGTGATCATTTTCTTGCTCATCAACACTGAAGCGCCTTTTCGATACTATTTTTCAGTTTTTTTAGAAGTTAAATTTTGCCTAGTGGAGATATTTTTTAACTGTTGGCAGCACTAACCTTATTTCATCACATTCAATTCAATCAAATCAAATTCCCTCATTTTTTATCATTTCATTGAGCGAGTGTGATTGTAATATATTTGATTCTGAAAAAACTCATCAAAGAAAATCGAGATGGACCTGAAAAGCGACGAAAGTCCTGCGACTGAGAAAACTATCTTTGATGCCATTGCAGCGAATGATTTTGACGAGTTTAAAACCATCTTGGGTCATCACAAAGATAGCGTCGATTTTCTTGACGAAAATGGTATGTCCGCGCTCCAGCACGCTGCCTATAAAGGGAACAAAGATATGGTGCAACTGCTGCTCGATAGGGTAAGTCAAATACATTAACACATCAACCTAGTACGTGCTTGAAGTGTGTGTAGCTAAATCTAAACTGTTTGATGACTATTTCAGGGCGCGGACGTGAACTCAGGCAAACATGAGTATAACTACACGGCGCTGCATTTTGGAGCTCTGGCTGGCAGCTCCGAGGTTTGCAAGCTGCTTCTCGATGCTGGGGCCAAACCCACAGCCACCAATTCCGTCGGCCGAACTGCTTCTCAAATGGCGGCTTTTGTGGGCAATCATCACACAGTGGCCACCATCAACAGCTTTGTCCCACGCGCTGAGATAGCATACTACACTATACCACAAGGGCAACAAATAGAGCCATACCTACCGCCATTCTTAGTAGATCCACTACACAAACTCGTTCTCGGCGTCAATATCCATCCTGTTCGCTTAGCACTTAATCTTCAGAGTACGCCCATCCTTCTAGACAATGCGGCCAAAGCTAGCAAAGTGCTAGAGCTCCTGAGTAAAAAGGAGATGACCCGTGGTACGGAAACAAATGAAGTAATGTCATTCAAGTACCATTACCTTGCATACATCATTAAAGAAATCAACTACATCAGAGATAAGAAAAGCCAGAGTGATAAAGATGAAAAGAAACATGATGTTGTGGAGTTGTTTTCTAAAAAGTTGTTGAAGCCGGGCAAAGATGGTTATTCATTGGATTTGATGGATTCATTCTTGAAAGATTGTGTGAGAGAGTTTCCTTTTCGGGAATGCACAACATTCCAACAAATGGTGTCTTCCTTGACTAGTAAAGACCCTCCAACTGCTTTGTCTGTTATCAACTGCACTATCAATGGGCAGCGAGGTTTTGTTGAAGCTATTCCTTACTGCAGCACTTGCGGTGAAGAAAAACCGGCAAAAAAATGCTCTAAGTGCCGTTCAGTTCAATACTGTGACCGGGAATGCCAGAGATTGCACTGGTTTGTGCATAAAAAAGCCTGCAGCCGAGAGGGAATCGCCCCTGTTACCACCAATGCTGCAACTAGAATTATTGACACTAATGAACTAAGCAATGAGCTTCAAAACCTGATAGCTGGTTAGGATCTGGATAATTAAGACCGTGGCACATTACATTTATAGATACTTGTATTTTTGTTTTCTTGATGTTGTGAAATGCTTTAAAATGAAGTGAGTGTATTTCCTTACATTATAAGATTGAAATGTGTAATCTGTAGTTTTTCTGTTGGTAAATGTATATTTTTTATGGCACTGTAAATTTTGTAGTACCTTTTATCCATATTGAAGGCCACATCTTTGAGACTAGCATAGTACTGTATTACAACTAGTGTATTTTTTTATTTTAAGGTCACATTAGACTAAATTATGTCTCACGCGTTATTTAATTCCTGCTTACAAGAATAAAATATTGGAAATGTACATAATAAAGATGCATGTCTCTGCAGTGGAATTTCAGGCTGTGCTGTAATGTTACTAATATTAAAATACACCCAAATTTAAAACCTCTTTTGGAAAGTAAGTTAAAACAGGCTAATTCAATCTTAATAGCGATATCCATTGAAGGTCATGCACATAAAATGCTTCTGGAAAATAAGAGATGGCGCTATTGTAGCTAACAAGGAGACCCTATGAGATCACGCTAGGCAAATTTCATAGCTCAGCTTGTGTTGTATTTCAAGCACACTAATGTCTGGCCTAAGCAAGAGATGGCGCCACCTGTTATATAGAGCTTCGGTTGTTTAGTCCTCTGTCCGGACTTTTCGTCATAAGAGTTCGGTGATTCACTAGGACCGGACTAGAGCCTGATCAAGCACGGACAAGAACACGGAAAGATTTCCGACGAAAATATAACTTTTTGTCGGATTTGACTTACAAGCCGATAGATTTCAACGCTATTCTCAAACCATAAGAAAATCTTCTGTGAATGTTTCGAAAGGGTACTAATGTAAAAGTTTTAAGATGAACAGCGTTCTCGGAATATCCATCGGAAGCTTCCGAACTCGATCCGCTAAGAGTACCTACGGCGATTTGCGTTTATGTCGTTGTGACAGTTATCTTGTGGTACCTACAAGCTACTGGTATGTCTATCATAGGCATGTATATGTTTACCTTATCTATTTCCATGTTGTTATTATTACTGCATAAAGGTACCTGTTGGTACTTGTAAGTACGTAATATATATAATATACTATTGAGGCTGTAAGCTTTGCAGCTATAATATTGAATATATACTACCTACAGCTCCAAAATATGATAGATGCTTTTGAAAAACAAATCGTTATAATCGTATAGGACCTGGAAAGATTCACCAGTCTAGCGACCACCCTCCAGCCTAAGTCCAACGACCGATTTGCCGTGGTCGCTCCATCGACTCATACTCGCTCTGGCCTAGAGCTAACATAGCCTAGAACCTTGAGAGAGGTTAAGAGCCATAACTCATAAAAAAGATAGCTAAGTAGGTAAAGTAGACATACTTTGCCAAGTGGGCATCGGTCCATCAAATACCTACCTTGATCCTTTAAAGTACCTTAGTAATTTACCTACAGGAAAATTCATTCCAATGATAACGAATAGAAAACAATTTTAAATAAGATCATTAAATATTTATTGTGAAGTAGGTAGGTAATAAAATAATATAAAACAGTAGGTAGGTATTCTATATGTAGGTACATACTTAATTTTTTTCTTATGATTATTACTTACTAGCAAATCAATTGAGTATTTACAATGATATATACAAGGGCTTATAAGGCACTTTACACAATAAAAGTTTTATATAAAAATCCATTATTTCAAATTTAAAATTAAGATAAAAGGCACATCTTTTATCACATATTAATTAATCTTATTCTAGTTTAACTTTACGAGGTAGATCAGTTAGCCGTTAGCTAGCGTATACAAAATTAACATTAAGTTATATGTTTAATTATATACTTTCACTAGATGTGTTTATGATTGCATAATTGGTAGAACTATATTGCGAAAAAAGCCTTCACAGACCGTCAAAAACCTACTGAAAGCTCTTTTTTTACATAATAATATAATTCTTCTGTACGTGTCTGTCACAGAACTCCCCGAAAGAGCTGGGCTCCTATTCTGCTCAACCAATAGCTTCACTATAACAATAAAAGGAACCTTTTTTTTTATACGACGGGCAAGCACTTGGCCTTCATCTCATCTGGTTACAAGCTGAGATAAGGCCGAAGGTGGAGGCGCACTTCACCCGGAATCCTCAACAAACTGAGGAACTGGCTATCTTACCTCTAAATGCCGGAACACAACCATTTTTGAATTGTTATTATGGCGACTGAATTAGGTAAGGTGGTGGTAGCTAGCCAGGCGGACAAGCACAATATATTATATTCCCCACGGGGATCGAACCCGGGACCTCTGGATCTGAAATCGGTGGGTTGAACCACTAGACCACAGAGGCGGGTTACCAGTGGCCATTCTGTGACGATACTCACGGGATGGCCAGTATAGATTCCCTTTGGTATTCCAGTACCATTGTCAATAAGAAGCTATCGGTTTAGTTGAATCGGGACCCTGGATTGCCACAGGATGACGAGAGCGAAGTCTCTGCGTTCCAATAGTACCTATGATATAAAAACTTGTGCCCAGGCTAGTTGTGTTTAGAAACAAAAATAATTATTCCACACTTCAATTTGCGTTAGTTGGAAAAAGTCTGCGAGGAAACAAAACGTCGGTCAAAGCACACATAATATATAATCGTACTGCGTTAATGAAAAAAAAAACAGTCATGACATACATTCGCCTACGATCGATATTAGTTTTCTCCTCACAATCAGAAGTTACAAATTGTACTAGAGTTTTTATTTTACGTGATTTTGTTTTGTTTTTTCCTTGGGTAAAGACTTTAAATTTAGTACCCATGTTTTATAGTTTAAAAAATATTCACGACTACTCCAGTTGCTAATCTGAGAATATGACCAGTTGTGAATCTGTCGAGTTGCTGCGGAGGGGTTTAAACACGGGTAAAGATAAAGACTGTCTTTATCTATGACGGGTTATTACAGCGATGGTGGTTCACTTGTTTGAGCTGAAACTATTGGTGCTTTTCCAACATTGACTATAGACACGTTAGATAAAAAAAAAATACATATAAATCTTAATATGGACACAGATAATTAAATAGTAACGTATGATATGGACTTACAAATGTTTTAATTATTCTGTGCTAACAAAATGTCTATTCTGATTCAGAGAAAACTTAACTGTAAAATTCCAGTCTTAGGTGTGGCCACGAAACCAGCCGAAACCAGCGCTCGAATACGATAGTTAATAAATATCTTTGTAATTCTTGATCAGCCTTCACCCAGCAGAGCGCTTATAGTAAAACTCTTGACGCGACGACAAGGGGGTGCAGGCGGGGTTTGCATAACTGGGGGCGGCGCGGGCAAGGGTGGACCCCACGAAAAACCAGGAACGGGGCTGCTGGGCCACAGACCCAGAGGCATTGGCATGTGGAGCGGCATGTAGGGAAGATTGGGGAGATCTTGCGGGAAAAATTGAGGCATTCTGTCTATCCTGTCTTGTGTGGTTTCCGTGACCAACGGTGCTGGGGACTCTACCAGTGGAGGAGATCTGGGCGACGAGGATCGCAGGCTCCCTTCCTCGGAGCAGGAGGAAGCGGCATCAGAACACGGTCGCTTGGCTTCACTGGACTCGCTGGTGGAGGGTTCCGAGTCGGTCTCGATGCTTTTCCGCTTGCATTTGGACTGGCCGCACGCGCGGAAGCCTTTCGCGAATGGATTGTTGTCGATTTTCAGCTTTGTTATGCGGTCGTTCTGTTGACAAAAGAACACTCATTAGATAATATAATACTATGCCTTTTAGGGTCGAGATCTTGGGCCCGTGGGGAGCCAGTGTCCTACCGATATGCAAAACTCTTGCGAGTCTTTTGATTGAGGCGACATATAATCCAATTCCTGGCTTTTATGCCAGCGAATTGCTTTTAAGTGTGGTAGGTAATGCAGCCAATGTCTTAGGTCCGCTTCCGCCTAGTATCTACTGGTCTAGAACAGTTGAGTTACCTATAGACCGTTTGTCACGGTCTTTAGGAAACCAGACGGCTTCTATTGTACATTCGTTCGTTTAATTGTGCATATTGATTGATTAGATAGGTAGGTGTACATTCATCAAAGTATATTATTAGATACTATTAATTTTGCAGGTTATATTGATTAATTATAATTAGCAGTCACGAAAAATACATTACATTAATGTATTTAAATAAAATACAATGCCATACCTATTTAATGAGAAAAATACAGTAAAAACATGTGTCGACCACGGACCAACAGATAATTGGGTGGATATTTTATCCATGACGCCTCACGGTTTTCTTATCTCGTTTAGTGAGTGCAATTTAAACATCCGTTTCCGCATACATCTCCTTCGTTAATAGCTTGTAAGGGATAATTGTTGCACATGTGGGTGACATGGCGACAGGGCAATTAGCAGCTATAGTAGGAGAGTCAGTCTGGTGTGTCGACGACAGTGGCGGGACGATGCCGGTGGCGCCTGGGCTTCGTTCTCGCCACCGTAACGTGAAACTGGATAGTTTGCATAAGTGACGATGACATCTCAGAGCAATGTTGCACGTTTTTTGCACCAGACTTGCGATCGAAAGGTCTATCACGCTTATCTAGCAAAATCCCAAACGCAAATACGTAGTCACTTGTAAATGAGTGTTTACACACGATAAGGCGGCGCCGGCGGGTGCCGTGTGCCCGCGGCAGCAGATAACCGCAGCTCCAGATAGCGAGGAGTGCTAAAAGCCTACGTGAGTCGTGCCAAGTGCATTTTTTAGCCGGCTAGAGAAGTCCAGGCGCCGCGCCGCCCGGATCCGCCCCGTCGCCCGTGACGTCAGCTCACAAACTTGCCGTCGATTTACTTTTTGCGTGACAGCTTCACATATTGGCGACTGTCGCCGCTTTTTTGGGAATGTGTAATTAGGGTCTGAGAAAAGTTTGTTTTATTTATCTAGTAGATAACCCGAAATTATAAGGCGGAGTCGGAGGAATGCGGTGACAGAGAAAACTGATGGCGAGACGGCACAAATAATTGATATTTGCCTCGATGAAGCGTCTTTGTCGAAATCTTTTGTGGTACTGTAATTGAACTATCGTGCCACCTAGCTACGCTCCCGAAAGGTGCGTCGGCTATTTTAAAAGCAGAGTCTAATTCGTTGGTAATTCGCAACAATGGGCGAGCCGGCGAGCGGTCGGGATAATGCGCAACGATACGTGTCGGCGGCCATTGTCCGGCCGGATCCCGTTACGTGGACAATATCCGGCTAATCCTTCAAAGCCGCCGAAGAAATGGACGCGAGAAAACTTTCGCGCCTCGATGCAGGCGACATGCAAAGTTGCGTGGCCAAACGAGCCGCCCTGGTCTCATTACACTCGCCGGGATTATGCAAGGAAACGTCACGCTGCGCTGACGCTCAAAGGGATGCTTTTTAATGTCGGAAAACAAACAGCAGGGGGGCTCTGTAGCTAACAGTATAATGGCTAGACTGGCGACGCCGGGTACATTTAATACAGGATTAAGATTCACGGTCTAATGTAAGTTGCCAGATAAACGTATCGATATATTTCGAAAGTCATTGTTCGGAAAATACACCAATTCGATAAAATAACGGTTCGAGTTCACAGTATCTTGCGTTCCGAAAGGCAGCCGAAAACAGTAATCGAACAAACGATCCTCGCCGCCGGAACAAAAACTGAAATTAGTTGCTTTTGTTTCGCCTAAGGAGCTTACACAATGGACACTTGTGTCGCCGGTCGCAATCTATGTCGCGTTTTTTTCTGCGGGTGAAGTCTCCGCTGTGCGTACGTTCGTAAAAGCTTTGGCGCCTGTAGACTCAAAAAAAAAATCGGTCGTCATAAGTGCGAATTGCCGCACGTTCTTCGAAACGTATTACAGCTTCGTAGAATCTGAGTTGTGATCATATCGGGATTGCCCAATTCGTATTCAATATTTTTAATATGTTGGTACCTCACCGTCTACTCCAATATGTTCAACTATCTGTACAACCAGCTGTCACAACTCTTATAAGACACTGGCTGACCCCGCGAAATTGCAAACAAATAATAATTTTATTTGAAGAGATATTAGATATTTGTAGACGCTGTGGCCCTGTGGTACTTATGTTTGTTCTTTGTTTTGTCTGTTGGATGTCCTATTTTATCACTATTTTTATAGACTTCGTAAGATCACCCGCTTAGACGATTTGGTCCAGACGTTTCATAGTTGATAAGAAACATTTCCATCAATTCTGAAGAGTGGTATTTCGCAGAAGAGACTTTTGATATTTGTCAGTTAGTGTATAGACAGGATTATTAGGAAGTCTATGAGCCATCTTTTGTCGCGATAGTGGACCTAATAATTAAAATAATCTTTAATATTTTTTCTGAGTTCTTTATATATGAAACAGAGTTAGTTAGGCTACCGGATGTGTAAAGGTTATTGATCAGACTATAAAGGTATTTACCTGATAAGCGGTGACAGCAATGAACTCTGTTTCGGTAAAGGAGAAGGAGGCATGAGGTGCACCCCACGCGAGTGCCGCGGCGTCCCTAGCTCTGACCACCAGCACCCTGGGCCGGTACTTGTGCATTGAAGTCAGTACCATCTGAAACAAGAGACAATAGAGTTTAACCAAAAAATAATATCAGCAGAGGGCACGTGGATGTCTCAAAGGACTACTAAGCTAGTAGAGAACAGGAGATGGATAGTAGTACCCACCAGCAACACCATTACCACCAACCCGCCTTAAAATCGCCCGAGTGGTGGATACAGCAATATAGTGGATTTTAGCAAATTCTTAACTATAAACAAAGTTTTTTAAAGAAGAGTAGGTACCAAGATAAATCGAATAGCAAACTGCATTATAATTATAACTGACGCATATTGTCTGTAGACATAACATTTTTGTAACATTTTTTTTTATTGTACGACGGAGAAGATATTTCTTCATCTCACCTGGTTTCAAGATTGCGGAAGAGCACTTCACCCCGAATCCTCAACAGTCTGAGAGACTGGTTCTTTATTTTTTTAGATTTTTTTAGTCCTCGAAAAGCCGGAACACAACAATTTATAATTTGTTGTTATGGCGACAAACTAGCTAAGATGTTGGTAGCTAGCCAGGTAGACATAAACAAAAAAGTCCTACCACCAACCAAACATAGCACATATTGTACTCCCTTAGGGATCAAAAACAGGACCTCTATATTTGATACCGGTTGGTGAACCACTAGACCACAGCGTCGTTTAAAATAACATAACAATTTAAAAACATTAATATTTTTAGTTGCTATCTTTTTCCATCTTTCAAATAATCATATCCAAATACGAGCTCCACCCATACGGTTGTAAAGGTCCGTACATATTGGCGACAGAGCTGTCGCGTCAACCGGGCGTCAGCCGACTGTGTGCACAAGGACCTATCGGTACTTGACGCGTAAACCGCTACCTGCAGCCGCAAGTGTAGCCACTTCAACTGGAAACGGGTTGTTTTGTTATTGTTTTTGAGGGAGCCAAGTTCAAGTAAGGCTTAGCTTCTAATTTGTAAAAAGTTTTGTAGTGCGTATTCCTTTTTCAAACTCTAAATGTATAAATGTTTAGAGAAAAGTTACCTTATTTAAAAGAGGTTGGAGGTTATATTACTTCTAACCTCAAAAAAATATCAATCGTATTTTTAGTATCTTTACTAGTTGCGTTGTTCAATTACGTGGGTAAGTAAGTACAATGTATTTCCATTGCGCAATAAAGTCGTACTATGCTAATTGTAGGCTTTATAAATACCTATCACAAGCTATGGTATGGGTCTATTTTTGCATAAATAGCAGTGAATATGTTCACAGATTTCACAGATGATTACAGAAAGAAAGCTTAACAGTTCTGTTTTACGATACAAGAAGGAAAGAAAAATATTCATACATCAAATAATATTTTAAAAAAAATTAAAAACTTTATTTTTTAGTGTACGACCTTCATCTCACCTGAGTTTTCAAGTTTAATAAGGCCAAAAGTTGGAAGCGCTCTTCACCGGGAATCCTCAACAAACTGAGGAACTTGAGGAACTGGCTATCTTACCTCTACATGTCGGAACACAACAATTTAAGAATTGTTGTTATGCCGACAGACTTAGGTAAGATGGTGGTACTACCACGCGGACTTAGATAAAACCCTACCACCAACAAGCACAATATTGTTCAGCCTTTAAAAATCGAACCTAGGACCTTTGGATCTTACACCGGTAGGCAGACCACAGAAGAATTACTAATTTATGGCGCACTCTTCAATAAGAAAGGCATTAACGTGGTGTATGTAGACTAGATTATCCTTAATGTACCTAAATGTCTGATAGTTTGCACTATATTTTTAATATTTACAATATATTTAAAAGCGGCTTTAATTTTTTGTTTTTTTTTACACGACATTAATTTCACGCAACGCCATCTAGCCCCAAACTAAGCATAGCTTGTAATATGGGAACTGGATTACGGATAGAATACTTAAATACTTTTATTTTTTTTGTAAATACATACTTACCATACAATACAACACCCAACAACACAAATTGTTTTTAATAAAACTATCACAATAGCTTTACTAAGTTACTTGAAAAAGCATTGGTTGTCGGTAGTTCAGCTTGTACATCGGCGGGAGAGAGGCAAGTGTGCAAGCTAAATAATGCCAATCCATAAATTAATACCTACCAACCACGCCCTCCCATCTCCATGATTTACGATCAAGGTGTTTGTTTGTATAAAGGGTTTATATTTTAAGTGATTTGTATCATTATATGAAGCAGAAACGTTGAAATATCACTGACATACCCACCAATTAGATATTGTAGGTTAATATGATCCGATTGAAAGTTTTCTTGATTTATTGTGTTTTTTCTATGGATACCGCGTTCTCGAATGTTTGGATTGACAGATAGACAGCCTGAAGGAACAGTTCGGAAGCTCGTCCATCATATAGATGCGTCTTCAATCAAATTAGATTGAGATACAGATTAAGCTATATGGGAACGTTCTTTTAAGATTTTTAAGGAAGTATAATTGTAGTCTTATTTTAATTTCAAATCAACAGAAAACAATAACTTTTATGGATTTGTTACGTACCTAAAATCTTCAAAGTTGCTCTCTAGAAGAAAATAAGCCTTTTACTCTACCTTAACTGAAAGGTACAATTTATATGAGTTGATACCAATAAATGTTATATTTAATAATACTTTCTGCTTATAAAAATCGAATATAGGAGATGTTTTCCAAGTATTATTTTATTTTACCTCTAAAAAAAACAATACCTATCTAGTAATGAATTCTCCCAATACTTTTATGGATTTATTAATTAACTAAAAATATAGCTCGTCGGAAGAAAATAAACCTTTTACTCTACCTAAAATAAAAGGTAAGATTTATACGTGTTGATACCAATAAATGCTAAATATGATAATACTATATGCGTATAAAAATCTAATATCCTTATTCCAAGTATTATTTTAATATTTATACATCGTAAAATAAACCAACCCACACAATTTATTGCAATCAGAATGTAGTCTGATGTTCTTGGAAATAACCTATTCTGTGAGATATTAGCATGTTACATTTGCCATACAAAAGACTTAAACGCGCTCTTTTTTTATACAACTCAAAGACGGAACAGGCAAGGGCCGCTTGGTTGTTCCGTCTCCAAGATGGATCGAGTGTTAAATGCCTTGCCTTGCTTTACAAAGCTTCACTGCGTAGGTCACATCCACAAAGAAACTTAGGTACCTAAAGTAACCTAAGAAACCTATGCGGCAAGGCATCGTGCCCGTTTACTTGAGGCATTTATAAGTGTTAGGTTAGGTTAGTGCCCATTTCATCCTTCCAACCGGAACTTCTACTTTTAAGGAAAGGTCCAAATGCTTTCTTAATTTATATTAAAATAAGTCCCCGTCCCGTCAATATAAAAATATCTATAGAATCCCCTGGGTTAGGAACGCACCTACGCACGAGATGGCTTTTAGTAAATTGCTCCTAAAAGCTTTAAAACACATGCTTTAATTACTTGCGAGGCTTTAGGTATTCAACGGTTATAAAAACATGATGATGAGGTTATGAGGATTCACCTCTGATCACTACTCAGAGCGTGGATCTTATGAGGATCACCTACTATGGGGTAATCAGAGGCACGTCCAAACTTACTTCCGTTACATGCCCACGGTTTGCAAGCTGCCAGTATATTCTTCTTGGATATGCATTTGCCAAAATCTAGTTAGGTAATGTGCAGTATGGTGCTTCTTCTGGTGAGATCCTTTTGTCAGTAGAGTTGGACGGAGTGATTCTGAAGCCGCGACCGCCCACGGCAACATTATAACTTATTATTTTATTTAGCTTTTTTAACTATTGCTACCAAGGCAACATATGGTAACTTAGATAAGGTATTGATAAACCCTAAGATGATTGAATTATGATTAGGATAAAGTGATAGAAATACTCAAAGCGGCGATAATAAACTACTGAAACGAATAAAAACTTATCTACTACACAATTTTTCAAATAGGACTGATCAATCCCCTGTTCCACGTTAATTACAAGACTGTAACACGATGAGGCAGATAACAAGGGTTGAGAGTGGGGTGGTACAAAGTTTTTTACACCTACAGATTCGAAACCCCTATTTTTCCACGCTGCTTCACGCTTGATGCATGTTCGATAGCTTAATGTGCCGTTAAATCCTGACTTACATGTGTTTTGCCGTAAACTCCTTTATGGGGCCAAACAACCGGTTGATTTTTTATCGCAAAATATTGTTGGTCTTTCTTAGTACCACTGTTTTTCACCTCTTGGTAATGTGTTTTAGTAATAAGATTATTGAATCTTATACTTTGTATATTTTTGGTTGTGGATAAGTTAAGAGCACTTTTATAACGATTTTTAAAAAATGAGTTCATATTCGAATCTAGTGCTATATTGATAAATATATATTATGCTTACTTTACACAATGGCTTATACAATTAAGTTAAATCTTTCTTTAATCCTTTACCAAAGAAGTAGTTCTCACTTACTAAAACCCATAGATAGTCCTAATCCCTTTCCCATAATTGCCTTTTAGGGCTCACTGTAATCTTTTTCGTAATTAGGCACCAAGCGGTTCACACAGCTCAAGCTCATCCAATCCTTTGAAGAAGCGTTAAGAAATTCAACAAAAAGGTGGCACAAAGAAGGATTCCATTTTATCCTTTTTTATCAAGTGGTAAAATTCAAGTGCACAACAAGTGATGCGATATTTTTCCGTGCAAATTGACATCCCGGTAGCCGAGTGCTATTGTGAAACCCTCCAACACAATAGATGAAAAAGACGCCGCCCGCCGACTTGATATCGAGGCCTATCCCAAATGCAGTGGAGCGCGCGCACGGGTTTTCGACCTGGCTGTCATAATAATATGTGTTATGACGTTTTGTGTGCGTGATAGCCATGAACGATGTTTGTTTTGATAGGTAAACGGTGTGCTGGCTGCAGGTTACAGTCATTATGAAGGCGGAAATTATAGCAGCAATGTGTATTCTATATTAATTGATGTTCTAGCAGAAGGTTTCAAAGTCAAAATGTTTTTACTCAGTAAGAGTTTTAAGAATAATTTTGAAACGTTGAATCTACCATCTGTTCGGAATCGCGAGCAGCACACAAGGAGAAAGGCAAGAACCTCGGTCTAGTTAGTTTTTTGACGATCCATTCAAAGGTTATCTGGGTATAATTACCCAGATTTTTTTTTTAATTTAAATGACATTTCTAAGTACATAATTAACGTGAATACTGAAACTGCAGTGTACCTACATTGAAAAAATACCATTTAGCTGGTAAAGCAACATTTGACCACGGGTTTTGAAAATTAGTTTCAACTTAATAATACTAATCCACTCTCAATAATCGTATATCAATAAAAAAGTGATTTCACCAGGGGACCACAAACTGCATCGATTATGGACTAAACTATCCAGTTTTGGAGACAGCTCAGTTACACGGATAATGGTTTGGGGTGGTCTTAAATTAGAAAAAAAAATCATACATTTACCAACTAACATACAATCGCTAAACTTTCTGCATTGACACTATATGGATGAGTTATGTAAGAAATGAGCTGCTGCAACCCTCTTGCTTCTTTTCTTTTGTTAATTTTGTAAATAGTACACTGTACTACCTATTCCGTGCATCGCCGATGCAAGGTTTGCTGATAGAAACTCTTTTCAGAGTTAAGCTCTGTACATATCTTCTCCCATGCCTTTGTTTTCTAATATATTTTTTGTGTACATAATTACAAGAATTACAAGATAAATTCATGAGATTATGAACCATAGAATAAAAAACATAAAAAAATAAGATCTTAATTTTTTTTATTCATACACAGGTTATGTAGGGTTTGTTTTAAAGTAATCATTGTTTAAAACCTAGAGATGCATCATTAATCGAGGCGTCAACCGCTCTGTCCAAACAGGCCACCCGAATAAAGAAGTACAGCTACTCGCCGCTACAAAGCCTTCGTACAAAGCCTTTCAGCGTATTTGTTCAAGTGACGAAATGCTTATAGACGCTTTTGTGAGCCACGACTCCCGCGGCGTCCATCAAGCGGTAAAGCCTGCAGTGCAACCTCGCCTTTTTATCGACGTGAATAAGCTCGATAATTTCTTGAGAACGCGAGAACAACTACGTTTTTTATGTTATCACGCTACATTGTAAGCTTATTGTTTTCGTTCTTATTCAAACACTTATAGAGTTTAAAATTGTTGTTTCTTAATACATGTAGGTACTTGGTATAGGAGAGTTGGATCATGGTAGGCGTTTCCAATGAAACTGCATGTTCTAACATGAGATGGATAAAGTCACGACTGTCTCAGATCGAGAATGAATGTCGATGCAATAAACATACCAAGAAGATGCTATTACTGTACCAATTTTTTGTACTACACGATTTATAAATTGCTATTTCAATTATCATGATAAAAAGCTGTAAGTTACTCTAGAATTGTGTTTTAGGCCAATGTTCTCTTAAACATTGGCTTCGCTCTGGTTATTCCGAAAAATGACACAAAAACCAATCGTTAAACTCTGAAATTTAATTAATTTGCTATATAAGCAGTGTCTTGATTGTGAGTTTTGTCAGTAAAATTATTTTATGTTTATTTATTTGACAAGAAATGCGCATGTGCGTTCTATAGCTGCAAATTAAATTATCGCTGTTTAATTTTAAAATAGTTTCTGTCATTGTTGACAAAATGACTCACCGCCCAAAATCGTGTGAGATAACAAAATTAGTTTAGCATTCCGAAACGTGACGAACTCACGAATCGTCTGCTTTCGCATCAACACGAGACAGCACGCGGCGTCACTAACGCGATGTGTCACTGACAATGTGCATATGACTTTACTTTTAATATGTAAACACTCAACTACCACGACATAAAATGTGTTTTATGCAGTGCATTATATTTTACACAGAAAAGGGTAGAGTAGTGCAAGGAGACAAGTAGTTCAGTATTATCCTTTTGAATATTACGTCAGCGTTTCAAAGCGGCTACGTAAGTTTGTTCGTGCCTCTGACTACCCCCCAGTAGGTGATTCTCATAAAATCCACGCTCTGAGTAGAGGAGAAAAGCCGTGAGTCTGTTTGTACAATTCGAATTTATGGTGGTGTAAGGTAGAAGGTTGTTATTTTTTTTTTGCACCCAGAAACACCTTACATAACGTGATAGTAGATACGTTTAAATTCAGATTGCTTGCTGACAAAATATATTCGGAGCTTATCAAATCCTCCTTAAATGAGTTAACTGTTAGATGAACTATGAGCAAACCGTATATAGGTAAATTATATATATCACTAAATTGTGGGATGAATTCGCGACACAGTTTTTAAAGCAATTGTGTACATTATTGCCCATCAGTTTCGGTAATGCATTTTTTAAAGATTTTTGAAGAGTTGACGCCGTTTAATTGAGAAGGGTGGAATAGGAGCTCGAGTTGTAAGATTGTCTGTTCCTGAAATTCCCAAATACTATCATTATTAATTTGTTTTTTAAGATATTTTTATTTTATTTTTATTAACTGTATTGTACCTAATTATGCAACTGAACTGTGTAATTAAATACCCTAATAATATACCTAAAATTAACGTTACTTCACTTTTAATAATTATAAGTAGCAATTTGTAAATTGTTCAGAAATAAACGATTTATTTATTTTATTTATCTAAGGCCCCGTCGTCACGCCGCTTTGTTTTGGGCGCGTACTATTGGGTACGAAAATTCAACTCTTATTCGCGCCTTAAAATAATTAAATGTGCTCCCGGCATCAACACCATTGTGTGATCACTTTGCTGACCGATGGACGAATGTGTTTACTGTTTAGTCAAAGAATGTCGAGATTGCGAGTGCGCTCAAAATAAGTAGTTCTAAGTATACGTTAATATTTTTAGACGAACTCTATATTTTATTTTTGTTAAGTATTTTATATATTATTTATAAATTGTTTATATTCCAAAGCGCACATTAATCATAATACTGTACCTAATGCTATGTTAATTTTGTTTAAATTTAAAATTAAATAAATGGTGTGTGCCTATACTCTATCTAGATTAAAAGTCGGGGAGATGTATAGATAAATGGATGGTAATGATGGCCTAACCCAATGATCTAACTCTCTTCATCTAACAAAATTGAGTTTTGTAAACGGCAAATATTTCAAATAAACTTTGGTTCCACGTTCAAAATAAGTTTTTTACATAAAACCTTACGTTTAAGTAGTGTCCAGTAATAAGGCCGTTTCAAAACGGAGCTTTGTGACTCTGTGACCTTGTTATTAATTGCAAAGGCTTCATCTTAAGGTAAGGTCTCTCCAACCACCTCCAACATCGAATCGCACCAAGCTCGGCTCCTTCTTAGTACCGGGCATACTTTACAAATACTATTAACTTCAATAGAGTATTTAGATTTATATTATTAGAGTATATTTATTTTCTCTCAAAGAAATATTACATGAAAAAAATAACAATATATTTGGAATCCATAGAAGCACGCCTATTCCACTAAGTTAAACTCAAAGCTCAACTGGTTGAACTAAATGGACACATCTCATTTTATATGTTAGAAGGAAAAGGCAAGTGCAGCTGGGCAGTGGGTTACCTAAGAGCTGATAATGATGAGACTGCCAACAAAAGGCTTTCCCCACAAACAGTTTTCCAACATGCGGTACATAATTGAGACACATCACTTGTACGTATTCGAATGTGCCACTATAGATGTCTCTATTCCCACAATCTCAGTCGGGTAATTAAACAATTGATTGAACAATTCCGAGTAAATGATTATGGTAGATGTAGATAAATACCGTAATGGCTGTGTGTTCAATTATTTACGAATCGAATTACAATTCTCGTAAGATTGCGTTTTGAGAATCGACCTCTCTAACTCAGAATTTTATGTCATCGCGGATAATGTAACAATCGATTGAAGGATCACGATCAAGGTATTATCTAACACCTTTACTGCGATTGCATTGGTGAGGAGGCGGATTGCCGCCTGCCAAGCGTGGTGATTATGACACCCACTTTTTTTGGAGGAGGCTCTGAGTTTCACGAGTCAGAGATAGATATGAAGATAATTAAGTTCCAAAGCTACATGGTCTATTTTACTTCGCAATGAAATTAAACTAAATATTCATGTCAGAAGCACAATTTTGTGTGTACTTAGAGTCAAGCTACAAAAACCTTACCCTCTGTGCTAGCTATAACTGTGTTATGGCTCCTATTTTCACTGTAATTGGTATGCCTTCTGCGGTGTAGATTGTGGGTTCGATACCCATCCAGTACTAACATTTGTGTGAGTATATGTGGTCTGGGTTTGGGTGTTATATTGTAGGTCACATAAGCAATTTACAACCAAAATAGTATTTATATTGTCCGTTATTTAGATCCCATACAGCATTGCTTAGTTTAAAGATATGTTACTTAAATTTCTAGATATCTTTTTTTTTATTTAGAATGCGCCATGACGACGGCATCAGCCTACCTATCATTACAAATTACTTACATGTCCTTGAGCATCCATTGTGTTATTAGTCAGTTTCAACTTGCTGAAAGACACCGGGTTCGCCGTCCAATGATGTCCTGGTGCAGGTGAGTCAGGGTGTAGCATCAGGCGCCGAGGGGACTGCGGCTCCGCGCCGCCGGCGGCCGCCCACGCCCCGCCCGCCCAGCGCCAGCGTCTCCGCCCCACGAGTGACATTTCCAGGAGCACGCAGTATTCCTCGCGAGGGTCCAGACCGGAGAGGGACACGCGGAGAGATGGGAACATGCGTCTGGAACAATAGATTTAATTATAATGTGATTCTCAGACTAAACATTACGGAGTTTTTTAATTTAAATTGTACGAAGCGCTTGGCCTTCATCGCGCCTGGTGAAGAAGGAAGCGCACTTCATCCGGAATCCTCAACATAGTGAGGAACTGAAACTCTTACCTCCAAATGCCTAAATGTCTAAATGAACAAAACAATTTCAAATTGACGTTATGGCCACACTTGTAAGTTGGTGGTAGATAGCCAGGCGGACTTAAACAAAGTCGTACCACCAATCTAAAAGTGCATGGTCTTGTCCCAGTGAGTTTGTTCTGGTTCCTTGCTTATTTTTTAATTTTTATCCAGATAATTCCTTAGTAAAGAAGTGGAGAAGGTCAGTGAAGTGAATAAATCCAAAATTTGCTCGGTCGCATGCATGATGCATTATACGAGTATAAGCTACGATTACTTGATGAGTTTTTTGTTTGTTGATTTGAAGGACCACTAAAAAGGGTCCGACGTACTGTCCCAAAGAATTTCTCATCATTCAATTCTCTAAAGACATTTCTGATATCAGTTTACTTATAGAAACAAAGAAGGTGATAATAAAATTACGGCTCCCACACGATAGGCCACTATCGACTTTACTTTATTTAAGACGTTTTACACACCACCGGAGGCGGGAACGGAACGGAGTAAGCTAGGTTTAACAAGCCTCATAGCTCAGTTGTTAGTAACTCTGCCTTCTGCGCTGTAGGCTGTGTGTTCGATTCCCACCCAGAACAAACATTTGTGTGATGAATGTAGATGTTTGTTCTGTGTTTGGGTGTTGTATCATATAGTACGTATGTATTTACAAAAGTATTTAAGTATCATCCGTAATCTAGTTCCCATATTACAAGCTATGCTTAGTTTGGGGCTAGATGGCGCTGTGTGAAATTAACGTCCTGTAATATTTAATTGATTAAATTAAATTAAATTAATTAACATTTGAAAATAGCAAGAATAAGTTCAGTTAGTTACGAAAGCGTTACACGAATATGTTATCTTTTATGTTTTACCTGTGTTTCAAGCAAATAAAGTGATTGAATTGTTTATTTCTCATTGTTCAACTTTTTTTCAATTTAACCTATATTTTCCCACAGCTGGGCAAAAGTATCAATTCTTTCCACTCGTCGCGCTTGTTTGCAGACATCCACCATTCCTTATCGAAATGATCGATGTCATCCCGCAAACGCTTGCGCGGCCTACCCGTCGCCGTCCAGCCCAAAGAGTTGCAGTGTTTGCCCATTTGTCTGTAGACATTGGGTTTATAAGACCCGCCCATATACGCGCCACTATACTATAAAACTATTTGTATTGCATTCTTAAATTCTTTATCGTATACAAAATTATATAACAAACAAAAATATGTAGTCACGCGAGCTCTTGTAGAGTTTTTTTGGATGATTGCTCTCCTCTTCTTACAATCTGTTCTATTAAACGCCAAGATTATCATCAACTTCATAATTCTCGTTCATATCTCTTTGATGAAAGCGGACTCAGTAGAATGTACCTGTCAATTAACAGAGAATATGATTTGCGCCCGGTCCGTCCCGTGGACGCGTCGCGGCATTGTAATACCCTACGACTTATCCGTATTATAAAGCCAGTGATAGTAGTAATGTGTCGACCAACGAGCTTTTGGCACCCGTTTCTTCGGCGGCGGTGTCATAAACGAACGATAGTGTGGCGCCGCCTTATCGCCAGTGACTTCGGGGTGGCTTGCGACGTAGCGACACAGGTGGATACACAGTTACCGAGGGCAGGGGAATGTGGCAAGTCTTTGATTTTATGGACAACGGTCTAATGGACATTGGTTACGGTGAATAGATTAGGTAAGGACTAAAGGATTTCCTGCGGAAAGGCAACAACCTCCTTTACCGTGTTAACTTTACTGTGATCACCGATCGAAATCCCAAGTATAATTATTATAGCACGGAAGATCAGTGTTGTATAATGACTATTTATTTCTGCAACAAATGCGGAGTCGGACGCCAATTTGTGGCATCTAATTTGCGAAAGGTAATAAAAGACACATACCAATTTGTTACTAGGTACTATTTGGTACCTATTTAGTAAAGTTGTTTTTTGTTTTTTTATTAACTTGATTGTTTTATACATATGTTGTTAAAATTCATTTATTAAGAAAGAAGAAAGAAAGAAAGAAAATCATTTAATTGTCACAGGCACAAAACAAAGCACAGACACAGACGACAGAAAAAAATCTTAATATTATTATTTATAGATAGACGAATAAAGTTTTTTCTATTTCCAAGCGTGGTGATTATAGCAAAACAGCAGTACATTAATGAGCTGTTGCATTAAAAAGTGGAGTTTAGCTCCCGAGTAAAAATTTCAGCTGAATTTACCCCTTACTCTAAATTCTTTAAAAAATCTTGCACCACTGTAATATTCCCTGTTGTAACTGTAAATTGCTTTTTAATAATAATATATTACATTACATTAATTTTACACATCGCCATTTAGCCCCAAATGAAGCATAGCTTGTAATATGGGAACTAGATTACGGATAGAATACTTAAATACATACGTACCTACTACAATATGATACAACACCCAAACACAGAACAAACATCAATATTCATCACACAAATGTTTGACCTGGGCGGTAATCGATCCCACAGCCTACAGCGCAGAAGGCAGAGTTACTACCAACTGAGCTATGAGGCTTGTTAATTTTATTTTTATCATTAATTTTATGAAAGGTAGGTAGGTAGGTACTCATAATTTATTCGTATATTCTAACTCAACATTCCACTCCAGCGATATTCTCAACACAATCAAGACCGACGGCTGAGCCGGTCCATCAGTCATAACAGCTGTTATCAGTTGGGTCTTGGTCCAGCTAATGCAGCCTCGCGATAACGCGCCGACACAAGCTCAATTAACAACAAACTAAATTAGCCTCCATTTAAAGTTTACGATGACCGCTACCGCCTTACGTGACCAGGATAGAAGTACCGACAGAATATTAAGATCAGCAAAGTAGTATTGGTCGCAGTTAAGGAAACGAAATGGGGAAAGTAGATTCCTATTAAGAAGTACCTTAAGAAAGGTTATTCCTGATAATGCATCCGGTAAAACCAGTAAAATGCGCACATACAGCCGAGGAACAACCTGAAGAACTTATTAGTTGTTAACAGTAGTTTTATTAGTCTACCTATTTAATTTGTTTATTTTAATTTAATAAATCTGTTGTAATAGATAGCTATTCAGCGTGGCAATGCAGCTAGTGCCTTGGGCACGCTTCCTTCTGGTATTTAGTAAACTAACAGATTTATTAAATGAAATTACCCAAGAGCCAGCCCTTGGTTCACGTGTCGTCTCAAGTAAGAGTTACTTATAGGCCGTTTGTAACGGTCCTTAGGTAATCCGACTGCTTCATATGTACATACATAGTTAGTTTAATTGTATATATTATTATGAATGTTTGTGAGTAATTTACTAAATATACTTTTACTCTGTATTGCCTAGCAAAGAGTTTACCAACATTTTGCCGATTCAAATGACTATTAAATATTCAACCTACCTGCAATTTAAAACTACTGTATAAAAAATAATTTTAAAAGTGTTTTTTCTTGTCCTGCTTACAAAAGGTTTGAGAAGAAGCACCGAATAAATAATAATTGGAGCCTAGTTATACGTAGTAATAACGTAGCACCAAATAAAAGTGTGGTAAGTATAATACGTGAAAAGAAAACTGCGAACCTCTTTCAAAGCATATTAAACATACAGATAAGTGTGATTTGGCATAGTTATTAGAAAGAAAGGAGGATAGAGTGCAGAAAATTGTTGTCACGTTCGAATTATGGCCACAGGGCGAATATTAATCTGTATATGCACAATTCGCTAGTTCGTTAGATACGGTGCGAAATTCGAGAACTTTCATTCTATCTCATATTTGACAAGCCTGATAGCTCAGTTGGTAGTAACTCTGCCTTCTGCGCTGTAGGTTGTGGGTTCGATTCCCACCCAGGACAAACATTTGTGTGATGAATATATAAACATATTTTGACGTTCTGTGTTTGGGTGTTGTATTGTATGATAAGTATGTATTCACAAAAAAGTATTCACGTAGTATTTAAGTATTCTACCGTAATCTAGTTCCCATATTACAAGTTATGCTTAGTTTGGGAATAGATGGCGCTGTATGAAATTAAGTTTTCTTTAATATGCCTAAATATCCGCTCACCAACCGCTGTTGACTGTACATTGACAAATCCCTTCACTCGGCTACCGTTCCGGCAAGACGCTCTTATCACCCGCCGGGCCACTTATCGAGCCGTTGGAGAGCCGCGCCCGCGCCGACAAAGAGGTGACAAGCCACGCGCAAAATATATTACACAAGTCAGATCTCCGCTTTATCCAACTAGGATAAATTTCTACCATCATAAAACAAAGCGGTTCCAAACGATAGCGATTAAGCGAAGAGTCATGTCGAACATTTATTTATTCTACTTAGGGGAAGCGTCTTTATCTCACCTGTGTCAACTAAACCAATTGCTTCACTATGACAATGGTATCGTCGTATTCTAGTGGCCATTCTGCGGTGATTACACCGCCTCTGTGGTCTAGTGGTTCAAACCACCGATTTCAGATCCAGAGGTCCCGGGTTCAATCCCCATGGGGAGTACAATATATTGTGCTTAGTTTGGTTGGTGGTAGGACTTTATTTAAGTCTGCCTGGCTAGCTACAACCATCTTACCTAATTCTGTCGCCATAATAACATTTCTAAAAAAATGTTGTGTTCCGGCATTTAGAGGTAACCAGTTCCTCAGTTTGTTGAGGATTCTGGGTGAAGTGCGCCTCCACTTTCGGCCTTATCGCAACTTGTAACCAGGTGAGATGAAGGCCAAGTGCTTACCATGACGGGTAAGCACTTGGCCTTCATCTCACCTGATTAAACAAACCATAATTAAAAAAAAATCATTTCAAGTCATAGTGAAGGGAGTAGTTTAGTAGAATCGGGCCCCAGGTGTTAAGTTATGATAAAGCTGAAGATGGAAGTTCACTTTGCACGGAATTCTTAACATACTGTATCTGACTATCTTACTTCTAAATGCCGGAAAACAACAATTAGAATTGTTGTAATGAAGGCATACTAAGGTAAGATGAAGTTAGCTAGCCAGACGGACTTAAAACAAGCCCTACCACCGACCAAACCGAATAAAAATTTGTACCCCCCTGGGGATTTAGCCAGTTGATGTGAGAGATTGAGCTTTCAAACATTCAAACTTGCTGTAACATTCGGAATTTTGAACCGCTCGGAATTCTGTTTATGATATATTTAATTAAAAGTACAAAAAGACCACCATAAAAGGCTTCGAGGGTGCGCTAAGCCAATGCTCCGGTGGGAAGGGACTTAGCGGAGACAATGGGACCACCAAAATCGCGTCGAATGGAGTTTAGAGTGGGTCATAAATCGGTAACATCGCGCCAATTGCCACACGGAGGCGCTAAACGATGAGAGAACCGACATATCCGCTCTAGCATCCGCACTCGAAATCTTGAAACGGTCCGAATCTAGTGCGAAATTTATATTTCACGCCTTTTATGCCTTTCCGACCCAGCGAGTATTCAAGCACTTTGAGGCAACAGTATTTTGTCACAGAAGCTTACTTTTCAGTGCTTTGCTTTTAGTTCTAGACCTTTTTTGCATTGAGGCTTTTCCCACAGATGTCTTTTTTTATACGACTCTTAAGACGGTAAAGCAACAAATAAAATGTGTAGATAATCAATGAAGGGTGCAATGAGACCATTAAGTTCTGTGAACAGCAGTTAAAGTTCCTAATGTGGTAGTCAAGAGTCAAGCCGTGACCTACCCTAATCTTTACTGCTAATTTCACTGTCGTTTTACGACCCAAGTTCAATGTTGAGAGTCTGAAGCATCTCCGAAAACAGTAGCGTCGTTGTATGACATCTGTTCCTTCTAATAAACAAGTTATAAGAATGCTTGTGTAGTGTATCCTTCATTAGCGCTCATACGAGAAGTCCGGCCAGTTTTTTCGTCCGCCCAGATGTAGGCCTGGGCAAACACCACAGCCTTTGTGGAGGTTAGTAAAAAATCGTACACCTGGAAGTGTCAAATTGTTCGCTCGGACTGTGAGAGCAACCCGTGAGAATCGCGGGAAACTATGTTTGGATAAGCGGGCTTATGTTTGTGTCTTTCTTCTTACTTCACTGAACTGAAGATTAAACTCATATAACCAGCTTTTCGAATATGTATGTCAAAAACATTACATGGTCGAAATTATTACGAATCGACCAATTTCCTCAGGCAATCATTTCGGAGCGATCGGTAATAAAATGATAAAGGAAACATAATTTAATTTGGCAGGCAAAAAGTAATAAAAATAAACGACGAGGTGAAAATGTGCATTAATACCCTGCGAATTGGTTTCAATTTAAATAAGAGATCGGGCATGAATTAACTCATTTGTATTACCTACTGTTATTACATTCACCCTCAGACTTGTTACGATGTAAAGTCACTCACTAAACTTGGCTTGAAATTACATTATAAAAAGTTATCTACTACCAACGTTTCCTTTCACTCAGAAGTCTATCATGGTTTCAAAAGGTAAGTTTGCGTAAAGTCACGATCACAATGGCGTAAGCACAAACATGGAAGACATCACTGTCGTGTCAACCATGTGGGCTGTCAACAAAACGATACCTGTCCACTATAACGATTGATACACATTAAATGCGGATCAGGATGTCAACATTTCAATACGAATCCGCACCGGAAAGAGCGCTGACAACAATGACAAAACTCTTACAACCAGTACAAATAAACGTTGAATTTAAAAAAAAACACCCTTCTTTACTAAACAACCAACTCGCCTCCGCAAACCAAACAAACTACACTTATAAAACATATGAAGAAATACGCTTGTAACAAAACAAATAAACCAATTTGGGCCCGCTCACAAAAAACGGAATCGTCTTGGGATGCACCTTCATCGACATTAGCATATTGATGGACCAGCTATCGAGTTCTTTGTTTAAAATCAGCGACACCACTCTCAATCATAAAGATTGCGACAAAAAGGTTTTATTACAAAAAAAAAATCATTGGCTAGTTTCTGCCGAGTGCCACTGCAGGTGGTAGCAAAAAATACAAGGGATCGCTTGTGCAACGGGAAAAAACAATACGGTCGCATAAAAGTGATTAATTTGTAATAAAATCTATCACGGTGTGCTTGTTTTTGATTTGGTATATTTTATGATGAATCTGTTTACGGCCTTGAACGAATTTGGGGACCAATCCTAAGCAATTTATGTTTTTAAATTGATCGCAGACAAATAAGATAGTAATACGTCTACGTATCTCCGTTCTATGTATTACGTTTATATAACGCCCTCTAGCCATCCAAACTTAGCAAAGCTTGTTAAATGGGAAAATATTAAATACATAATTATGAATTTACTACACCCAAATACAGAAACAGCATCAGTATTGATGGGAATCGATCCCACAACCTACAGCGCGGAAGGCAGAGCTACTGACATCTAAGCAGTATGGCCAGTTAGTATTGAGATCTCTACTTTGTAACAATTGGTTCTGTGAAGAAGGTTAATAAGTTCAAACTTGTAGGTCAATTTCTAGTTAGTCCTACAAGTAACTGAAATCTTGTCATATTTGTGATATGAACAAACATATTTAACAAAACTAATGCAAGAGATAGATATATAATACCATATTGTATACACGCTGATAATACACGTAAAAACAATACAAACTGAAAGTCACAACTGGCGTTCTTTCATGACTACCAATAAATAGATGGAGAGGATAACATTAGTTGACATGGGCCTTTTGGCGTTTAAACAAAATAAATTTAAGCAAGGCTCCTGTTCCGAAAAAAAATATCAATAATATCAAATTACCCCTATTTTATGTTACAAAAAAGTCACATGGATTTAAATTTACATACGAATACAACTGGAGCCGATTTAAATCAAATCTAATGGCCGAGAAGAAAATGCGGCATCAAATAGTAACTGTAAAGTACAACTAATAGTGCCTACTGATAGGGCGATAGACAGGCGGGTAAGGGACAAAGCTCACCCGCGGCGCACCCACCTGCCGACGACATGTTTATGTACTGTTCGGTCATGTGAGCCATTCGCCAAATTTATGTCCCATCGACCCTCAAGGCTCATACAGCCGCGCGGAAATCGGACATTTTTAATCAGCAAG
This sequence comes from Venusia cambrica, assembly GCA_951394065.1. Classification (NCBI taxonomy): domain Eukaryota; kingdom Metazoa; phylum Arthropoda; class Insecta; order Lepidoptera; family Geometridae; genus Venusia; species Venusia cambrica. The sequence goes on along the minus strand of OX596060.1, from coordinate 3,818,260 downwards.
GCGGCGCCTTTACCTCATTAAGTACCTGCAAGTACTGTATCCCGAGAAACTTTATAGTTTACCGAAACGATTAATTTCGCATGCTTACATAGCTCTTGTTTGGTTTACATATAAATTATTGAAAAGCCCGGGGCTTCGTTTCTGGCATCCCGTGGGAATTTCTTAAAATACTTTCTTAGTGCACCCCTACACTACTAAAGGAAGCTACACCCAAAAATTTTAAGTCTCTTGGAGCTGTTATATATAATATTTAGATAAATAAACATTACAGGAAATTCATTTCAAACAGCGCCATCTTGCCCCAAACTAAGAAAAGCTTGTTATATGGGAACAAGATCATGGATGAAATACCAACGTATCATACAATATAACATCCAAACACAGAACAAATATCTATGAAAATTACACAAATGTTTGCCCAAGGTGGGAATCGAACCCACAACCTACAGCGTGGAAGGCAGAGCTCTGCTAACTGAGATTTGTTGTGTAATTAATTAGCATAATACACTTACATTTACTAACAAAGTCACGTCATGATACCATAAAAGTAATTTTGTATTATAAGGTCCGTGTTTTTCAAAACGAAAGGTGGAGATAGCAATATGTAAGAATAAATGAAATAAAATAAAATTTATTAAAAAACAATTAAACACTTCATTTGTAACCGGAACACCTCATAGTTTTACCTATTACGTAAAAAGTTTACAAATCCGATCGAATAAGGATGCCATATCGGTGAAAGTGTGGAATACTCGAAGCCTTTTTAGGCGCCGGCGCCTTCGTGGGTATACCAGGGCTCGTAAATTGCAAATGTAAGGGCCGACAAACGGGGAGGTAATTTAGTTGACAGTCGGGCCGAGGCCTTTGCCGCGCTTATCTACCGGCAGCATCCAGCTATTGTGGGAGCTTATGAGCTTGACGCCGAACACAAGACAACAGATCGTAAAGATTGTGTTTCCAATAAAAAGTTCAGTAATTTACCAGGCGAACATGAGATTAGTCGATGATAAAAATCACGCTACCAATTACGATGACTGTTAATGATAATTGGCGGGTTTCTCATACAGGAAGAAATAAAGAAAGAAAGAAAGAAAGAAAGAAAGAAAGAAAGAAAGAAAGAAAGAAAGAAAGAAAGAAAGAAAGAAGGGAAGAAAGAAAAATATATAAAAAATAACAGAAAAAACAAAAACTATTATTTAGCCCAAACAACAGGTAAAAGCAGTTAGGAGCACAATACAACACATAAGGCAAGTAGGTACTAGAAGATATAAAAAAGAGAAAATAACTAGACTTATAGGAACTAACTCACACTAAGGAAGTAAACAATCAAACAATAATAATTAATGAAATACCGACATCCGCAAGTAGTCGGTAAGTTTCAAGTTATCTAGAGAATGGTTCTAAGTCCCAATTCAACTCACGAGATGATGAAACAAGGCAAAATGAAATGAGGATCGATTTAATAGGTAAGTAGATTGTTCGATCAACACATATCAAAACCGCAACGGAAATGTGATCCTTAAGCGATGGTAATACAGGTGCACTGGATTGGTCGCAATGTCGCCCCACGGACGGTGGCGATCGCTGCCGACCCCGCATAAATCACACCGTTTTATGAGAACTCACGTTTTTTTAACGTTTAATGAAATGCGAGCGCAGTGTGGTACCACGACATTAAAAACAAGCCGTAAGGACAGACAGTTTCTAATTATAATCCTGTCAAAGCTTCGAATAACGGATGAATTGATGATAGCCTGAAATGCGGTGATTTCTATCTTAGATGTGATTGTTAAGATAGTAGCTGATGAATTTTAATATGTTGTTTTCTCAGTGTTACTGAACAGGCGCAGACAGACTTTGACCAGCTTTTTGCAAAACCGTTGTGATTTGGTTTTCGATATTTTTTTGTGTAACGGGTAAGCGTCTAAACGTCAATCTAACTATACATCAAATGAGATGAAGGCCAAGGCATCTCACTTGATGTGTAGTTAGATAAGGCCAAAGGCGGAAGCGCACTTCAGCCAGAATCCTCAACAGACTGGCTATCTAACCTCTAAATGCCGGTACATAACAATCAATGAATGTTGTTATGCTATGAAGTTGCTGCCCTTCTTCTGGTGAGATCCCTTAGTATATGCCCGGCTTTTACGACATCCATGGGCTGAGTTGGGCTGAGGAATCGATTCTTAGGCCGCAAACAAATCAAGCCCAAGTTTGTATTCCCCCTAGGGATCTCACTGGGTCTGATACCGTTGGGAAAACCACTAAACTATAGAGGTGTTCAAACACACAGGCGGCCATTTATCTAATGCGCAAGGTATCAGCAGTCGGTCGATCAATCAAGCACAGGATCTTCGCTCGCCGTACCATGTTGCCTTATCCGTACCTAGAAATCGCTAATTGCAATCATATGTCGTCGTATTACAGATTGTTATTGCTCAGCGGAAATGGTAAGTATTTTAGGAAGCTTTTCGCGGAAGGAGTCATGGCACGCGCATCGTTTAGCAAAATCATATTTTACAGACCACCAGCAGACATTTCTATAGCTATTTCACTGTAACATATCTTTACATAAAATGAAATGGTATATTACATGTGATAGCAGTAACTTATACGAGCAGAGTGCATAGTTTACAATAATTATAGAGACAGTAGGATGTGTTTTGTTGCGTCATTTAGAATTCAGCATAAAGCATAGCCAATTCCTCAGTCTGTTGTGGGTTCCGGGTGGGAAGTGCGCTTCCACCATCAGCCTTATCATGACTTCACACCAGGTGAGATGAAGGCCGAGGGCTTCCCATAATAATAGTTATTATTATTGTGAAGCCTTACACTGCCAAGAACCATACTGACCTTTTGTTGAGGTATTTTCAGAAAAATTACTTGCTTATGTAAATGGACTCATTTACCTATATTTATATCATTTACCTGGAATTCGGAAGTCTAAATTCCAGGTCTCCGACACACGCATCGCACACTTTGTGGGTCTCGATGACAAAATTATTTGACCTATGAATTCCTAAAAACAACTATACGATATTATGCAGTCAGTGTCTTGTGAATGCGTCCGTTTGGTACTGGTCTGGTCTAGTCTTGAGTTACATATAGACCGTTTGAAACGGTAGCTTGACTGCTTCTTTTTTACGAATACATAGTTTAATTTCATGGCACATATAATTATTGTTATGTCGATACCTAAATCATGTAGGTTTACTATTCCTTTTGTAAATAAATATAATTTATTGATATAGGTTTCAAATGAATTATTTACCCGTGTACAGACGCGGCGGGCAATACATTGTATGTAGTCGACGCTTCACAGTATAATCCAGATTCGAGACAAATGCCCCGCAAATCAGAGGTTCGATTCCCCGAAGCACCGATAGCGTGCGGTCCGTTTGGTTACAGTATCAGTACACGGTTACTGTTGCGAATTAAAGCTGCGCGGGCGCATGGAGCTCACTAGCGCCGACAAAGGAGCCGCCGCACGCGATCCGCGCCCGATTCACAATTAAGCCAGTGTGTGTTAATTGATATTAATTCTATGTGCATGGTGTAAGCGGACAAACAATCGCGAATTATCATAGAATCGAACATCATACAGTTACTTTAAATAAATTACTACACACTACTATACCACTTATTCAAGTTTATTTAAGAAATAAGACGATATTACTATGTAGAATGAAAAAGTAAATACTTTAAAAAAATGTATTATTAATTTTATAAGTTACTGTGATTTTCAGTTTGGATGTGAATCCATCCAAAATTATACCGTAACTTATAAACGTACTAGGTACGTGAGCAAAATGTCTTCACGTTAGCAATGCTTATTGAATTTATTGGATAGGTACCCTTTTTTCTGAAATATATTGATTCACAAACTAATAAAAATGTAATGTACAAATTAACTAACACGCACAAGGGATGCAAGTCGGAGTCCAGACCACTACCAGACGAAGACGCGCGTCCAAGATACTGCATATGCAGATGGCTGCATTGCCACGTTGAATAGCTATGCATATCAATACATAAATACTAGTGTATTCTGATATACGTGACTTACCATATTGATATATTGTTGATTTCCTAATACTTAACTTGATTTGAGTTATGTATCGTGATCGAACCAAGCTTTAGAAATATGATGAAACCATCACCCATTTTGATTGTATTATTATGTACATTAATATAACATTTAGAGACTTGCGTTGAACTCTTCTTATCCTGGTGTTAAAGGTTGAGAAAAGGGTGAAATGCAGTACACCACAATAAAGACTCGCCAATAAAGAGTACCTATATTTAGGGACAGTTATTTACCGCGCACATAGCTGAAGGGACATAAAACAGGTAAATTGACAGTGGTTAGAAATATAGAGCAGTGTACAGTATATTATATTAATGGCTAGCTGTTCCTGCAGTGTTACCCGCGTGGAATTCATAAAGAGTATTACTCTCCTCAAATAAGTCATATTCATAAATTAGTCATATAATTCAAAAATCACATCATATATGCCTATTTACCTCCAAGTCAATTCTCAATACTAGTTTACTAAATGTAGATAAAGAAGGCGGAAAGCAAAGCTGGAACCAATCAGTGTTTTTTGTAGAGCTACTTGATTGAGAATGATATCATAACAATCGTTTTTATTAATCATTATCATGGAATTGAAAATAAAATTATATCCGCGTCGATGATCCGTTTCAGCATTAGTTAATTGCAATAGCTGACGTCATCATTAGTAGGCCCTCATTGTGTAAATTCAGACAAAACTACCGCAAATATTTTGTGTGTCATCAACACCAACTTGTACTAGAGTTGGTAACCGAAATATGGAACACTCGTCAAAGTAGATGTGTAGCAAATAGCGCTAGTTAAAGACCCCAGTCCCGCATACCTACGATAAATCTTCAGAAGATTATGACGCTACATTTGATGACAGATGTACTTGCGCTTTACGCATAACAATGAAGGGATGAGAGTGACACATGAAAAAAAAAAAATTACAGGACTTATAGGAAATATACATTTACAAAACTTATAATGGCACAAAAATTCACAACCCGCGACGGGACTCGAACCCATATCTTTTCCTCAAGCCGGAAACGCTCTTACCGATTGAGCGACGAGGGTCTTGACGCAGATGCGGGTTCGAGTCGCGTCGCGTGTTGTGAATTTTTGTGTCATTATACTATCTGTAAATGTTGTGACCAAGTGCAATTACTTGAAATACAAAAAATATATCATACAATACAAAATCTAACACAAAAGAAACAGTCATCATACAAATGTTTGTTCCGAGTGGGAATGGAACCCACAACCTACAGCGCAGAAGACAGTTCTACTACCAATTGAGTTGTAAGGCTTGTTAGGTCAGCTTTAATGACAGGCGTTATAAACCTTATAATCACAAACATCGCTTGTCAATAAGAAAGTTCCCATGTCGCCACCTGTCAATGGCCGCGACCGCTGGTGCCGGCTACCAGGAATCGCGCCAAGGCTGCGCCTGCGCCGACTGCTCGGTAATCTGTGGTGATGTGTTGAGTTCAAACGCGCCGCGGTCGCGTCATCAACGCAATTAGTGCGAGTTGCGACATTGTCCAGGAACGGATTAAAGGGACCAATGTCAAAAAAATCGGTTCAATCAGATGCCAGCCAGGGCCCAGCTACATTACAATTGAGCCGGAAATACACGATCAAAGCATGGTAAACTAGAGCTTTTAAACAGGGATCGTATACCTATACCTCATTGTATGTCGATGGTATAGTAGACGGCTCTATGTATTTATTTGTTGTGTGATTTAGGAGAGATCTAAGTATGTAAAGCAGTGGACTATTTGGGATGAAAAAGTGATAGTGATCATTTTTTTTAATGTACGGAGGCCACTTGGCCCTTCATCTTCCTGGTTTCAAGTTATGATAAAAAGGTGGAAGCGAACTTCACCCGGAATCCGCAACAAACTGAGGCTACTGGCTATCTTACCTCTAAATGCCGGAACACATTACTTCAGAATTGTTATTATGTTGATTGACCTAGGTAAGTTGGCGGTAGCTAGCCAGGTGGACTTAAACAAAGTTCCACTATCAACTTACCAGAGCAATAAAAAATATTACCCCCTCGGGAATCGAAATAAATAAATCGTGCAAGTTTGATTCTATAGACCACAGATTAGTGAGCTATACTCACTAATCTGTGGTCAGTTTAATGACCTCCACTCAAAAACTAGCCTTTTCATGTATCATGGGCCTTTGGCAAGAAATGCTTGACTTGCTATGCCAATAGCTTGGTTCTCCCTATTTCCCCTATTTTTTAAGTAGGTGACTTGCTTGACAAGCTCTAAGCCAGAGCAAGAATGAGGTCTGCGACGTAGCCAGCTTTCCCGAAGGCACTGGTTTCCCGCGTGTCAACGGAACACGGCAAATCCTTGGCTGATAATATATTAAAACATTTATTGCCAATCGCTATTGCGGAAGCACTTGGCAATTTGATTTTTGAATTTTTTTACAAAATATTTTTCTGTTTTCAGGTTTATATTGAAAAATGGATCTCAGCAAAAAAACGCCTGAATCAATTAGCTACCACTATTGAAAATGTAAGCTTTGACCCCATCGCTTTTGGTCCTGGCTACGTCCCCCCGTCTCCTATTGACATTGAACCGTTGTAACATATTTCACAGAAGTGTGTTTTGATGTCGCTTGCATGGAAACGTCTCGCTTAATTTGTGCGTGCTTTAATCTTGCACAACACTGTCGGTTGTAATTGTTCATTATTGTGATATGTGCCATCAAACCATTCTGTTTTACTTAGAATTACAGTTAGTAATGCAAATTTATGTGGAAGATATTCCAACGTCCTTTTGCGGGCGTGGAATAAATATTTTCCGCGGTAATTTATGTGATGATTGATCGTTGGTCATCATACACCTATATAGGTTTTATAAAGTTGTAAAGATGTCATAAGTCTAATGGACATGGTAAAGTCACTACAATACTAAAGGGAGAGAAGGAAACTCATATCCCGTGGTGTGTTGTTATTTTTAAAGATTATATTGCAAAAAATTCAGTTATTTTTCAATATATATCTTCAATTCTGTTGTAGTTCATATCTTTTTTTTTATTGCACGACAGGGAAGCTCTTGACCTTCATCTCATCTGGTTTTGTGTTATAATAAGGCAGGGTGGCACTTCACCCACCTTCTGTTTGGTGCAGTCACAGCAATTCAGAATAATTATCATAGTGACAGACATTGAAAATATAGTGGTAGCTAGCTGGGTAGACTTAGTTTACGTCCACTCAGCCAGTTAACACAATATTGTACTCCCCTGGGGATCAAACCCGGGGTCTCTGAATCTGACACCGGTGGACAAACCGCTAGACCACAAGGCGATAAAATCTGCGCGCAATAAGAATGAAACGTTGTCAAAAATATCGGAAATAACAGTTCGCGAAACATACATACATAGATATCGCTATCACTATTTCATCCTGTTCACACCCACTGCTGGGGCCTCCACTAGGTATATAGCTTCACTCCATCCGATCCCTCAGATATCGTAATCACTCCTTTCTGCTTTGCCAGAGATCCCTCGCTATTCTCAGCTATACTTGCTACTAAATAACACATAATCTACTAAAATCATGATATCTCATGGCTTTGCCAGAGTCGGAAATAAATGTTCGTACAAGTTTTCCATTTACTTTGACGAGAATCCATCCCATCTAATAAGCACGCGAAAAATACAACAGTATTCAATTCCCGGGGAAAAGGCATTAAGTTTTCTTTAATTTGTAAGCTTGGTTGCTCATTGCAATGGATAATAAACATTTGATATGCACGGACAACAATCATGTGCCCAAGCCTAAAGCAATGTTCTCACAAAGCCAACGAGTGGGCAATGACGCCGTGGAGACACTTTTATTAGAAAATCGTGCGTCATGTTGCACCCAGCCTCACCCAGGTCACCAGGCTTAATAGGGGTGTGTCAGAATTATTCTAAGCCCATTATTTCAATAATATACGATGATAAACGAGATTTTGTGAAGTTTCCCTTGGATTTTGGTTAATTATGACAATAGAACACGTCGTTTATCCAACAAGTGAAATTCGCAACTGCATGCATACATTTCACTAATAAAAACCGTATTCTTGGAATCGAATGTTCAGATTTTCCATACGAGATGGTTCCTTAACTTGATGAAACTTTTCGAGTAAAGTTCGTTCAATTGGATAACGAATATTACTATCTAAAAAAAGTCTCATACATTTAACAACCTTGAAATCTGGGTCGGAACACAGGGTTGACTGGATTTATTCATGTGAGTTTCTCCGTCTCCCATATTTGTCTACGAATCTCTTGTTTGTCAGGATGTTCGTAAGCGCGAGTCGTGACAACCCTAGCTGTTATCAAGGGTTTCGGTAGCGAGACTGATAGGATCGGAGCGTGATGTCGCGATGCGCAGGCGCAGCCACGACGATGCTATCGGCGCACGAGTGCGGGTGGCTTTGGGCCAGGCGACATGGGATAATGTGAGACCTCATGTGTTTAAGCTTTATATAAAATCGTCGGAGTGACTGACAATCCACGCAAAGCTCAAACCAGACATCTTATGGACCTAGTTTCTTATGTTGTGCAGGGTGCACTATGAATGGATTTTTGGAAGTTCCCACAAACCTAGAATTAAAAGACCTGAATTCATTACGCTGGTTTTTTCAATACGTGTTTCAATACGTCAAATCAAGCATAAAAAATATTTGACAAAAGTAACAAGCTAGGTTTGTGTATCAATAAGGAAAGAGCAGGATAGGTTTTTTCTATTGTAATGTTTCACTTTCTCTGTAAAAACTATTATTTTTAAATCATAGAAACTATTTGAGCTTGCTTGATCTATACAAGTAACATAACAGGCGCCAAACGTAAAATTTGAAGCAACGGTTCAGCAACAGCTTATGCCACAAAATTATAAAAGAAAAACTTATTGCAGAACAATACAGAAAGAAACAGTTACTATGTGATTAGGTAATAACAATTCTTGAAACCAATTAGAGATTCCTGATAACCAAAAGATACGGAGAATATTAAAAGCTTCTACAGAAATACCTACAAGATGTTTTATCCATTGTAGTGTGGTAAAAAGCTTGTACGCCTCGTTAGTGACAAATCTTGCGTGAAATTTAACGAATGCGACCAGCTGATTTGACAAGTCGTGACAGAACCAAGCTGTAACACTTAGACCTTTCAACTATGTAGTGCCTGAGCTGAGTTTGATTGTAAAAGCCAAATGAAATGAAACCTTACAAGCTTGCTATTAGGTTTCAATATTGCTGACTGCTTTGTACAACATTTTCTTTCAAAGAGGTAGAGTGAAATATCTACAGATAAATCCTTCTGTTTAACCTGTGGGTGCGTGCGCACCATTTTTACGAGCGGAATGATTGACGATGCACCCTGCACTGTCGTTGGATAATGACCACGCTTCTAGTGCATTATGGACACGTACTCTCGAATATAAACACGCACGAACGTTTCTACACGTCTTTATGTGCTAGATCAAATCTCAGGAGACAGGAATTAATGCGTAGTAGCCAGTGGCACCTTGGATATCAAGTTACTTTACATTACTCAAAATGAACGGCTAAGCCGCTGAAACTGGCTATCAAACATCACATTTGTATGCCCAAATACACACGTAGCGTGGATTTTCGCACCATGTAGCAATGTAAGGTGATGATAAGCCGCAATGTCTCATCTACTCACTTTACGATTTGTTAGGTAGCTCGCGGTTGTTGGTAGCTCGTGAGAATAATTCCCGAGTTCCGAGTAACATGGGTTAAACGCTGTATCGGGAGATACCGATCAAACCCGAACTGCTCGTTGGCGCCATAAAAACAAAACATCTTCAACACGACCACTTTCTTTACTAAATTATTCGTGGAATTTACGACTTTTCGACTGACAAAAATGTTATAACCTAATGAGAAATTAACATCAGGACCGCTGTCGCCCGGCAAAAAACGAATCATGCTTCGGTGTTGTTCGAGCGCATTTTTTATTCGACATTCAAAATTATAGTTTTTTTTTCGATCGTCGATTGTTTCAGCTTGTGGCGAGACAAAAAGCCGCGGGAGCCAGCGATGACTGGGCGATTCCGCTGATCGTTCGAGCCCGGAATGTCGTAGATGGGTCTACGTCGTAGCTCAAAATACATTGATGGTTTTGACGGGGCGTTGAGAGCTGATATCGCTTGATGTCAGTATTGGATTGCGCGATGTGTACAAAGTTGGAACAAGTAGGGGTATCGTGGGATGTCCTCCCGGGATTGCGATAGGATCGACGGTGGCGACTCTTCGGCGCGTGCTTCGGATGCCGCGCTTCTCTCCCTGGAATTGCCCATTACGACGGATGACACTACGTTTTCAATCGCAAGACGTTCCTATTTCCTCTAAGCCTTCATTACTATAAACGTTTTCTATCAAGTTAAATTGTACAAACAACTTTACTCTCCGATATTATTGCCTTTAGAAAAATTGTGGTATACCTTATAATAATTCTCTCGGTCAACACAATTATCGGAATTTTTCACACTTTTTAATATACCACAAACGGTAAATTAATCTGATTTAAGGTTTTGAGAAAAGAAAGAGTTTTTAACACTTATATATATATATATATATATATATATATATATATAGTTTGCTGGAAGAGAACTCTTTGCAGGGTTAAGCTCGCCTTTGCCATGCTCATTAATTTTAAGTATGTTTATAATATATGCTGTATTTTGTGTGTGCAATAAAGAATAAAGAATAAAGAATAAAGAAAGAGTATATATATATATACTTATATATATATATATATATACTTATATATATATAAATACATTTCTAACAAGTAGTGTAATTTAATGTGAACGCTAGGACATAGTATCACAAAGAACTCAAAGCCAATTACATATCAACGGTTAAAACCCTCGTTATAGGTACCATCGGCTTTCTTGGACGTAGGTTCATATATATAAGCCCACCTCCTGCTGTTGTCGGCTCTTAATACAAAAAGCTTTATGTCAGCTGATAAGCACATCGTGCTGCAGGTATCTCTTGATCTGACGGTGTGGGAAATAAAATCTGGCAATTTTCAGGAGAGTCACGAGAGGAACACTAATACCGATCGTGGCATATGAAGTATATGTTATCCTTAGATTACATAATACATATCTGGTTATACCGGACATTGTCTATATGCCTGCGTTTCTTTTCATCACCAAACAGTGACGCTTTCCAAGGTGAACAGGGTTACTTTCGGCAACGTACCGTCTTGGACCGAATCTTCATCAAAAGGATCTAGGAATTGCAACAAGGTAATTCACAGTGACGCAAGCCTGGTAGGAAGACGATCGGCTGTCATAATCTGATTATTGCTGCGTGGTTAGGGCGGGGCGCGCGGCGGGCGGCCGGCGGCACGGCGGGCGGTCGGCGCCCGCGCCCCTCTCGCTCGCACACTCCCGCCATGCTGTCAGCCAGAGTGAGACAGCATCACGCCCGACCAGCAAGCAGGCGACAAACGACCCGTGGTAAAACGTAAAACAAAAGGAATGTTGCCGGCGACGCTTTGAGGCGCCGGCGCCGGTCCCCTAATCACCCATTTTAATTACGGCACAGATCAAATCAATTAATCGGTATTTCTGTTAAAACAAGCGCCGAATGAGCTTCCCGATTATTAGATATGATTTCGTAGATGTCTCCGATCGGTGATAAGATTGCTTCTGACGGGACCTGTTTGTCTTTAGTCTCAACAAATGTGGGAAACTTGTAGGCAGTTCAGTTGACGGGATATCCAATCCGGTTGACTCGAGTCACAGATATTTAAAGACAAAATGACATGAAAAAAAAGCAAAATAAATGTTCACTACATTGTTGTAGAACCATCAGAAGTATTCGAGTCAACTGTAGCTGTACAAACAACGTTGGTCCACGGCGCTACCTGCATACCACAGACATTTTTAATTATAACTTATGATTATTTCGAGCAAATTCGAGCGCGCCCTTCTCAACGAATAACACAAGAATAAATAACGAGTTTTTGTGTTCTGTGTGTGTTTGTTTTTAAAATGGCGGGAGGTCTGTGTGACGACACGCGAGCGGCCGGCGGCGCGCCTCGCCCATTTGTCATATTTCAGTTTTGAGAAAAAATAAATAACCTACTCTATCCCAGCCGGTGTTTGTTTGTACGACGATTATTGAGGGTTAAGTATTATCTCTAAACATGGACTCGGACAGATGGATCTTGTCGATTGGAGATATATCGAGTTCAGGGTTACACAAGTGTAGAGCGGGTAGCACAACTCAAAAAACACAAAGAAATTGTAGAAAAGGTTTAAAGGGCATCCTAATTTACACCTACAATGCGCCTTTGCCTTATATACGTGGAAAATAATTAACAACTGCTGGCAGGTGGAATCGAATGGTACAATCCGGAGTTCACACTAATACATAGAGGCAGCGATGGCTGCCGAGCAGGTGTTAACTTCGTCTCCGCCCGGAGCGCACAAACGAACCGCCCAAATCTACTGTTTGCGTTACCAATTCACCATCGAGCAGACCCACTGCGGATAAGGAGTTACTTCAAGCACAGCTTTTAACACTGTTCCAACAACAGCTAAAAGCATTCACCCATAACCAATTTGAATCATAACAGACAGGCAAGGTACAGAGCGCGGTGCATAGAATAACTCAATTATCCATCGCACGCACCGAGAGGACGCAACGGAATACAAGAAATTCATCAAATATTTTTGACCCATTTCGATTGGTATGGCGCCAGGACCGGCGCCGGCGCGCCCCCGGCCGCTGCTCTCACGGGACCTCGTTATTACAAAACAAACAAGAGTGACCTCTAGACGGACCCCGGCTAAGCTAACGAGATTCACCAAACGTTCGGATAAAGCGGTAAATTTATCAGTATTTTAGCGACCGTGCGGTGGTCCGCGCCGGCGGCCGCGAATAAAAAAACGTGTAGGAGATGACAGGAGCTCGGATGAACCCGGCTAATTATCTCGTGCGCAAAAACCGCGCAATGCGCAGGCGCGCCGATACAGCCTGCCAGCACGATAGCGATTTGTTTCGGAAAACCATCTCAGCTCTTTTTGTCGCCCATCTTAATAACCAGAGTGGATGCAGTCACTATGCAGCCCGGGTCCTAATTATACGCCATTAATTACGGAATATTTTTATTTCAATATACAACTGGCGGACGTGACATTCATTATTGATCTACATTTGGAGTTCGGCCTTACATGTATCAAACATCCGGTATGTTCCCAATCGGCCGCGGACGCTGTATGTTGTCGGAATGTGACGAGTTCGCGTCAACGCGGATGCTGGCTAGCGGGGTAGTGACAATGAGGTAAGTCGGCCAGCGCCCGCGGGCTGGCAATGCCTCCGATATCCTATAACGAGACACGTAATGATAGCGCTGGTGCGGAAGGCAGCGCGCGCGGTGGTCGCCGGAGGACGGGCGGAGGCGCCGAGCCCGCGACGACTGTATAATTTCTTCACTGCTCGTCCCACATTATCGATCACGAAAAAAAATAATTGAAGGGGTACGTCGTAAAGCAAACAAGCTTATAATAAGCTGTAATTTTGTGCTGGGCCATTTAGAGAAATGCACAAATTGCCGTCGAGGCAGCTGTTTGTTTTGTCTATGACGGAGGTCCGCCCGGAGCCCCCAAATTATCCGTTAACAAGCCCCGCGTCAGATTCGGCAGCCCTAATGGGTTTTCGTTAAGTTTTTGTTGAATTACTTTATAATTTATTACGTAATGTGTAATGGTTTTTTGGAATTTCACTTCTTGGATTGGACAGCTGTTTCGATTAGTTTCGATCATTACTAGATGGAGTTTCTTAGAATTATGTAGCTCATTTTGTTTTCGTTGCAAAGTATTATTGTTTCCAGACTACTCAAGAAATTCAGACAAATTAAAAGTCAACATTCAGTCTTTCTGTTCATAAAGAGCGACAACCTAGCATCAAATTCATTACTTAAAACATTCTACGGTGCATAAAAATGGCCCAGTAGTTTAGCCTTTTGTGATAATGATATGACGTATGGGACTTAATTCCCGTCAACCTGTGAGAATTTCCCAAACATATATTTCTTGTATCCTACATTACAAAATACCTACCCTGAAACTTACAATGTCTGACCAATTCCAAATATATCTTTTGACAGCTGTCAGATTCATGAAGAATGATTATTGCATTAATATTTCAGCACATTTCTCTGGATATTCTGGTCTGAGCTGTGCGTTGATAGTCCGTTAGTCACATATACAAGTAACCTTTTTTTCATGTGTAGATATAGGACATTACTGATTAGGACTACAGATGGTCACCACACATGCAATATAATTTGAATTAACAGGTTTTTAAAAACCACTTCATCGTAAATGTCTGATGGGCTCGTTGATTAGCAAAGTATGAATTTTGTCACCATTTTTGTGAACTTTCTACCTGCCGAATCTTAAAGACTAGCATAATTCATGTTTAACTCAGTTTCATTGAGATTCACTAAGACCTACCACTTTACAAAGAGCACCACTTACGTATGGTTTTCTGTGTGGTTACAGGCTTATGCCAACTACTGTCGCAAGAAAGGACAGTCAAGAAAATGTTTATAAACTATAAAGCGTATGGAATAAGTGTTAAAACTTGGCAGTACAAAGTCCGTGTAAACTATCAAAATTCTAAAAAACATAACATTATAATAATCCCTAAAAGATTCATAATTATTATAACTCATTACCAACACACAAGCAAGTCATAGATTAATTAGCAATAAGAGCTAGACTACGTTTTTAGTACGTCGGTAGTTTATCATCGGCACAACACGTAGATCGCTTTGTAAGTACAAAATCACTGTGTTACTGTGATTGTATGATTCGATGTCATTTTGTGACAAACCATCTTAGGTTTTCAATTTCATTCAATTCATGTCCTCTTCCTTCGTCCTCCTTAATCGGACGTCAAAAATCAACAAAAAAAAAAATTATGTTGCAGGTTTCAAATGTACATGAACACAGCTTCAGATTATTTTGATATGTTATGCTTAATTTTATAGCAATAATTATTGTTATGGTGCCAGAATTAAATATGACGGTGGTAGATAGCCAGGCGGACTTGAAAGAAGTCCTACTACCAGCCAAACCAAGCACAAATTTGTACCCCCCAGTAAAGAACCGGGATCTCTGGATCTGATATCGGTGGGCGAGCCACAAGACTACAGAGGCGGTTAAAGAATGTTATATGAATAAACAGACGCATGCAGCTGATACCGAAAATGAATAATTTTCGGTCATAAAAAATTCATAAGTTTTGGTAGCGTTTCGTCCCAATAATTATTGTGGTCCCCAAAATGTGGATGATAATTAACGGTGCGTCTGAAATTTATATTATACATAATACATATATGAACTACATACCGTCCTCCCTTAGTGATGATCATCTCGGTTCCAATGTCATGAAAGCTCTGCCAAAGGTCTGCGTTGAGGAGTCTGCCCTCGCACGCAGGAGGCTCCGCATCAGCTCCCATTCGGTGCTCTGGAATAGAACCTACCATTAGATAAAAAAGTCGATACGTTTTTTTTTTATTGTACGACGGGGAAACTCTTGGCCTTCATCTCACCTGGTTACAAGTTAAGATAAGGCCGAAGCCAGATCTCAGTCAGATCAGTTGCCTGGTGAGATGAAGGCCAAGCGCTTCCCCGTCGTACATTAAAATAAAAAAAAAGCAATAAAAAACTTTTTATTATCGAATGACACTCATATCCCTCACATTCCACTATTGAATTAATTATGTAAATTAAACAATTAAAAGATGATCAATAAGCTTCTTATTTTACCGTTATGCTGCCACTGATTTGGATATTCACTTGCTTAAATATACAACCAAATTCAAAATTATGCTAAAAAACAAGTTTATACCAATTACAAACAATGTTATCATCTGATAACAGTATCAAAATAATATTAGAATGTTTAAGTAAAATTTATATCGAAGCCCGTTATGTGACTTGTAAGTCATCATCATTATGACAGCCCGAAAATACACAGCATAATTAATAACTTCCTAAAGCGCGCAATAGTGAGTAGAGGGGAGGAATAAGCCTCAATTACCACACTTGGCTATCGTAGTGATACTGATGTTAATGAATACGTGATATTTCATGTTTACAGAGCACCATCTATATAATTTGTATGGGAACTAGATTACGGATATAATACTGACTTACAAAACCCAAACACCGACTAAACTTTGATCACTTTGATGTTTGTCTCGGGTGGGAATCGAACCTACAACTTACAGCATAGAAGGCTGGTATTACTACTAAGTTGCGAGGCCTGATTTAATAACTTGGGAGGCGCTGTTGCCTAACCTCAGGTGGCTTAAGTTGGCTCATGATATTTTTTGCGGGTTTTGATGCTGATTCCGTTTTTTTAATTATGTGGCAAATTTTATAGTTTCACATTTGAATATCCCAACTCGGCAATCGACGACACGTTGCGGCGCTCACAAAGTGCCGACCCGTGTAATTGAACCCGCTGATACGAGCTAATACTGATGGGAATCCCTTGATTATTGCTGATCGGCAATGAAATACCTTATTATGGGACCGTAGTATTTGTAATCAAATTGAATCGATTATGAAAAACGATTTTGGAGTATTAAAACGAGCATTTTGGTTGTGCGTTTTTTAAATAACAAGTTTTTTTTTATTGTATGACGGGACGGGGAAGCGCTTGGCCTTCATATCGCCTGGTGTCATGATATGATAAGATCAAAGGTGGAACCTCACTTCACCCTCCTCGACAGTCTGAGGAACAGGCTAACTTTCCTGATAAAATACCGGAACATAACAATTTAGAATTGTCGCTATGGTAATATACTTAGGTTAGATGGTTTTAGCTAGCCAGGCGGACTTGAACAAAGTTCTACCACCAAACAGACCAAGCACAAATGTATACCCCCCTGGGGATCGAGCCCGGGTCCTCTGAATCTGACCCCTACGGGCGAACCAATAGACTACAGAGTATTTGTATTCATCATCATGATAACGTACTGCCTATCTCATCCCTATATATCCTATACGCTTCTCTTCTCTTGTGCAAACTTTCTCGATCCTGCGACCGGAATTTTGAAATTTGCAGTATACGCTACATAATTTGATATATATAGACTTTGAAATACTTTTCAACATACTTAGAACTTATATTTATACCTGGCTTAGTAAATGTATCCAGAGGGTGGTTTCACCAGATATCTGTACGATTTCTGGCCGGAATCATTAAGGACGCAATCCTGGACAGTTCTAGCTGCTATTGTGATAACATTCTCCTGTGACGACATAACATTAACATTAGTTCGACATTAGTCATCCTCATCCCCCCTTATCCGTTTACCTTATCCTTATATTTCTTTATCCACTTAATTTGCTCAATCCTTATCCCCTCATACCACACAACCGAGTAGGTGTTTCCAAGAAGGGTTGACGGCAGGCAGGCGGCCGGTCTTAAATTTTCAGCCAAAACGTTAGAGTTTAAGAATATCTTCTTCAACATGTTTTTAGAGTTAGTATTGTTGTGCCGATCCCACATAGTGTGGGATAGCGGATAGGAAGCCTGGATGATGGCTAAGGATAGATATAGAAAATAAAATACTTAGTACCTACACATTTTTTATGATAATCTAATCGAAACGGTGGCATGGCTGCGAAAAATTACTAAATGCCTGAACGAAAAGGGGTTATCATCAGGAGTTAAAATTGTTTGAAATGCAAGATTTCATAATACCTTAAAATAGTCTATTTTTGTTTTTTGGTGTACCATAAAGAGTTAATCTATACATCTATCTAATATAATAATAATAAATAATAATAAATAAATATTACAGGACATTAATTTCACACAACGCCCCAAACGAAGAATAGCTTGTATTATGGGAACTAGATTACGGATACAATACTTGTGTTTTTTTTTTGTAAATACATACTTATCATACAATACAACACCCAAACACAGAACAAACATCTATGTTCATCGAACCCACAACCTCCAGCGCAGAAGGCAGAGTTACTACCAACTGAGCTATGAGGCTTGTTATATAGATTTAAAGTTGTTTTAACATTAACTAAATAAAAAACTAACAGGTGAATGAAATTAGGAGACCATCACAAAAAGAAGGATACTTTATTTGTATTAAAACAAACAAAAACTGCACTATAATTGGCGGATATGCCCGAAGTCGCAGGAGGCTGCTCGATCACGATAAATGGCTATGTTTCTATTTCGTTGTCTTTTTTCGTAACAAAATCAAGTATATCTAACTCTTAAATAAAATTCAAATAAATTAACTTAAACTTACTATCGGTACGAACTTACAAGTAAAATATAAAATGGGGTATCTACAAAATTAATATCTAATAGAAGCCTAGTCGATCGTTGTCACTACCAGATTGTAACGTGGCCAGAATACTGGCGGCATTACCACGTTGGATGGCAATACTCCGCTGAGCATGTATTAAAAATAGGGGGGAAATTATCTGCGCTGACAGCCAGCACTGGGGTTGTATTGAGCCCACTGCCAAAAAGGGAATGGAATAACAGGGTGCTTCTCCGTTATCAAATACATTAAGTTAACTTTAAGTGTTCCGTACGCTGCTAATACGCCCTTTTACCAAACTAGGTTTTTAGTCCATCATCCGTACGACGCACCGTAATAACTAGCCTAATTAAAATGTTCAGATATTCTGTTTAGTATTTAGCTTGCAGAAAACTTCGGTTTATATTCCTTTGTGAGTGTGAGATGTGACATAGCTTTGTAGTAAGTAAATGGATGTTAAAGCTCGTCGACAATGCCCTACGCTCCCTTTGAATATCAACCTGGTCGTCAAGGTCATCGGTAAGGTAATGACCAAGATAAACTAAAAAACTACACACCCTAGTAGTAGGGATTCGCCGGTTCTGGCCCACTTTCAAAGGTTGGTCAAGAGGGTAATCACGGGTCTCTCAAAAAAAAAATTGTCACCCGCGTAAAAAAAGAAAAAAGTAAGTAGTAGGTATTCACCGTTTCTGGCTCAAGGGGGTCGAAAAATTTTTTGGAAATTGGGCACCCTGGATTGGTCTGTCGCATGATTCAACGTACCTGCCTCAGGGGGTGCGAAAAGAAAAAATAAAATAATAATTTGAAAATTGGGCACCCTGGATCGGTCTACCCAATTCTTTTTAGGCTTTCTCAACGCTTAACCGAGATAGGAATTTTAATTGCATGCTCCTAGTATGTCTCATTAAGTCATTACTAATGACATACTCGGCACTAATCATCGTCGCTCTAATTATATTCATACCAATGAAACCACACTTTCTATTTTCACATTATTTTATTTCAACCAAAATAACATCTAAACATATTATATACCAATATATCATTTAAAATACTATTGCTCCTGAATAATCTCACAAATTCTGTTAAGGATAAACCATTGAATTTGTGGTAGATATACATCAGACTGTACTCGCCGCATACTGAGGTCCAATCATTTTGCAGTCGACATCTATTGTAATCCCATTTTCTTGCGTTTCTTTTTAAAAACCTTAGGTGATGGCCGGTAGGCGGTCTACCGTAAGAATCAAAGTATTCCCCGACGCTATTATCGTCAATGTGTATAGCAACCCAATGAGATCCAGGTTTTGAGTCAGGATCTAAATTGCTTATAAGGTATGTAGGGGCTTGTACGCGTATTGGCAATCTGTTAGCAGCATATACGTTGTATTGTAAGCGTGTATGAACATTATTTAAATGTTGTTGTATTTCTAAAATGTGTATAAATAATTATGTAAATACGGTAGTTTTAGTATTGTAAATTCATGTTGTAATATGTAATAAATGTTGAATGGTTTAATTAGTTTTATATAAATATGTTTAATGAGTGTAAATAAAAAATGATTTTTATCAGAGAATGTGTTATTTGTTACAATACCCTCATAGAATCTACACGTCAAACAGAGATAAAATGAATCAATTTCTTCATCCATTTACCGCAATTGTTGCTGGTCCAAGTGGTTGTGGAAAATCAAAATTTGTTACAAACTTTATAAAATACATTACAGAGATATGTGACAAGCAATTTAGTCAAATAACTTGGTGTTTTGATGAAATGCAACCTTTGTATAACTTACCAAATGTAAACTACGTTCACGGGATACCAGATTTAAGTATGTTTGATGGCAAGGATGCTAACCTGGTAATTATTGATGATCTTATGAGAGAATCTGATGGTAGAGTGGTTGATATATTTACCAAAGGAAGTCATCATAGAAACTTGAGTGTTTTTTACATCACGCAAAATTTGTTTCATCAAGGAAGGGGTCAACGAGATATTTCATTAAATTCAAGCTACATCATCTATTTTAAAAATCCACGTGATAAGACACAAATTCGATACCTAGCTCGTCAGGTATCACCAGAAAATACCAAATTTATTCAAGATGCTTATAAGGATGCAACCACAGAAGCACATGGATATATAATGATAGATCTTAAGCAAGGAACAGATGATATTTGTCGAATTAAAACTAAAATATTCCCTGAAGATGGTTATTGCATAGTGTACGTCCCAACAAAGGACTTTAAATATTCGAAGACTCAACAAATCCCGATCACTTTTAAATAATGACTCGTAGTCTCAAGACGCATCAGAATTTATTAAACGCACTAAATACACTTAAACCAAAATATCAACAAGTTATATTAAAGGTATGTGATGATGATGAAATAAATTGTATCTGTGAGTGTATTCACAACGTTCTTCAGGGAAAAGTTCCACTCGACAAAAAACAAAAGAGTAAATTGAATAAATTCAAATATTTACTGCGGAAATTGGTTAGAAAAGGATCAAAAAAAGAAAGAAAGAAAATTTTAATTCAAAAAGGTGGAGCTTTCCTCCCAATCATTTTAGGTTCTATTTTAAGTGGATTGATAAGTTCACTTGTTTAAAAATGGAACATGCCAAAAAAATGGTGCTCGTGGAACCCAGCTTGATTGATAAATTAAACCGAATTAACACTCAACATGGGGTTGACAATCCAAGAACACGATTGGACACAGAAATGCAGAATATTTTAAATAGTAATATAGATGATAGAAAGAAATGTATCCTGTACTTACAAATTTTGCAAAGATTTCTACATTTCACTGAAGAAGATCGTCGACCTGTTGAATTACCGATAATAACATCAAATCATTCACCTGTAATAAGTAAAGATTCAAATATAAATAATACCATAAAAAACGAGCACGTAGTTGACTCTCCGACTTCGAGCGAGGAAGGTAATCATCAAGAAAGTCTCCTCACCTCATTTGAGTCTCCCAACGAAAGCGTTCCATCCCCTTTGAAGACTCCATACTCAATAAAACAAATATTAAGTTTAATACCTAAAACTTATAACAAAAAGGGTGAGTTATTGTTAAGTTCGCTATCTCTGAGTAAAAATAGAAACAAAGTTCATTGGAGAAATGATGGCACAGTTGTGATTGATAATAAAGCAATTCCTGGAAGCAATATTATAGATCTAGTGAACGATATACTAAGACCATTAAAGAAATGTGATCCAATAGGCTGGAAAGAGTTCTCTCAAGGATTGAAAGATATAAAAATACCACTTACATACATTGGGAATCCTAAGAGGAGTCAGTACATCAGTGAACTGCGGCTTAAAGATAACAGTAACATTTCAAAAGTCGAGGAATCGTATTCAACACCCACTAGTAATTATGCGAATAAACTACGCAAGAAGATCGATTGGGAAAAATGGACCCCTTATTAGAAATAAATAGAATATATTATGATCCTGCACATCCTGCTGGATATGGAAGCATTCATAAATTAACTAAAGCTATGAAAGGTAAAATGAGTATAAAAGAAATTAAAAAATGGTTACAGGACCAAGAGGCATACACACTCCACAAACCTGTTCATAAGAAATTTCCTCGTAATAAGTATATATTATCAAACCTAAATGAACTTTGGCAAGCGGATTTAAGTGATATGAGAACGTATTCTAAACTAAATGATGGTTTTAATTACATTTTGTGTGTGATCGATGTGTTTTCAAAATATGCGTTTGTTAGACCTATGAAAAATAAAAACTCTGAAACAGTTAAACAATGTTTTGAAAGTATTTTTAATGAAGCTAAAATCACTCCAACACACATTCAATCAGATAAGGGAACAGAGTTTGTTTCAAAGGAGGTGCAAACATTTTTAAGAAATAAAAATATCAACTATTACACAACAAACAATCCCGATATTAAAGCTAGCATTGTTGAAAGGTTTCAAAGAACACTTAAGATGAAAATGTGGCGTTATTTTTCACATAAAAATACTCACAGATATGTAGATATTTTACAAGATTTAGTTTATGCATATAATCACAGCTATCATTCCAGCATAAAAATGTGTCCTTGTGATGTAAATTTTAACAACATAATGACTGTCTGGAATAACCTTTATGAAAGAAAAAATTATCAGTCAAGAATCTCAGATACCACCTTACCGAAATTTCATATTGGTGACCATGTACGAATAACTAAATATAAACATATATTTCAAAAAGGATATGAATCGAATTGGAGTGATGAAATTTTTATTATATCTTCGATCATAGAGAGGACACCATGGGTAGTATACACATTGAATGATTTGCAAAATGAACCAATAACAGGTACATTTTATGAAAAAGAACTACAGAAAGTAAATTACAACCCCACTGCAAGTTACAAAATAGATAAAATCATAAGCACGCGCTACTCTGGGAACAGAAAGCAATTGTTTGTGAAGTGGAAAGGTTATCCAAATAAATTTAACAGTTGGATTTTGGCTTCTAGCATAAAATAACTACAAAATGAAAGAAAGTTTTTATATTACTCTACTAAGCAACAGCTCTATGGAATACTTTCCACAAAACACTACATCTCTTTTTTCTACTAAACTACCAAAATCAATCATTTTGGAAGGATCATGGACCGTTGGTATTGTTGAATTTCAATATCCAAGCACAATGTTTACTGTTCAAGAACATGAAAACATAGTTTATGTAACAAAGTGGATGCTGATGCCTAACGAACAGAAACCATCAAAAGTGTACTACAAAACGCACATACCAGCCACCAACTATGATGATATCAATCATATCTTATCAGCATTAAACAACATAAAAGAACATGTCAAATTCCGTTATGATGAGTTATCAAAGTTCGTCTCCGTTTCTGTAATGGATGAATCAATAACATCAATAACGTTATCACCTAAGCTGTGTCTACAACTCGGGTTTGAACCTTCTAGAAACTTGGTAACTAAGGGCATAGGGAAATGTCCAGCGAATTTGCATTTAGGGCTACCATCTCAATTATTAGTTTACTGTGATGTAATTGATCCACAAATAGTTGGTGATGTGATGACACCTTTACTTAGAATCATACCATTAGACCCTTCAAAATATATTTATGGAGCTAATAAAATGCATGTATTCTCACCACCTCACTACCTACGTGTCATGCGTAGAGAGTTTGATACTATTGAAATAGATATAAGATCAAACACAGGTGAAAAAATACCATTCCAGTTTGGAACAGTCTGTGTTAAACTACATTTCAAAAAAATATAATGCAATCTTTACAAAATAAAATATCTTGTCCTTATGAAAACTATTACTCTCACCAAGCGGGTTCAGGTATTGGAGTAATCTACAGAGGTGCACCATATCAACGGGGGCATGGAATTGGTAGCTTTTTAGGAGGGCTGTTTCGATCAGTTTTACCTCTATTCTCCAGTGGAGCGCGAGTGATTGGTAAAGAGGCTTTAAATGCTGGTGTGGGGTTGCTGTCGGATTTAGTTAGCGCGCGACCTATGGAAGAATCAATTAAAAACCGGCTGAAAGAAGTTGGTGCAAATTTAAAGCGAAAAGCTGATGATAAAATTGATAGAATCAATATGTCTGGATCAGGATATATAACTAAACGGAAACAACTAGCTTCGTTCATTCCACAATTAGCTGCTAAAGTAAAAGCTACAAATAAGAAAAAAAAATTGAATCGTAATAATATCAAAGATATATTTTCATAACAAAAATAATATTAAATTAAAAATGTCTTTCTTACATAGCCATTCGTGTGAGTGTATTAAATCAGAATTAGACTTATTTGCCTTACCCTCAACACAAACAAGTATAGAAAATGGATTGTGGATACATTACAAACCTATTTCATCTTTAGCTGACGATGGCCCCATCGAATTTCAAGTACCAGGAACTGGAGAGGATTATATTGATCTATCGCACACTTTGCTTCATATAAAAGCTAAAGTACTAAACCAGGACTCAACGAAACTTGCTTCTACAACAGTAGTAGCTCCTGTTAATAATTGGTTACATTCTCTGTTTTCCCAACTTGATGTTTACTTGAACCAAAAGCTTGTATCACCACCGAACAACACTTACCCTTATCGCGCATATTTGGAAACTCTATTGAACTATGGTTCAGCAGCTAAGAAATCTCATTTGACTTGTGGTCTTTGGTATGAAGATACCGCTGGAAAAATGAATGCTACAGATGACAAAAATGGAGGGTTCACTAAACGACAAGAATTTGCTTTTGAGAGTAAAGAAATAGAAATGATTGGACATTTACATGGTGATATTTATAATCAAGAAAAATTTTTAATCAACGGTGTTGAAATGTCTGTTAAACTAGTGCGTTCTAGAGAATCATTTAATTTGATGGCTTCCTCGAATGATATAAAGTTTAAAGCATGCATTACAGACGCCACACTTATTGTTCGCAAAGCACGAATCAATCCATCAGTTTTACTTGCACATCAGAAAGTGTTAGCCTCTACTACAGCTAAATACCCTATAACTAGAGCTGAAGTTAAAGTTTTAACGATTCCATCGGGGGTACAGGGAAAAACGTTGGATAACATATTTTTGGGACAAGTGCCTAAGAGAGTTATAGTTGGTTTTGTTAATAATACCGCATTCAATGGTAGCCTCACTAAAAATCCATTTAACTTTGAAAATTATGATATAAATACATTTTGTTTGTATATTGACGGACATCAAATACCTTCAAAAGCTTTACAACCATCATTTCAAAATAATGTTTATACTTCAGCTTATCACACGTTGTTCTCTGGAACAGGTATACATTTTCTTAATGAAGGTAATGGGATATCTAGAGAACACTATGCTAACGGTTTTTGCCTACTAGCGTTTGATCTTACATCTGATTTGTCAGCTCATTCTTCGACACATTGGAATCTTATTAAACATGGTAGCGTAAGACTAGAAGTTCGTTTTGAATCAGCACTTTCACAAACCATCAACTGTATTGTGTATGCAGAGTTTGATAATGTTATAGAAATTGATAAAAACCGTAATGTAAATGTAGATTACAGTAGTTAATAATGATTAGTTTTAAGATCGATTGTATCTAGCTAATAATTTCTTGTTAAAGATAAGACATTGAAATAAAGTTAAAAATTACAAAAAATGCATTTATAATTTACCTCTACGTTGATCAAACCCATCTTATCCTACTTTTAAAGAATGTAAGTATCAATATTTTGTCACTTGTATCTGACACTTGCAATCGATACGACATAAGATGGATACTTTGGAAATACAGCAACATTTAAATAATGTTCATCCATGCTTACAATACAACGTATATGCTGCTAACAGATTGCCAATACGCGTACAAGCCCCTACATACCTTATAAGCAATTTAGATCCTGACTCAAAACCTGGATCTCATTGGGTTGCTATACACATTGACGATAATAGCGTCGGGGAATACTTTGATTCTTACGGTAGACCGCCTACCGGCCATCACCTAAGGTTTTTAAAAAGAAACGCAAGAAAATGGGATTACAATAGATGTCGACTGCAAAATGATTGGACCTCAGTATGCGGCGAGTACAGTCTGATGTATATCTACCACAAATTCAATGGTTTATCCTTAACAGAATTTGTGAGATTATTCAGGAGCAATAGTATTTTAAATGATATATTGGTATATAATATGTTTAGATGTTATTTTGGTTGAAATAAAATAATGTGAAAATAGAAAGTGTGGTTTCATTGGTATGAATATAATTAGAGCGACGATGATTAGTGCCGAGTATGTCATTAGTAATGACTTAATGAGACATACTAGGAGCATGCAATTAAAATTCCTATCTCGGTTAAGCGTTGAGAAAGCCTAAAAAGAATTGGGTAGACCGATCCAGGGTGCCCAATTTTCAAATTATTATTTTATTTTTTCTTTTCGCACCCCCTGAGGCAGGTACGTTGAATCATGCGACAGACCAATCCAGGGTGCCCAATTTCCAAAAAATTTTTCGACCCCCTTGAGCCAGAAACGGTGAATACCTACTACTTACTTTTTTCTTTTTTTACGCGGGTGACAATTTTTTTTTTGAGAGACCCGTGATTACCCTCATGACCAACCTTTGAAAGTGGGCCAGAACCGGCGAATCCCTACTACTCACCCTACTTGGACCTACGTACGGCACGGGCCACTAGTATGTAATAGGTCTGCTCTATGAAGTTGCCGTTTTGTAGAACTAGTCATTTCGAATAAAAACTATTTCTGAATGTCTATGAATTCTATGTTCAAATTAATTTTATTTTTAAAACATGACATTCTATTTTCAAAATCAGTCTTTTTTTTCTGATTAGCGTTATGTTTTCATTCCATTTGGGTCTTTTTCGTCATCATGGATACGTTAAAATATTATTCTTACCATTAATGCCATAAAAATAATAGCGTGTTAGCTTTTGATTCTTCTGGCGACTATACAATTACGTTGTGATCTCAAATGCCTGAGAAAATGTTATGACATTTATGAATCAGGCGATTGGGACCGTGGTCCCTTTTGGCCTGTCTTCTCGAAGTACGGAGAAGGCAAAGACTACATAATAAAAAAAAAAACTAAATTTTATAGTCGAATTTTGATATATTTTTTAGTACGAGATAATTAAGAAGTAGGTATTTGTCAGCACAGTAGTGATTAATTCACTTATTATACGAATTAAATTTAGAAAAAATCGCATCAATTGTGTTGAATGGTTAGCACTTGGGACGCTCCGTGTGTGGCTCCGCACTTCGCCAGCATTATTAGCAAAAAGGTTGTAATTACTACTACTATGTAATTGTGTCTCTAATGACGTATAAGAACTCTTTAGACCATTGTAATGTGAGATAATTTAGCTCCGGGAATATTATTAAATGTCAGTAGGTCCACTACGGGTTTTTGTCAACTCTGTTTATCTGTTTGTTACATTTAAACGACTGTTTTTTTGCTGTCAATTTTTTTTTCAGGACAATAATTTCACACAGCGACATCTAGCCGCAAACTATACAATGCTTGCAATAAGGATCTAGATTACGCATATGATACCTGTCTAATTTTTGTAAATACTTACTTCTCATACTTCATACGTTTATACATCACACGAATGTTTGTCCTGGGTGGGAATCACACCCACAGCATACAGCGCAGAAGGCGAACCTACTATCAACTGTGAGTTAGGCTTGTTGATATGTATTTCCAGGCTGAACAAATCGTATCTAGTATACTTCGATTATAGTGTTCGCCATGGTAAAAAAACTTGGTGTACTTGGTTTTATTTTTAATTCAGTTTAGCGAAGTGGGGCAAAAGCTAATGTTTAGAAAAAAATATATATCGGTCCTCTTATTCATGCCGTAAATGGCGTCTAAGGGCATATGGGCAGCTCTATCCACCAGTACTTCACTGCGATAGCCTACTCGCCTGCCTAGCGTGTTGATCATCGCTAATTCTTCTATTGCATACTTCGGGGGAGGTCCATCAGGATGTGATGATGATGATAATACTACTCGTGCTCTAAAAGTGGCCGATATTTCAAGCGTAGACGGACTAAAGCTTATAATTAATTATTATAAGGAATTAGTTTTAAAGAAAAAAACATTGCAGATATTTTGAACAGCCTGCAAAATAATGTTATCCAATTTAGAGTAGGCTTCTTGATGTTACATTTTAAAATAGTACCTATCTATCTTTAAAAATATCATTTTTTTGACTCACTGAAAGCGACCTGCTTCCTGCAATTATTTTATTTGTTAGCTATTCTTGGCGATTGGTGGATGTATGGCGTCAGTGTCGTTGTTGTATCTCTTATGAAAAATTACTCGTTTTAGTCCTATCTATTTTACTATTTTACAGTACTATTTTATAGTAATGTGCATAGGTACTTAATTAAAATTAAGCTACGAAAATGTATGATGCTATATATATTCATTGTCATCCGATAAACGCAATGCACATTACATCAGAAATTCAGAATGATTTCACTAGAAGAAAAAAAGAAAGCGTTTTTTGTCCATTTCAGTTTTCATCTCAGCTCGTCCTTTTAGATGCTTTTGTTTTAAAACTTCATAGGTTGTTTTATTAATGTGTTAGCGCTTGATCTCTAGACCAAGGCAGTGTAGATATGAGTTTCTTAAGTTTTGTTGCAAATGAACATTTTCCAATCAAAACAAGGGTTTATTGCGTAGCTGCACTGTAAGTCTAGTATAAACTTTACTCCGTCATGTTATATATGTACGATAGATACTTTTAGATTGGGTAAGTAGGTACCTATATATCATGTAAATAAAGACGTACAAACATCTTAAACTTCAATTTGCCGTCGCGTTATCGGCGCCATCCGTTACCCAGTCAAGGAAACGCAAAATGATTACGAGCAGTTTCCATACAAAAGACTTCAACGCGCGCTGTCGTAGATATTGTTTGATTCTTATTTCCCATTGATAATAATCTAAGCCTGAGGTGGATGTTCCTAACTATTTTATCATCAAAAATTGTTTTTTTTTAAGTTCCTATTCTTACTCTATATTAGATGATAATTATGATAATGATAAGAATGCATAAATACGAGTATAGGCCCGTTTTGTTTAAAATAAAGAATTTATTTTATGCATAATTAGTTAAGGCGCTGTATGAAATGAATGACCTGTCTTATTTATTTATCGATTTAATATTGATTTTATTTATTTATTACGCATGTAAGTAAAAATGAAGAGGATAACTCCTAC
The DNA here is from genome assembly GCA_951394065.1 of Venusia cambrica. Taxonomy (NCBI): domain Eukaryota; kingdom Metazoa; phylum Arthropoda; class Insecta; order Lepidoptera; family Geometridae; genus Venusia; species Venusia cambrica. The sequence goes on along the minus strand of OX596060.1, from coordinate 3,789,077 downwards.
AATTTCTTTACACTTATGAATGTTATAGGCTCTATATTTTCAGTAAGTTGAAGCTACATACCAATTAGTTAACTTGACTTTCATAACAAGCAGGTATTTTTTGTTCTACCTCTCTTAACATTGGTTATTGGTCTAATTGAGAGTATAACTTACGAAGTCCGCTAAGTGACGCAGCATGCAGCATTTGCTGCCTCAGCAAATACTCTCCAAAGTGTGCCTGATCCATCATCATCCTGTCCAGCCAAATAGAAGCACTAACAACCAATCAAAATTCCAGCTTGTCAGTCACTTCACAAAAACATTTTACTCAAACCCAGTTCAAATAGCACTTATTGACTGGAGCACAAAGTTTAAAATAGTCCAGCGATTAAACGTCAAAAAAAGTTCATAATTAAAAGTAAACGAAGGAAGGAAATCGTCTGATGAACGTGACAACGGCGCGACAGCTGCGTTTACACTGAATCGTTTTAGCTTAACAGGCGGCGCGTGCGCTTTGCCACGCCTCTTTGTGCCCATTGGTCGATTGTCAGCCAATGGGATGAAACAGTGAAGCCTTCGCAGGCTTCACTCTCTCGTTGCTTAAGAGAAGGCGCTTTTCTCGAGCTTTCCGCCCGCCCACACGTTTGACAGGTAATCCGACGCGGTTGTTATAACGTTTGACACGGGTTTCGGAGTGCGTAGGCGCGTACCTACGATGAAGGGCTATTGTTATGATGAATAGAACCTTTTGTGACATATACGAGTACCAGCCAGTATTATAATTTATAGAATTAAAGTTTTATTTTCCACATTCAACATGCCTAATAGCTCAGTTGGTAGTAGCTCTGCCTTCTGCGTCGTCCGGTGTGGGTTCGATTCCCACCCAGGACAAACATATGTGTGATGAATATAGATGTTTGTTCTGTGTTTGGGTGTTGTATCATATAGTAGCTATTAACAAAATAACCTATTTAAGTATTCTATCCGTAATCTAGTTCCTATATTACAAGCTATGCTTAGTATGGGTCTAGCCCCAAACTAAGCATAGCCTGTAATATGGGCGTTGTGTAAAAATGAATGTACTGTAATGACATACCTTATTGAACCAAAATCACAAACACTTTGGTATATGCCATTGGTGTAAAGAACTTTCAATCGTTTATTTCAAATTCCTCAATTGGTCGTGACGTGACCATGTCCGCCTTCTATTCTTTGTCTTGCAACATGAATGAGGTCAATGGCTGACGTTAAACCCTATCAAATCATCGGAACTATTTGATGATAGCATGATAGTCACATGCTCGGATCATTTATTTGCGAGCACCTTGCTCATAAGCCATGTTCCAAACCTTGATTTCGCTTTCTGAAAAAGTGCATATGCGGGTTTTTTTCTTCATATTATTTAATGTTCAGTTTATTAGTATTTATAAGCATTAAAAATAATTTAATAAATATATAATACCTCCTAACTCCCTTGCGCCATCTCATCTGCCTGGGACATAAGTAGGGCTGGTGCGGCGGCTGATTCAGCTGTGTATCACAAAAGGCGCAAATGTTGTGGTCTCGAACCTTGGGTCCGTGAAAAGCTGCCCTCCGGGTTTTCAAAAATCTTGCAGGGCTTTTGATTCAGGCGACTCGTGACGCATATGATGGCTCTTATTTAGGCCAGCGAATTAGCATAGCTATCCAGCGTGGCCATGCAGCTAGTATCTTGGGCACGCTTAGGAAAAGTAAATAATTCATTCTTAGGAAACTGTGTGAGATTCTATAATAAGCTTCCTCAAAGCGCCATCAAACTCTCTGCTCGTAATTTCAAATTGTATGTAAAGAATATATTAATAAAAAGTGCCTACTACAAAATTAGTGATTATATCGACGATAAGAACGCGTGGCCCGATGTTGCTATACCAGTTGACAGCAAAATGGTGATTTCTCATTGTTAACAAATTGCCCATTAGGTAGATAGGTAATAATGTTTTGAGATTAAGTATTTAGGTTTTTGATGTATCTACTTAGAATATAATAACAAATTGTGTATCTGAATGTTGAATGGATCATCAAAAAAATTAACCGAGGTTCTTGCCTTTCTCCTTGTGTGCTGGTCGCGATTCCGAACAGGCGGTAAATTTGACGTTTCAAAATTATCCTAAAAAATCTTAATGAATAAAGAAATTTTGACTTTGACTTTGACTTCGCTTCCGTCTGGTGCTGGTCTGGAACAGTTGAAGTTACCTATAGGCCCTTTGTAACGGTCCTTAGGTAATCCGACTGCTTTCTTTGTAAGTAGGTACATAGTTAGTTTAATTGTACATATTCAGTTAAATTAAGTTCGGAATAAAACTATTGTCGACGCAATTTTTTTTGTGATTCGATCGATTGCGAATTCTACCCAAAATTTGTGTTTGTACTAAGTACAAAGTACCTAAGTTGTTAATTGGTAAGTACCTGCCTAACCCACGTTTTAGTTAACAATGACTATTTCATACATGGATTATTATAGGTAACTACCTACTATTCTATTATATATATATATATATATATATATATATATATTATACTACAATTATATATCTATTAACAACTTAAGTACCAACATGCGTGTTACATACATAATGTAACATACCGTTACATACCGAATCTTGTCTCAGATACCATTATCGTATCAAAGCCACCTGATTATTTATTTTTAATATTTTGTATTGTAGGTACTGGGAGTCTGGGACTGGAAAGAATTAGACCTTCATCTCATGTCATTTCAAGTTATGACAAGGCCGACGCTTCCACCTGGAAGCGCACTTCACCCGGAATCCTCAACAGACTGAGAAACTATCTATCATACCTCTAAATGGCGAAACACAAGAATGATATAGGTTGCACTAACCTCAGATGATAAAAAACGTGATCGAATTGAGAACTACCATTTTGTTTTGTTTAAAAAATCGTTCTAAAATATCTCTTATCATGTTATACAATATATACTTACTTACTTACATAGTAGGTAGGTAAACATTTTATTGTAAGTGAATTATAGTTAACGTTTTGCAAGTGAAGAAGTGAAACTTCCACACTAGGATGACTTGTGTTGCGTGTAGCTATGACTCCGTCCTACATAAATTCCACTAATGAGTTTTAAAAAGCTGGTAGTAAAATGATAAGATATGATTTGGCACAGGAAGTGAAATAGGTACTTACATATCTATCTACTACTTACCTATCCAACAGGTCATAATGAGTAATCTGTAAGCTATTTGTGACTGATCGCATCATCGTTTTGTGCAAGTGCTTTTGTTCATAGCATAGGTTCTACGTCAGCACAATTATTTTTTTATTGAACGACAGGGATTTGCTTGGCCTTCGACTAACCTGGCTTCAAGTTATGACTAAGCCGACGATGGAAGCACATTTCACTAGGAATCCTCAACAGTATGAGGAACTGGCTATATCACCTCTAAATGCCGGAATACAACAATTTAGAATACTTAGTTGTTACGGCGACTTAGGTACTAGATGGTGGTACTAGCTACCAGGCGGATTTAAACAAATTTTGACCGCCTGTCAGATCCAAAGGTCCCGGGCTTGATCCCCAAGGGGAGTACAATATTGTGCTTAGTTTGTTTGGTGGTAGGATTTTGTTAAAGTCCGCCTGGCTAGCTACCACCATCTTACCTAAGTCTGTCGCCATAACAACAATTCTTAAAAACTCTTGCGTTCCGGCGGTAAGATAGCCTGTTCCTCAGTTAGTTGAGGATTCTGGGTGTAGTGCGCGTCCACCTTCGGCCTTATCATAACTTGAAAATCAGGTGAGATAAAGGCCACCACCCCGTCGTACTACAATAAAAAAAAGTCCTACTTCCAACCGAGACGAATATTTATATAATATGTGAAGGGGAGCCGGTGCCCTCCGGGTTTTCAAAAATATTGTGGGGCTTTTGATTGAGGCGACACGTGACCCAAGGGCTGGCTCTTATTTAGGCCAGCGAATTAGCATCTATTCAGCGTGGCAATGCAGCCAGTGTCTTGGGCACGCTTCCGTCTGGTACTGGTCTGGAACAGTTGAGTTACCTATAGGCCGTTTGTAACGGTCCTTAGGTAATCTGACTGATTCCTTTGTACTTAGTTAGTTTAATTTATTGAATAAATGTAATTTATATGTGAAGGTGGATTATAATTATTTTAACTAGCTGACCCTTCGCAGTTACACTTGCTCCAAGGTTCCAAGTTCATCATCTATAGTTTCGCGTCATATAGGTAAGCCCACTGCTGAACAAAATATTTTCTCGGTAGGCTCGCTCCTTCGTAGACCTCATTCTTGCCATTGAAAGCCTCGAGATCCAGGGCTGACCCTACGAATATAAACATGAGCTGCCTCTATCCACCAACTCCACGTGACTGCCACCGGTCACAAAACTGCTCCCGATGAGGTCGCGGCTAATTCGTCTGCTAAGTGTAGTGTTTCTAGCGAACAGCCCAATCCCAACCCAATTCAAGTCAGCACCAATTTCATATGAAAAAAAAATGTTTTCATACCTCGATTTCATACGAACGATCTTTCGTTCTCATGATCCTGATTTTCTGAATTTTGATTTAAAGCCAACTACTCGACTGATTTTGATACCATTTCTATGATACCAATCAAAAATGATTCCAAAAAAATAAAACAACAAAAAAAACAAATCGTTTGAGAAAAGACAGAGGTTACAAACATAAAAAAATACACCCGAATTGAGAACCTCCTCTTTTTTTTGAAGTAGGGTAAAATGCGACTCGTCAGAGTCTAGTCCAAATTTTTCTAAGTATATAGGGTGGAGACTTGGACAATATTAGCCAAAAAGAGGAAAAGGATTGATACATTCCTGATTGTGATGCTGGCGGCTGATGCTGCGTAGGTAGGTAGGTATATCGTGAACCCCAAAGCTCACAAATGTCCCAATCCTCATGCACCTGAAGATAAAAAACGCCTGTCTACGATTGCCACCTCGTTTCCTATCTTACATCGGACACATTGCAAGATGTGGTACTGGTAATCGACGGACATGTAGAAGAAAGTGGTCACGCAGCAGATCTCTAAATCTGACCAGCTCAAAGATAAAGATACGAAATTTTACGACGTGGTGCATATGGCAACGAATCGGAGTCGCTGGAACAAGGTCGTCTATGCATACCTATAAAACGAGTCCCGCGGGTGATCACCGTCTTTAGTTATGAACCTACCTACCGACCACAAAGAAAGATAGATAATATATTTAACATCTTTTAGCATAAGTGTGTGTTCTTTCCGAATAAATGAAATAGGTAGGTACTTAGATATACTTCAATTATATCGTGATAGTTAAGTACCTATTACCTACTTACATATCTCCAACTCGCCTGCATTATTTGCAAAGCATTTATTGCATTCAAATAAATACAAAACTGTATTCTAAGGCGTTACAATACAAATTGCATAGTCGGACTAGCATGGAGCCCTTCAGTTACGTCACCTAAGCATGCCCAGCTAAACTAAACTTAAACTTAGCTAACCTAAGATTTGAGATCCAGTCATTCAGTTTACAGCTACATCTATTGCTACATTCCAGAACTAATTCATTCGTTTTCTGCTACACTATTATTTAGATGGCGAAGCTTCATATAAAAAATTGCCATAAATGAAAAATAAGATTCGGTAGAGCCAATTTTTCATCAGGTAGCATAGTATCAAAATGTCAAAAATAATACTCTCTTTCAATTTTTAGATCACATCACAAAATCACAACAAAAGAATTGATTTCGTTTTTTCGTTGCGGTTTCTCTGTACAATAATCATGATTTGAATATAGGTCTTACTTACAGTGAAATGTTTTCGTTATAAAATGAAGCAGTCCACGCTATAATTCCTACGCTTTTTATGGCTTCATTGCCTTACAGTGAAATAAAAAGAATTCATAGAAAATTATTTTGTGTCGACGGTCGATGGATGAGATGTTCTCCAAATCCCTGACGAATAAGGATTCATTCCTGGAGCAGACCAAAGCCGCAAGAGAGGAACGGGCCAATGAGAAGAAACGAGATCAGTCAGCTGTGAAAATACAATCTGTTGCTAGGGGTTGGATCGCACGGCAGAGATTTTATAAAAGGATCCTGTAAGTAGCCAATAATGCCCAAAATTTTATTTTTCTATACTTGATCAGTAACAACAGCTGTGCTATGCCTAAACTAGACAATCCAGAGCTGATAAACATTTAGCAGAGACTATTTGATTGACCAAATAATAAATCGATATAATAGACTCTGATGAGACCTACTATATTAGTATTGAGGAATGTTAGATGCAGCTCAAGATCTTGTGATGTCTCAGTTATGTAGTGCGAGGTTTCTATGGCTTGCTGACTAGCAAAGATATTCTTTCTAATGATGATCTTTTGAAGAGGCACTTCAGTAAATATATGAAGTTGAATAAACACTAATAACATTACAATCTTACAGAAAAGACTTCGACCAGACTTTACCTGAAGCTACCACACATGAAGGCACAGTGAAACCATTAGAGCTGGTCAATGCACTAGATATCTACAATGTCACATGCCGCTTATTCCTGATTTTCAAGCAGCAGAGAGACCGCAAGAGATTTGAGAAGCTATGCAAGTATATTGTACATAGTCTGCACTCAGAATCAGTTAAGCTGTCTTATGTTGGTGTATTCTTGAATAAGGATTATAGGTAAGGAGAATATTTATTCTGCTACATATATTATTATTATTATATTTATTGTATTAAACCAGTTTTGTTAAAACATAGAATTACATATGCATGCATGGTTCTTAAAACATTGCTGACTTTATATGCTTCTGGCCTTCTTCACCTAATGAGATTGTTTTGGAGTTAAGATTCGTTTTTTTTATTGAACATGGGTTGTCTCTTTGCTTCAAGGCTTGCAGAGGTAAGGACGATATAAAAGATGAAACAGTCCTACCTAGAAAATACTGATTAGCCCTTAAATGATAGTGTTAGTGTCATAAGCTAATGGAACAATAGTAGGCTGCTGATTGCAAACTTTTACATTACAAATCCATTATTAGCAAATAGTTTTTAAATTCTAAATTCAAAATTATTTATTTGGATTTAAAACATGATGTAAAAAACTGATGCAACAATAATGCTTGCAAGAGTTTTACATGGCTCTATGGCATAAAATGGCTGAGACCTAGCCTACAGCCATTCAAGATGGTACTGGCCAAAAATTAATAATTGGAACACAATAAGACACTGCCTACTTCCTAGTAAGAGAATATGGTGTTCATATTCAAACATCTTAATATCCTATCTAAATAGTAAGTGCTTTGTTGTCACAGAAACAAATATAGTTACACTAACTGAATTACAATGAAACAGTTTAGTTGTACACCAAGATGATAAAGTCATGTAGGTAAAGTATATGTATTTAAACGATGCTACTTATACTAGGTACTTATGTTAATTGTTATTTGAGTTATGCGCAGGAAATTGCTGCAAATGCATTTATCACTTACACACACTTACACTTAGTAAAATCTCTTCACTAAGCATAGCAAATAGTGTGTGATGTAATATTTGTCATATTCAACCATTCTGCAGTATGCATTGACTACAAAATCGATTTACTTCGATATACACACAGTGTGTATCGAAGTATTGTGGGTCATTTAAATTACTTTTATTCAATTTATATTCCACCCAATTATAGCATTGAGAACTAAACCCTATAAGATCTTTGATATCATATGTATAATTCAACGATGTAATCGTATTTTCAGAGCCAGTTTACAAGCAATGGCTTAAGAAATAAATGGAATCAGTAATTTTCCGACTTATTTTTCAGTTTACGATGGATAGCCCACATAAAAGACTTACTCTACAAATGCTGCCTGTACCTAGAAACATTGAAGCCCGAGTCACCAGTAGACATGCAAAGTATTCTAGTGCACCTCCATACACTAGTGGAGTTCACTGCAACCAACACCTGGGCACTCACTCGCTCCAAGAACTTTGAAAAGCTGAGGGGAGGGATGACTCAGCTATGTGCTAATGTTATGGGCTCTCTGTTTCATAGAGGGTATTATTTAACGCTAAAAGTAAGTAGTATGAACTAAGCATGGTCTGAATTTAGAATTTGAACATAAGTCCAGTTAATAAAAAGAATAAAAGTGGGTGTACCCAAGCAATACCCTCTGAAACTTGTTTAAAATACATCAAAATTCTTGACTACTTCCAGTCTATGTATTATTTTAAAATAACCAATTTGCGAGCTGCACACTGAACATTTTCGATAAAGAAGATTTCATTCTAAATAAACAAATGTAACTGGACATTTCACACATCCCTATCTCACCCCAAACTAAGCATAGCATATATATGGAAATAAAATATGTAAGCATCTTTTTATTCAGCATCAAAAATATAGGTAACAAAAGATTTTGGTAATAAATAAAAAGATAACCTTCCGGTGTTACTCCAAAACGTAATAGGCATACAATTATGCCTATTACGTTTTGGAGTAACACCGGAAGGTTACAATTGCAACTTACAATTACAATTACTTTACAATTACAACTGCAGCTACAATTAGCTGCAGTTAGCATTTCATGCAAGACACATGGCACAAAATATATGGTACCCCTTTCGGATTACAGATTCAACCTTTTTGTTAGTTAGAAATGGAACTCTTTGCACCCGTTTTTTTTCCCGCGCCAATACAATCTTGGATTCTTAATGTCCAGAGTGAAATGAAACTTTTTGACAAGCATGCTCCATTTGTTTTTTAAGTGAGGTGGTGGTCATACGCATCTTCTAAAAAAAATATATTCAAGAGTGTTGCACAGGAGGTAGTCTCGAAATTCTGGCGAGTGTGGTGTATTCTGTATCAATTAATAAGGAAATTATCACTGAAACACCTGTCTCAAATGTCTAACTTCCTTTTACAAAAATTATGACATGTTAATCTTTTTTTTTTAATTTTAAATCCTTATTTCTCCACAGGGCCTACTCCTCCGAGGTCTTTGCCGTGAGAAAGTATTCCTGAAAACCGTTTCGTTGTCCGCAATAGTTACACTCTCATTACGACCGCTGGTGTCTGCGCAGTTTTCAGAGAAACTGCTCACTATGTATATCATTCAAATACTGTCCGTACCCACATTGGTGTTCCATATGCAGCTGGTGTCTCCTGAGGTATGTACTTACTCATTTATACTTATATGCATGAATGCATCCAATATTTTATTTCCAGAAGCCTATGGGGCATACCGAAATACTTTCCAATTAGATCACTACAGTCTAACAGGTGAAAAAATTAAAATTGTTTCTTAAACATAATCGTAATGGATAGGGTACATGATAAATAGTGGTAACTGCTAAAATTATATAAAACTATTTTGCAGTGCCACTGCCCGCCTCACCGATATACAATTTTTTATGGGTTCAATGATACCAAAATTTTAACTAGACATAATAATTTTTTTTTTTCAAATAGAGAAATAATGGTAAGAATATTGGTGGGAGATAAGGTATAAGTGCTTGATGCTAATTCGTTGCTAATAAGCATATGATAGGGATAATGAATGTTTTTTAAACGGGTTCTTTTTAGTAATTGTAATAAAGCCATAAACGCTCATATGAATAATTAAAAATATAAATGAATCTCTTTTTTTATTGTACGACGTGACAGCTCTTGGCCTTCATCTCGGCTGGTTTCAAGTTATTAAGGCTGAAGGTGGAGGCACACTTCACCCAGAACCTTCAATAGTCTGAGGTATTGGCTATCTTACACCTAAATGCTGGAACACAACAATTTAGAATTGTTGGTGGAGAAAGATGGTGGTAGCTGCCAGGCGGACTTAAACAAGTCCTACCACCAACCAAACCAAGCACAATATTGACCACTGGGCTGAGGCACGTCATTTATCTCAAAAATAAGCAATGCTTGTAATGTAGTGAACTAGATTAATCAATTCAAATGACTCAATGCTAATGACAGACCTACATTATCAATATCGTAATCTCGTTAGGACCACACAAAGCCAATCACAAAGCGTAATCTGACCATGGTAATAATGATTCCAGAGACTCAAAGCACTAATTGACTCATGCATTCTTCTGCTAATCTATTTTTCTTGATAACATTCAAATCAACTTTTAAATGTAGTTGTGGTAGTGTTGAATATGTCCTGTGCATAAATACCAACGAAACCTTCCAATGTTGGACTTTGCTTGAGCTTTTCGAACGCGGTCTAGCTAGTGACAAGCCTCACAGCTCAGTTGGTAGTAACTCGACCTTCTGCACTATTGTGTTCGATTCCCGCACAGGACAAACATTTGTGTGATGAATGTAGATGTTTATTCAGTGTTTGGGTGTTGTATCATATAGTATGTATGTATTTACAAAACAAAAAGTATTGAAGTTTCTACGCGTAATTTCTATGCTTAGTTTGGGGCTAGATGGCGCTGTGTGAAATGTCCTGTAATATAATATTTAATATGTAATTTATACGTCCACCGATGAAACGGGTTCGATCCCCACATGTAGACATGTAGGTCTGTCATTAGCATTGAGTCATTAGAATTGAGTAATCTAGTTCCCATATTACAATCTTAGCTTATTTTGGGGCTAGATGACGTTGCGTAAAATGTCCCCAGGGGTGTAGGTACATTATAGGGCTTGGTTTGGTAGATGGTTAGACTTTGATTAAATCTGTCGCCATAATAACATTTCTAAATTGTTATGTTCCGGCATTTAGAGGTAAGATAGCCAGTTCCTCAGTTTGTTCAGGATTCCGGGTGAAGTGCGCCTCCACCTTCGGCCTTATCTCAACTTGTAACCAGGTGAGATGAAGGCCAAGCGCTTACCCGTCGTACAATAAAAAAAAATACTACCTTATGAGCATTTGCTTACATTGTGAAATCCTTGTTCCAGTCAATAACAGTGTTCCGTACGCACGCGATATTCGACAAGTGCGTGGAGTTCCTCAGCACGGACCAAAACATGCGCATCGTGTTTAATACGCTCGAAGGGAACTATGCGTTGTGTCTGCTCGCCAATCTGATTCAGCTGGCTCACTCCGAGCGGGACCATGCGTTGCCGGACACTTACTACCCGCTTTTTGTGGTGAGTTGTGTATGTAGCTTCATTGAAGCGTAGGTACTGAGCTAGCTTACTCAACTCGTTATCATGTTATTAAAATATGTAAAAAAAAAATAGAAACAACCTTCACTCAAAACACGTTACGGCAAGACTTATCAAAACATATTGAATAATAAAAACTATAAATGTAATCAATTTGTTTTAGATACTAACAAACATATGTGACTTGTAATGCCCTGACTGGGTCAACTCAATATACCTACTTTCACTTTAAGCTACCTTACATCTAAGCTATGCAAAACTGCATGTTAAATGAAACCGAATACATAACCTACCAGACATAATATGGTTCAGCGTAATTGGTAGACAGATGAAATTTTCAGAGAGTGTATTTATATTGCCGCTATACAAGAATCGTGTTTTTTTTTGCCGTGAAATGTGGGTCGGTACCCTAGGTATCATGTCCTCACTTGGCCGGTTTATTACATATGTGGTTTCTTTGGTGAGTTTGGTATCTATCTATCTATCTATCTATATCTATCACTTACAACCAAGATAAGTGCAGTAGTTCTAAATGAAACATGGAACTTAAGAACATTTTTTTTGTGGGACGGCGTAGCGCTTGGCCTTTATCTCACATTGTTCAAGTTATGATAGGAAGCGCACGTCACCCGGAATCCTCAACAGTCTGAGGAACTGGCAATCCTACCTCTAAACGCCAGAACACAACAATTTGTTTATTTGTTTGTTGGTGTTCTTTGCAGCTGGTTGTAACGCGGTTCCTGGATTCTTGCCAGCAGTATGTGGTGTGCAAGAAGGGTAACCTCAGCAACTGGCATCCGATCCTCGGTTGGTTCTCGCAAAGCTTCGACGCGTACCTCCCGCCTGCGATGGGTAACATTGTTTTTACATTTTTTTTATTGAATGAATGAATGAATGAATGAAAAATACTTTATTGCACACCTTAAAAATAAAAACTGGATAACTTAAAAATAAAAGTACAATGGGCGGTCTTATCGCTAAGAAGCGATTTCTTCCAGACAACCTTTGGATGGAGAGGATTTAATGGCTAAAGAGGTGGTTGGTGGTGCACATATTAATTAGAGTCTAGCTAAATTAACTATACGTAAATCATACATTATAAGTAAAGTTATGCTACAAATATACACACTACTTATATAATATAAAGATTTATTGTACGACGGGGAAGCGCTTGGCCTTCATCTCACCTGGTAACAGTTGAGATAAGGCCGAAGGTGAAGGCGCACTTCAAACGGAATCCTCAACAAACTGAGGTACTGGCTATCTTACTTCTGAATGCCGGAACAGAACATTTTTTTTAAGAATTGTTATTATAGCGACAGAACTAGATAAGATGGTGGTTGCTAGCCAGGCGGACTTAAACAAAGTCCTACCACCAACCAAACCAAGCACAATATATTGTACTTCTCATGGGGATCGAACCCGGGACCTCTGGATCTGAAATCGGTGGGTTGAACCACTAGACCACAGAGGCTGTTAATTGTATAACATGTTTTAATACCGCTTTTGTATTACGTTTAGCTAGACTCATACATAAAATAATGGGCCATATTTATAGCAAAAGCAAAGAGAGCTTTGCCCTGCAGTGAGAGGCTAAAAATAATGATTTGATGAACGAACTTTTTTTTAAATATAACATGCATCATGCCAAACAAAAAAATATGTTATAAAAGAATTTTCTTGTCGCAGGTAACCTAAGAAGCCAGCTGTCTCTTTTATGGGGGGCGCCTCTTCTGAAGAAGCTACTGGCGCAGCCAATCAAAGAAATGGTGGATGGCGGTGTCTCAGAGGAGGGGGCCGGTCCATCTCAGCCTTCTACACCTAACCAGAGCAGTAATCCGGCAGCTTTTATACGACGCGCTATCGAAGCTAGAACTAATAGGTTAGTATTAACTGGCGCAGCCGAAATTTGTTCGGTTTAGTTAGATGTGCACTGGTTCTTATTTAACGCCTGAGACTAGCACGGGTGTTTTCATAATTTGAAGCATGAACATAATGGGTAAATATAAGATCCAGCCGCAGTGTGATACTTAACAAGCCTCATAGCTCAGTTGGTAGTAACTCTGCCTTCTGCGCTGTTGGTTCGATTCCCACCCAGGACAAACATTTGTGTGATGAATATAGATGTTTGTTTTGTGTTTAAGTATTCTATCCGTAATCTAGTCCCACATAACAAGCTATGCTTAGTTTAAGACTAGATGGCGCTGTGTAAAATTAATGTCCTGTAATATTTATTTATTGGCGCAGCCATTGATATGATGACTGGAGCAAGAGAATAGTAGCTCGCACTCTTATTACCGGCACAGCTACTTGAATATATAGTAGAAAGGTCTCGCGGGGTACATTACTTTATACCCATAATAATGTAATTTTAAAATTTTCACATTTAATTAACAAACTTATTTGGCCTTCTGCTGAATAAAACAAATATCTACAATCAACCAAATACCTGTAATATTAGGTCATAAATAAATACACTTGGAAGAGACTAGCTACCCACAACACAGGGTATCCTAGTGTGGGAGCTAGTGTTCAATATTTTTTTTTATTTACTTTATCTACCTACTAAGATAATGCTAGATTTGCATGCACTAGCACGCATGTTTGTTTAAATGTTAAATAGAATGTAATATGAATAATTGTTGGCTACAAAATAATTAAATTATTATTATTATTATTACATATTCTACTTCTACAGCCCATTTAAGTCCACTGTTGGACAACACGGGAAAGTTTTCCTTTATGACCACGCTTGGCACGCGGATTGGCGATCTCAGCAAAGGTGTTGGATAAACTGAAATAAGCCGCTGCCCATCTTCTGGTGGTATCCCTTAGTCGACTTTTACGACATCTGCTGGTTGAGTTGGGAGGTGTCAATTCTTAAGCCACGACCGCAAGGACACAAATACATATTACTAGACATTTTACACTACGCCATCTAGCTGCAAACTAAATCTTGTAATATGGGAACTAGATTACGGAGAATATGAATACTAAAATACTTTTTTTGTATATACACACTTATGATGCAATATTTCACCCAAATACAGAACAAACAAAGATTTAGATCCTGTGACTTGATGTGACATTTATTTGACATTGAACAGCTATCTGACCCAGAGGTCCCGGGTTCGATTTCCAGGGGAGTACAATATTATGTTTATACTTATTTTATTAGGTTAATTATATAAGTTTAATGTATTATTTTATAAGAGATGTGGATTTAAGTCTGCCTTACCACCATCTTACTAAAGTCTGTTGCCATAGCAACAATTCTAAATTGTTGTTTTTCGGCATTTGAGGAACACTCGGTTCGTTGAGGATTCCGGGTGAAGTGCGCTTCCACCTTCGGCCTAATCATAATCTGACATCAGGTGAGATTAGGGCCAAGCGCTTCTCAGACGTACGATATAAAAAAATACTATATTTAGCTTTAGCAGCATATACAGATGTTTCCGTCAATGTTTTCAGGTCAAATGCAAGCAAAAACTTTAGAAAACTCGGTTCTCCGGACAGTACGAAAGCGGCGCTCATTTGCTCAATGTACCACACGGCTCTGCAGACCATGACTCAAGTGAAACTCGACATTCTAACGGGTAACTACTTAGTACTGTACCTCTATCAGAAAGCCCCAGTGTGCCAACCGCTATCTTTCGCTATCCAATACAATCGTAGTTAGGTTCAAAGAATTTAAGCATCTTCAAAAAACGACTTCGACAAATACATGTCACGTGATAACATTGTTTACATAAAAAGAGAATAAAAAAGCTTAGCTATTCGTTGTCACAGTGAAATTAAATGTAAATCATACTATTTACAAGATTAATTAACGTAGGTACATAAATAGATTAGTAGTTTGACGCTCATTTCAAAATGGCATGTCCGATTTAAAATAAATTTTGCTGGAATAATCGGTCAGTAGTAATGTGTGGTGTTTTCTAACAAAAAACGAAGATATATGGATATCTGCCAATCGTGATTGTGGACATTACATTTTGGGGCTGTTGATGATGATGATATAAAGATTTATTTCTTGATAAATTCGCATGAATTCTTTGTAACATAATCATATGTAGGTACTATCAGCCCCCTCAGCTCGGGCCGGGGATAAAAATTGTGTCCTCTGTTTTTATCCACCATCGGGAGACAAAATGCTCTCAGAGGTGGATAAAAACAGAGGACAAAATTTTTATCCCCGCCCCGTGCTGAGGGGGCTGAAGATAAATATGAAGTAGTATAGTTACAAAATCGTACCCTCCGCTCTCGATTCAACTGTGTTACGGCAGGGTAAAATATAGATTGTAGTTTTCCTAAAATCATCGTTTCACTATTTTCCATTTATCTATTTTTTTATGTTAACACACATGGGAGACAGATTATTCCTATCCAATCATAACTTATTTTCTATCTTCATCTTAAATCTGACTAGCAAGTTTCTAAATGAATGACAAACTCAAGAATGCACGTGATTATCCTCTACGAGCAATAAACGTGATCTTTTACTAAAATATTTCACAGTTAGAAAAAAATGAGTCTGCATAATAAACACAGGACATTAATTTCACATGGCGCAAAAAAAGTAAAAAAAAAAATGTACTTGTGAATGATATGTCCCCAGGACTGTGCAATCAAGACGAAATACTGTACACGCTGTGGCAATTCCTCTGCACGTTGGGACCAAACTGTGGACTGAAATCGTTCCTCGATCTGTTGGCTGTTAACTCGAAGACGTCTGCGCCGGAGTTTCAGATGTTGATACTTTTCGCGGATTGCATGACGCACTATGTCACGTGAGTATCTTTATAAAAATAAAGGTATTACAGCCCACCCGCTAGACGCGAGGCATCTTCTAACATGTCACGTGTTACAAGATGGCGGATTTTCACGAATTCGGTTCTTATACTAAAATTGCAACTAGATTTTTTATCTATATCTAACTCCGCTTAAAAATGCTCGTGAGGTGTCCTATAACACCATTTAAATAAATAAATAATAAATATAACAGGACATTAATTTTACACAGCGCCATCTAGCCCCAAACTAAGCATAGTTTGTAATATGGGAACTGGACGGGTAGACTACTTAAATACTATTTGTAAATATACATACTATATGATACAACACCCAAACACAAAACAAACATCTATATTCATCACACAAATGTTTGTCCTGGGTGGGAATCGAACCCACGGCCTACAGGCAGAGTTACTACCAACTGAGGCTAGAGCAAATCTTCTTGATAATTGAATGATACAATAATAATAATAATAAAATATTACAGGACACTAATTTCACACAGCGCCATCTAGTCCCAAACTAAGCATAACTTGTAATATGGGAACTAGATTACGGATAGAATACATAAATACTTTTTTTTTTGTTTTTGTAAATACATATAAATACTTATCATACAAATATCATATTGATATAGCTATTATGCTATTTTATTTTATCTGACACACATTTATTTTGGCGAGTTGGGCTTGTTTTAAGGCCGCCTGGCTAGCTGCAACGGCAAAGCAACAATTATTAATTAATATGTTGTGTTCCGCCATTTAAGTGAGGTGAGTTAGCCAGTTCTTCAGTCTGTTGAGGATTCCGGGCGAAGTGTACTTCCAAAAAAGTTAACTCATAGTCATAGTCATAGTCATTTATTGCAATAATTATGTAAAGGTACAATGGTCTTATGATTGAAAAAGTTATACATAATAACCCTATTAGGGCATAGCAATAGAGTGAAAGCGGACCGACGCTTTGAACAAGTAGGTACAAGCCATATTAATGTTAAGGTAAGCAGGAGGAAATAAATGTTAAATAAATTCAGAAAGTGTAATATTATCACTAAAAAAGTCGTTCAAATTATAATAGCATTTCTCAATAAGTAGGAATTTCAATTTTTTTTCGAAGATAGTGTTATTTTGTTCATCTTCATCGGGCAGGTCATATAGGTTTTTGGAATTCCCGCAATCATTTGAGAAATGAGGCAGTTTTCTTGCGAATCATGTTTATATGTATGTTTTGTATATTTACAGGATATTAGACGATATGGAGATGTACGAGCAACAAGAGCCATTCAGACTGCAAGACTTCATAAACATGTCTCTGTTTCTGAACATGTTTGTTTATAAGACTGTCATGGGACAACTGTTAGGTGAGTGTTCATACTTTCAACCTCGAATAGGGTCGTTTAAGACCAGCCTGAATATATATATTTATTTAAATATTTAACCGCCTCTATGCAGCCCCGGGTTCGATCGCCAGGGGACTTTATTGTGCTTGGTTTGAATGAATGAATGAATGAATGAAAATATTTTATTGCACATCTTAAAAATAAAGATGATCATATGGGCCTTGTTTTTTCGCTATTTATTTGCATTCGATCGATAAATAATAAAAAGTACAATTAAACTATGTACAAAGGAATCAGTCAGATTACCTAAGGACCGTTACAAACGGCCTATAGGTAGCTCAACCGTTCTTAAAAATATAACTAAAAAAAAAAGTTAAATACAATGGGCGGTCTTATCGCTAAGAAGCGATTCCTTCCAGACAACCTTCGTGTGGTGAGGATTTCATGGTTTATGAGGTGGTTGGTGGTGCACATATTAATTAGGGGTCTAGCTAAATTAACTATATATCATACATTATAAGTAAAGCTATGCTACAAATATACACACTACTTATATAATATCAATACCTACATATTATACTATTACACTATGTACTTACATACTATACTATACAAATATAATACACAAATACATATACATATATATATATATATATATATATATATATATATATATGGATGATAATTATATTAAATGTTCTAGTAGTACCATGATAACACATATAAAACGGTGCAGATAACAGCAAATACATGTGGTGAAGAGGGATGATATAGGCTTTTTAAACAGGTTCATTTAAGTAAAATCATTTAACCCTAACTTTGAACACAGCCAGGGAAGGTGATTGCCTTATTGAAAGAACTTATTGGTTTGGTTGTTGGTAGGACTTTGTTTGGTTCGGTTCGCTAGCTACCACCATCTCACTTAAGTCTGACGCCATAACAACAATTCTAAATTGCTTTGTTTTTGGCATTTAGAGGTAAGATAGTCAGTTCCTCAGACTGTTGAGGATTCCAGGTGAAGTGCGCTTCCACCTTGGCCCTTAAGCATAACCTGAAACCAGATGAGATGAAGGCCAAGCGTAGTACTTTGTCTGGTTTTTCAAGTGAGCTGTATAGCGATTCTCAAACATACGGGAATCCTTATCGGATTAAAGCTTCCGATTGATATTCTGGAAACTCTGTTCTTAATTCCGTAATTTCAAAAAATATATTCGAGACTACCACGGAAGATTTTCAGAAATATTTTGAGAATAGCGTTGAAATCTATCGGATTCTAAGTCGAATCCGACAAAAAGTTATGTTTCCGATCCGAGTCTGCACGTGACTCAATTGTGTTAAGTAATCGCTATATGGGTGTTGTATTGTATGATAAGTATTTTTATTTTTAAAGTATCTAAGTATTATATCCGTAATCTAGTTCCCATATTACAAGTTTGGGGCTAGATGGCGCTGTGTGAAATTAATGACCTGTAATATTTATTTATTTATATTTTTCTAAACACCTTTCTGGTATCATATAAATAACTAAAAGATTTGCTATGGTTAATGTACTTATGGCCGAATTTCGACCTGGACTGTGTGACTCATAGGCTAATTTTGATCCTGCGAAAGTCTTGATGGATTAATTTGGATATGGTTTTCAGATTTAAAAACGATTCAAAGCAACGAGCTTTTCTCATCGCTGCACACTTTACTGCTAGTGTTGTACCGCCGCGATTGCCGCCGGCCGTACACGCCCGCCAACCACTGGCTCGCGAGGGAAATACGCGACTCGCAGTTCATACACGAGGTCGAGAAGGGGAAGAAACCACATCTGGTAAGACCGCCGTCCCAACATATCGACTGTAATAACCAAAGCGTTCCTTTGGTCCATTTTCATTATAGTAATAATATCTTTAAATGTATTAATATCTTATTTTAATTGCTATTTGTTATGCGTGATTTCGCTCGAGAGGGTTCCACCTGAAAATCAGCGCCTCTTCACTCCATGGTGGAGTGGCTTTTTGCTGAGGTGGTACCTTTTTGGCGCATGCCGCCCGCCGCAGTATAATATGTGCTTACCTACGTACTTACCTACTCATTTTATTTATTTATTTTTTACATATTGTTACTAGATTTAAGTTAGTACCTACGTGTGTTTATGCGCTGTGTTTGTTCTTGGTGCCAAAGAAATATTTTTCTTTCTTTCTTTCTTTAATTTTCGTAACTGATTTTAACCGCTTCTGTGGACAATTCAACCCACCGATTTCAGATCCAGAGGTCCCGGGATCGATCCCCAGGGGAGCAATATGCTTGGTTTGGTTGGTGGTAGGATTTTGTTTAAGTCCGCCTGGCGCCTACCACCATCTTACCTAATTCTTTCGCCATAATAACAATTCTTAAAAAAAATGTTGTGTTTCGGCATTTAGAGGTAAGATGGCCAGTTCTTGAGGGTTCCAGGTGAAGTGCGCCTCCACCTTCGGTCTTATCATAACTTGTAACCAGGTGAGATGAAGGCCAAGATATTACACATATATACACATTACACAATATAATATTTTTTTATTGTACGACGGGGAAGCGCTTGGCCTTACTTCATTACACATATTTTTGTTACAGGTGCTTGTGCAAAAGACTCCTCACATGATTGCGCACGGAGAGCGCGTCAGGCTGTTCCGGCGAGCTGTAGCTGATGAAAAAGTAACCATAACTCACTAGTACTAAATTCTAACACCAGAAAAGGAGAATGTGACTAAAAGAGAGCTTGACTAATTCATGACTAAAGCGGAATATGATCCGTGCATCAAAATCTTTAAATATTTTTAAGATCAAAAGAGTATTTTCTGTCTTTGTAGATTGTTATCCATAGCTTAACATAATTTATGTATTCATCTTTATATGTATTTTATCATGATTGTATTTATTTATATGTGTATGTGTAAAATATGTAAATATATATTGTTATGTATTTAGTAGGTATTAAATATATTTGTGTAGGTATACTTTTGATATCTGTATGTATATTTAATTTGTGTATTAACATTTTATTTTAATTCAAGTACACTTTTCTCACTCTCTCAAAGGTTTGCTGGTAGAAAACTCTTTAAGGGTTAAGCTCGCCTCTGCACATATGTTTTCTTATGACATGTTAAAATCATATTTATGTGTACCTGGTAAGATAGCCAGTTCCTCACTCTGTTGAGGATTCCGGGTGAAGTGCGCTTCCACCATCGGCCTTATCTTAACTTGGAACATTACAACCCGGTAAGTTCAAGGCCAAGCGCTTCCCCGTCATACAATAAAAAAAAAAAAAAAAAAACAGTAAAGAATTACAGAATATGACTCGAGCAGGACATGAGTTAAGCCAACCATGACAACCATCTAATAATCCTAACATACAGCCTCTGGTAGCAGATCCAGGGGTCCCGGGTTTGATCCCCATCATCATCATAACAGCCCGTAACCTGTTGGACCAACCTCCTCCAAGATTGGAGAGTTGTGCTATAATCACCACGCTTGGCTGGTGGGTTGATGATCGCAGTATTTGTGTTACGTACTCAGGCTGATGCTGCTGCCCATCTCCTGGTGTATTTTATTTGTCGCCTTTTATGATATCCTCAGGAGGAAATGGAGGGGTCCTATTCGTAAGCCGGATCTACCTCGGCTTCGATCCCCATGGGTACTAGATCCTTAATCTAGTCTCCATATTGTGCTATATTACTGAGCTTAACTTTGTTTGGATTACGTTAAAGTTTACTAGCCCGAGGTTCTTGCCTTTCTCCTTGCGTGCTGATCCGAACAGACGGTAGATTTGTCATTTAAAAATATTTATTTTTATGATTATCATAACTAGAAAATCAGCTGGGATCAAGTCCATCCCAGCTAAAAAAAAAAAAACGAATTGTATCCTTGACTTTGACTTTATCCTGTCCTGTATTGTTGTCAAAACTTCTCATGACATTTGTTTATGGAATATTTGGGTAGTAATTGGGTGTAAGGTTCGTAATAATAATATAATTACTTAACCGCCTCTGTGGTCTAGTGGTTTAAACCACCGATTTCAGATCCAGAGGTCCCGGGTTCGATCCCCAGGGGAGTACAATATTTTGCTCGGTTTGGTTGGGTGATAGGACTTTGTTTAAGTCGCCTGGCTAGCTACCACCAACCTACCTAATTCTGTCGCCATAATAACAATTCTAAAATGGTTGTGTTCCGGCATTCAGAGGTAAGATGCCAGTTCCTGAGTTTGTTAGGGATTCCGGGTGAAGTGCGCCTCCGCCTTCGGCCTTATCTTAACTTGTTACCAGGTGAGATGAAGGTCAAGCGCTTCCCCGTCGTACGATAAAAAAAAAACTAGACAATCCGGTGAGAAAGTCCAAGCACGACACCGAGGTACAGTAAAAAAAATGTCTTTGACTGTGACTTTATCCTGTCCAGTATTGTTGTCAAGACTTCTCATGACATTTGTTTGAGGAATATTTGGGTAGTAAGTGGATGTAAAGTTCTGTAATGATAATAATAATATAATTTAATTTCAGGCAACAATAGAAAAATTGCGGATCTTATTCTAACTTAGTAATATATACCTTAAAAAAAACCGTGTGTTTTAATGTATCAGGTGGTGTTAGGACTGACAGAGCGAGCTTGTGGCGGCGGCGGGAGCGGCGCGCGCGCCACGCTAGTGCAAGTGAGGAGAGCTAGGCTTGTCGAAGACGGGTAATACTTGTTTTATGTTATTTTATATTTATTTGTATATGTATTAATTTATTTGATATTTACATTGCCATATCAACATAATATAATAAGCTCTAAGTGTTATCAACAAAATGATTGTTCCCGATATTAGTCCTTTTTCATTTACTAGTGTTAGCGAAGACAAAATACATAAAACTATAATTTCGCTAAAATCTAAAGCTGTTGGCAATGATACTATAGGTCGCGTAATGATTTCTCATGTTCTTAAATATATTATTCCTGCCGTCACTCACATTGTCAATGCATCTCTTTCCTCTTCTCAGTTTCCTGCTCAATGGCGACTAGCTCATGTCATCCCTCTCCCTAAAGTCTCAAACCCAATTTTTCTTAAACAATATCGTCCCATATCAATTCTACCTTTCTTTTCAAAAATCATTGAGTCTATTGTTCATTCCCAGCTCACTGATTTCCTTTCCACTAATAATTTATTAAATCCCTTCCAATCTGGATTCAGAAAAGGCCACAGCACCACTTCTGCTCTCTTGAATGTGACAGAAGATATCAGAGGAAATTTGGAAAAATCGCATTTGACAGTTATTATTCTCATTGATTTTAGTAATGCATTTAATGCCGTCGATCATGACCTTTTACTTGCTGTTCTTCCTAAATCTCTTTCTGTTGTTGAATGGTTTTCATCTTATCTAATTGACAGGCATCAAAAAACGCGCGATGGGAATCAGTTTTCAGATTGGGCTGACATTAAGTCGGGTGTGCCACAAGGCGGTATCTTATCTCCTCTTCTCTTTTCTCTTTTTATTAACTTGCTTTCTCAACACCTCCTCTGTCAATATCACATGTATGCCGATGACCTTCAACTATATTCCTCTTCCTCCATTGACAATTTGAATAAAAATATAAAATCACTTAATGACGATCTTTTTCGGTTACAGTCGTGGTCTAATCTTTTTGGCATAAATGTCAATCCTGACAAATGCCAAGCCATCATCATCGGCAGCTCCCAGCAGTTGGCTAAAATTGATAGTCTGGATTTTCTGTCCGAACTTTATTACAACGGCTGTAAAATCCCTTTTTCTTCTACTATTAAAAATCTTGGCGTCATTTTTGACGCTAAGCTAAAATGGGTTCCCCATATTAAGGAAATTTCTAGGAGATTTTATGCTTCCCTTCACTCTTTTCTTCGCTTAAAAAACTTCCTTCCCATACATACTAAGATCACTCTAGCTAATTCCCTTCTTATTCCTATTTTTGACTATGCAGATGCAGTTTTTCTAGATATTTCTGAAGATCTATTAAATAAACTTGATCGACTTCTGAATACCTGTATTCGCTTTATTTTCTGTCTACGTAAGTACGATCACGTGAGTCATTACCGTTCCAAACTAAAGTGGCTTTCTATTCGTGATCGAAGAAATCTAAGATTACTTTGTCTTCTTTTCTCAGTTCTCAAAGATCCTTTTTCTCCCGAATATCTTAAAAGACGTTTCAAATTGCTGGCTGATTCTCACAACAGACATCTTAGGTCAGATGACAATCTTATTCTGGCAATCCCTATGCACTCATTGTTTGCGCCAGCACCAGCTCCTACCACAATAGTAGAAGCAATGCCAGACGAATATAGCTATCGTTTGACAGTCACAGCTGTCAGTCTCTTCACTTTTCGAACAAACTCCTATTCGGCTCACCATCTTTATAAATTCCAAAATTGTATTAAATTAATAATAAATAAGTAACTTGGACTGGAGCCTTTTAATCTATAAACCACTACAATTAGCCCAAAGGCTAACATTTGGCGACCGTTACAAGACGACACAAAGCATACGAAGGACGAAATACGCCTTTTTTGATACCGGCCACGCGTCACCGTGACAAAGAAGCAAGTTGGAAATCTGATAAACTGAG
This sequence comes from Venusia cambrica, assembly GCA_951394065.1. Lineage (NCBI taxonomy): Eukaryota > Metazoa > Arthropoda > Insecta > Lepidoptera > Geometridae > Venusia > Venusia cambrica. The sequence goes on along the minus strand of OX596060.1, from coordinate 3,765,243 downwards.
GAACGCTGGCAGGGAGATATTCCAGAAAGTTAAGTGCCTTTCCCTGTTTTATCCATTCTCATCCTCAAAATCCTCAAGTAAAAATAATAATAATTGAAAATCATTTAGGTACGTGTCAAGTTTAATATTCAATATATAAAGTGCCATAATAAAATCAACATTTAATAATAAAGATAGGTATCCATATATAAAGTCCAATTTGAAATAGGTACATCAATTAGCAAGTGTTCATTGTGAATTGCACAAAGTTAGGTTACAGCCAGTTATGGTTCAAAATTACCATCAGTAAAGGTAATTTGCCTATTTGCCTGTACATCTTCCCATAAATTACACATAAACATTAAAATATAGGGTTCAAATCAGCATCTAAAAGTTAGATTGCCCATAAACAACAGTAAATATTGAGTTTTATAAATCAAAGTGATCATCAATAAGTTAATTTACTCATTATAATAAATACAAAACTACTTATTTAGAAATACAGGTTCCAAATTACCATACGAATAAAAGGTAATTGTGCTAAAATTTAAGAATAGGTTAGAATTATTGTCTAAAGATAATCTCAGCCTACTAAATACTTCAACAAAGTTTGCATGTACCTGTTACTACTAATTTTCCTTTAATAAATGAAGGTTCAAATTATTGTCTACAGATAGTTAACCTAGGAATTCTACTTACATAGTTGAAATATACTTATTTACATGTAAAATTAAAATACAAAGTACTACTAGTTAAATAAAAAAAACGGTTCAAATTATCGTCTACAAGATAATTAACCTAACTACAACCCTTATTTACATAAACGAGAAAGGAAATTAAAACTAAGTTCCATAAAACATTTTTTAATATAATCAAAGTAAATAAAAACAAAGGTCTCAAGTTATTGTCAAAAGATAACCAACCTTTTATGTATCAAAATATAGTATGGAAAAGTATTATATAAAGAAAGATAAACATACATTAAAACACTAGTTCCTATACCTACTTTAACCTAAATAAATCACTTGATTGATTGCTGCTTGTTGTTATTATAAAACACTGGCACCGAGTTCCTCCACTTGCATAATCAATCCTACTAATTGCCTACTTGTAAACACTTCAATAATTTAGTCTTGTTATAATTTTGTAAATATATCACTTGCACTCGTTGTTATTCAATAGTTGATAGATCTTTATAATAGACTGGTTGTTTACAAGTCTGATAGCTCATATAACTATCTTAATTTTACGAAAAGTAACGCAATTTGCCGAATAATTCCAGGATCCGTGCGCACCGGCGGCGGCCGCGTAGTAACAGTACAAGCATATTGCAGCGGAACAAAGGCAATCAGCTGATTACGAGTACATCGATCACTGGGCTCCTAGATACCTAACTACTGCGATAATCGCCTGCCACCTACCTACGGAGCGCGTGAGAATACACCTAGCTTTATTTATCATCTCGGATTGTTATTAATTGAGCTTTGGTTTGCGTATCTAATTTTATTAAAATAAGTACATACCTAATCTATTGGTAACTGTAGGTACTAGTAAATTAAAGGTTACTTATATATACAGTTTAGGTAAAAAATAAAAATGGATAAGAAATCTACAGATGAATTAAAAATATTACAACTAAAGCGAAGCTCAATTAAGGGACAAATTACCAAGTTTAAGCATTATTTAGAAGATTCAATTAAACATAAAAAACTGGCGCATTTAGAATGCGCGGAATTAAGACTAAGGCTTGGTAAATTTGAGATGGTATCTTCCAAGTTTGAGGAATTGCAAAGTCAGATAGAAGTTTTAAATTCTGATAATTTTGATGAGGAAATCGATGAACGGGACCACATTGAGAGTGAGATGATTAAATTGATAGCTATAGCTAAGCATTTTTTAAATGAAAGCTCGGACCAATTGGAGCATTCCAGAAGGGACTCCTGTGTTGCTCATTGTGGTCGTGGCCATCAGGAATTAGGTATCAAATTGCCGAAAATAGAAATAGCTAAATTCGAAGGTGCTTACTTTCGCTGGCTGGAATTTCGAGACACATTTACATCTTTAGTACACGATAATGAACGATTATCTTCAATTCAAAAATTCCATTACTTGATTTCGTATCTCGAGGGTGATGCGGCTAGAATCATTTCTAACTTAGAAGTTTCCACTGATAACTATGATGCGGCTTGGAGTTTATTACTCGAGCGTTATGATAATAAAAGGTTATTGGTAAACCACCATTTAAAATCATTATTTAATGTACAGCCCATGACTCGCGAATCAGAAAAATCACTGCGCTTCCTCGTTGACCATGTCACAAAGAATTTACGAGCATTGGCTAGCTTGGGTCAACCCACTACTCATTGGGACATACTTATCATATATATGTTGTCTTCCAGATTAGATAGCCGTACTCTGGAAAAGTGGGAAGAGACACGCAATGGTTTGTCTGATATTCCAACCTTAGAAAACTTTAAAAAGTTTCTAACTGATCGCGCGGATGTAATCGAGTCGTTAAACCGCACGAAACTTGACAATAATGCCAAATCATTTAATAATAATACTAATATTCAAAAAATAAATACACCCAGCCAAGCATCATCATCATCGTCCAACAATAATCAGAATCGGTCCAGTAATAATTATATTAAACACTATAATAAAGGAAACTACATAAAATCCTTCGCAAGTCGAACACAGAACAGTGTAGTCGTGTGTATAATTTGTGGCGAAAATCACAAAATATACGATTGTCCTACGTTCAAGGCAAAGAGCGTTACGGAGCGTATGGCTGACGTAAAAATGTATAAACTGTGTGCTAACTGTCTTAGGCAGGGTCATATGGTGCGCGACTGTCGTTTAGGTCCCTGCCGGGAACGAGGATGCAAATCACAACACAACGCTTTGTTACATACCTCCGAGCAAACTGTTGTAAATTTTTCAAATGAACGCGCCACTCTTACACACGAAGATACTCAGCAGGTAATCTTATCTACTGCTATAATTGAGGTGAAAAATGCACAAACAAATAAGTGCGAACGGGTTCGCGCAGTACTGGACTGTGGTTCGCAACAATCATTTGTAACAAAATCGTTACAAAAAAGGCTAGGGTTCAAGGCTAACCCTCTAAATACTATAGATGTTATAGGTATAGGTAACACTTGTAGCAACAAGGTGACTGAAAGCTGTATCGCTCAACTAAGCTCGTTGAACACAGAATACAGCGTCACTCTGTCATGTTTTATTCTTGATGAATTGACAGGAGAACTGCCTAAGTCTCCGATTGATATCAAGGCTCTAAAAATACCACAAACGATAAAATTGGCAGACCCTAAATTTGATCAGCCTGCACCCATTGATGTTTTGATTGGCGCAGATCTCTTTTGGGATATTCTTGGGTGCGACCAACGCTCATTGGGTACTAAAGGTCCAAAGCTTAGGTCATCTAAATTTGGTTGGTTGATTTCTGGTCCCATATACTCCTTCACACAAAATAAAAATCAAAATAAGATTCAGTGTAATCATGCATTTATTTCGGATAATTTACAAAATGATAATTTAGACGAAATGCTAAATAAATTCTGGTCTCTAGAAGAGGTACCGCAAAAGACCTTATTGAGCCCGGACGATAAAAGGTGTGAGGAGATTTTTAATGCTACTACAAGTAGGTTGGATTCGGGTAGATTCTGCGTAGAGTTGCCACTAAAGGACTCGCCAGACTGCCTAGGTGAATCATATTGTATAGCTAAAAAGAGGTTATTTTATATGGAAAAAAGATTTCAGAAAAAATCTGATTTAAAATTAAAATACGTGGATTTTATCCGCGAATACGAAGCGCTTGGACATTTGTCCGAAAGCCCCATCATAAAACCCGAACCGTCGTACTTTTTATGTCACCATGCTGTCCTAAAGGAAGACAGCGAGTCCACAAAATTGCGTGTGGTATTTAACGGTTCCGAGCCTACTACGTCAGGCTTTGCAGTCAATGATATACTTCTTAAAGGTCCCCACATACAAGAGTCTCTCTTTGCTATCCTAGTACGAGCTCGGCAGTATCAGTATGTTCTCACTGGAGACATCGATAAATTTTATCGCCAGGTAAATGTTGCTACAGCTAGGGATAGGAACTTGCAGCTCATTTTGTGGAGGGAGGAAGAGTCATTGCCAATCCGAACGCTACAGCTCAATACTCTTACGTATGGAACGGCAAGTGCAAGCTATTTGAGCACAAGATGCCTGTGGCAAGTGGGCGAGGAGTGTGAAGAACCGTTAATAAAAAATATTATACAAAAGGATTTTTATGTCGATGACCTGTACACGGGGTGTGATGATGAAAACGAGCTGCAATACATACTAAATCAAGTATCAGACACTCTTAAGTCTGCATGCTTTAAATTAAGAAAATTCAAAACAAATGCGCCCCATTTGCTTATTAATGTAAGTTTAGGTAATGATGAGTCTCTTTACCTAAGTGAGTCTACCAGCACTCTTGGGCTTGGATGGAATCCCAAAAATGATTCATTGCACTTTCCCTTTGAATTGCCTCCCAAAGGTAAAGTAATAACAAAACGCTTCATAATGTCAACGGCATTTAAAATATTTGACCCCTTAGGTCTACTTAGTCCTTGCATAATACAGCCTAAAATGATGCTTCAAAAGCTCTGGCAGTTGAAAATAGATTGGGACGAGCCTGTCCCACATGAAATAAAAGAATTGTGGTCCGAGTTTGCCAATAACTTGCCAGCTCTTGCCACCTTGCAAATTGCTAGAAAGGTTATTAGTAAATCACCAAAAATAATAGAAATGCATGTTTTTAGTGACGCGTCACAGCGCGCGTACGGTGCTTGCGTATATATGCGAACTATCGACTCAAATGACGATGTAAGTGTGAATCTGTTGTGCGCAAAATCAAAAGTGTGTCCGCTTAAACCTACAACTATTCCACGTTTGGAGCTTTGCGCTGCGTTACTGGCTGCAAGACTGTCTAAGAGTGTGGTTGACTCTATCAGACACAAACCATCTCGAATAGTTCACTGGTGTGACTCTAGCGTTGTGTTATCATGGCTTGCCAGCGACGCTAGCAAACTAAAAACGTTTGTGGCCAATAGAGTTGTTGAAATTCTTGAATTCACAGGTCAGTCCTCATGGCGCTATGTGCCGACTGACGTAAATCCGGCCGATATAATTTCAAGAGGAGTAAACGCAACCCAAATACGTGATTTAGAGATGTGGTGGACGGGTCCGGACTTTTTAAATTATAATGAGTCGAAATGGCCTACTCTACCTAGGTCTATCAGCCGTGATTTACCTGAAATGAAGTCAGTAGCATTATTAATTGCAACCCAGGAGCCTTTAGTAGATTTTTTCAAATATTCAAAATTAACAAGGCTTCAAAGGATATTCGCATATGTTAAACGATTTGTACACAATCTCAGGAATCCTAAATGTAAATTATCAGGCCATTTAACTGTAGATGAATTAAGTGAATCATTTCGATATCTATGTTCAGTTGCTCAAAGGGAATCATTCCCAGATGAATATAAGTTGCTGGCTAAAGGCAATTCATTAAATAAAAAATCTAAATTATTGGCAATGTCGCCATTTATAAATGAAAATATTATCAGGGTTGGTGGTCGCATCGATTCATCAAATTATACATATGAGCACAAGCATCCAATCTTACTCGATTCGGCACACCCCCTTACTAAACTTGTATTCGAGCGAGAACACTTACGTGGCTTTCATGCTGGACCTCAGCTGCTTTTAGCATCAGTTCGCCAGTCTGTCTGGCCTATCAATGGACGGCGTCTCGCTCGCCAAACATTTAATCGCTGCGTTCAATGTCGACGCGTGCAGGGTAAAGTTTTGCAACCAAAAATGGGTGACTTACCTTCTCAGCGAGTAAACCCAGGTTTCCCTTTCAATTCAGTAGGTGTAGATTTTGCAGGTCCCTTTTATATACTAAATCGTATAGGTCGTGGTGCTAATTTAATTAAAGCATATCTCTGTATATTTGTGTGTCTGAGATATAAATGTGTCCACTTAGAAGCCGTATCTGATCTTTCCAAAAATGCCTTTATGATGACTTTGCGCAGGTTTGTCGCACGAAGAGGTAAGCCTATCGAAGTTTTCTGTGACAATGGTGGAAATTTCACAGCTGCATCTAAAGAGCTGAAAACGTTTCTTAAAGATAACTCAAACGATCTATCTGACTTTGCATCTCAAGAAGGCATAAGGTTCGTGTTCTCACCTAGCTACACCCCACATTTTGGCGGCATCTGGGAGGCCGGTGTGAAATCAGCAAAATTTCATTTGCGTAGAATAATCGGAAACTCTAATTTAACGTTTGAAGAACTAGGCACAATTTTCACGCAAGTGGAGGCGATTTTGAACAGTCGCCCTCTGTGTCCTATCTCTTCCTCTCCTAATGACCTCACTTTCCTTTCTCCAGGGCACTTTCTCATTGGAAGACCGCTCACTGCTATGCCAACCAAAAGTTTAGTCGATGCCAAAGATGGCCATCTACAACGATATGCTCGAGTGGAAAAATTAAGACAGCATTTCTGGCAGCGCTGGCAAAAAGAATACGTCGCAGAGTTACAAGCTCGTTCAAAATGGAGAACCCACATGAGCGATTTGAAAATAAACGATCTGGTTCTCCTGCAAGAAGAATATATTCCTCCCCTGGCTTGGCGTCTAGGACGGGTATGCAGATTATTTCCCGGACCGGATGGAATCAACAGAGTAGCCGATGTCTACACAAATAGAGGAGTTTTACGTAGAGCTCTTGTGCGGCTTTGCCCATTGCACCACGAAGTCGGCTCCAATTAAGGATTCTCGCCACGGGTGGGAGGATGTTTGCGCCAGCACCAGCTCCTACCACAATAGTAGAAGCAATGCCAGACGAATATAGCTATCGTTTGACAGTCACAGCTGTCAGTCTCTTCACTTTTCGAACAAACTCCTATTCGGCTCACCATCTTTATAAATTCCAAAATTGTATTAAATTAATAATAAATAAGTAACTTGGACTGGAGCCTTTTAATCTATAAACCACTACAATTAGCCCAAAGGCTAACACTCATCATCCTTTCTTGATAATTCTTTTTCTGTTGCTGCGTGTAGGCTCTGGAACAATCTTCCATTTGAAATAAAAAATGTCGATTCCAAAGACAGCTTTAAAAGACGGGCTCGTGAACATTTATTAAGCCATCTCTGAGCTTCACAATGTTAAATTATCTGGTTTTTTTATTTTTCTACTTTCGTTTTTCTTTTCTCATTTTACGACGGACATATTATAATTTTAGTAAGGTTTTTGATATATTTCATATTTATATCAGTATTTGTACGTTTCTTATAATGTTTCTATTAGTATATATTTATATTAGTTGTTGTTTTGTATGTAATCATATATATAAAGGTATTTAAATTTTTTGTTAGATAGACTAAAATTTTTCTTATTTAATTATGTTAGTACGCCATCGTTTTTGTTATGTTTTCTGCCAATTTGGTTAGCAGTTAGAAAATGCCTTGGCATTATGCTCACCATTTGTGCAATATTTATATATAAGTTTTTGTACAATAAAGTGTTAAATAAAATAAACATAAACCAACGCGATATGCTACTTTTCTAACGAGCAGTGCGAGTGCTACTTGTGTTGGATGTCCACATACAAGTAGTACTCGCCCACCAATCATGTTCCTGCTAACCTAAATATGCTATATATTCTCAAACATTCGGAAAGCCGTATCGGATAGAATTTGGAAAATTTCGATTCGAACGCTATTTCGAAATGACAAATCTGAAAATTTTGACATTGATATTCGAAACTTTCACAGAAGACTCCAAAGGTGTAAGAATAGCGTTGATATCTATCGGATTCTATGTGGGATCCGACAAAAAGTGATGCTTCATTTCCGAAAACTCTCGGTGTGTATGAAAATCGCTACACTCGTTATAATAAGAACATTGAGATATGTTCATACCTCTCATACCCAGGTTTGCTGGAAGTGAACTCTATTTAGCATTAAGCTTGCCTTTACCATACCTTTTAATTTTATGTTTATATCTCACATCAACAGCTCATTACTGTCTACTGCTGGATTCGCCTTATCATAACTGTAGATCGATTATTTTTAGTTCAATATAATTGAATCAAGTATTTTTTTTGTTTTATTTTAATATTGACGTGGCATGTAGCACGCAGACTACAGCTTATTTTTTACTTTGTTCTTTTTGTTATTGTTGCTGTAATATGTTTGTTCGTAATGGTTATCGATATGTGAATTAGACTTTTAATTGTGTAATAATAGTTGAATCTTGACTATAACTAAGTGTTCCTTTGTGATCCTATAGTCACAAATAAATTAAATTAAAAAAAGGAGATCGCTTACCTGCCGCTCGAAAAAAAAAACAGAATACACACAAAAATGTGTCCTGTATCTTTTGTATTTTGTTGTATAACTTATAATTTACTTTGATATTCAGATATTTGCACATACCCACTATTTTTAAATTTCACTCTCTCATAAGGTTTGCTGGAGAACTCTTTGCCATGCTCATTAATTTGAAGTATGTTTAATATATGCTGTATTTTGTGTGTGCAATAAAAAAAAAAAAAGTGCCCTATCAGCGATTTGAACCCAGGTCCTCCGATGAGATACCCATCCCCTACTAGACCAAGCTGGTGTTAAGACAATGTTTTGTGGCTGCAGGTACAGACAGCTCGGGGCGTTGCCGCCGCGCGCCTTGAAGGGGTGCGTCAGAGTGCGGTTTGTCAACGAACAGGGGCTTGATGAGGCGGGCATCGACCAGGATGGAGTCTTCAAAGGTATCTACACTAAATATATACTAGTTTTGCTATTTACTATTTTACTATATACTAGTTTTACTATTTACCTTCTCTGTCTGTGTTCAAAGTAAGAGTTAAATGTTTTTACTTAAGGCCCTGTCAGTAGACGTTTCCTTTTTTTCAAATGGTAAATTATAGTACTTCTGAACAATTTACGCATCTAATTTTTATACATATATTACTTCAGGTACCTATCCACATTAAAGGTAAGCTGAAAACATAGTAGCAGAAAAAAAAACTCGATAAAAATATTTATTGGAAATGGTACGTTTCAAAATTTACAAACGAAATATTTTGATACCTACAATGAATATTGACTCACGATTTGTTTTAAATGATAGGTTACACTATTCAAATTTAATTTTAATCATGAACTATTTGTAAACTACAGGCGCACCGCGCGCCCGCCTTGCGATCAGTACCTCTGTGACCACTGTCGACGTCTGACGTGTGCTTGTCTCCGTTGCAGCGGTCAGACAACACCTAGACTGAGAATAAATATTAGGACGAATGAAAATAAGTTATTTATTCTGAGCCAGTAAAGATACCATCATAATAGGTAATGTAACCATATTATGGTTTAATTGCGGCTTGCCGTTGTCAACTCCCATAATCATTTCTGTCGCGATTTTAGCTGCATAGAGCCGCCTTAAATGAACCTGTTTAAATAGTCTCTCTCTCTTCCTTCGTCGCCATAAGTATATCCTTTTTTCTGTACTGCTTTATCATGGTACTTCTAGAATATTTATATTATCATACTTGTTTATATTTATATATTTTATTTGTGTATTGTATAGTATGCATAACACAACACTATTGTATGGCACGTACAGACTTTACGTGTCAATAAATAGTTATAGTATACATAGTTTGTTATGTATGTTCGTTTCTTTTAAGGTTTATATTACTGCGGGCCGTAGACTAAGTTAGAATAAGATCGGTAATTTTAATATTACTGCATGTTTTTTTTTACGACGGGGAAGCGCTTGGCCTTCATCTCGCCCGGTTAGGTACAAGTTAAGATGAGGCGCACTTCACCCGGCGTCCTCAATAATCTGATGAACTTGCTATATTACCTCCAAATTAGGTAAGATGGTGGTAGCCACCAACCAAACCAAGCACAATATTGTACTCCCCTGGGGATCGAACCCGGGACCTGTGGAACTGAGGTCGGTGGACGATCCACTAGACCACGGAGGCTTTTAACGGAGGGTTAAAAATTATAAATATTATTATCATTGCAATAAGAATAAATTAATGAATGAATGAACACTTTAATGTAAACAGAAATATGACTATAGAACAACACAAACATTTTGTTACAATAATGTCTTAGTACAATGGGTGGCCTTATCGCTAAAAGCTATTTCTTCCAGGCAACCTTGTATGAAGAAATGTAAACGGTAAAATATAACAGAAGTAGTGCACAGCAATATGAAGAAATATAAACAGAAACCACAACACATACTAGTTACATAAATAAATAATACAAACTATGGACTAATACATACAACAACAGTAAAGTAAAATAATAAATCAACTAATCATATATTATCAATATAATGTAGATGGACAGCGCCAGATTTAAATAGACGCAAGGTAGCCTCAATTTTAAGTATACACTGACGGAGCCAGCCTTATTTCAGCGGGCAAGTCGTTCCGAAGACGGACCGCCTGAACACTGAAAGAGTTACCATAGGAATAATGGCTATGGGGGGAATTTTTTTACAGTAAGCTTTCTGAATAAAACTAAGTACAAACGAACTATAAACTAAAAATAAGATGTGCACCATCAGAATTCCTGGAGGAGACGATAAAGCGCGTGTTCGATCCGTCGCTGAACCTTTTCCGTGCGACGAGCGAGGAGCGCCTGTATCCCGCGCCCACTTCGTGCTTACAGGACAACCATCTGCAGCTGTTCGAGTTCATAGGCAGGATGCTGGGCAAGGCGGTGTATGAGGTAAGTACTATGTTTTAGTCATTTATAGGCAGGATGCTGCGCAAGGCGGTGTATGAGGTAAGTACAATGTTTTAGTCATTTATAGGCAGGATGCTGGGCAAGGCGGTGTATGAGGTAAGTACTATGTTTTAGTCATTTATAGGCAGGATGCTGGGCAAGGCGGTGTATGAGGTAAGTACTATGTTTTAGTCATTTATAGGCAGGATGCTGCGCAAGGCGGTGTATGAGGTAAGTACAATGTTTTAGTCATTTATAGGCAGGATGCTGGGCAAGGCGGTGTATGAGGTAAGTACTATGTTTTAGTCATTTATAGGCAGGATGCTGCGCAAGGCGGTGTATGAGGTAAGTACAATGTTTTAGTCATTTATAGGCAGGATGCTGGGCAAGGCGGTGTATGAGGTAAGTACAATGTTTTAGTCATTTATAGGCAGGATGCTGGGCAAGGCGGTGTATGAGGTAAGTACTATGTTTTAGTCATTTATAGGCAGGATGCTGGGCAAGGCGGTGTATGAGGTAAGTACTATGTTTTAGTCATTTATAGGCAGGATGCTGCGCAAGGCGGTGTATGAGGTAAGTACAATGTTTTAGTCATTTATAGGCAGGATGCTGGGCAAGGCGGTGTATGAGGTAAGTACTATGTTTTAGTCATTTATAGGCAGGATGCTGCGCAAGGCGGTGTATGAGGTAAGTACAATGTTTTAGTCATTTATAGGCAGGATGCTGGGCAAGGCGGTGTATGAGGTAAGTACAATGTTTTAGTCATTTATAGGCAGGATGCTGGGCAAGGCGGTGTATGAGGTAAGTACTATGTTTTAGTCATTTATAGGCAGGATGCTGGGCAAGGCGGTGTATGAGGTAAGTACTATGTTTTAGTCATTTATAGGCAGGATGCTGCGCAAGGCGGTGTATGAGGTAAGTACAATGTTTTAGTCATTTATAGGCAGGATGCTGGGCAAGGCGGTGTATGAGGTAAGTACTATGTTTTAGTCATTTATAGGCAGGATGCTGCGCAAGGCGGTGTATGAGGTAAGTACAATGTTTTAGTCATTTATAGGCAGGATGCTGGGCAAGGCGGTGTATGAGGTAAGTACAATGTTTTAGTCATTTATAGGCAGGATGCTGGGCAAGGCGGTGTATGAGGTAAGTACTATGTTTTAGTCATTTATAGGCAGGATGCTGCGCAAGGCGGTGTATGAGGTAAGTACAATGTTTTAGTCATTTATAGGCAGGATGCTGGGCAAGGCGGTGTATGAGGTAAGTACTATGTTTTAGTCATTTATAGGCAGGATGCTGCGCAAGGCGGTGTATGAGGTAAGTACAATGTTTTAGTCATTTATAGGCAGGATGCTGGGCAAGGCGGTGTATGAGGTAAGTACTATGTTTTAGTCATTTATAGGCAGGATGCTGCGCAAGGCGGTGTATGAGGTAAGTACAATGTTTTAGTCATTTATAGGCAGGATGCTGGGCAAGGCGGTGTATGAGGTAAGTACTATGTTTTAGTCATTTATAGGCAGGATGCTGCGCAAGGCGGTGTATGAGGTAAGTACAATGTTTTAGTCATTTATAGGCAGGATGCTGGGCAAGGCGGTGTATGAGGTAAGTACTATGTTTTAGTCATTTATAGGCAGGATGCTGCGCAAGGCGGTGTATGAGGTAAGTACAATGTTTTAGTCATTTATAGGCAGGATGCTGGGCAAGGCGGTGTATGAGGTAAGTACTATGTTTTAGTCATTTATAGGCAGGATGCTGCGCAAGGCGGTGTATGAGGTAAGTACAATGTTTTAGTCATTTATAGGCAGGATGCTGGGCAAGGCGGTGTATGAGGTAAGTACTATGTTTTAGTCATTTATAGGCAGGATGCTGCGCAAGGCGGTGTATGAGGTAAGTACAATGTTTTAGTCATTTATAGGCAGGATGCTGGGCAAGGCGGTGTATGAGGTAAGTACTATGTTTTAGTCATTTATAGGCAGGATGCTGCGCAAGGCGGTGTATGAGGTAAGTACAATGTTTTAGTCATTTATAGGCAGGATGCTGGGCAAGGCGGTGTATGAGGTAAGTACTATGTTTTAGTCATTTATAGGCAGGATGCTGGGCAAGGCGGTGTATGAGGTAAGTACTATGTTTTAGTCATTTATAGGCAGGATGCTGGGCAAGGCGGTGTATGAGGTAAGTACTATGTTTTAGTCATTTATAGGCAGGATGCTGCGCAAGGCGGTGTATGAGGTAAGTACAATGTTTTAGTCATTTATAGGCAGGATGCTGGGCAAGGCGGTGTATGAGGTAAGTACTATGTTTTAGTCATTTATAGGCAGGATGCTGGGCAAGGCGGTGTATGAGGTAAGTACTATGTTTTAGTCATTTATAGGCAGGATGCTGCGCAAGGCGGTGTATGAGGTAAGTATTATGTTTTAGTCATTAATAGGCAGAATGCTGGGCAAGGCGGTGTATGAGGTAAGTACTATGTTTTAGTCATTTATAGGCAGGATGATGGACAAGGTGGTGTATGAGGTAAGTACTATGTTTTAGTCATTTATAGGCAGGATGCTGCGCAAGGCGGTGTATGAGGTAAGTACTATG